>OX388146.1:15849457-17049457 GCA_947579745.1 Apocheima hispidaria
ATTTTAGCTCGACTTGAAATTGAAAGCCAAGCTATATAGCCATTCGTAATAATACGAAGAAAAATACGCTACGTGTTATGAATATTTTTGCATTATTAATATCAGTTATGGAATATTATTTATTATTTATTAAATTATGGAATGCAAAGCACGCTGGGTTCTCAAGAGATGGCATTAAAAACATATTTGGAAACACATTTTTTACTATATTGCATTTTTTTTACTATTATATATTGCAATCTAATTTGCCCTAAACCATAAATGACGGACTTTGTTTCTATTTTAACCATATTTTCATCTGTTTTATAGCGGTTTGGACATTGGCTAACTAAATACGTAAGCGCCACCTTGTTTTAAGCAAGATTTTCAGTGGTACACTTTTTTGTATGAGATTGGCATTCTTCTCGTGTAGATATTCTTTGCTGCTAGTAACTGAAGAAGATAACACTACAATAATGTGTTTGCGAATTTCTCCTATTAACATGAGAATTAAACCTAACTTTCACTGTTTAACAGTACTTTTATAACATGAGATTATGTTAATAAATGTACCCGCGCGAAAGTACTTACTCATTGTCCGGCAATCGGGGTTAATATTTCTTGACATACATTAGTTCAATAGAAGTTATTTCTTCGTAGTTCCTAAGGCTGTGTGGCGGTTGGAAAGTACGGTGTTGTGCGGCTGCGGCTGTCTGTATTTACTAAATAAAAATGGTATTTTGTAAAGACTGTCGTTAAAACCTAGCCAGAAAATTAAAAGATTATTAGGCGAAAGGGGTTAATTTTCTATGGTATGTTACTTGGAGACAAGGCACTTCAAAAGTAACTCTTTAAAAAATGTACAAATCAGCAGTTGTTGCGCATGGTCTAATCTGTAGATAAAATAGCCTATACAGGGTTATATACATTTTGTCCAGTGTCATTGTCACTTTTCTATGAAACAGCTGATTTTTTTTAGCTCGATTTCAGGGTTGGTCCTATAGTAAAAGTTTTTCATAATGATGATTACTATGAGCCCTTTCCGGCTTAGCATACCCATTCCTTATAGCCCTGTATAGGTTATTTTTTTTTTGAGAGACGAAAGATTTTTCTGTATCTGATTATCTTCCAAAAAAAAATTTCTGGGTTCAAAGTTTTGAAATAGCCATATCTGATTTACGTATCACTAATACAGCAAATCCCATGTTTGAACTTTGTTTCAGACACGTTCAATGACGTCCACTGCTTTACAGAGGGCTCCCAGCACGTGGTGGAAAAATTTCGCATTCAGTGCAGTTAACTTCGTGGTTTTAAAACTATGACTAGAATATTTTTTGTACTATTAAACAACCATTTACGTGCAAAATGGGCTCCAAATAACGAATTAAACACACATTCGATTGCATTGTAACAAAATTCATCGATCATTGGTACAATAACTCTCTGGAGGCTGATTTACTTCACAATTACGCTTAGCAATAATAAAATTACCTTTCGATCTTCTATCTCCGGTATTAAGGTTCAAAATGTAGGTTCAAAACATGAAAAGTGCAAAAAGTAGCAAATCATTGCATTTAATAGAGTGCATAGAGATATCAATGTGACACTTCAGTTTTAAGGATTTTCGAGTGAACATGATGTTTGGCAGCTTTGTCCTCTAGGGATGGGTTGGGGGTGTAATAAGGGCTGCACCCGTATAGTATTTTTTGTTTTTGCATCTTTACTATGATGTATAAATTGAAAATTGTCCCACAATTTTCAGGGTCTCCTGTTGAAATGTTTTGTAGCAAAATATAGAAGATTTATTTACTCCTTCCCATTGTCAAACCTAATGATTTTTAGGTAATTAGGTACACTTTGATACAAAAACGGGGGGTAATTTTTAGTTGACCAAAACAGCACACTTTTTTTTACCCAATAATCCAGCTAACGTTTAATCATTTTAAACGGACTCTAAATACGCCATATTGTCTAACAGGTGCCTAACACAAATCAAAAGTGATCTTATCTGCTAATTAAATTTCAAGCTAATTGCATGACGTGCATTACCGCACGCAACATTATTAACTCTAGTTAAGTGCGTATGTCGCTCAATTAAATACAATAAATGGCATAATGTATGGTCTAAATACAGCTAAAACGAATAATCTTAATTGATTTAGACATAATATAGAATTGAGATGACATTTAAACCTTATATTGAAATATATATTTTTAATAGAACAATACACGTATCCTTTATTAACTAATCAAACTACATGCAAACCATATAAACTACTTAGCTTACTACACAAAACAAACAGATTGGCTTACCTCGGGACCTATTTAGCGTTCTATAAAAAAGAAGCATTTAATTGTTCTGCCTGGTCTATGCTTTTTTAAATTCTGACCTGTTTCAGTAGGAATCTATACTTTTATATTTATAAGCGAAATCGTAACGAACCAACTCTTTCTAAATTCAAAATCTCGCGACACCTACCCTCGATTGAGCCAAACATCAGTACTAGTCGCAAATTGGTACTATTCTCACGTGAAGTTTGTAATTAGAAGGACACCTGCGCGCGCGCCCCGTGAAGTGTCGACGGCGGTTGACATCGCTGTCACTGACCGATACTAACGGACTGGGGCTAAATAATAAATTTCAGTTTAGGCTTTTTGAATATCTTTTTATTTTTATCTAAAAAAACTGCGATGGAGCATTTTTACAATAGAGCTTTTCGTAACTGCATTTTTCTAGATTCTTAAACCAAATAGCTTTCAACGTCGAGTTTGTTTCGGTGCGCATTTTTATAGCTATACGTCTTTTTGCAGAGCATACCATCGAAGCTATTTTACCCTATCTCTATAACCTAGAATATGAAGAATATAACTTTTTATTCCAGAAAATGTGCGGGTTTTTCTGAAATCTTACGCAAAGGACATCTAGTTGGAAAAACTGCGGGGTGCAGTTGTCAATATATTCATATCAAATATCAAATGACTATCTTGCTGTTAGAGAATTAAAAACAAATTGTTTGTTATAACAGATAAAGAATAAACAGACAGACAAATTATAACAATTTGTCCAAGGCGCAAGAAAAACTATAAAACCATTGGAGTTCACACCCGAAGCCCCATCTCTATTAATGATACGAAATGATCAATAGAAGTTATTATGGTGAAACAGTTCCACCTGTCTCAGGGCCTATAATTGGGAATTCGTAAAAACATTTTCGACACCGTAAATATTTTGGACAAGCGGTGGATGTCAAAGCTTTTCTGCGGTCCCGCGTTTTAATATTATGAGAGCAAGTACAGAATCATCCTACATCTAAAATCTTTATATACCTGTATAATTCTTCTGTGTTATCACTGAACTCCTCCTAAACCGCTGGACCGATTTTGAATAAATCCCTGGATAATTAGATTCACAATTGAGACTGTTAGATGGCTCTGTAAAAAAAAATGTTGGGCAGGAAAGACTCTTTCGGGTCCGCTAGTTTTCTTATAAAATTATTTAGTACGACCACGACTTCTATGTTGAACGTCGAAACTATAAGAGTCATCATCATCATCAGCCAGAAGACGTACATGATGAACATAGGCCTCCCCCTTAGAGCGCCACAACGACCAACAACGTGCCACTTGCATCCACCGGTTGTCCGCATTTCACAATGTCGCTGGAAGACTATAAGAGTAACCTTTTAAAATTCAAAAGTACATTAAAGTACTACAATTTTCATGCATCCCAAAAACAATATCAATGTCTTCAGTGGTCGTGCTGGATAGCATCACAGGTTGAGAGCCACTACTCCCAAGCAGGTGCGTAACATGCTTTCGACTACTTCACTTGACATTTAAATATCCTCACGGCGTCCTAACTGCATGTTTGGAACACGTGTCAAGTGCCTTGTTTATTCGGACTGTAGGAATTAGGCGTTACTAATAAATGAGCTATGAAAATAACGTCCACATATCGAGATAAATATGTATAGGTTAGCGTGCGTCGTCGTATATAGCGCCATACCTTACTATCAGGGTCGTCAAACGAAAAACTTTTTTGGACCAAAAAATTGTTATCGCATCGTAGAGCTTACGCGGTCTAACTTTTGGTAACGATGAAGTGGTTTGCCCTTTTGATCGCTCGCCACAGGGGTGGGTTAAAATCGAAACCATGAACTTGGGCTACTGGTGAAAGCAAACAACGTGAGGAAACCACAGAATGGTAATGGAATTCTGGTATTCAGCTGGATGATTTTTCCCTCAAGTTGAAAATCTGCCGCCAAGCAACTAACGGTGTATTCCGGCATCAGTTAAGAGCCAGTTCCCATTCCCGGATAGGTGTATTTATCATCCTTGTTCACACGTGAGTTTTTTGTCATTTGTCTAGTCTGTCACAAATATTTTAAAAACTCTCCCAACTGAACAGTGATGTTACCAACAATACTTTTTTCATATCGATATATCTTACACAGCGGTCGAAACAGTCTCTGGATGGGTAACCACTAAAGGTTTATCAAAAAAGCGCTGCCGTGTCCACAGAATATACAAGCTAGAATATGCAAGTAAGGTAGCTAGCCTCTCGGTATTTTATAGGATACATTTCGGGGAGTGTGCTTCGGATTTGCATGATCTAATTCCCCCCTGCCCATTCTTCTACCGGACAGCCAGGACCTCGAAAAAGCGACACCGTTTCATGGTTGATATACCAAAAACTCGTACGAAACGGTTTGATTCCACTTTCTTTATTCGAAATGCTGAGCAGTGGAATGCGCTGCCCGAGTGGGTTTTCCTGATAATTATAATCTGGGTGTCTTCAAGTCGCGAGTGAATCGGTTTCTTCTATGCAAGCGTGCTCCATCGTAGGCTGCATCCTCGTTTAACATCAGACGTGATGGCAGTCAAACGCAAGCCTATAAATAATAAAAAAACAAAAAAAAAACAATGGATATATGGGGCAAATAAAACGTTACATTCTAAGACCTGGTTATTTGTGCTAGAAACTCGGTGAAAGCCATGTTAGAGGATTTTATTAAGGAAAGTGCCGAACCGTTTCTGGACTTTTTCAAAGGTCAGGTTCAGGAAAAAGGAAAAAAAAGTGTTTTATATCAGTTATATGGTTCCCATAGTTCAAGCTTGCTTAGTTTGGTGCTAGATGGCGCTGTGTGTGAAAATCGTCCACCAGTAAATATGTATTTACTAGCTAATGGCCTCGCTAACCTCTTCATACAAACCTTGTCCTCACAATTACAAACACAATAAAAAAGAAATCATCAAAATCGGTCCAGCGGGCTTATCCTGTAACTCTGGAAGCGATAGTGATAAGTGCGCGTGCGGGACCGCGCGTAGTGCGACTAAGTTGGTACGAGTGGGATGGCATGCTCTCCCAATCAGAATCACGAACGTTTCAAAGTTAGAGGATAAGCCCTCTGCCTTTCTCAAGTTATAGCGTGACCAGGAAAAAATAGGGGTTCATTTTTATATATACAGATTCTTTATTTACTGACAAGGGTTTTAATTTGCAAAATGCATGAATAACACTGCGTTAATTTCGATCATGGAGATATTACCTTACGGTTGCAGGAAATCCGTTACTTTACTTCCAATAATGTAGCGGTAAAGATGATCATCGTATGTGTACTGACTGTAGAGAATACTTTATCTGCAGAGAGGCAACTGTAAAACACTTCAAACTTCGCTCTCTTTGAAACAGTTTAAATAATAATAATCTGAGACATTTTTGCACACACGGTCATCTGACCCCAAACTAAGCAAAGCTTGTAATATGGCTGCCAGAGACTGATATACGTACATATATATATATTTTAAATACATACTTATATAGATATTATCACCCAGACATAGAACAAACACAAATGTTCATCACATGAATGTTTGTCCTAGATGGGAATCGAAGCCACGCCCCCAAACACAGAAGGTAGGTTCACTACCAATTGAGCCACCGGGGCAGTCAATATTTGAACCGATTATTTACATACCTACATGTATCACAGTGAATTGCGGTTTTCTTTTTTCTTACCTACCCTAAAAACATCAATACCCACTATACACTTCGGCTAGTTGTATAAAAATATTGCTTTGACAACTTTTATTTTTTTGCGATACTTTATTTGTCTTTCTTGTTGTTTTTTCTTTCTTTTTTCAAAACCTAGAAATACATATTTTCAGGATATTATACTCATGTAAACAACGATATCTCACTACTGACTGACTACCAAACCAATAGTATTAGATTAGAAAATTAAATTCAACTCTATTACTTATTTCTTAAAAATACATTTATGATGAGCCTCCATCATCGTCTTAAAGTTATCCATCTCCTTCTTTTTACTCTGTGATCGTATCTTGATCACACATGTAGTGATCCCGTTCAATGTAATTAACAATTTGTTACCATTTACAATCTGGCACGGAGACACAGATTAATTGAAAGTAACTACGATACAAATTTAGTAAGGAGACATAGATAAGATGGTAGTTGACGGGTTAGTAGTTAAACGGGCTGTCGCCTAAGTGCCATTTTCTTCAAGTGTGTGGTTGTTTGATTTTCTTCAAGTGTGTGAAGAAGTTACAGTTAAGGTTTCGTTTAAAGTTCGAACGTGTGACTGTTAAAATGACAAATTTTGAGTACATATACGTGTTTTTTTAAATTCTTTATTAGGTAGTTGCCGAAAAATGAGACAAATGGAATTGGCTAGATCTATTTAAAGATATTGATATGCATATCATCGACTCGCAAAAAAAAATCGTTCTAGTTTTCTTAGCAAATTTCTCAATTTGACAGGTACCAAATTTAGCAAAATTTACAGATAGTCAGTTGTCGGATTTTGATTTGAGCAGTGTTGTTTTCTAGCATAACTATATAGTAACTAGTTGCCACCAGCAATTTGGTTCGCGTCGACATTAAAAAAAGTATCTTATGTCCGTCATTGTGATAGTAACTTTTTATCAAATTTTATCAAGATCCGTTCAGCCGTTTAGCTGTGATAACGCGACAAACAGACAAAGTTACTTCCTATAGTTCACTAGATGGCGTTGATACATTTTTGTGCATTTTTGACGTTTTGTATAAACTGACAGTTGTAAGGTAGGGAGTTCTGAATTGCGCAAGCGAAGTTTTTTCCTCGAGACGGAGTTATTCATTTTCATACCACGAAGCTTTATTGGTCCTGATACGACTACGGCTATATTCCTCTGAATTATAATATTATAGTTACGATTACGATAGATTTAAATTAAATATTTCGTCAAAAACAGCCGTGAATGGTCAATGAAAAACTTCAAAGGATATGACAGGGCTAAATATTTATTCATATTCATATTCTTTATTTGCCACTAAGTGTAAAAAGGTCTTAATAAAATATAATATGCACTTAAGACTTAGTCGTCCTTTTCGGGCATTGCAAAATTATGAGACGCTACATATCTAAGTTTTAACATTATAAAATTAAATAAATAGTGTCGATAAAAATAAGGACGGAGAGATGATGATGATGAGATCAGATCGTCATATTTTCTTACTAGCCTTAGTGGCTGCAAAGTTTAAAAAAGGTTTAAAAAAAAAAAACAGTAAAATAGGCAACTTTTTTAAATGATTTTGTTTTTCTTTACGATATTTAGGGATGAACTTTTGTTGGTTGTATGTAATGTTGTGACCCCATAGTTTTATTTTTGTAAAACTCTTGTTCCGTCGTAAAAATGTTTTACAAAAAATACTTTTACCGGAACCGATGTTGTGTTAGTGCAGACAAAAGCGATAATTGGTGAACCTATCTAAAGGCCCGCATCATCAGAACTACGAAAACCATTCAACAAGCTTTAATAGCCATTTTATCAATGGCCCTTATCGTCGTAACTTATCACGTGACCACAAAAGATAAGACAATGTCAAAAAAAAGTTCGACCGTTCCGAAACTCCATACAAGCATTCCCATCCCTTTCTTACGTTTAAAAGCTTCAAAGGCGAGAAAGAGAAGCGAAAAACATGTGGCATGTGACACCGTCCCCAGGTAAACTCGCCGGTCGCGGTTATTCTTTCGCGGGCTTTTCGCGGGAACGCACGTTCGATGCGCGCGCGCTGTTTTCCGGTGTTAGTTCGAAATTTGAAGGAATTTTATTTTTTTGCTTATGTGAATTTAATATTTTTTATTTATTGAAATGAAGTTTATTTGTGGACAGTGACAATTAAAGTGGCAAATGACAGTTAAAGGATCCGAGGACATCTTTTTGTGCATTTGGGATTTCTTTTCTTCTCGCAAAGGATACGGTGAGTCGGGCCCTTTTGAAAGAATTCAAGTTGCAACTTGGTATCATGTCTACCTACTTTTGAATAGAGGGAGAGATTGAAAGCTGAGTTTTAGCCAGTGTATAATGTATAGGAAGGTAACCTTACCTGTGTTATGTATTTATTAAATTTTAAGTTTCTTGTTTAAATCTCTGAAATATTATTCTGAAAAAACGAAAGTTTTCAATATTGTCCTTCCTTTTGATTTATTGGGCACAATTACAAAAATAAAATTTTATATGGCTAATAACCAGAAAATTTGTTTTTCTCATTTCGAAAACTGAGTACATTAAAGGAATTTAAAATCGTTTCTTAATTTTAAAATTTTAGTATCTATCAACTGCGCCAACGGTTGCAGTTTCCAAATTTAGAATTTTCTGAAAGCTTATCTAATATCCGTGCCCTAATCTGCTTTCTTGCTGATTTCATTGAAATCGGTTTAGCATATAGTTGTGAAAATGAAACAGACTGACTATTTGTTCCTTTTCCACGCAGCAACAGATTAAACGTATTAACCTGAATTTGCATGAACAAAGTAAGTTTAGGGTATACTGCCTACTAACCATACAAAAAGCCCCATCTGTTCCCCACCCCCTCAATATTATCCGATTTCGATGATTTCCTTATATGTTATCTACACCTTGAAAAACTATGTATATAGAGGCTTTGTTCAAATATCTTCGTTCTTAGACGTCGCACTAAGTGACGAATTTTTTGCGTAGAAATTAAAAATTAAAAAAATTAATAAATTATTAGCAACTTTTTTTTTTGAAACGGTATCTGTCAGCGTTGATTATTATTATTTATCCAAACCATTTATACCAAAAATAAAATATTTCGACAAGATTTAGGGGGTGATATTAGTTCCCCCAAAACGTTAATTTCATCCAAAACAAAAGTAAATTCACTAACTCTATCATATGTACGGGCAACGGAGCGAAAGCAACACAATTTTCAAATACTTACTGTGCCAAAACCTCGCGGTAAGACGACCCAGAGACTGGCATATATAGGCTTCTTTTTATATCGAGAAATTGTACGATTTTTGAGCAATTTCCCACCGGCGAAACCGCAGGGCGCTGCAAGTCATATTAATTATTTGTTTATTGTCACAAAATGGAATAACGGATACCGATTCATCTCTAGTTTTGAGCAGTTTATTTGTATGTATTAAATTAATAAAGACTAGCCCAAATACAGCGGCCAATGGAGAGAGCTATGCTCGGAGTTTCTTAGAGCGATAAAATCTGAAAGGAAGATCTTCGCCGAAGAATCAAAGCCACCGATATAGCTTTCAGGTTTTGCAAGCTGAAGTGGCAATGGGCAGACCACGTCTCTCGAAGAACCGATGGCCGATGGGGAAAGGTTCTTGAGTGGCGGCCACGAGCTGGAAAACACAGCGTAGGTAGGATTCCCACTAGGTGGACTGACGACATTTTAAAAGTCACGGGCAACCAAATTGGCAAATTGCCAATTGTTGTCGTTCAGTGTGGGGGTCTAAGGGGGAGGCCTTTGTTCAGTAGTGGATGTCTTCAGGCTGTTGATGATGATGATGAATATGAGGTACCAAGGCCTTGATGATTGAAGCGATCTCTTATTACTTTTAGGCTATAGTTAGTTAGTAGTTTTTTTTTATGTTTCTCTGTGACGAGACGAGCAAGTCACACATGTTAAGCGTCACGCTTGCCCATAACAGTTCAGTGCCACCCGAAATTTTGAACTTCAACGGTTCAAAACTATGCGCGGCAATGCACTGCGCTCGTCACCCTGAGATGTTAGATGTTAAATCTCTGTATGCCCAGTAATTACGCTGGAAACATTGCCTGTCAATCCGGAACACAGTAATGCTTGCACACTACGGCTTGGCGGTTGAATAACTGGCAAAGGTGTGGTACTTCCCCAGGCGGACTCTGCAAGGGAGCCCTACCACTACAAAAGTTAGAGTTATCAGTTTATATTGTTGGTAGATAGTTTGCTTTTATACTTAGTCCTTAAAATATTTCTAACTAGCCTTTAAGCGACTTCAAACGCGTGGACCAAAAAAAATTTACATATGTCCATCTCCGACCCATCTTCAGCTGGATCCGTTCAGCCGTTTAGCGGTGAAAACGCAACAAACACCCAAGCAGACAGACAGAGAGAAAGATAGACAGAGTGACAGAGTTACTTTTGATTTATAATATTTTAGTTAGGACAAGCACCGACACCAATAAAGAAATTTAAAAAAAAAACATACAACTGTACAGAATATACAACACAATACAATACAATATAACTTTATTAAACACCGAAAATACAATTAAAATTAAACAATAATTATATATCCGGCAGTATAATGGGCGGCCTTATCGCCTAAAGCGATTTCTTCCAGGCAACCTTAGTATGGACAGAAATTTTAATGAGAAATACGGTATAAATACGGTTACGGTATAATATAATATAGGTAAGTACAGTACAGTATAATACTGCTACGAGCCTACGATGCGTCTACGACGCGCGCGTTCATGTCTTTTATTGTAAACGCGTGGGAAGACTGTCCCCTTTGTGACAAAAATATTTAATTTCCTATCTTATACCGATCTCATTATGAGATAAGGTTATTGTACTTTGTTGAGTAATTCTTGACTATCCTTCCGCCTCGTCACTTTCTAATATTCTTATACTTCTTTGGTCTATTTACCCGACTGCACAAGGAGGGTATTTTTTTTTATTTTTTATTATTGAACTTGGGGACGAGACGCGCATGTCGCTCACCTGATGTTAAGCGTCACGCTTGCCCATGACAATTAATGTAAGTATTGTAATTATGTATTTGGGTTTCTCTTTATCTTCGGATTGTCATAGGCTATTAATATTTTAAAGACTGCCCAAGAATGAGGAGGGTAATATTTTTGGGATTAATGTAAGCATAGGAATTATGTGTCTTTGGTTTCTTTTTTATCTCCGGAGGTCATAGGCTACATTATTCCAATCGGATTTTTGATTTGTTTTTATAATAATACATATTGAAAATTTTTAAAACTATTATTATCTTCAGAATCGTCTAGCAAAATTAATTTACTCGTACCTACTATATTCTTCAGTTACGTGCAACTCCATACATTTATGTATGACACCACAAATTCTCATACACATAAATATTGATAAGTATTGACTTCATTATGTTAATTTTATGTTTCTTTCGTTATAACCTTGTCACCATAAGCAATTGCAATTTTCTTCTAATTCTTATTAATGTAAAGCAATTTTCTGAGTTTGACATAGGTGTTCAATGTGTCACTAAGTATTAATGGTAATATAAATGTATGGTTCAGTAGTTCGGTTGTAAATTGTGTATTTATTAATATTTAATGCTCATAGACTACATTGGTTAAGGTTCGTAGTTTAGTACAGATAGCAAAATAATTCAAAACTATATCATATTTTACACGCTTTTCTTTAATTTGCAATGTTTGTATGTAAGTATGTATGTTCGGGTCAAATCTTGCAACTGAATATTAGACTAGTTCCCTTTCTCAATTGAGTTGAAATTTTGCATTCCTGTCAAGTTCCGATGACAATACAATATTATGAGAGCGAGCAGATCTTACTAATAGAATATTCTTTAAAACTAATACAGTATTGTAAATAGTATTTTAAATTAGATAATTATATTCAACAAAAATGCCTTAAATATATTATATAGTATTTGAAAGAAAAATATCGGTTTTCATTTTCAACAGAGTTCTTAAATGTGAATCTTGAAGCATGCCGGATTCCAAAGCCTGGTAGAAAACAATGCAATATTAAACTGGTGTACAAATCAAACAGAATGTAAACAACAAATCAGGAAACTAAGCAAACTAAGGCCTGTGACACCTGTGACGTCCTTCTTGCAATGATTGTTAGGCTTAGCCCGCGACCGTCAACCTTATCACACCGTGATAAGATTCACGATCGCGCAGCGTCGGCGGCTGATCCCAAAAATCTATATAATAATCCTAACTAATGTTATTAGTTAGGATTATTAGTTAGTCCACGCAAACGAAGTCTACGTAAACGGGTAACTGCTAGTAACATATATAATAATATATTTATAATATAATTATAATTAAATAAAAATAATTTTAATATATATTTTTTTTAATTATATTTCATTTTATTATTATATGTATTATTTAATAATATATATAATAATATTATTATATAATAATAATAATCAATAAGGACTTCAAGGTACGGGCCCAGGGTAATGTGACGTCTTTATTGCAATGGTTATTAGGTTCAGCCGCCGACGCTGCGGACCGCGAATCCTATCGCCGTACGATAAGGTTCACGGTAGCGCAGCGTTGACGCGCTTAGAATAACAACATCGCAACAAGAGCAACAATAACAATCATTTAGCTAAGGATGTCACTGTACGGACCAATGACAAAAAAAAAAGAGGTGTTACAAGTCACGTCATTTGCGACACTTAGAATACACAATATGGCGTCAACTCCACCCCTTTCACTAGTGGTTTCCTAACACTTCAAAAACATTTGACAGCTAACGTACTAGGTTGGCTGAGATACAAAACATTATAAAAGTTAGAACAAAATGAATTTGCTGGCCCTACTTTATAAACTTCTGCAAAACCAACCAAGTCAAGCGCTAAAAATCACCTTCAAGTAGCCATTAAGGGCTCTTACAACACCCTACTGACTCAACCATCATAAGACAAAAGATCACAACAACCACTTTAAGCACTTTAGAAATATCAGTTCACCTTCAGGGGTCAGTTATGCCCTTAATTAATGCGAGACAGAGAGGGTTGTATCGTTTTTAGTGAAATGAAAAGAGAGAGTAGATTAAAGGGGTCCTTGTAGTCAACAGACCGTGTAGAATTTTCGCTGAAATTATAAAGAGTTCTAAAGCTTTTTAATTTAGTGCGATGTTTTTATGGCGAAGAGATAGAAGTTACAGTTAGATTCTTAAGAATTCTCTACATTTTTGAACAAAATAATAAAAATAATTATAATAAAAAAAAATTGTTAGCACATGTTTTCATGTTAAACTGAAACTTGAAAAACAGTTTATGATTTCTAAAATAAACGCTTTTTTTTCTAAATATAAACAGCGTGTTTTTTCCATCGATATTTATATATATACTACGCAATCGGTAGAATATTATTTCAATGGCTTGTTCCCAGGCCACTTCTTAACGGCTGGACAGATTTGGATGAAATTTGATATGGAGGTAGCGTATACCCTGGAGTAACAATAAACTACTAGCCTATAGGGTTTTTATCGCGGTAAATATACAATTCCAATGGTATAGCAGTTGAAACCGCATGGCGCTGCTAGTTGCATAGTTGCATTTTGGCTCCGCACGTTGTATTAGCCAGTGTCAAGTTTTGCATTATTTATTAAGTACCAATCACCAGGTACCGACCACGAACCGGAAGACGCACCGTAGGTAGGCCTCCCACTAGGTGGACCGACGACGTTGTGAAAGTCGCGGGCAACCGGTGGATGCAAGTGGCCCGTTGTCAGTCAGCGTGGTGCTCTAAGGGGAAGGCCTATGTCCAGCAGTGGACGTCTTCTGGCTGATGATGATGAAGTAAAATATTTCACAATTAAACAATTTGCAGTCATAGTCAAAGCCAAACAAAGTAATCATGACTTATCTTCTTTTTCACAACTAATATAAAAAAAAAAAAAAAAACGGCAGAGACATGCCTCTGCATTAATCTACATTCATTCCACCTTCAACCCTTCAAACTACCTCCGTCAAACAAAAACTTAACAAATCGTTTTGAATTAAAAAACAAAAGAATAAGATCGTAAGAGTTGCGGTAGTTACTCATAGATGTAGAAAATCTCTTTGTTATTTTAATTTATTTGTTTGATTGGAAGCGTGGAGCGTGCATTAAATTATTGTGATCAGAGGGGATCTACAAGATGTTGTTTTGAATCTTTTTCAATGCCGTTACATTTATTATCTTTCAACATAATTTTCTTACAAAATAATTGCGTATGTACTTATAATTTGATATTATTTATACTTGGTTTTTAACTACTGCTTACTTAGTTATTTCCTGTGAGTAATAAAATAATTGTCTCTTAGAGTATTTATAATTTATTATTTATAAGTAGCGATCCGCCCCATCTTCGCACGGGTGTAATTTAGAAAATATTTATACAAAAATCTTCCGTGAAAAAAGGTATCAAACTCATGATGAAAACCACATATAAATCCGTTGCGTGGCTTTGAAGGACTTAGCGGATATACAGTCAGACAGACGCCGAAAGCCACTTCATTCATATAATATACTAGCTGCGCCCCGCGGTTTCACACGCTATCATACAAAAAAAATACCGTTAAATTTTTCGGGATAAAAAGTAGCCTATATGCTAATCCAGGGCATAAGCTACCTCCATACCAAATTTTATCCAAATCTGATCCGCCGTTACAGAGTTGAACGGGAACAAACACACTTACATACTTACACAACCTTTCTCATTTATAATATTAGTGTGATGTGAAATATAGAAGAAGTAAAGTAGTCGACAATAGAATTCGATGCGTGCATGAGCCAAAAATTTTAGAAAACAATTGCAAAAAAATGTAATCATAAAAAGTTGCAACAAGGCTGCAATACAAAAAAGCTATTCAAACATTTTCAGCTTTTTACCGATTCTCTTTTTTTTCTATAAAAGTCGGCTTTAGTGGCTATAGCTGGTTCTCACGGAAATATCAGAGAAAGCAAACAAGAAAAAAATTAGTGTAACAACATTAAAAGGAAGGGGTGAATAGAACATGCCATGTGCCGGATATAAGACTTGATACGTTGGTTAACTTGCAAGTCGATTCTAATCTAATAAACAAAACTATTCGACATTGGTAGGAAATATTTACCTGGTTTTCTTTTTTCAGGTGCAATCATTTGCCTAACACACTTTAAAAAAAAATAACTTCACCGCTAAAACCCACAGTATTGCATTCTAGAATGTTTCGAAATAACTGTCCTTCCACCTTTCGTTATATATCTGTATAAGTTACATAAACATATTCTTAGAGAATTATATTTAGACACTTCAATATTTCATGGCGGACAAGAACTTATTATTTCATGGTGACTTTGTCACAATAAATATCCTCGGCAGCCTTTTCGGAAGTGGAATTAACGCCTGATTTATTTACAGCGACAAAGTTCTGACCGCATTTTTTACAAATCAAGTTCGCATCCTGGGAACTTCACCGGTAATCCTCGAAACCAGAGGTCAGGGGGCAAGGAGGGCTGATTTATGTCAATACTTGGACACCTGGGTGTGTGGAGCTGTGTTAGTTGTGTAGGTCTTCCTTCTTACTGGCTTATTTTGTATGGTTGACTTATGAAGCAAAAGGTGAAGGAAGTTTCCAAGGTAAGGAGATTTTAGCATGACATGCTGTCATAGATAATTTAATAGTAGGTACGAGTTTAAGCGTATAAAGTGATTCAATCTTTATGGCGACTGTGAAGTGCGCTGCGAACGAGGTTCCAGCCCAATTGGCTTCTTCAGCGCCCGCGCATTACGATTTATTAGATTTAAAAGAAAAACAACAAAGGAAAAACAAATAATCTGCATTTCCAGGAAGGTAATTTTCTAAATTCAAATTCTGTCTTGAAAATTTACTGCTTTTGTTTACTATGTTTACTGTTATCGAGATGTCATTGTGATTTGCATTCTGCATTTTAATTTTAATGTCTGTGAAAAATCACAGATATTTTATAGTATCAAACCGTTGAAAATCGAACTGGTTTAACAGAAAGAAAACAAAACCGCCATTTTGAAAAATCACAGCCCAAGAACGTGTTCTCCTTTCAAAAAAACTTTTCGAATTTCGAGTCGACAATGGATTCGAGTTTTTTTTGCAAATAATAAATGACTTAGGAACAAGGCATGCAACCATGTCGGTTTAACAATACAATTATCGAAAAGGGGAGAAGTTGATCATACGGTTTCAAGTTCAATTTTTTTATAAGTAGAAGACCTTCAAAAAGTGTTTACTCTTGACAAAGGTGAACTTTTACTGCTTAGAAGCAGATCATAAAATTCCTTTACTGCTCTATCATAGACTAGGATTATCTTTGGATTATGGTGTAAAGTCGTAATTTTACCGTAAGTAGATAGTGGCAATAATCTTTTATGAAGTATTTTGTAATAAAGTTGTTTGATTGTTAGAAATGAGAGTTTAATGCGAGTTTTTATGAAGTTTGTTATTTGTCTGATCATTTTCGTGGTTAACGTTTTGTATTTATATTTTGATGTTATTTGTTACCTATGTTGTGATGTTGTTGGCTGTTATATTACTTCATTTATTTTAGCAATATAAACAGTTAAATTTAACAGCTTCTAGGTGCAATATTTTTAAGTTCGAGTTTGCATTTTGTTTTGTTCCGATCATTTAGATTTATGAAACTAATCTCCGATGACCGAACTTCCGAAGATAAGTAAGTAATAAAGTTATATAAAGAGGGTGGGGCGGCGACAGCTTATTTATTGGAAATATCGGTGGCACTGCGCACACGCTTGATGATGCGTTACGGATTTCGCATACGCGAATAAACCCTATCAAATTAATTTATATTTGTCGAAGGACATGCGGAGTAGCGAAATGTGAAAAAGAGACGCGAAGGTTATGTACGGAAAGAATGTCGGAAAATGGTATGATTGTGGGCACACCTGGTTTTTCCTGGTCATGCGAGGCTGGTGGTGTTGTCCTGCTGCCTGTCTTCTTCTTCTCCTCGTCTTCTTCTACTTCTTCTTAAACCATATAGGTAGTTATGATAGACAAGTTCTTACAAGTTATTCATCATCATTATCAGCCATAAATGACTCACAACAAGGCAAAGAACTCTATTTTTTTTTGCTGTTCTGCTTTTCAATCTGCAGCATTTATTTATTTTCAAACAAATTCTTCAAAACTCTTCAAAAATTTTATTGCTATCCTCAATTAATTATAATCGTTGTTGCTGGTCCTATATGTTAATTATTACAAGTATCTATTTAACTATTGACAGGTTTTTTTATAAAGAACTAGCTGCGCCTCGCGGTTTCACCCGCTATCCTACAGGAACGGTTAAATTATTCGGGATAAAAAATAGCCTATGTGTTAATCCAGGGAATAAGCTACGTTCATACCAAATTTCATTCAAAGCCGTTATAGAGTTGAACGGGAACAAACACACTTACATACTTACCTACTTACTTACACACTTACACAAAAACTTTCGCATTTGTTTTATAAAAAGAAATAACTTTTAAAAAGAAAGTTTTTGCGTTTAGGTTTTGGGTGTAAGTCAAATAGATCATCTGCGTTGAATAGAACGTTCAATGTAAGAATCATTCAATCTTTACTTTTTAGACCAAATTTGTCAAAAAAAACTTAATAGATACCCAATCTTTTCATGATTACTTATTTATATTAATTTCAAACGTACCCGACCATCTGCTAGCAACAGATAAATTATGACTCAATGCAATAATCAAATAGTCGACCCAATGACTACGCCCCTCTAAACTCGATCGTAAATTCCCACAAGTCGCTTCCAAGGAACGATTGTTGTCACAAATAAATCATGATATACATTGCCTTTGGAATGAAATTTAAAAAAACTATATCGGCTTATTTGACATACCATGGGCGCAAGGAACTTTCAGATTGCGGTTCCAAATTCGAAACTGGCGCTCTTATTTCATAGACAATACTGTATTTTAAATTGATTGAAGTTTAGCAACGTTACGCGTTAAGTTCTTTGCTCGATTTGCGATTCTAAATTTGAAAGTTCTGCGCTTATTTCATAGACAACAAGGTTTTTTATAAATAAATAAATAAATATCTGGGACATTTTTGCACACACGGTCATCTGACCCCAAACTAAGCAAAGCTTGTAATATGGCTGCCAGAGACTGATATACGTACATAGATATTTTTTAAATATATACTTATATAGATATTAACACCCAGACATAGAACAAACACAAATATTCATCACAAAAATGTTTGTCCTAGATGGGAATCGAACCCACGCCCCCAGGCACAGCATGTAGGTTCACTACCAACTGAGCCACCGGGGCAGTCAAAAGTTTTAAATATTACAGTTCGGCAAGGGTTGCATCCTTATTATTAAATTCGTTACCTGGCAAGATTACAATAAGATGTAGGAAAGAATGACGTACGATTTTGCGTTACGAAATATTGTACTCTAGATTGGATAACAATCGAAATTATTATTACTCTAGTTTCGGAAGGCAGCGCAATTGTTGGGATTACAATACTTTATATCGTAAGGGATTGGTTACCTTTGACATGAGACATCTGCCTTCCTTGAGTTTTTGCTTACGCCGATTAAATTATGTAGTTATTTTTAGTAAGTTGGTAGTTAAAAATACCTATATTATTATCATTTAATTCAAAATTGGCAGGTACATGCTGTATTTAAAAAAGAATCACGCTAATTGCTAATTATAAATGCGAAAGTTTGTGTGTAAGTAGGTAAGTATTTATGTGGGTTTGTTCCCGTTCAACTCTGTAACGGCTGAACGGATTTTAATGAAATTTGGTTTGGTTTGAAATTTGAACATTTGGATTTCTGTAGAATAGCGGGTGAAATCGCGAGGCGCAGCTAGTAGATAACATTCAAAGTTTTTAGATTTTAAGTTTTAATAATGAATTAAATTATATAATAAAAATGCTAATTTAAGCATAATTATTTATGTATTTTGGTACATATCTAAAAACTTGTTTTTCGGTTGAAAGTTTCAATTTTAGTTGTAATTCGTATCTAGTTACCCTCACAAGTGGCATTACACCCTCTCGGTCGCGGTAGCCACAGAGTTATTATGTTTCGTCAAGAATATTATTTGGAACTTTCCCATGGCACTAAAATCTTGAGAAATTCAATTAAAAGAAGCAAAAACCTGTCATTTCATGGCATATAATTTTGTTGATAAACATGGTTTAGGGCGTTCTCACCCCATATTTAGACGTAATTAGGTGCTTCCAAGTTGCGGTTGTTTTTTTTTAATTATAAGTGAAATTTAAATATATACTTATTAATTGCAATAATACAAGTTTTATGATTGACCGAGCGAAGCGAAGTTTTATCTCCTTTTTTAGTTTTAATATAATTAAATGTTATAGTATAGTATTACTATAACATCTTATAGTTACCTAACCTAATCACACTAATATTATAAATGCGAAAGTTTGTGTGTAAGTATTGTAAGTGCGTTCAACTCTGTAACGGCCCAACGGATTTTAATGAAATTTGGTATGGAGGTAGCTTATACTCTGGATTAACACACATTTTATCCTAGCAAATATTTGGTTTCTGTAGAATAGCGAGTGAAACCGCAGGGCGCAGCTAATCCTAAACTAATATGAATCCGCCTAGTAGTTCCTATATGCTAGACCATTTTAAGCTTTCAATTTCAATAAGATGAAAACCTTTTTTATCTTATATTTTGGCTCCACACACAGTATAATGAGCCAGTGTCAAGCAAAGTAAAATAAAACAAAATTGCAATTAAAACAAGTCATAGTCTTAGTCCAAAGAAAATCATCCTCGTTTTGGTCACTCTTATCTAAAATAATAACGCTACTTTTTTCTGATGACTCTCTTCCTTAACTTAGGCTGGGTTGTACGATCTACAGTTAACTTTAAACTATAATAATAATAGTTTATCTATTTAGTACAATTAATAGTATGATAAGGTACATAGTACTACAGTTATAACTGCAGTTAAAACTCCCGTTAAGCAAAAAAAAGTCGAACCATTCAACTATGGTCAAAATGACGTCATAAAATGACGGTAACATTAACTATGCAGGATTGGCAAGTTAAGTAAACGTTATAGTTAAAAGCTGTCAAGCCTTCTCAGTTAACTTCAACTATAACAACAATGATGATGGTGCAACACAAGCTGTCTAAACTTCATGGTTAAGATTATAGTTATAGTGCATTTTAACCATAACTTTATTATATTGTACAGTGCTAACAGAACACGAGAACGAAGTGGCTTCCCCTTAAATATGGACAATAAGAAAAGTGTTAGTGGACACGTGAACACTTAGATTTTACTTTACTTAGCAGTTTTAGTTAAATTACTTATTAGTCTCAAGGCTAGATTGTAATATTGATGAGGCACCATACCATAATATGGTAAGTCATTAATAAAAAAAAAACTATAACAGTAACTTTAATGAGGCGTTTTCCAAAAAAAAAGAAATCCTGGTTATAAAAGTACCCAATAGATGGCGTTAGATGTACCTTGAGTTTTTTCTGTCACTGTCAAGACATGAAAGACGAAAAAATGTACGTGTGCCTTTTTTTTCTCTCGTGTTTTTTGGCTCGACATGTGTATTTAGACAATTTCAAGTAACATAACTACGTATTTGACTTCATTTGAAATATTACAATAGTTGACACTGGCTAAATACACAACGTGTGGAGCCAAAATTTACGATTTAAAAAATAAACATAAAATATTTCGACAGAAATGACAATGACAGGTAAAACGATAGGTCTATTACGCCATCTAGTAAGTATTTTAGAACAATATTTTTTTTTTTGGAAAACGCCTCATACGGATTATGGTGCAAATTCGTATTTTTAAATATTCTTCGGTAATTATGTAAAGGTACTTGAAAAACATAAAGAAATAAACAAAGGCAGCCAAGTATACTCATAAATAAATAAATAAAAGTTATAGGCCAAATATACCTCATCTTTATTATTTGAAATAGCATAAATCAGTATAAGCTCGTCATCGCAGAAACAACCTTTTTATACCACATCTGGGCCCCTAATACAGAAATCAAATAATAATTAAATTATTGTAATTACTCCCCATATATCCCAACACTTTGTTGCCAATGGCCCAGTGGCGCCATATGGCGAAGATTATGGATAAAGATAACTATAACATGTTGCTATGACGTTGGCTAGGTGGCTTTAGCCTGTTCCAGAGATAAGAAAAAAAAAAAATGTTGTCTGCTGTGGCGTGCCGGTTTCAAAATTGTTTTAACAAAAACGACAAAAAAGTTACAAAATTGGATGAACGCCATCTAGCGAACTATAGGAAGTAACTTTATCTCTCTGTCTAAATGCTTGTCGGGTTATCACGGCTAAACAGCTGAACAGATCTTGATAAAATTCGAAAAGGAGTTACTGTATATCACAAAGACGGACATAGGATACTTTTTTTGACCACGCGAACAAAGTCGCGGGTGACAACTAGTCTGAAATAAATCTGAAACAGACAAGTCCAAATTCGGATTTAAGGGTTATGCTCATATTTCATTCATAAAAATACAAAAAATTTGTAATATGTTTAGCAAGAATTCAAATATTCAAAAATGATATAATAATTACTGGCACTTATCGAGGCGCCTGCCCCACGCGGGGGTGGTTGAGGTTGACAGCTGCGCGGACGCACGCGCATTCCATTAACATAAAAGCTATAGCAATTTGTATACTTTGTTTCTTTGAGTTTGATTAAACAAAAGGACAGAAAATAGGAACTATTTGCTTTGAAACTACTTTTATTATTCTATCAATAATATCCACTGCTGGAGTAAATGTACAAAAATATTATATCTCTTGTCTTTTTTTTCTTCTTATGTTTTGGCTCCACACGTTGTATCAAGCCAGTATCAAGTATTGTAATATTTCAAGTAAAGTCAAATATTTCACAATTAAAATAAGTCTCAGTCATAGTCTAAGTCGATCAAAGTAAGTCACGGTCAAGTCCACGTCATGCCCCAGTAAAGTGATGGAGACTTTACTAGAGGTTTCTATGGAGTTTTGGAAACAACACGAAAAGTTACGATTCACAACATTATACTATTAACTAACACTCGTGCACGTTCACGAACACTTAATGGATAAAAAACCACAATTTTTACACATTAACACTGGAAATAACACAAGTTTTGGAAAATAATACAATGACGCGATATTACTTTTTCACGAACCCGCCAACACCACCATCTCTTCGAATAAAAATAATTAGCTTATTTTTTATTGTTTGGAACTTTGGCACCACACAAATAAAGTATTTAGCCGATTTTCAGTGTCACTACGTGGTCAATACCATTATTTCTATGATAATCCAAAAATATGCAGTGACATTTCTAACTCGGCTTCGGCCAAGCGTGAAATGTCACCAATAGGAATTCCATTAATTTTCTATGTGACCCGATAAGGCCGGCAGCACACCAGAGCCAAAAACTATTTTTACAACAGAATAAATATTTACTCGATACAAAATGGGTCGTGTAAAGATTACCCGAATTATACTATGTCGCCCATCGGCAAGTGACCGCCCGAAAAGGGCTTATATTATTCATCGTTATGTACAACTTTTACCATGGGACCAACCCTGAAATCGAGAAAAAATAATCTGTTGTTCCAAACATTTTGTTGAGTGTCATTGATATTTTTCTATGGAACAGCAGATTTTTTTTGCTCGATTTCAGGGTTGGTCCCATAGTAAAAGTTGTTCATAATGATGAATACTATAAGCCCTTTTCGGGCGACCACTCGCCGCTGGGCGATATTGTATACCTGTACCTGATAAGTACTTACACTTACAGGTGTTACCTCTACCAATGTGTCTCTGGAGGTTCCTGGCTATTTAATTATATTCCTTTCTACGACAATCATCGTAACGTGAAAAAAAACATATCGCCGCCTTATACTATTTTCCAAATCTCGTTCTTTCTTATGTCAATAGGCGATGTATGTGTGTATGTTCCCTAAAAGCTCCAAAACGGGTGGACCGATTTTGATGAAATTTTCACGGAATCTTCAAATTAGTCCAGCAGATCACCCTGTTAAGTTTGGTTGCCGTGTAAAGCCGGGGCGGGTCCCTAGTTTACAATAAAGGTGGATTCTTATCTATTAGAGCCTTTGTCAATGTGCATGAGAGTGTGCAAATCTTATAACGTTGTGAATCGTGTCTTGTCGTGGTATATCTAAAAATTTGTGCTTCCAATAAGGCTATCACCACTTTACTGAGGCGTTCCTTGGACTGAGTGACTGAATTTTTTGACTAAGACTATGACTTGTTTTTATTGTGCTATGCTTAACTTAAAACAAAACCAAAACTTTGACAGTGGCTAAATACACTATGTGTGGAGCTAAAATATAAGATAAAAAAAATGTGACTGAATTGTCACAAAACATGTAGCCAGTATGCGGCCGCCTTTAAACTGTGCGGTTCCGTAGTTACGGAACGTATCCAAACACAAACATACGCAGTGCCGAAACTTGGCTGAATTATTCATGAACAGTGCCACCTGCCGTTTAACCGACAACACTAACATTTTTTTCCATAAATAAATTGCTAATAAATATTTGAAAATGTCCTCGTCGGCTGTAGAACATTACCTATTTACCTATAAGAAAAAAGTAGCCTGTGTCCGTCTCCGGCCGTTAAAGTTATATCTATGTAAACATTATTTGAGAGAGACGGAGTTACTTTCACATTTATAGTATAAGTAAGGATTCCTTAATTTACCCTTACAGAATCTACTATCCTATATAAAAAACGGTAGAAATTCAAACGTCAAAATTAAAATCCGCTAAAACGTGTTCCTTCCATTCAGCATCATAGCACGTACCATTAACATCTAAAAAAGGTTTTCCCGCCAATAATAAACCTTATTCTTATTCGCGTTCGGATACACGCGAATTTTGGAACGAGTAAGTGAATAAGAAACTTTTTGTTCCGCAACCCCATATTTCGCGAGTCGAGACGTGCATTCGATATTTAAAAATGCTCCAGAAGTCTTAAATTCAATAGTAATTTGGTATAAAGGGAGAGGATAATGCCTCGTACGCCCTATTTCTGCGGTCCTGTATTTAGGTAGGTCGCAAATTCTCGCGGGTAGTATTGTGCTGTACTGGTTTCCGAACACAGCGTGATCCCGTCTCTACATGGCGTGTATGAATGAGTCCGTAGTTTCTAATTACACAGTCAATTTGGTAAGTAAAGCGAGGAATATGAGTTATTGCTCTGACCGTAGTCTCCGAGTAGGAAATGTGCAGAGATTTGTTTGGTGGTACCACAGATCACACTAGATACCGCATTACGAGATTCTTTGTTGCTACAAAAAGTCACCAAAGCTTGAGAAAGGCGCGGGTCGCGGGGAGTGCAACCAAGCGTTCTCATTGGCTATCTCAAAGCTAAGCCTAGTCGCGCTTAACAATCAACCAATCAGAGTGACTTCTTATAAGTGTATTTAGACTGATGAGTGGTGCGCTTCAAGCGTCCTGAATGCAGAATCTAGGGTGTGATCTGTGGGTGGAACTTTCTGGTGATCGCCTCGCTGTCACTATTGAGCCCTTATAAACTACGTGCTAGAGATGACACTACTCTGCAATCACTGGGGAATCAATCACTGCGTACATGGAATGTTCTATTTCATTTTGTGGCTCATGTGTCACACTGCACACTGTCACTCGTTAGAGAGAAAAAAACCATAAAATATGTCCGAGGTGTCTCGTAGACACTTCGGCACATTTTAGCGGATACTACTACGACACACGTGATCATACAGCGAGCCTTAGCAAGGGACTGAATGAGATTTCGTAATTTTACCACTATTAAATGGCGCATCGTAACGTATTGCATTACGATTCTAGTAGCTACTATACATTAGTACAATAAATCTGCCGGAAAACTTACTTGTTTTATCAGTCTTATTTTAAAGACAGTTCTTAATCTGGGGTAGGCCACAGGGGGGGAGGTCATCTTTGACCAATCTTACTTTACTTTGGTCTCGCTCTTTCTACAGTGAAGTGAGAGGGAGAAGGATAATTATAAGATCGAAATAAGCATGCCTATGTAGTTATAATTTAAAAAGAGGCTTAAAAACTAGTGTAACAACTGGCGGCCTTATACACAAAGTAAAAAACACATCACACACACTCACTTAAAGTATACATCATATAAAGAAGCTTAGTTTGTGTTTCACGACTTGTTTTTTTGTAAATTTCGTACTCAATGCTATAGCTGAAATCTGATCGGCCATCTTTAATTTTTCGGCGTAGCAACAAAAGCGCGGTATTGCTTCAAGTTAGCATTACAAAAGGTAATTTAGATTATATTTTATAAGTGATTAGGCAGTTGATTAGGATATAATGAAATTTTAGGGGTGACGCGTAATCAGATTCGTTGCATATGCAACCTCACAGCGTGAAGTAAAGATTTGTTGATTACTTTATTAAGATAGTTGAAAGATAAGTTTAGAGTAATTTTTTTAGGAGCATTAAATAAGAAATTAGCTTAAAAAATAATCAGTAATCAGAAATATTTATAGGCCATACGTTATATTGAATATTACAGGCAGCTCACTTTTACAAAAGAAGCATAAGTTTACAGTGTAGTGTAGTGCAGTGCAGTGTAGTGCAGTGCAGTGCAGTGTAGTGCAGTGCAGTGCAGTGTAGTGCAGTGTAGTGCAGTGCTGTAAAATGCTGTACCAACTTGTGGCGCGTTTCTCTCTGTTTCGGCTCAAAGCTTTCGTATAGCAATGGTGCTAGTCGCTGGCAGATAACGGCGAGTTCTAACGCCCATGTCATGAGTAACAGGCGTGTCGTAGCGAATTGGACCACGATGCTTTTAGCTTTTACACGCATTCCTCCAATTTCAAATTTTTGGAATGTTCAGATTTTAGCTGTTACTATGCTATGTTTGAAATTTCAATGCTCCTGCTGGAGCACCTTTTACCTTGGGTATAACATGAAAACTCGGATATGTCCTAAAACTGCGACCAGAACCACTGGAGAACGGGCAGTAACAACCTCTTAGTTACAGGTGAGCGTTCTGCGATCCCTAAGACGCCTGCCAAGCGTGGGGATTATAGTACCTTCCCTTTAAGTGGAAGTTTTGTTAATTATGACAAAACTGACTAGGAGTCCAAATACATTAAAACCACAACGATGCGACCACAATCAAATATATCCCACACGGAAAATAAACGAACATTTTCTTTTGTGTGCTAATGTTCATCTGTCTTAATGTGTTTGTGTGTCGCCTTCTCCGTTAGTTACTTAAGGTGATTCCCCTTTATGTCACTTGGAAAGTAGAATTCGAGGCTTCGCAGTTTTAGCTCAAGTTTTACGATATTATGACTTGCAACTTACAGTAAGTGTACCGGAGTAAGCAAATATATACTGGAGTATTGACGGATTTTAGTTTTAAAGTTGTTAGTGCTCCAAATTCTGATTGCCAAATGCGAGTTTTTCCAAATTTGTTTGCTTACTCGATCGCGTTAATGCTAACTATAATTTGTACGGAATAAGAGAAGTGCCGTCTAGCGACATCTAGATGGCACTGTTTTTACTTCATAAAAATCATACTTAACGTAAACGCGATCGAATAGGTAAATGTAATCACAAAAACTCGCACTCGGCACGCTGCTGTTTTTTTTTTTTTTTTTTTTCCTCCTAAGAGGATTTTGGCGTCGCACGTCTTATGCATTTGCCAGTGTCAAGTATACATAATATATTCTGAAGTTTTGTTAGACACTACCAAACAAGTCATAGTCACGGTCAAAGTCAAGCAAAGAAAGTCACGGTCAAGTCCAAGTCATGCCCCAGTAAAGCGGTGAAAACTTTACTAGAGCCTTCTGTGGAGTTTTGGAAACAACATGAAAATTCACGTTTCGCGACTTTATACCATTCACAAACACTCGTGCATGTTCACGAACACTTAACGGGTAAAATTTCACCGTTTTTACACATTAACACTCGAAATAACAGAAGTTTTGGAAAATAATAAAAAGACGCGACATGATTTCTTCACGTTCCCGCCAAAACCCCACACGCTGCTGTTTGATTGGTGACAGTGCGATAGTGCTTGCATGACGTCATATGTTCTACATCTGTGTTGTAGTATATCCGCTGTCTTAGGGCAACATAGGCCTCCGCCGTTCGGTCGGGTACCGAGTTGCCCAATGTCCATTGTACACAAAGTAGAGTATGTTTTTTATCTGGCTGGCCATGAAGAGGGGTTTATATGAATACAAAATTATTTAAGTAAGTATGTATGTTTGCATGTTCCTAATTACCATAGATAAAAAAAAGTTTCTTTGCCTATACGTATATCGATTTTGACAAGTGACATAGGTGACATAGGTAACATTTTGCAGTCAAGTCAGGTGTTTGCAATATATATAACTTCCTAATCGTAACTATTATTAAGTGCAAAGGCTCTGTTTCTGTCTCCCTGTCTTCCGAGTCATTGTCACGTGATCTCGGCTAAACGGCTGAACGGATCGACCTGAATTTTTGCATAATATAAGGGACGGAGACGGACATAGGCTACTGTTTTATAGGTCCACGCGAACGAAGTCGCTTGTAACAGCTAGTTTCAAATAAATAACGATAACACTCATAGCTCTCCGTTATGTATTATTTGTGTCGCGGACTCGCGGAGAAGACACGAACAACTGATAACCAGACCCAGAGCAGATATTTAAAATCATCATTCAAAGAAAATACGTTTCGCGGCGGGTGATCGAACGCAAGACATCCTGCTCATAAGGTAGACGTGCAACTTACTAAGCCAAGAGTATCGTGGAAACCAGACTATCATTTTGAAAATTTCATATATAACCGGATCCTATTCGGATTTCTTTCTTTTCCGAAATTACTCACTCTATTATAGATCCTTCCGGCTTATAATGTACAATACGCAAAATGTACAAGCTAGCAAAATGTACAAAGGAGCAAAGATACGCGGAAACTGCGAATGCGCATTATCCGAATTGCACCATCTCGTAACGAATCAGTTCACGACGAACGCTAACATAAGCCACATTCTTAAAATTTCTATCGAACCAATTGAATGAGTGAATTGATGTACCAAATGAGGCAAACGATTGAAGTTAAAACTTTAGTTGTTACTGTTATGGTCTAACATAAAATTTGAAACGGTATGGTAATAAAGAAGATCGATAACAACTTATGACTCACACTCTGAATTGTCTTGCAGATTATGTAAAACGTTCGATAAAACTTTGGGTAGTTACAAAATTTAATTAGGTATCTAAATTCTGAAAAATACATTCGGTAGGTAATTACTTAATTCTATAACCTAAATAAATCATAGCAAATTTACACAGATTCTTAAGAATTTCATTGAAAATAATGTTATTAAATTGTTTAAATTGTTGATTAGTTTGTTTGGTTGCTCAAATAATTTATGTTATAATAATCATAGTGAATGTCAAATTTATAATAATAATTAATGCCAACAACTTTGATTATAGGGCATCCCAGATATCGTAAATAAGCCCGCTGTTCCATACATTTCGTTAAATGCGAATTACATATTTCCATGAATCAAATGAATACGTTCGTCTCGAGGAAAAAACTTCACTCGTGCGATTTAGCACAGCGATTTTTTTGTGCTTTGTCAGTCAGTCCACACAAAACGTCAAAAATACACAAAAATGCACAACTAGCGCTATCTTGTGAACTATAGGAAGTAGCTTTGTCTCTCTGTCTGGAAGTTTAGCGCGTTATCATGGCTAAACAGCTGAACGGATCTTGATAAAATTTGATAAGGAGTTACTGTATATCACAAAGACGGACATAGGATATTTTATGTCCACGCGAACGAAGTCGCGGGTAACAACTAGTTCATAAATTCCTGCGGGGCCTTTTTGATATGCAAGAACAGGACTCGGCTACGATACTAACTAAAACTGTGGAACTTTGGTCAATATCACACAACGTATCGATAGCCTGTACTGTTACAGACATCCATAAGCAACGTAGGTGACTACACTGTCATGTACGTTTGTTTTCCTTTCACAAAAAAAAACCTACAAAACATAAGAAATCTTTAACTGAAGCCTGAAGCCGAAGATGCTCATAAAAAAATTCATAACACCTTCGTCTCAATACCATCCCGGTTTACGCTAACCCAATATGATGTTCCTTTAGTCCCGCACCTCCGCGTTATCCCACGGAAGCCGCCAGCTTTCCATCACACAGCCCAGCTTCAATATTTGCCCATAGAAGCGTGTTCGTAAACATACATAAACCATCAAAGCACAGTACAGGAACAGAACAGTAAATCATTTCATAACGTATACGCATGTACTCAGTTTGGGCCGAGAAGGAATTTGTGAGAAATAGTGATAATACTCCTATGGAAGTAAAATAATTCTTCTAAAATCCAATCTTAAGAGTCGGTTCCCAATTCAGCTTTCTCGTGCGCGCTTTTATACCATTTTTAGAATATAAAATTACAAAGAAAAGATAAAACAAATTATATTACGGAATATCTAAGAATACCATGGCCATGATCAATAATTCTTACTTTGGCGAAGAACTTTTCAACACTTTTTCAACTTTTTCGTATTTTTTTTTAAATATTTTATTATTTCCAGAAATAATAAGATAAAAATTTAGAAACATTTGTTCAAATCAGATAGATGTGTACAGTCTGCAATTTTAAATAGCAATAATATCCATACTAATGTCATTTTATACTGAACTTTATACTGCCAGGCTATACAAAATGGGGTCATGAGAATAGCATACTGACCTGTGGTGATATCATTTGTCATTCGCAAAATTTAATTGCATTGCCATTTTCTTCGATTAACAGTACTTGCTACGTATTATTAGAAGCGGGAATTAATATAAACTGAGGGCAATCAATCTTTATACGCTTCTTGTTGATATGATAATGTAATGTATGTAATGCTGTTTCATCGTCAAGAGTAATTTCTTTTCCATTTACACAAATTTTGACTTTGTTTTATTTGTTTCAGAAATACAATGTTGAAGTGGGCAGTATACGCTAAGAAAAACCAAGACAACCAAGTTGCAACTAATGTACCATCTGAAGAATGTGAAGAATGTAAAAGTGCTCCTTTAAACAACTTGGTCAGAAGATCTTTAGATGCTGAAGCAGTGAAGAAAAGCAAAAAGCCGAGTAGATATCAAAGGAGATCACTTGGTGCCAACGCTAGAAAAAACAGTACAAGAACGGCAGACAAAGAAAATTTCAAATATATTGGTTGCACACCTAATTACTATAAGGAGGGTTTCATCAAGAAAACTGAAGGGCTTGCACTGAAAGATGTCAGTAATATCACGCCAACCTCAGCTACTCCAGCTATTCCTGTACAGAATTTTGATATTATGAAATACTACTTAGACGGTTCAAAAGATGACATTCCTCCAGATTTGACTCCTACGCCAACTTACAGTAGGAGAGTAAGAGAAGCAAAGAAAAGAAAACTAGAAATGACTAGCGTTACTAGCAATGAAGGCTTCAGAAGAGACAATTTCCTCTATAATTCAGAGAGGAGAATAAAGGGAGACGGGGCTTCTTTTAGCTCACCCCAACTTAGTCACAGCACCTCAGAGCCATCTCTAAATGATCTGTCTGACAGACTTAGTGCAAATACAAACAACAACAGGAACTCTTTTGCTCTAAGCAAAAGTAATAAGCCGGTATGCACGACCAAGGCTACGAGTGAAGGACTAGTCGAAATAGAATATGATAAAGACGTAGTGATTAACTGTATAGAAAAACCTGTATCTATTGAAAAAATTTGCGACGGAAAAACATTACCAATTTTTGGTCATCACATTTTCCTGGAAAATCCTTTATATTTTAACAAAACTGATTCTTGCATGACGGACATAAGACCATTGAAACGGACGAGAATGAAATCGAATGATTTTGAAAGTTCCTTCAAATCGCCTTCGGTAGACAAAAAAGATACACATGCAATGCTCAGAGATGCTTGTTCACCCATTTCAATAACACCTTTGTCGGTTAAACTTGCTGCACTGAGGTTTAGTACAATGAGTGCACACACCAAATCTCAAAGAGTACCCTTTACGAACGATGTCTCAGAATTTTTCCCTAAATTGGAAAATCATTTCACGATTCCTCTACGAGACGAGGAAATGTCAACCGAGATGGAGACAAAATTTATTTTAGCAAAAGATTCAGTTGTTCTGGAAACAGAGGCATCTACACAATCGACAGTATCAACTACACAAATGGGAGACGTGACTCTTGAAAAAATGATTGAAGATATTATAAAGAGTACCAAAATAGTAAAATCAAAGAGACGCATTCTTAACAACGTCTCAGATCACGATATAGTCGATGACGAAATACCTTCTCTAGACACAGTCAAAGATTTGTTTGTAAACCCCCAAGCTCAAAACAAAGCAAATCTGATCAAAGAAGCTAAATACGTGAGTTTATCTAGAGAAAATTCTGTTTCGCCAAAGAACACGCCAACTAAAAAGATGGCGCCAGTTCATAAAATAAACGAGAAATTGCTAAAAAATCTGCCTATAGGTGGCTTTATTTTGGAAGATGGTTACAATGAAAGAGAAGTCAGAACACCTGATAATTTTGTCAAACCAATATCTAATGAACACAGACAAAAATACCTGACTAGATCTCGATCTATGAGCTCTGCTATTTGCAAAGGAAATTTAGAAAATGTTTCATCAGAATCAACTCCCGATTTGCATTCAGCAGCCAATGAGCGGGCTAGCCTGAGGTTAAAGAGGCAAAGATGCATTCGAAGAAAGAAATCTACAGTAAGCAATGAAAGTCGCTTGAAACTAAAAGAAATAGAGACAAAATCAATGCTGACTTTAGATGTTGGCTTGCCCAGTCCTACATTGGAACTGCAAAATGTATCTTTCTGTGAACCTCTCAGTTCACCTCTTTGTTATCCACTGAATGACGACGATTTCTTACACTTCCCAAACAGTTCAATTAGATCAAATGTGTCACATAGCAGCATGGTGCCAAACGAATACGCTCAAAACCGTCGCGCAAGGGAATTGTTTGGCCTGACACTTGAAAACGGTATTCCGAGTCCAATAACGCCTATACCAAGACTCAAAAGGCCTGGCAAAGTGTTGAGTGAAGAGCGAGCGCTGAAGACAAGCAAATTAGATGAGGTTTCTCTTCCAGCTGATGTGTACACTCCTGTGATCGAGCATAAATCAACAAGGAGGTGTTTGACATATTCCCCAGAAGAAACTAGTATATCTAGCAGTGAAGAAAAGCGGACGAGCGTTGCTAGTAATAAGTTTGAAAGAAGCAGCGACCGCTTTCAAGCTCTCAAAGGCACCATAGATTTGGAAATAATTACCAGGAATGACGTCATAGACGTCCACGGTGAGTGGTGACTATCGACCTCTACTATTCTTTGACATAATTTTTTTGTTGTTGTCGCAGACTTTAATTACGTTCTCATTTAATTGCAGTTATCAGATGCAGAGATTTGCAAAGAGCTTCAGGAAAGACTGATGACATCAATGCTTATGCAAAGGTCAGTACAACTATCCAAACTAATCTGTACTTAGGAGTAGTCTAGAGATGCGTGATTTTTTAAGAGCTTTACGTTCTTGGTCACATTCTTATTACATATTCAATTTCCATTTGGCAGGTGGTCATAAGCGGAATGCCCGAAGCCCAGTCTCTGCCGTCCCAGCGGTCGATATTCCAGCGAACTTCAGTGCTCTATGGAAAGCGAGAGCCAGAGTTCCAGAGGCACCTGAAACTGCCACTACCCACCGTGATATATGACTATCAGCTCATTCATATATCGGTGTGGCACAGGGATAAGAAGTACAGGTAAGTCTAGAAGTAAGACTTTGCGAACGGAGCTATTCTGCACCTAAAAATGGCTACAACCACATCCTTTGCGTTGATCAAGTTCTTTTTACTTAATTCTGATCACAGGTCAACAACTGGTTTCTGAATCTACTCAATAGTTTCTGTAAGGCCATTCCTACTCAACACCAACCCTGATAAAAAACCAAGAAATGTGATCACCCATAAATTGTGTAATAGTGGTGATAATTGAGTATGCTGTATAGTATGAGTATATTGTGGTGGTTGTTTTTAAATTATTTATGTTATCTTAACATGATTTTGTAGCGGATAACATTGATAGCTAAAGCTAAATAGAATAAAAAATAAAACCAAAGAGATAGAATTTAGTGTTCTGTGCTAATCTAGGATGCTGACGTTCAAGTGACGGCCAAAACGACACTGTATCCAGGCCGGTCAAAAACAAAACTAAGGACTTTACGGCTATACAACTCAGATTATTATTTACGTGCCATTCCTACCCTATTTCTATTTTTCTCCATTTGTATTACGTAAGCAGCTATTCTAGGAAGTATCGGTTGTCGATAACATTAATACGTGAAGTCGTTTAATTTAACTGTTTAATAATGGATCGTAAAAGTGTGCTATACTATACACGCAAGACTTTTTTGGATCATTACAATTTCATTGTTAATTTGCTATGGTTCAGTTTTAATTTTTTTACATAAAAATTAATGGCAAACTAACGATAGATATTCCAGATGGTAAGTCGTCATCGCCTATGGACACCTCCAATATCCGGGGTATTGTCAGTGTGTTGCATATCTTTGAGAACTCTAATCACCAATCACTCTTCGTTATTTGTACTGACATGGTGTATCCTGCATCAACCATTAAACATCCCACTTCTGGGATACCGGCCTACCCTCAAAGGGTGATTAGGCTTTATCAACCACGCTGGCCCATTGCGGGTTGGCAGAGATGGTGTATAAGTAAGGCGTTTTGTGATAAGTTCCCCTTGTTTGTTTTATGTATTCCCTTTTGATATTATACTCATAAACTTATTTTAATGCGGCCGATTTAAATATAATCATGTCACTAGAAAGCTTTTTTTATCAGGATGGATTTTTTTATTTTTTTTATTAGGATTGTCCTAACAGGTCTATGTTAATGTCATCAAAATTGGTTCAACCATTTTTGACATGGACTAAAACAATTGAACGTAAATACACCTGAGGTGAAGTGATAATGCGGTCGCAGTGTGGGATTGTCTTTTAGTTCTGTTCTGAAGTAGAACTTCAGAACAGAACTAACTTAAGCTTTTATTTTATCTAAGCACATCTCATTCGGGTGTTAGTTGCCTCCATCGAAAATTCTATTCGAGATGAAGGGCAGAAAAACCGGGACGTTTGAATAATGCATCATCAGATGAACTCGTTTCATTCTAATAGACGTACTCGCATGAATGCTCCCGGAAATTGAAGATTTGGATAATCCTTGAATAAAATTTCCTTCAATTCGTAAGCAGGTATTATGTTAGTTAAAATAATATTTTATGACTAAAAAGAATAGAGTAGAATTTATTTGAACATTTTTATTTGAACACCAACTACATTTAGCAGTCGGTTTCTTTGTTTTTGTTTGTTTGTTTGTTTGTTTTGTTGCTCAAAGCGGATCGATACAATCACGTAACGGAGTTTTGCACAGATGCAGTACGGAAGCCCGGCTATTAGGTGAAATTTGACTATTTCGAAAGGTTGTCGAAAGGCACACGACGCAGCTAGGACGAAAATGGTGAGCAAAGTTTCGTAATGAACAAAATTAAAATTTAATTCCATTACCTAAAACAATTGTATGAGGTATCCAGACTCGAAAATGTCTTGCACCGAAGCGTGCCGCCACATATCATAGTTAGCGTAACACTGTCGGAGTGGAGAGCATTTTTTCACTTTTCCTCTGGCATGTTCCACTCTCATACATAAGATATTGGGGGTCGGAATGACGCGGGGCACCACCACGCCTGCGCAGTACCATCGATCGAACCCGGCACGATACCCGGGCAGTTGCGTTACAGGATTAAGGGGGACCGCCGTCTTTGCCCCAGTCACCCAAAAAAAATACGCATTGAATCTTAGAATAAGTGTAGTGTGTGTGGTGACAGTGAAATCGTGAAGTTTGGCTAAGGACTGTCTAGTCGAGAGCTAGGTAAGGAATTTGGCTGGAAGTCGTATTTACATGGACTCCGTTTGCGGCTCATTAATTTTTATCTGATAAGTGAATTATTTAACGAGTCTCGGCGTTCTTTTTCATAGGACATTTGGTTTTTGACTTAATTTACGTATACTCGTGTTGGTAGAAACTAGACTGAAATGGAATTCCACGCGGGATTCGTACTCGTTTTCGTTATGGATTGTCCGCCCATTTTCTATAGAAGCATAATATTTTATAATATGTATAGAATGCTGGTATAGGCCAGGCTAGGTATATACGATCAACATTCTTATGAATTTACCTGTGAACAAATATTATATGTATACTTACTTTGTAAGCACATGTACCATACTATAATCAGAGTACATCTATAATCAGATCTTCAATCTTACCTGGACCCCATTTTGTGTAGCCATCCGTGCAATCCTTTTCGATTACGTTCCCCATCTTCCTTCTAATTAAACTGAAGACTCTGATATCGGCAATTTTCACAAGGAGGTAAGAAAGCGAGAAATAAGTTATTACATACATATCTATATCATTCATTGGTTGGGTGTCAAAGTTATCTCTGCATCTAAGTGTCTACCGAAAAAAATCTGTTGCTGTTACGATCAAATTTGACAAAAAGATTTTCAAGGGGTAGGTTACAAAGTAGCTTTGAAACATGTGAAAACCTGGGCTGGTACTTAAGTTTGATATATGGCTCAATCCATCAAAGTATTAATACTAGTAATGTACACTAATATGCGATAGCTAATAGTAAGAGTCGTTCAGTCTATGAAGTTAGATTTTGTAAGGCATTTCTAAATATTGGATTTCTTGACCCAGTTTTACTTTATCAATAGGAATAATATTTATGGTTTCGAGTTAGTCATTAGTTACAAAGTATAGTGCTTTGATTAAAAATCTTATTGATAGGTTACTTAATATTTTTCTGTTATTTGATTACTTACTTTGATGGTATAATACAAAAAAATTGCAGATAGCTTTTTCCTCATCTATAAACCGGCGTGGCTATATCTTTAGTTACCTTTCCTCATGATCGACTTTCCCATTCTTATCAGCTCCTACTCATGGGTCTTTGATGACCTTGTATATATCAATAAATTTGTTAAGCATACTTTTATTTAAAAAACGTTGAGCGTTCTGCGACCCCCAAGCCCCCTGCCTAGCGAGGTGATTGTGGCAACTTAAGGGCCCTAAAGGGGGAACCTTTGGTCAGCAGTAGGCGTCTTCTGGCGGATGATGATGATAACTTTTACTTTGAAATTTTCCTATTTTCCCCTTCTATTTAACACGAGTTCACAAATTTATAGTTTTCTATCACGCCACAATATATAACAACGGTAAAACTGGACAAAACGTTCCAAGCGATTAATATTTAATCCTTGGGTAGGTATATTATCAAAGTTTTACAAAGGTATAAATTACTCGTATTTTCAGTGAGTGGGCTAGAAATATGGAACTGAATTTTAACTTACTGTCCTAATTTAATAGAACCTAAAATTGTATGGCATTTGAAGCTTATGAGTAATACTCGTGGGTATATAAAATAATGTTAGGGTATAAATAGACTTATATTATATCTAGTATTGACTGACCTTTTGATGATCTTTCCTTACCGGTCACCTCATCTTTTATTAGTATTAAATGCATGTAATTATACCAAAACCAGAATGTATTCGGTCGACCGTACGTAATTTGCTTTGATGATATCGTATGTCTGCTCTAGGTGGTTGGGGTACGACTGTTTTATTAACCTTGATCAATTTCGTTCTTATTTTTTATGTGTATACCTATGTAGACATGTAGTTGATTTGAATTTTCTATATTTTCTTTAGTTGAGCTTCGTTAGTGATTTTTCTTATTCTTATTATTTATCTTAGTCTAACGTTAGGTGGGTCTTTCTAATTCTTATATCTGTCTTACCTTACGCTAGGTGGATCTTTCTAAGTCTTATATCTATCTTAGGCTTACGTAAGGTGGATCTTTCTAAGTCTTATATCTATCTTAGTCTTACGTAAGGTGGGCCTTTCTAATTCTTATACCTGACTTAGCCTTACGTTAGGTGGGTCTTTCTAATTCTTATACCTGTCTTAGCCTTACGTTAGGTGGGTATATGCCTCCAATCATACATGACGTGACTAATGCCCGTCTGCACTAAGCTTTGAAAGCTCCTAAGTTCATATTTAACTTTTTAGGACGTACCTAACAGTAACAATCAGATAACAATCATCTAACGTTGGAAATATCAACCCTTAATGCAGAAAAGCTTCGAATAAATAGTTTGGTCCGCTAATGTGGTGCCTGTAGACAACACATGAGTTAAAAAAAACATTCGTGTAGCTATATATGTTTTTATTTATTTATAAATAATTATCATGGTGTCCTGTTGTGAATTAAAGAAACAGGATGGGTAAAAGGTCAAGTGCCAAGCTATGGTGCATCAATTTAGCATATCTGATAATATATAAAATAAAATAATACCGTCTTCATTATGGAGCATAGATCGGAAAAGTAAAAATAGATCAAATAAATACAAAATTAAAATAATACCTTCATCGTTAGCGTTACACCGAACAGAGACATAGATTAGATTTTCTGACCGCGGAAGTGAGTCGTCACCAAGTTTCTCAGTTAGATGGGTTGGAGCTGCGCCAGGGTTTTCCTTAATGATGCCTTCAATGTTCAGATCAATCGAACAAGCTAACCCCCGAATACTGAAACGTACGTTAACTTTGACAATAGATTAATTCTAATACTGCCTTTGTCTGGCACTAAGCAAATAACAAAGGCAGCAGTAGACTTAATCTGTCGTAAAAGTTAACAAACGTTTCAGTATTCGGGGTAAGGCTCTTTGTCTAGTGGCTTGTTTATCGTGTAACCAAGCCTTAAAATTGCAGTTTCTAGTTTGTTGTTATTTTATTTGATCTGCCGATAATCGTGATATTTATGCGGGGTTATAATTTATCTTAGTTACCTCGGGATTCCGAAACGTTTGTTAACTTTGACAACAGATTAATTCTAACGCTGCCTTTGTCTGGCGCTAAGCAAGTGACAAAGACAGGAATAGACTTCATCTATTGTCAAAGTTGACAAACATTTTAGAATCCCGAGGTTAGATTTTTCTCTGTCGCAGTTTCTGATTTTTAAATGCAGTGAATCTTTTATTTATCTTATTGTGATAGTGTCACTTCCATTACAGATTTTCGATTAGTTTTAAAACCTGATTGGAGGCAACCTGACAGCTTGGATCAAAACTTTATCTTACGGTACCCTTAGCACTTATTGCAAATCGTACTCTAATGCTCTACCGAACTGTATTAGCAGAATTGTTCGAACCATAGAACCTTTATCGAGCATTAAGTCATTTGATGGGGAAGAAAGATTCACGGTGACCACGAAACGGAATACGCAGCATGTAGACCTTCCACTGTGTTGAACGACGACTTTGTGAAAGTCGATGATGATTATAACTCCCACCTACGTAGTTGTAAATGTCATATTTTTTATCAAATATTAATGACCTTTATAATACGTCCATTAGGTACCTATTGTAACGACCAGGTGTTTCTTTTATATGTATTAATAGCTTTATCGACTCATAGGTCACTCGTTTACTGTGTACACAAGTTTGACAATCAATATAGGCTACAAGTTTTCATAACTTGATGGATAAGTAATTTTATACAGCTAGCTTATAATTAACTTGCCAAGGATATTAGCTGATGTAGTACGCTTATAATTTAGTAGTTTTACTTGATTTTATTATTTATTATTATTTATTTATTACTACGGTTAAAAGCGGTATACCGAGCTACGATGCCACAGACACAGTAAACTTATAACACCCCTCTCTTTACGCCGGAGGTTAAAACCCACACAAGATATGGACAACAATAAAAGTGATTAGTACCACGGACTTGGTTCCTAAATGGGGGCCTTATTGCTTATAGCGATCTCATCCACGCAAGTGACCTCTAATTTTTTTTTTTATTTTTTTTTTGTAAGTAAAAATAAAAATAACCACTTCGAACAACGCGTGCTTCGACGAGCTTTTCTGCATAAAAATGGCACAACCTCCTTAAATCGGCAGCTTAAGCCCAAATGATCCCCCTTTAAGACGTAAAGCAACCCAAACAATATTGGTATACACAGTAGAGCAACCATAGAGCCCTATAGAGGCTATAAAGCAGCCGTTCTGTGGAACCTATAAAAGCCAATTGTCTCTCAAAGATGCGTTAGGGCGCCGCGCCTCTCTGTAGGGCTCGACTCGACGATGGGATCGATGGGATGACCGGAGGCTGCTTCACTCTACCTCTGTTTATTTTGTGATTTTATGCACTACTAGCTGCGCCCTGCGGTTTCACCCGCTAACCTAGAGGAACGGTTACATTTTAGGGATAAAAAAAGCCTATGTATTAATCCAGTGTATAAGCTAACTCTAAATCAAATTTCTTTTAAATCCGTCCAGCTGTTACAGAGTTGAACGGGAACAAACATACTTACACACAAACTTTCGCATTTATAATATTAAGTGTGATTCATTGTTTTGCTGATTGTATTTGTGAGGATAAAAATCCTTCCCCTTATGTCACTTCTCTCTACCTTCCGCGCACGGCCGCGCCTGTTGATTGGCTAGTTTATCAATGTGGATATACAGCAGCGTTCTCTACCTCATTGTTGCCATTTAAATAAAAATGACGTATATTAACCTTCAATATTTGTTCTTTTCACTACTAGAGCAACACAGGCCTCCGGCCGACCCGGAGTTTCAGGCCGGTACCGAGTTTCCCAATGTTTCACTAAAGCCTAGGGGGCTTTAGTAGCCGTCTATACCAAGTACCAACTGTACCAAGTAAGCTTTTTAGAGTTTTGGCGCCGACGTCAAAAAATCATGAAGACCCTTTATGAATCAAACCTGTGCTTGCAATAACTTAATACATAACTCTAATAACCAGGGTTTGCCGATATATATCATGATATATATCAAGATATATATATATCAAATGGTTTTTATCTTGATATATATCAATTGATTTTTATCTTGATATATATCAATTGATTTTTTCCTGTCTTCTGAACTAAACATTTTGGAGATTAATGTTTACCCTGGCAACACGTAGCGAAGCGAAGGTCTCAGAGTTTACTGGGACAAATTGGCATTTGTATGTACGTTTGTATGTTTGTGTGTATATTTGTCCGATGATAACTTGCGAACCGTTGAATGAAATTTCATGAAATTTTGTAGGCAAGTAGTTCATTTCAATACAATTTTTAAGTTCGAATATGAGCTGAATCGGTCTAGGGGTTATGAAGATATATGGGTCGCGAGGTCTCAGTTCGCCGCGAACTACTAGTTATTGAAATTCAAACCTTAACTTCATATAATATAAATTTATTTTACGAGGTAATAAAAAATGGGGATTCTCTGGTGCACCTAGCGTTAATAATTTTCACTTTCTAAAGAAAATTTGCTTCTTTTTCTTAGCCTGGATATATATCGGATTTATTTTAAAAATCGGATTTTCGATATTTATTATAAAAATCGGATTTTTTCTAACCCTGCTAATAACACTACAACAAAAAAACCTAAACAGTGCTCCCGCAAGGCATTTCCAAAGCAATAACGGCTGCTGGCGGTCGTAAGCCGGCCGCAATAACGCGCGCGACACACTGTTTGCAGCTTACCCTCTTTATGTGTAGTGATGGTTAGGCTAAACCACAACGCGGAAATTTATTGATTGGATCAGGAAATAATTATCATGATTTATTTGTGTCCCAATGATTTATTTATTGGTACTTATTGAGGAATTACATTTTTAAAATGTATTGATAATTTATAGGTACAAATAGATACATAGATATATAGGTTGGTTCAGATTAATATGGTATTAATACCATAGAATTATGATGATGCTAAAATTGTTTGTTGCCATTTTAATTTTATTTTAGTGTCATTTTTTTTGTAGTACAATGTATTCCATTTCAAGTAAAATTTTGTCGAGTATTATTCACATTTTTCTATGGAACAGCTGTTTTTTTTTTTTCGTTTTCTGGGTTGGTTCGTAAAAGTTGTTCACAATGATGAGTACTAAGAGCCCTTTTCTGCTTTGCATACCCTTTCCTTTATAACCCGTATAATTTCATCTAAAAGTCACGTTTAGAAAATTCAAAAAAAAATATTCAAGTTAAAATCAAAGTTTGTTTCAAAAATCATCTCCGATTCACTAGCATATATAGTAACAAGGAGCGCAGTTCGCATCCTTTCCGCACCATTTGGCAAGTCCCCGACACTTGATAGCTCGAAGGTTTGTATGAAAGTTTGAATTGCGTGGAATCTTTTAAATAGCCATCGATTTTTAAACACCTACTATTGCCTTCAAACCGGAACACAATAATGTTTGCACACTACTGCTTGGCGGATCAATACCTGGCAAAGGTGAGGTACTTCCCCAGGCGGACTCTGCATAGAAGCCCTACCAATACAGCAAAAATTACACGCGTTCATCTGGTCATCTGCTAAACATAGAAATTTATAAATTTTATATCCAAGGAAGTCAGTGAAAACTGAATATTTTCAGAGGGAAAAACCGTGAGGCAGCTAGTTTATAAATCACACTATATTATAAATGCGAAAGTGTGTGTGTGTGTGTATGTAAGTAGGTAAGTGTGTTTGTTCCCGTTCAACTCTGTAACGGCTGAACGGATTTGAATGAAATTTGGTAATGAGGTAGGTTATACCCTGGATTAACACATGGGCTACTTTTTATCCCGGAAAAATATTCGGTGTCTGTAGAAAAGCGGGTGAAACCGTGGAGCCCAGCTAGTAAGCAGTAAAATAAGAATATCACAGAATATAACATAATCATTCTAATTGCAAAACACCAAAAACAAAACAGTCAAAAAATCCAAATACCTTCATTACTCTTTGAGAACTTTTAACTAATGCTTACTCCCCTTTATGTTTCTTTGCAGGGCTGTCGCAAGTATATTACTAACTAATAAACATAACACTATAACATCAATAAACACTGAGAAGACATCACAATTTTATTTTATCAGATATTTATTTAACCAACCCTTTAAAATCATTTGTTTTTTACTTGTTTCCAACAGTAGCCGAACTTGTAATATAAATTAATATATACACATATTGAACTTTATTTGCAAGCACAAATAGCAGATATTACTTATTTTGCATTTTTACCTCTGTCCCGCTTACACGATTCGTACACTGTCGAACCAAGATGGCGCCGGTAGGCCGTGATTTTGAATTCGTGGCCATGAAATCGATCGACCAGTTGTTAATGGTCGACAAATCCATTTGTTAATCTTGCGCTTTTGCGCAAGATTATACTAGGTATATATATACTCTCGGGATAATACAAAGATTCTAACGTGTATTTTTGGTCCAGTCGTTTTGGAAGGTTTCTATGGTTCTTGTTTAAGCACAATACATACATAAACCCTAAAACACAACTCTTTTTCTGGTCGTGTAAAAATAAAGGAATCTTACTCCACAAATCCATCAGTTCAATCAATTCAATTCTTAATTCTATCGTGTATTTTCGGCGTCTAATAAAGTTATATTGTATTGTAAATCGCATTCAAGTCTTCTTGCCTTTATATACCTGTAGAGCAGCTTTCCGCCATCCCATCTATTTTGCATGCCACGCTGGATTGACTTGCCAGCCCTACCCTCCCCTAACGCGGACTTCGGCCGCATTTCCCCGAGCGACTCGCCGTTTCCTTTCCAAATTATTTTTACGGCCCGTGTTTGTTACATTGTTAATGCCTCCTCCGACTCCCAGAGGTTTTATGGCTTTGCGCTCCTGCACTGCGACCGAGACGACTTTGTTCTTTTACTCCAAGAGCTCGTGAATCGTGATATTGTTTAAAAACCTCACTTTATAAACAAAATAAATTGTAGAACAACTGCGGGAGGAATGTCAACATATTGAACCAAAATGCTGGCGTTTATCTGGCGGCATTCAGCGTGGTAATGCCGCCAGCATTCCGGGTACGCTGCCAACTGTTAATGGGTAGGACATTTGGAATATTTTCGGACTTACAAGGGTGTCTGGATAATTTAGGTAGTTTTAGCATGTATGTATTATGTTTAGTTTTAAAAGGCACTTACCCGGTAAAGGATGAAAAATATATAAGTTAAGAAGTTGAACTGATATGAGATCACATGAGTGTGAGATCCATTTCAAACTCACATATCCTTATAGGGACAGCTACAACAAAGTGCAAAGCCCACATGTGAGACCTCAGGCACAAAGTCTATAGCTGTAGGAACAAATTTGACTGCCCCGGTGGCTCAGTTGGTAGTGAACCTACGTTCTGTGCTTGGGGGCGTGGGTTCGATTCCCATCTAGGACAAACATTTATGTGACGAATATTTGTGTTTGTTCTATGTCTGGGTGTTAATATCTATATAAGTATGTATTTAAAAAATATCTATTTACGTATATCAGTCTCTGGCAGCCATATTACAAGCTTTGCTTAGTTTGGGGTCAGATGACCGTGTGTGCAATAATGTCAAATAAAAAAAAATAAAAAAAATAATAATTTATCAGTAGCAATGTTAAGAAAACTTGGAATCTGGATAGGTAGCGGCTATTGACTAGTTATAACTGGGCATGTACCGTGATGTGATTATTGTGATGATTGTTAGGTTCAGCTGCAGGTTCAACCTTATTGCGCGGCGAGACGTTTCGTGGTCGCGTGACGTCGACCGCTGAACCTAACAATCATCGCAATAACATACGGGTTCAAGTGCGGGCCCTGAACGCTACCGTACTAGAGCTGATTTTTCAATCATCAGAATAACTGTTATCTGAGGAGTAATATGGCGACATAGTTATATTCTATACGAAAGCTGTGAAACCGCTATATTGCAGTTGCAATGTGTATGTATGTTCGGGCCGAATCTTTAAACTGAATTTTAGACCAGTTGTTCAAGTGAGTTGACATTTTGCATGACTGTCAAGTTCCAATGACAATACAATATTAGGGAGGTGATCTGATGACGGAGACGGAAGGTGAGAAACGGAACCCCTCAGTAACTAATATTTTTTCCACAAAAACTTTTTGTCCTCAGATAAGTTACTTATCTGACAATTAAAAAATCAAGCCTTAGTGCGCTAAACTATATTTAGTCTTATAAAAACAACAACTATTTTCGACTGCCCCGGTGGCTCAGTTGGTAGTGAGCCTACCTTCTGTGTTTGGGGGCGTGGGTTCGATTTCCATCTAGGACAAACATTCGTGTGATGTACATTGTGTTTGTTCTATGTCTGGGTGTTAATATTATATTAGTATGTATTTAAAAAATATCTATGTACGTATATCAGTCTCTGGCAGCCATATTACAAGCTTTGCTTAGTTTGGGGTCAGATGACCGTGTGTGCAAAAATGTCCCAGATATTTATATTTATTATTTATAGACCTCCGAGTGAGCTTAAAACTGAAAGTCAGAACCCGTGTATTTAGTGGTCCAATTTTTCACGGATGCTTTACTTCCCCGGGCCGGATATGCAAAACAAGCTTACGGTGTTTTCAGATCAAATTGTGCCGTGGTCGGACGACAACATGGGTATTAAAAAAATAGTAAACAACGAACATAAAACAGACGTAAACCAAGGGATAAATCTTTTTATCCCTGTTGCTTATCTTTGTTCGCAGAAGTCATGACTACTGAGAATAAGCAGGAATATCAAAGTTTTTTTTTTTAATATTAAATTTTCTTGCGAAAGAAAATGAAATGGTTCGAGGGCGAGTGTAATTATTGTTGGCTAATCAGAGCCGTACGACACCGCGGCCACGCTACTCAGTGAAGGAGTTTATTTGTTTATTACTACACATTTCGAATTTGATTTCCTTCATATTTATAACTACACTAATCCTAACACCATAATCTTACACTAAATTTAACCATAATCCGTTATTTATTTGAGGAAGCACAACATGCATTAGTTTTAATTGAATCTTCAACAGGCACTTACAGTATTTTTTCAAATAAAAATTAATATCATCTTCAGGAACTATTGTAGTGGAAGTTTGTTAACTTTGACAACAGATCAAGTATATTGCTGTCTTTGTCATTTCTTTAGTGTGAGACAAAGGCAGCATTAGAATTAATCTATTGTCAAAGTTAACAAACGTTTCAGAGAACTGAGGTTAGACTATGACTTTTGATTGTGAAATACTGTACTTGGCTTTGATTCTGTTGTCCCACTCACAAATCTAATCAAATATAACGAGACTAAAGTTATTTCCGTCTTTTTTCATTTTAATACGTAAGAAAAGGATGCAATAATTTTAAAGCTGTCAAATTTAGTTTAGTAAATGTTACTTAATAATCGACTTCATTGGCTAATTACACTGTTTATGCAACTAAAATAAATAAATAAAAAGAGAAAGAACAATACGCGCCTTCATGTATTCTTTACCTGCCTTTACCATGTTAACTTTAGTGGCAGTCATTTGTTTTAACTGCCAATTCATTAGTAACTACCCGCCTAGTTACAGCGTATGCTACCGACCACTACAAGTAGATATTTTAACGCTTAACGTTACGTAGAGGCCACATGTGCTCGCGTGATCGTCTAACATTTACCCAGTTTTGTATTAGATATGGGCCTATCAAAAACGATTTCGTAATAAGTCATTTAAATGATAATCGGCGGTTTCTTTTGCTATATTTTGTCTCTTTTATCAAGTGATTGTAATGAGGCGTTTTCCAAAAAAAAAGAAATTCTGGTTATAAAAGTACCTAATAGATGGCGTTGGATGTACCTTGAGTTTTTTCTGTCACTGTCAAGACATGAAAGACAAAAAAATGAACGTGTGCCTTTTTTTTTCTCGTGTTTTTCTGCTCGACATGTGTATTTAGACAATTTCAAGTAACGAAAATGTATTTGACTTCATTTGAAATATTACAATAGTTGACACTGGCTAAATACACAACGTGTAGAGCCAAAATTTACGATTTAAAAAATAAACATAAAATATTTCGACAGAAATGACAATGACAGGTAAAACGATAGGTCTGTTACGCCATCTAGTAAGTATTTTAGAACTACTTGTTTTTTTTTGGAAAACGCCTCATTAATTCACATTCGCAACGAAACATTTTCAGCATAATACCTAACTTACGCTACACATCGTGTGGAAACTATTGCGATATATACATAGTTTTCAAATCTATTGAATTAGTTACAGAACATTAGGTACAGAACATTAGGTACAGAACATTAGGTACAGAACATTAGGTACAGAACATTAGGTACAGAACATTAGGTACAGAACATTAGGTACAGAACATTAGGTACAGAACATTAGGTACAGAACATTTGGTACAGAACATTTGGTACAGAACATTAGGTACAGAACATTTGGTACAGAACATTAGGTACAGAACATTAGGTACAGAACATTAGGTACAGAACATTTTTGCAAAAAACCCGTTACTAATACAAAAAAATTAGGGGTATTTATTTATTTATTTATCAATTCAATTCTTTTCCATTGGGTGGGCATTACAGGTTACTCCAATTCGCCCACCCATGGACCATAATCTAAGTAAAAAGAAACTTAAAATTAAAAAATAATAACGTATATCAATTTAATTGTAACTGTATCATTTCCAAAATTGAGTATAAAAGTAGCTTGTTAGCATATTGTACTATTTTTGTCTTTCTTTATGTCAAAATTTAACAGAACATTTTTTTTTTTTTGTTAAAACTACAAAAATAGTCGGACAGTGTTTCAATTGAATTGTAAACGTATAATTTCCAAAATTGAATACGAAAGTAGCTTGTTAGCATGCAGGTGTACTATATTTTGTCTTTCTCTGTGTCCAAATTGATAGACACAATTTTGTCTGACAATACAAAAGGCAGCATCGAATTTCACAAGGGTGTTCCCTTTTGTCGTGTCAATCTGCAGTCAACGAATGACACTTAATTGGAAGCTATTTTTGGACACACCTTACCTACGGCTAAAGGTTGGCAAAGATAAATTAGGAAAACATCATTCTATCTCTATTATACGCGAGGTGAAGTTTCTTTATAAACCTAGTTTTTTTTTTACCAATTCATGAATGTTAATGTTAATTTAACCTGTAATGCCCACCCAATGGAAAAGAATTGATAAATAGATAAATAAATGAAAATGAATTGGTATAGGCATGGAGTAAGTTGGAGTACAAATTGATGAAAATGGGTTCAGCTGCTGTTCTGTGGGGTTTTTGTTTTGTGATATTTTCGTCTAGTAATTGTTTTTCATAGACATCTGAAATATTAAAAACTCTCGTTTAGACAGTTGTGACATAAAAATTGTGAAAATTGCCATTCTTCAATCTATTTTGATGCACTTCTACTGCTAGGTATCGAGCGGCCTGAGGGGGTCCTAATACAACCTGTTCCGAATCGAAGTGTGTCAGTTCATATCTTAAAATTGATTTGAAAAGCAATGTAGGTATCCTTGATCCTAGTTTAATGAAGAAGGAATTGACAGTAGAAAATTGGATTCCAGCCAAGCTATTGGCAGTTTTCTAATACTCAATAAACCGTTAATATTAAAAGCTTTTGTCAGTATTTATGTAGACGATTCGGTGGGTTTTCTTCTGCAGGAATCGAAACGAATAGACAAGATACTCGTTTAAAGGTTTTTATAAAAACAAGGCCTAAAAACAAAAAAAAACCGAATTCACAAAAATTTAACTTTGTACTCACGAATCTACATTTTCCAGTAACATACTGAAAGCCCTGAAGGATGTCATTCGTATCACAAACCGTGGCCGGGCTGAGCCAACAGACCAGACGGGAGGAACCTCCTCCACGGCAGCACTGCTCACACCAGCACGCTCACCGCTTCCACCTGTCCCGGAAGAACAGCCTGCCAGAATGGGATCCACCAGAGCCCCGTGCCAGAAAAAACAGCCTTCCAGTCGATATTTTGGCCGAGGAAACAACACCCATAATGGAAGAGTGACATTCACCCCCGTAAGTCAGCTTCGTCAATGATCAGTGTCCCTCGTCACAAATAGTCGCATGGATGCACATAGCACCGGACAACAGGCTTCTTGGGACTGGCCCCCTTGCATGCTTAGAAGCTTCTGTGAGACCTTGGGGACCCTGCACGAATAACCCTCATAGATGTGTGTATCGATGTTAAATTAAGAAGATTATGTTTGTTGATGGAGAATGAAGAAATGCGTTTGCCCATTGAACCCTTGAAGACCGTTTTTAACCTTGAAAGTTATAGTACGAAAGTATAAGAATAAGAAGCACACGAATGATATCCTTTAATTATTAACTGTTAATATTAAGAAATGTATCAGACTAAACCCAAAAATCATGATATAAGAAGATGTAGAAGACTTGTAAGGATCTTGAAGACGATAAATGAAGAAATAATGAATTTAGAAGTGCATCGCCTGATTTTGGAAGTGTTATAGACAACCACAGAATTAAAAAAAAACATTTGGCTACATCAAAACCTCGAACAACTTTCAAATAAATCGAAAGGAAACAGTTGCAGATAAGTGTCTAACCTGAATCTGAGAATACGATTATTTATAGTCAATGATTAGCACAAATTAAAAAACGATCATTAAATTATCGATTAGCAATCGGCATCACATCCTCCACACCTGCACGAAGCAAAAAAGTGATCAAAATTGAAGCAATTAAAGACTAATTAGTTATATAACGTCAACATTTGCAAGGGAATGACACAATTTGGCTCCATTAAAGCATTTGACCGGTTCAGATCGAGTTTATTGTGAGAATACCATTCGAAACTTGTATCGAGTATACTGAAATTTCTAGACATAATATTTGTTTGCCGGAACGCTGCTGCAGAATCTTGGAGCGAAGTTATTTTGACAGTACTCTGCAGAGTTAGCGGACGAACTTTGAAACTTGGGTAGTTGGATTCAGTGCCGTAACTAGAGCGGTGCCAGCGGTTTCCAGCCACAGGGCGCAGATCCTAGAGGGGCGTAGAAATGACGGACCAAGTTTTGGGTCATGCATGATAGGCGCAGTTATAGAAGTCGCACCGAGCATAAAAGGCTAGTTGCGGCGCTGTTTGGATTTCATTATATCCAAATCCAATTCATGTAAGTAAGTACTACAACCACCCACGCAAATATGAGCTTAGGGAAAACTAATGTAACCTTTGGTATGAATATAAACATAGTCATGCAAATTACTGTAAGATAATTATGTTATTAGTATTTGCTAAAAAAAGTGATTGGGTACTTTTAAACTACGACGCTGGCGAAGTGAACTGACTTATTAGAACTAACCTAATTTTCCATCAAGCCGTAGATTTAAAAAAACCGGGGACGGACAAGCCACAAACTTAAAATGGAGAACTTTTGCAATCTCTGAATCGTATGAATGGTCGAACTGCAAAAATGTAAGCCTGTTATAACTAACGAGCTAATATGAATGTGGTCTTGATTAGTTTTATAAAATATGAATTGAATTGGATTAATGTGTCGTAATTTATCATTTTGATTGGCCAAGGAACCTTTAGAAACAACATTTTATTTTAATAAAACGGGAATACTCACGGTTAAATGAGTCGGTTATTCCGACTATAGATTCGATCAAATTCGGCGAAGTTTGTTAATATTTCTGCTAGCTCTGATATTTCTATAAAATTATTGTAGTTCGTAAAATGTGATTAAGATTTTAACAATAAAATTAAAAAAACATATAATTTAAAAAAAAGTGGCAAATATACTCAAAGAAGATAACAACCAAAGGGTTATAAGAAACTAGAATATGTTGCTATCAAAATACACAGAAAAATAATACCATCTCAGCTATCAACTCGACGGAAAAACCACAATAATGAGATCCTTTACTATCAAACGAAACCATCTTAGTAGCTTCCGCAATGCGTCTTCTAACACAATGCAGCTAAATCCTTCCCAAGGCAGAAGCTATCCAATTGTTATCATAAGACAATCACGACCCGAAACGGGACGACGTTAATCCCAAAATGGCAAAAGCGAAAGTTTGGCAAGTAGCCTTGGCTTCCAGTCTAGCCTAGGACATCCAGTGACCCTGACTCAAGGCTGCCAAGCATTACTTTGACAGAAATGGCAATGAAGATAAATCGGCACTTTATTTCAATGATGTTTGCTCCGAAAATTTGCTCAATTTCTTGTACGAGCATCACAAATGTAATATTTTATTCAACTTGTCGATTCTCTTTGTTTTGAATAGAAATATGTTCGTAGTGTTCGGTTTATTTTGCTAAGATAAGATGTTTTACATTCATGAAAATGTTTTGTTTTTCTGGAACGCTCAGTACGGTTCATAGTAAGAAGTTACAGAAATGTTTTGATGATTATGAAACTAGTGAAAAACAACTTCCAGCCTTTTATTAATCCAACTAGTATATCCAACTTTTATTAACAAGTTTCAATTTTGAATAGTTTCTCTATAATAATTTTGGTTGTAATTTTATCTTTTTTATTTAAGTTTAGATTGTATTTAAAATAGTGTTAGTATAAAGTGTTTGAAAGATAAAATAATATGTAATGGAATCCTGACTAATATTATAAATTTAAAAATAACTCTGTTTCTCTATAACTTTTTAGCCACAAGGTCTTACCGAAAGGTGCAACAATATTGAAAGGTATATATGTACTTATGAACAACGTTTTCTAGGGGACCAACAATGAAATCGCAAAAAAAATATATCTGCTGTAAATGTTATTAACACTCGATAAAATGTATGCAACAGTTGATTTTTTTCGCGATTTCATGGCTGGTCCCACAGTAAAAGTTGTTCATAATGATGAGTACATACATATATTTCAATGTTGGTGCACCTTTTAGTAGCAATCTGTTTAATTATCTCGCGAAACACCGATTTTTGTTTTTGTTTGAAACATATAATGTAATGTGCTTTGATTTATACGTTTAGAAGTTGACATCAGGATAGATAGACAGATGGACGGACGGCCGGGCTGAAGGACGGACGGAAGGATGGACGAATAAAACGCTCTGAAAAGGGATCATTTATACTAAAGAACACCACAAACTAAACCGTAGAAAGACTGCAACTTTTCAACTTATTCTAGACTAGAAACAAACTTTAACTCATTGGCTCTTTACGTGTGACCTCTCAGAGGTCATGTTAACTTTCCCCCTCAAGGGATGCAGACACGCAAAGGCGAAGGCACGTAACTGCAGCGCTTTCACCCATGGCGTGCCCCATCTGATAGCAAAAGTTGTACGGAAACTGCTGAATAAATACCCTTAACAAAGCCTTGATAAGGAGGTTGAATGGATGGCTGGTAATATTAGGTTCAGTTTAACAAATAGGAGCATTAAAGTGCATCCCAAACGTAGGTCAATTGCTTAGTTATGTAAAACAGGCTAGTTCAAAATTGTGATGATATTCAGAAAGCAAATTCTTAATATTTTCGAATGTTAATTTTACTCCAACTTCGTGGATGATCCAAAAATATTTAAATCAAAATAAGCTGAAGTGTGACGTTATGTATATAAAGAAAATAAAATATAAAATATCTTGAGTAAGCAACGGTTTTTCAAGCATGGTTTCGTGACATATTTTGTCAATTGACTTCTGTATCTATGTTAATAAATTTGTAGTTCTGGGAACAGTAGACCTCGCGGGCACCAGGTTTTTTTCACCAACTCAACTCTTAAATTTCGTAGACTTTTTTGTCGTCTACAATTTTTGATTGAAGGGATATTTCCTCCAAAGTTTGCTCCGCAATTTACCGGCCGATTTTGATAATGTTTGGCAGAAACATTCGGTACAATATCAGCATATATTCTTATTATTTTGAGCAATAATGTTATCTTATCTTATCAAAATCGGTAATGAGGTTGTCAAAACATAAGGTCGTGAGGTCTCGGCTCGGGACATCTAACTGAGACTTCACGACCTTATATCTTGATAACCTCTTGACCCCTCCAATCAAAAATCACAGACGACTGAAATTCTATAAAATTTTAGAACAAACCATCCACCGTCCGACCAACTTATACCAAATTTCGTTAATGTTCGTTGAAAAATACGACCTGTACGCGAGTACCAACGTACGCACAGTTGAAAGTTTGCAAGTTGAATCAGAAAATTTCGTTCGCTTCACTCATTCGGTCGATAAAAAAACCTATGATACTCCGGATATGAAGACGAATTTTGAGAAATCTCACAATCCAAAATCGGTCAAGCAGCTTAGAAGGTAAAAGGCCACATAGGAACAAACAAGCATCCACATTTACAAACATACTTACAAACACACGAAAGCTTACCTTCCAAGCAGTGGCAGATACAAGTCATTTTACAAGTCTATTCATTTAGTGCCTATTTTTTTTTTTGTTATTTAGCAATTAAGTTTTGCCTAAGAATAGAGTATACCCCTAATGTTATCCGATTTCGATGTTTTTTTATATGTTATCTGCACCATGGATGGAAAACTATGCTAGTATATTTGTTCTTTTAAATATCGAAATATCTTCGTTGTTATATGCATTTATCAATATTTTTTGCGTCGTTTTTGGTTGTTTTTAGAATAACATAAATATTTTTAGAAAAAACATAACACAGCATAGATTATGGCTTATCCAAGCCATTGACACCAAAAACAAAAGATTTTGTTAAGATTTAGGGGGTGATAACAGACTAACCCCGAAACACTAATTTTATCAAAAAGTTTGAAAATTCACTAACTATCTCTATCGCACGCACGAGACACAGAGCGACAGCTATACAATTATTAATTATTATTATTTATTCTTAAAAATGGTTGTTGTTCTTGCAAAAATAGTGCGAAATAGTAAGCTTGCGCCTAAGACGGCAGATTTTAAGGGTGGCAAATTTTGTGACCGTATTGTTTAACTACAAACCTAAATTTGCCGCCCTAAGCTCTAGCCTACTCAGCCTGCTGGTAATTCCGCACCTGCCCCGAAGGCAGCCAAGTAAAAAGCGAACGTGAAAAACCTTCTGTCAATTAAAAGTTTTTGAAAATGGATTATGGATTAGACCATAGATAAAAGTTTATACTAACGGATCAGACCTTCTTAAATTAAAAGTCCAACCTATAAACGTGCTCCCAATACCTCCAACCAACCTACCACTGTCTGTGCCATACCATTACTACTCCTATCAGCATACCACTGAGTCTATTGTTTCAAAAATAGCTTTCAGTAGCGTCAGAGACACGGCCTCCTCATATGTAAACACATTAGGTAAGTATTTGGGGCACGGATTCCCCAGTCACGCTGCATTAGCCGCCTTCTGATCTGATGAGTCATCGTGTGGATATTGTATTAGTTCTGGTAATGAGCCGTGTATGTGGGTATAGGTAAGTAGTTTTACATATTGTGTGCTAAGTGATTGGATCACCGCGCGAAATTCTTGTCATTTTCACAAATGACAAGACCTCACGCGCTAACGTTAATTTTCTCAAAAATTTCATTTTAGTTTAGAATAATTTACAAATGTAAACGTAACTATTATTCAGAATCGACGAATTATATTGTATTTAATTGTGGTTTTCCACCAGTAGGTAATTTTAATCTGTTTTACTGTGTATGTTCTGAGTTAATGTTTAGTTTTTTTTTTTTTCTAATTTAAATACGATTTATTTGTAATACGTTATGTACCTACAGTAGAATGTTGGTATAGTGGCATCCAGCAACTTTACTTCATTCTAAGGACGATGTTATAACTGTATTAATTCGACTGCCCAAGAAGGAGGGTAATGTTTTTGGGGTTTATGTAAGTATATATGTATGTTAGGGTGTTCCTACAAATATTAACTCCTGTAGCTTAAATCGGCTCGACCAATTTTGATGTGTGAGGTGAAGTTGGATTTCTCTTTATGTCCTGAGTGACATAGGCTACATGTTACAGGCGGGTATTTTCTTTTTCTTTTAATAATATGAGACAGCTTTGTGCTCATAGCGTAACTCGACTAGGTGTTCACGAACACTGATCTTATACAACTGACGACATAGTCAGTCTTCAGGTGACCGCGAGTGGCATTTACTTACAACCGATCTGTAGGTCCCGCTTGATTATCTTATTGAACAACCAGTAAAGCTATGTCGGAGGCCTTCAGACTTCCTTAAAACTCTGACGTCAGGGATAGCCACTCGTGCGTGGGCAAGTTTTTTTTTAGTGACATTAATCAGGGAGAAAACCGTGAGTGACGTCATGCTTGCTCGTAACAGTTTAATGTAACTTTTTAAATCTCGTTACAGTTAAAGGTCACTTCATGGAATTTTTAACTTTACCTATCAGTTCAAAACGTGGCACTGCGTCCTGCGTTCGTCACTCTGAAATATTAGATGTTAAATCTCTTTATGCCTAGTAATTTTACTGGAAACATCGCCCTCAAACAGGAACACAGTAATAGTTTCACAATAAAAAATTCACATTGGTGCAAAAGTAACAAAGTACAAAAGTAAAGTACTTCTCCATACGGACTCTGCAAAAGATTCCTACCACTACAACCCTAGTTAACTTAAGGCGTGTCACCCATGCGAAGTGGAGAGATAAATGATTTGCTAGATAAAATATTTTAGGTATTTACTTTCAATTATCGGTCTTACAAAAAATATACGACACGCCTAAAGATATTTTCTAAGGATTGGTTACACGATTGGATATGTTTTAATCGATCATACAGGAAAACTGGCTAAAATAAAGTCGAAAACAATTTATTTATGCATAAAATTTCTAAATTTGCACATCATTTTTATATGGAAATATTTTTCTTTAAGTACTGCAGAGCACCTACTAAATTTTGGTTTTCAACTGAAATCCTATTATTAAAATTATTATATAAATAAAAAATAAAAATATATAAATTAATTAATAAATATTAATATAAATTTTATTAATCGATAAATTATTATTGCGGAGGATGCCGCTTTTAAGAAACGGCAGAAGTACGCGGCGATGGAGCCGCGTACTTGGAGTGGGTATTTGTAATTAAGGTTGACTATGTTATCAGGTAACAAACTGTATATTATGTATAATTTGTCTACTATCAATATAATATCCAAATAATAAATTATCAAAGTATAATAATTGTTATTATTTATTATATTCAAATTCTGGGATAAAATTTAATTTAATAATAATAATAATTGAAACGTTGCGCAGCGGTTTCGCAAAGGGCCGTCTCCGGTGACTCGCCTTAAAGGTGTGTTAACTTCGTCATAATATGACGACATTAAAGCACCCTTAAGTTTAAAGTTGATGACATAGTCTCGAAACAACTCAAACCCCTAATATAAAGTTATGTAAATATAAAGTTTGGAGTGTATGTATGTTTGTGTGTTTATTACCTCCTACATCACGAGTGAGGTGTCGTTGATGCCTCTTTAACCGTGGAGTGAAAAAGGCTACATTTTGCAGTCGGTTATTTTTCTTTAAGAATACTACTAGTTTACTTTGCTTGTACATATTTCAAATTTTTACAATGATTATAATGAGCAATCTCCATCAAATCTCAGTTTTGTTAGCTTGTTCTAATTTCTTAATACATTCGTTTTTTCTGTCTACTATAAAATTCTTAACTTACCTCGGGATTCTGAAACGCTTGTTAACTTTAACAACAGATTAAGTCTATGCTGTCTTTGTCATTTGCTTAGTGCCAGATAAAGGCAGCATTAGAATTAATCTGTTGTCAAAGTTAACAAACGTTTCAGAATCCCGAGGTTAGGCAATTATTTTGCGCAGTAAGCGGCATTTTTGTTTACGGCGATGGTTTGACGTTCAACCTGATATAACAGACTGCAGTCCAGATTTTATTCATATACTTTCAAAGTTTCAAGTATAGGGACGGGGGCTCGCTTCTCGTCTTAAATTTTAACAAGCCCCCAAAGTTCTTTATTGTTGAAGTGAAAATATCCAAGTTTAAAAGAGTTTTGAAATGAAATGCTTCGTCAGTGAGGCTCTACTCTCTCATGGGATAGTGAAACTTGTGAAGCTTAGATGCCTATTCATTATTTTTGAAGTCACACACTCAGGGCTCTTGAACTTATAATTTATTTAAATGGCCCTTCTTAATGGATGTCTTGAGTTTATATAAATGCTAGCTGCTACCCGCGACTTCTTTCCCGTGGAACAATAAAGTATCCTATATCCATCCCCTATCCTCGACCCTTTCAGCCGCTTAGCCCGTGATAAACACCCAGACAGAGAGACAGGGTTACAATATTGGTTAATTTTGCATTTATAAAGTAAAGGCGTTTCTAGGTACCATTATTTTGATAATTAATAAATAGTTTCTTTGTGGACTTCGAATCGTATTAATCGGTCTTAATTTATTTTGTCATCATTATACAATGTCGCTGCAGCCTTTTGGGTACCTTGCCCTCTGATACTTCTAGTTTTTTAAAGTGATATAGCTTCATCATCAGCACACTGCTTAGCATAGGCCTCTATCACGGTCTTATCACGGTCAGGTGCCAATATTGTCCCGGCTTGACCCGCGCCGCTGTATTCACAATATCGTCGACCCGACGACTGTCGACTTAGTTCATTATGAATTACTAGCTGTTACCCGCAACTTCGTTCGCGTGGACCTCCAAAAAAAGTAGCCAATGTCCGTCTAAGCTATATCGATGAAAAAATTCAGGTCGATCCGTACAGCCGTTTAGCCCCGATAACGCGACAAACGCCCAGACAGAGAGACAGAGAGACAGATAGACAGTTTCTTTGGCATTTATAATATTAGTTAGGATAATATATGTCAAATTATAACTTTTAAAATATACATTAAATAAATTAAATTAAATTAACACGTGAACATTTTTTTTAAAATAGTAGATAGAAATTAATTTATAATGTCAGTGTCACTACTAAAATCGAATATGTAGTTAGGTCGGTTAGTTAGGATTACCTCATTATTATTTTTATTAACTGTTAATGTAATTTTATTTTTATTTTTTGTTTTAAATCTTCGTGATCGTTTTTTATATTTATAACATTAGTGTGAGATGTGATTCTAATCAATAAATGTCCATTTGTTATAGGCGGAGCGAGTTCCTAGGATGCGTCTCGTTTCCGCTTAAAGATGCGACTGAGTCCGACATCTGCGGCACGTTCTTCCTGCACGCGACCGGCCGGCAGCCCCATGAGAAGACGAGACTAGATCCGCGCAAGATGGCCACTGATAACACCGAGGCTAGCGACGGCACTAAAGAGAACCATAACGATAAAGGTAAGCACAAAGAAACCATTAGAAAAGGAAGCTATATATATAGTGGTAGGACTCTTCTGCTGAGTCCGCCTGGAGAAGTACCACACCTTTGCCAATAATTCAACCGCCAAGCGGTAGTGTGCAGACATTACTGTGTTCCAGACTGAAAGGCGATGTTTCCAGTGTAAGTACTCGAGATTTAACATCTAATATCTCAGGGCGACGAGCGCAGTGCAATTTTTTTTTTCTCTTATGTTTTGGTTGGTTTATTTGGCGTTTGGTTACACGTTGTGTATTTAGCCAGTGTCAAGTATTGTAATATTTCAAGTGATGACAAATATTTCACAATAATTATTAAAATAAGTCTCAGTCATAGTCAAGTAGAGTAAGTCACGGTCAAGTACACGTCATGCCCTAGTAAAGTGCTGGAGACTTTACTAGAGGTTTCTATGGAGTTTTGGAAACAACACGAAGAGTCACAACATTATACTATTCACTGTTTCACAACATTATTCTATTCACCAACACTCGTGCACGTTCACAAACACTTGATGGATAAAAATCCACCATTTTTATACATTAACATTAATAACACAAGTTTTGGAAAATAATAGAATGTCGCGACATGATTTCTTCACGTTCCCCCCAATACTCCAGCGCAGTGCATTGCCGTTCATGGTTTTCAAATATTGAAGTTAAAAATCTAGTTGGCACTGAATGGTTATGGGCAAGCGTGACGCTTAACATCGGGTGAGAGATCAATAAAAAAAAAACTGTTAAAAAAAGGCTAAATAAATAAGTAAATTAAATTTCTGAGAAAACGGAAATATTAATGAACAAGAATCATTACGATAGGTTAAGCCATGACACACGCCATGCCATCAGGAAAGTTAAATAACCAAAAAATTATGACTTCTCTCGTAATTCTTTATATTATTATTTTTAACAAACAAGTTAAAAAAGCCAGGTAAATACTCAGGTAAAAGGGTCCAAAACTTCCATAACTTTTAGGGCGAACAAATAACCAAGGCTTATTTACATTGAAATATTTCGTCCCCGTCGAGTTAAAACCACAGACTGTCGTCAATGTTCCTTTACCTGCGAGACCTCAGTTTTTTTCATCTGGCTGGTTTTGGTCGAACCGTGCATTTTCACAGTTCAGTATTTGTTTGATCTACATTTAATCTACGCCTGATGATAAGCAATGGTATGGCCAAGGATAGAGCACGTCGATCTAGAAGAAATCTATCCACTGTTTTGCCACACAAAAGTGTGCGTTATTTTATCGAAATGTCAGTTCAATTTTGTCGTGTCAGAGTGTCAGAGTGTCTATCTAACTAATCGGCTTTAAATAATCACTCATCAACGGATTGACTTTGGTTTTACTCGTTTGAATCCATAGTTAAAGGATAACATCTCAATTCTCACTGTCTTGGTTCCAGGCGTAGCCACCAACGGTCCTTCGTCTACTACCTCAGCCAACCAAGCGCAGGCTGTCGCCGCAGCGCTCCAGAGAGAGGCAGACGAACACTTGTTCCTCCGATACTTGGAGCTCGACCCTCCAGAAGAGCCAGGAGCCCCGAGACGCCCTCAGAGAAATGGACGAACTCCGTTTACTACTACTCGGAAGTAAGTAGCAGTTTATTGTCGTTGTACTGTACTATCCAGCCTTATTGTTTATCCATTGTAACTCCTGTAGATGTGACTTATCTACCATCTTGTTCAACAATTACATCAATAGGACCATCTAAAAGAACGAAAAAATACTATAATAATGTAAGCAAAAGCATGACCTAATTTTTATTCAGGGCCTCTATATTAGATGATCTGAGTTCATGCGAAAGAGATAGGATATAAATTGAATGGGAGCATAAGTACAAGCCATGACCTTCATAATGTGTATCTTTTACTCCCGTGAAATTAACGTCAAGCTATCCCTAAATCAGACCAGACCCATGTGTAGAGGCTGTAAATAAAATAATAAACTATGAACAAACTTTAATATAATACTGTGTAATATAGTATAATTACTATTCATTTCTACAGGCTAATAAGCTATGCAAAAAAAAAACTTGCTATTTTGTGTCTTACCAATACGATCTTCAATTTGATCTTGTTATAGGCTGGTACGTGGTGCTGGCGGTGGCTTCGGCTTCACAGTGGTATGGACGCGGCCTCCCAGAGTGGAGAGAGTGGCTCAGGGAGGGTCAGCCGAGAGGGCTGGTCTGCGCTCCGGGGATTACATAGTGTTCGTAAGCAACAAGAACGTAGTCACCTCGCCTGAGGAGGAAGTGAGGGGACTTGTCAAGTAAGGGCCTTTAAATAATAGTAATGTATACAAGTAATTTCATTCAGTAAAATTATATTTTGAGCCTTTTCCAAGATCTAATCCTAGTACATTAGTAGTAGCAAAGGTAGAAGTAGTGTTCTTATGAGCGTTCCGAAGCCCGAAGCCGCCTACCAGGGATTATTTCACTCCCCTCCCCTTTAATCCCTTAAAAGGGGCCTTTGTTCAACGTAGGCATCTAGTTGATGATGATTCCTGGTTCAGAGGATTTATTTTATGGCGGAGGCAAACAAACGAAATGTATACAATTGTATGTGCAACTATTTAGTAACATGATAGTTGATGATAGCATAGACCTAAATGTTCTTTGATGATAGTTACCAACAATGACGGTACCTCATAAAAAGTTATTTGGCATTTTCTTAAAACTACGCGTTCGATTAATTCCAATATTAATCTAAGCCAAACATCTTAACATAATCTGAGTATTTTATTCCTCTGCGTTTTCAGATCAGCCGGCCAAATGCTCACAATAGAAACATTCCGTCGAGTTCCACAAAATGGCGTGGGGATCAGAAACCGCCTAGCTCAAGCCGCCGTTGCATCCTTACCTCCAGCGGAATCAACGCCACCCCCTCCACCTAGATCTCCTAGAACGGCCGCGCTTTCGTCACCAGCGGCTGCTGCCAGACCACCGACAGCTTGTTCTTCTACCAGCCAATCTCTCGACCGTCGTAAGCTGCACCTACCACAAGTCACATTTTCTAAAGAGGTCGGTAACGGCATCATTGTCTAAAACCTCCTTTCCAAATTTAATTTTTTTGCACTAGTCACGCGTCTCTCGAATTTAATTTTCTCGGTATATAAATGTGGTGCTAGCGGTGGACCTAGTGGAACTCCCTATATTATATGGGTTGGTATGTTTAATAGCGTGTTTGAAATTGTACAGATATAAGTCTGTTATTTATTTTGTACAGACTTCATACATTCCAGTTAGCTGTAAGATGTGTTTGAATAGATTTATCTTTAGGATTTATAGTATTAGTTAAGTCAAAATCATTAAATGGGGAATCGTTACGTTTAAGCTTACTATTTTTGTTAATATTTATTTTGTTATCATGTTTTCTTTTTTATTTATTTTCTTTTAGATTTTGTGTGTTATTTTTTATTTTTCGCTACTACATAAATCATACTTAGGTATTATTTTCTGTACAATTTTGTTTTTATAGCGAACAATTTTAATTTCGTAAGTAATTTATTTTCTTTACTTTAAAAAAAATTGGTTCCTTGTTGTTCTTTATTTCGTTTCTAATTTATGTTTTAGTAATATTACGTGCAAATAAATTTATTGCTTTTACTTTATTTTGGTTTTCTTTATTTTTTGCAATTTACCTTATCCTTTTCTTGTTTTCATCCATCATCACAAAATCGGTAGATAGCCACTGTAACACTGGGTAAGGCATTACAAAGTGACTAGCGCGTTTGATTTTTTATTCCACAATTAGTAAGTTTTCAGTCTACTAGAAAATGTAAATAGTTGTGTATGAGGCTATAAATGTAGTTAAAAAAATATTTAGGTTTTTTTGTTGAGTGTAATTTGCAAGAATGTGAATAAAAATGGAAAGCTTTTTGATATAGGATATTAGCAGCACTCTGGGGTACTAGATACTACAAGTCATACCCTTGCCTGGCACCATATAATTATCTTACGTACTGACAGTCAAGAAAGCCAAATCTTGAGCAAAAAAAAATTGTTTCTATCCCCGTCTCTTCAACGTTCGTAAAAGGGGACAGAAAATATAATATTATATTTTCAATCATTGCTTGAGAATAAGCTCGCTGGTCTTGCCCGACAACCCTACTCACAACCTCGTCCAACAGACGCCAGGGTTGTCCCCGGATGGACGCAAACGAGCACTGCTGGCGGTCGTGGCAAGGGAACAACACTACGCGACTTGCCTGCAGTTCGGCCTGGTGAGGTTCGTATCACCCCTGGCGGAGAGAGCAGACCTGATAGCACCCAGCGATCAGCAGCTGCTGTTCCAGAATATTGAAGAAGTAAGTAGCATTGTAGAAAGTTATATAAAAATTGGCGAAGTTAGAAAAAGCAGGCCAATACTATCCTTATTGGAGACAGAGTTTTATAAGTTTCCTAACAAACTGTTATTGGAAAGAGTTGGTTCAGGACCGAAAAAAATATCATACCAAGAGAGAGGTGTAAACCTAATAGAGGAATAAAGAAAGATGTGAAACCTGTGGATTATGATGATGTGGGTATCTTTGATATAGGAGTTGATCATTCATTAAGATTAAGATTAAAATTATCTTAGAAGATAATATATAACAGAAAAAAAAACGAACAAATAATAATTTTGGGACTTTCCTGTTCCTAATTAAGCGAAAAAAAAATGAAAAAAAAAAAACGTTGAGAAATTATAAATAATATTTAGTCTCTCTCCCTCTCTCTTTTTACTAATTAGATAATAATTACATAGAAGAGAAGAGAGAAGGCTTGTATTTTAAGAAAAATAAAATAGAACCTACAAAATTATTTAACATAACCACATTCAACCCATACATTTAGATGTTAATTCATAATATACTAGCGAGCGGCCCAGTTTCGCAGTGTACCAAACGTCACAGGATCTCTCGCTGAGCTATTTTGAATATTCTATAAAAATTTCATCAAAATCGGTCCACCCATTTGGAGTCTCTAGAGTTATACATACAAAGATTGACAAATTTATTTACTCCAGATCTTCAGACTATCAGAAGACATCCTCGATCAAATAGTGCAAGATGATGGCGAGATTCAAACGTCAACGGTAGTCGCTGTGTATCTACAGAAGACCCCTGTGTTCCTTAGCCTTTATAAGAAGTACTGTCTAGGATTGAAACGAGCTGATTGTGTACTGGTAAACATTTTTTTCAATTTTTATATATACCCTTCGCCAAAGAACCACCAATATAGCTTTCAAAATCTGAAGAAATGTGGTATTTTATAATACACCACATTTCGTTACCAAAAGTGTTGCACGTAACATAAATGTCTACTGCACACAAATGCGTTTTTGGTGTGTGATGCGTCTAAGAGCACATTTTCAACAAACAAACAACAACAACATTCAAGAACAACATCAAAACATCATCATTTAATTCGTTCAGGATTACTTTCCTTCGAAACACTAATTTCGTCAAATCACAACCACGTCGTACATAGATAATTATCCTAAATTTTTTACGATAGAATGTACAAACTGTTGTTGTTTACCTAATTATGCTGACTTAAATAGAGGGCTTGTTGGAGTTTCCGAATATAGACCACACACAACGTATCGATAATTAGCAATTTTCAAACATCAAATTCAATTTGCGTGGTTTCGGATAATCCCTCCACTTTACGCCGTAATTCTCTTGTATACGGAATCTATTTGTCGGTACATGCCTGATGTGTTATCGTCACATTTAACCTTGTCGTACTGTCATAAGAAAAAAACGAATGCATTATTTACTCCCCAGGTAAAAAAATCCAAAGATCCAAGCGGGGCGTTCTCCCGTTTCTGCACAAGCCCGCCCATCCCTCGGCGGAGGCCAGACATCACGTCCCTAGTCCATAAGCCACTGGAGCAGTTCCGAGAATTGCTAAGGCTGATGAGGGCCGCTGCAGCTGCTACCGGCGCTGGACCTTATGACCAGCTCGAGAAGAAGCAGCTGCAAGTTATTGTTGAGCAGTTGCAGGTAAAAAATTGAAAAAACTTTTCTAACCAAGGATGCATAAAAAATTTGGAGTTTCTTTTTTCCGCTTATAATAGCGAGTCAAACCTGGACCTGATTAGCACAGGACCTAGGCCTAAACCCAGCAGTGGGATAAAAAGTCTGTGGATGATGATGAAAGTAACTATACTCAATACTCAATACATTTATTGCAAACATTACATGCAACTTACTTGTAAATTACATGCAGATCTTAATTAGCATATTTTAAATAAGTAATAATAATGACCCTGATTGGGTATGGCAATATCGTGCGGAGTGAGTCAATCTATTCCATAATTGTCTTATCTTTCAATAATTTGTCTAGGGTATAGTAGGATTTCGAGACTAACCTGATAGTAAGCGTCACCTTTACCCATAACAGTTTAGTGCCTCTAATGCACACACGCTACTTACTGCTTGGCAGTTGTATTCCATGGTACTTTCCCAGACAGACTCGGGAAAGGGTTCTACCACTACCTCTATATGAGCTAGAAGATTGTTCCACAACTGCTATGTCATTATGTCATCGCTTACGTAACTTCCAAATTATCCTGCTCACTGTTATTAAGGCCTATTTTGTCATTTTAATCGTGTGATGGTTTTTTTCCGGTCTATCAATCCACTTCTATATCTATACTGCTCTGAAGACATATCTACCTACTTGCTGAATATCCAGACTAGTTTTAGGTAGTCCCTCTTGCCAGTCATTCTATAATGAGTTACTGATGTATGATGTCTGTTTTTCCAGGTTGGCTACCAAGATGTGACGGCTGGATCAGGTTTGATGGGGTTGGCTGGTGATGGAAAACCGTTGCTCTCTGTCGCCGACTTGGAAAGTCGTCTCGTGTTCACTAGGTGTAAGGTATGATCAATTCTTCGATCCTTCTGGACAAATAAATGTGTCATTTCATTAATTTCATCTATAAACGACGTGTCTCAGAAAGGTGCAACAATATTGAAAGTTATTTATGTACTCATCATTATGAACAACTTTTACTGTGGGACCAACCCTGAAATTGCAAAAAAATATGTGCCATACATTTTGTCGAGTGTCATTGAAATTCTTCTATGGAATATCTGATCTGCTGATTACTTTTCAATATTGTTGCACCTTTCAGTCACACCTTGTTTATGTCATTTAATTCTAAAATGTGTTCTACACGTTTGATGATTAATTTCCTTTGAATTAGTTTGATACTAGCGAGAGTTTTTCCCTATCTGCTCTATCACCAACTTCAAAATGTATATTGATGCCATGATAGAAATGTTCATTGGCCTCTGATTGCTAAACCTATTTTAAAGAGTGAATAGATTTTCTGTATAAGCGTCTTATACTCAGTCTACACTTCAATGACGTGAGCTCATTCTTCTTTCAAAAAAAACTCGTACTTGCAGCCGTTCGTCCTAAGCACAGCGGGTCGTCAGTGGATCTTTGGCGGGGAGTTGTCCAGGGTAGAAGGACGCGCAATCAGGCCATACTGGGCGCTACTCTTCAGTGACTTGCTTCTCTTCGCCACCGTATCCAGGGATCGAGTACTGTTTGTTACTGAGGAGCCAGTGGCGTTGACGACCGTTTCGGAAGCACAGTTCAATGTTAGGAAAAAAGGTGAGATATGTTGAAGATTAATTGATGCATAAACTTAACCTGTGTAGGCTTCGCTTAAAAACAGATTCTTGAGCTGAATCAGGGTATAAAAAGTCACTTATCATAAAATTATATCATTTAAATACAAGTACGACAGATAAAACGTTTGCAGCAGTAAAGTTGAGGTCGCTAATATTGCATTTACATTAAAAGCAATATTCATTTAAAAACGAATTCCAGCCTAGCTAACGGAAATGTTTCTACAAGCCACATCAACTTTATCATAATGAACGCTGTCTGGTTATAAGCAATATAATAACTTGTTAAGAGCATGTCGGGCCATGCTTAGTAGGGTTCCGTAGGCACGTAGGACGTTTGAAGTATTTATCGGTTTTTCTGCCTTCTTCCGATCTTAAAAAGTCATTAACAAAAATGCATAGCTTAGAAATGGGGGGAGGGTTGTTGCAACTTGTCGCCTTATATTTCACAAGCGGTACATCTGATAAAAATGGCGTAGGAAACTTTAATTTTATAAGAACTGTTTAATGTTACATCTGTGGGGGCAGGCGATTTTTTTTCTCAGTTTTATCTGAATAACAGCCACCCCATTAATTATTATGGTGTATATCTTTTTAAAATTGTTAACATTAAAAGACCTGTTCAGTGACACCACACATGATGGGGTACAACGAAATTTGTTTTTCATCCCTTTTATGTATGGGAGCTACCCTTAGTACCAAAAAAAATATTCATTAAAGTATTTTCTTTTTTTTTAAACTATACTGTTATAGATCTATACAAAGACTATCGATGTGCAAAATTTTATGCAGATTTATAACTTTGGAAGTTATAGGGCTGTAAATGATTCAGACAGACAGACAGGTAGATGGACATGACGAACTTATAAGGGTTCCTTGTAGTACTACGGAACCCTAAAAAAGTAGCCGGGACAATTTTGGTATGAGGCGAACAAATCAAAATGAAAGTAACAATGTTTTCACTCTTACAGCCACGGAATTCCGCTTGATCCTGGGCCGTACTGGCGGAGAGTCACCGCTGGTCTCATGCGCCCCCCGAACCCCTGGACGGACGCGCACCGTCGTGCTTCGAGCTCCTTCGATAGACCTGAAGGCCGTGTGGCAGAGCTTACTGCAGAGACAAATGTGAGTACCTACTAAAATAAAGTACTTATATACTTAGCATACAAACCAGATAAAAAAAATAGGTATCGAACTTCCTTCGTATTTCGAAAGATTAAAAAGTGAATGTCATAGAAGCTATATAGTATACTAGCTGTTACCCGCAACTTCGTTCGCGTGTAAACATTATTTATTTACTACTAGCTCTTATCCGCGACCTCGTTCGTGTAGACCCAAAAAAATACCTATACGTATATACGTACCTATACCTATACGTACGTCTCCGACCCTTAAACTGTATATGCAAAAATTCAGCTTGATCTGTTCAACCGTTTAGCCGTGATAACGCTACAAACACCCAGACAGAGATACAGATAGACAGGGAGACAGATAGTCAGAGAGACGGAGTTATTAATATTATTAAGGATACACATAAATATACTCGTATTGCACAAATATTTTTAGACTTTACTAAGGCTTTTGAGATTTTAACTAGTTAAAAACCATACAAAACTGTTCCAGATACCGAGCTCACTCGGTGTCAGGCACACCACTCGGCTCCCCGCTGGACTCACCCGATCCGCAGCTCACCTTCTCCCTTGCGACGCTGGACTCGCAACAGCGCCAGGTATCCGCGTCAAGCATCCAGCGGCACTCGAGCTTGGCTCTACTCCCGGCCAGCTCCTACCGCTCCCATCTTAACATGCTCGTCGAAGAACGTCCAGAGAAGGAATGCCGAGTCAGCTTCGATGTCAGAACCAGCTCAGACTCCCCCACTCCTCAACCCGTCCGAGGACCACTCAGCACCGTCTGGAGAACGGCTCCTACTCCCGAAACCCCTTCAGCAAATCTCTCCCCAGCCGAATCTCAAACTTTTTCATCGCATTTCGTATCATCCTCGAGTATCGAGAGAAATGATGAACGGGCGACTTCTCCAAGTGCACAACTTACTCCAGATGGTGGTGAGGAGGATTATTCAGAATTGTCCCCTTGTAGATGGGAGTCGTTCGAAGCTGACCTAGCTCTGGCCGATCTAGACGTAGACCCTTCTTACAAGCATGCTGTCGAGGAGCGTATATTCTTGCCAGATGATCCCTTACTTCCGCGAATGGCCCTGCCAGAGCGGCCGACCCCACCGGCTTATTTAGAACTCTGATCCGCGGAGTCAGATCCGGAGCTGGCAGACTGGTGCTTCCCCCGGACTCGTGATAACTGGAGATAAGAAACATTAATGAGAAAAGAACCTTGATCGGTGTGTTCTTGTAGTGCTGTTCATAGCAGACGTAAGGCGTGTTAGGAGAGTGCTGTCTGAAGACAGTGAGGCAAAGCTTTCGTGTAGACTGGCCGGCGGCAGCTGGGAAGGCGTTGTTGGATTGTTATGATATTTGCTTATAGTCGAGATTAAGGTTGTGGTAACTAAATTTTGAGAGACATATTTTCGAACATTAGCAGTATTATAAAGTCGGTATTTTGATTATAATAAAAATCTAATTTATAAGTCTGATGCCCACTTATGATGTTTATAGTAAAAAAAAGTTGAAAAGCAACCGGATATTCAGGATACTATATAAAACTCACTTGAAATAGTACTGATTCCATAATAGGTACTGTACAATCATTATAAATTAATAAGTATGGAAACGTATTTGCCAACATTGTACAATTATTAAATATATTTCAGTGTCAAATCGTAACTTTAGGGTACCAATAGTAGAAATGTGTACAATGAGATGATTTCAACCTTTTTGTATATAAAACGATTTGCTTTATGTCTTCCGTCCTTTTCGTAAGAGAAATTCAAAAAGCTTCCTTTATTTTGATAATACGATTCGTAAAACTTATTCTGCTCATTTTGCATTGATTCTACTGACTCTATAACCAAGCTGTTTAACGAAACAATTAGTATAACTGTTAACAAACGTACTAATGATATGAATGTTGTAATAGACAATGTACAGAACAATGTGAATGTTAATCTGTACATAGCCTTATTTGTACAGGTCATGTGGATATTTGGCGATCAGCTTCGCGAGTTTCATGTAGATTCCATTGTAGACCTAGCACATTTTGATTTAACGCTTGTTAAGTTTAACAGTATAAAAGCATTTATCGCCACTAGACTAAAATGTATTTACAATGAAAAATGGTAGTTGATGTTAATGTTTAATGTGACAAAATTGTTTGTTTATTGCTTTTTAATGTTGTTAACTTAGATAACTATCTCCTTCGTGTAATATCTGATGTAAATGTTGTAATTGATTAGAAATGCGCATTCATTATGTCGCTAGCATCGCAAAATGTTCACATAACCTACTTCTCGGGGTTATTTGTATGTGTATATGACCTCCCTTTTATAAAAAGTAAAACAAATTTGTAGTTAGAATCAATAATTTTCGATGTCTTTGGCTGTGTGTAAATTTTAATATAGAGTTTAATATTGTACGAGGAAAATAATTTTGAGATAACATTTTACTCGTAGTTCTGGATTATTTGTGACGTAATTTTAATGGACGTAAATAATATATGAATCTGAATGTTTATGTTTAGATCGGAGCATTATATTTCTAATTATTCCGTAAATAAAGTGAATTTGTCAATGGCGATAAAATAATGTTTTTCTTTTGTTTATTAGGACCAGATTTGCGACGCTAACGAAAATGAATATTCTACCATTTTTCTTTGTAATGCATTATCTAAACTTAATGTTAAGAACACTTTGTAGATTTAATTTTAAATTCTCACTTGCATAGCGTCGCACGCAAATGCAAAAATTCATAGCCATAATCAGATTACCACCGAAATTCGGTGAGTACCTATAAAATATTAATATAAAAAATTATGTACATTTCTCAAATATCCACATTGACAAAAGTTAAAGTATAAAATATTTCAATAACATCAACATTTTCAATAATAACAAAGTTTCATATATAATTATTTTATTTACAAAAAAATCTAGACCAGAAGAAGCTCGGCTGAAACTCAGACAGGAGCTGGAGGAAGTGCCACTGAAGGAGGTAGAAGCACTCGAAGTAGAGGATCTACTTTACACCTTCAGAGATGGATGACACAACTACCTGAAGCTGAAGAAATGGATCCTCCTGAAGTTGATATGGAGGTACTGATGTAAAGAAATTAAAGTAAAAGTATAGACAAACATTCTACGTTGTAGTCTGATACATTTTGAATAACTTTACAAATTGTTACAGATGTGGAGTGTCGAAGAGTTAAGGAAAAGATCAAAGGAACTGAATCTTTTAGAAGTAGCAGAACTTGTTGTTAATGCTGAATTAAAAGGTTCTTCTCCAAATGAAAAGAAGGAACACGATAGGAGTCCTTCTAAAAGCAGTAACTCTGGTAGTCAAGTAAGTTAAATATAACTAGTAGTCCATGACGAACAGATAACTAGCGACTATAAGTTCACAATCCCTGGACTGATTTTTCTTATACTCAAATATGAAAATTGTATTGAAATGAATTACTTACCAACAAAATTTCGTTAAAATCGTATCAATAGTTGTCGAGTTATCGTCCTACAAATAAAAAACATACATAAAAACGCCGATTTATTCACGTAGACTCCAAGACCTTCGCTTTGCTCGGTTGGTTAGTGTATTTTTAATAAAACCCTTTTTTTTAGATCACAGTTCGAACGAGTCCAGTAGTCGTAGACACAATACCGGTTTGCAGACAATGCCATAAAAAATGCTTATCCAAGCCAAACAGTCCTTTAATATCTCAAAAAGAACCTCCAGTCATTCCAGCCAAAACTAAAACCGAAGCTTCGCCACAAAATTCTAATTCAAACAAAAGCTCAACGAGCACATGTAGTGCAAGTTGCGATTTCCGAAAACCGAAATCGTTTTCTTGCCATTTAGAACGTAAGAACGCCATAAAAATACGTCCAGAAGATGCCCCCAAGGCGGCTATGAAAGTCATAGACTCTATTGAGCAAAATCAAAGAAAGCTCAAATCGACATCATACGAACTGAAAACCGATTCACCAATCCTAACTAGGAGTATGTCAAGAAGCCAAACAAAAAGTCAGCTAGAATTACGAAAAGAAAATTCGATAAGATCTCCAAGCCCGTCATCTAGCAGTAGAAATAACAGCCCCTTGTCCACTAGCCATACAACATGTAGCTCTATGGTGTTCAACTCAAGTTCAAATGATCTCAGAATGTCGAATTCAAATATCGCTAACCAAGTGCAGTGCGTAATAGCTCAAGAAAAATATTTGAATGAAATCAAATGCGTAGAAAATATCACAGTATCGAAAACCAAGACTTCACCGTCGAATTATCCATCACCGGCTTCAGCGAGAAGAGAACAAGTGACAAGGCAAAAGGCTGAAAATGTTTTAAATAAAGTATTGGGCATGAACATCATCACTAAAAGAGAAAACCTAGGAACGTGTTTAAAGACATCGTCCATTTTCTTGGAAGATGATTCAATAAACGACGACGAAAATGATTTTAGGATTGAAAGAGGGATGAGAAGATCACCGCGAATGGGTATTTCAGCTGTGAGTAAAATGAATGGAGATATAAGCTTAATTAAAAAGACTGAAAAAACTGAAGATCACAATGCTAATATGAATGCCAATGAAGTAATGTCTGATGATGATTTAGAGTTAGGTCCGTTAATGTTAATGGGTCTATCAGCTATCAATCCAGCAGCACATTTGATGAGAGTAGAACCTTTTAAGAAGAATTCGCCGACTAAAATCAATAATCCTAATTCAAGACCGGAAAGCTTAGGCTCAGCAAAGTCGGAATCTCCTGTTCCTAACATAGCTGTAGTTCCTCCGACACCAGACTATAAGACTGTAAGTTTCGTCTATTATACAATACCTTTAAGAAAACTACAAAAGATACTTAATTCAATTTCGTATTCCAGGATACCCTCGTAGATGATTCTCCTGATTCCCCAGACGTTCCCGAAGACTTACCTTACGTAACGCTCAAAAGGTGAGTAGATAATCTAAATCTAATTTGCTAAGTATCATTTGAAAAATGAAATCACAAGTTATTTTAGAAATTACTTCTTTAGGTATGGCACGATGTCCAGCCTAGAGAGACTACCGTCCGACGAGACTGACGATGGCAATATAAGACTGACCGCACAAGAACCAGATTCTACAAAGAATTTTAATCCAGGTACGTTCTACCATTACACTAAAATCTAATTCTTAGCTCACGATGTAAGCTAAATTGTAATACATGAACGTCGAATAATTTTCAGTGGCCGGTGCAGCGGGAGGTATCATAGGATGGACAGCAAGAGCTGGTTCTTTTGTAGTAGAGAAAATGAACATCTTCAGTTATACGGAAAGCGTGCCTAGCACGGCTGTAGCTCACAAACAGCCTTCATTTTTGGAAAGGTGCGATAATTACATTATAAGATTACTAAATATTAATTTATTGGATGAGTTCATAAAAAATAATGTTTATTAAAAAATCTACAACTTTACTCATCTTAACACAGTCTTTGAGCGAAAAATCAAAACTTGAATTTTATCAAGGTATCTAAATGTATTGCTCCAATTATAAATAACAATTAAGCAGTGTATTTTTGTTGTTATTGTGATATTGCACTTTATTGTATTTTTTTAACAATAGGTGGAATACGATACAAAGATGAAACATGAAGCTACGATAAGTATGTGTGTCACGGAACGTTTTGCATACCCAATGATTATTTTCATTTATACCACAGCTTATGGTAGAGTTTTTATAAATAGAAATTCATAAACTGCCAAACTGCTAGAATAGTAACGATATTAATTATGTACATACTTACTAAAATTATAGTATCTGTAGACACAAACTAAAATCATATTAGTTCATAAAGTTTTTTAACTAGTATGCCATGTCTAGGATTTGTCATGGGCGTATTTTATTGGTAAATAAAAGGCATAGATTTTATAACTCTAGATTTTCTTAAGTATTATATTTTATATTAGACGTTGCTATTGGATATAGATGTGTAAAAATTATTCAATATTAATTAGTAAAATCTAGTTCAAAAACTGAATTTAGCAACATCTTTGTCACTTTATTTTATTTGTCTTATTTTGATATAGATAAGCATTGAGATTGTCATTGTTTGTGATTGTGGTGTGTTAGATCTTTTGTAGTTCATTTTTTTTATTATGAAGCACTGAGAATGTTTTTCGTAACAGGTGCCTTGGTGTAAGTGATTGGAAGACAACAATAGGTACAGAAGATGGAGGCGGAGAGACAGGCGAGGGTAGTGGTGCAAGTGGAGAAGATGCTTGGGGTACTCCATCATCAGGAGACCTTTCAGACAATCTTCCAGACTCAGAACATGGAACTTTATCGGTAAGAGTAGACTTACATATTTTTATTTTACGAATTATAAATTAAAATTAGTTTAGTTCTCTGTTTAAACATTTGAGCGGAAAATCTTGCATGATTTCAGTCACCGACAAAGTCGTCATCATCGTACGCGGGTGATGACGATACAGAACTGATGATGGACGAGCTTCTTATGGCACCTACTATAACAGGACCTACCACTTTAAGACCATTACTACCGAGGTAAATACAACTAAAATCATTATACTTCTTTTTTAATATAGCACTTTTGCTGTGTAAACGCTTTCAGCAATTAAATACTATTTAGTTCGCCATTTGTAGTAACTATTGGCTTCTATTTATATCACTTAAATTACACCTATTTTAAACACAAACTAATAGTTACGTTGGAACGTAGGGATGTTTTCAGAAGAAGATTAGAACCTCTGCTTGAAGAAGACTATTCTGACAGCGGTAGTAGTGAAGACAATAAACCTACCCCTACCAACTCTGATGACCAGGTGAATACCTTTGTTAACATTGCTAGTTAATGTAAATTGATGTAAGAACTACTTGTCTAAAATCTATCTATATATTGCTGGATATTTAAAGACATAGATACTGAAATATTTAAATAAACCTTGTGTAACAACATCTGTCAGAAAGAATTTATCAACAAAAAAATCACAAAGTAATTTTTATCCTGACCGATGTTTTAGATATATATGTAATAATAATGTGGAAATATAAATAATTAATGTATTAGTATGATATTATTGTTCACGCATGCTAATGATCATCTATAGCATATTGTATTAGATCCAGCATGCTCGTTGCATGCTAATTACTAATCAGTGTGACTGCGAAAACTGTATATCATCTTGCATCAAATTGACTAACCCCTGCTCTAAAATAGATATTCACTTTACCATCATTAAGTATCTCCTCAATGGATTAGAAAATTCAATAGGAAAATAATAATGAAATTCTAAGTAATAAGCTCCTCCGCTCTGGATTTAAACCGAGCGTATTAGCAAGTAGTAGTCGCGTAGTCCGTAGCTAGGTTAAATCTCACATTGTGACTGGTCCGCTGGTGCGGCGCTTGGCGCAGGACAGCGGGCGTGGCCTCGATGCTGACGACTGCTGCGACGTGCCGCACCTGCCGCCCTCTGCTTCCGAGTCAGGTGAGTGTATACTCATCATGTACTTTATACGGGTAACTTACCGAATCACGTTAACAGTTTTGAAAAACATTTTATATGGTTGTACATGCAAACTGTAAAGAAAACTACACAAAAACTTGAAAAACGTACTTTATATTGCATATGCATATGGTTAAGTAATTAAATTTTTACTAATAAAAGACATTGAGGACTTTTCATTATCTTGATGAAAATAATCACTTATTGGAATGCATACCATTGCATAATAATTATCATTAATTAAATAAATGTATGTACGTTACTAACTAAACACTGAATTATATGAACACAAATCGATGTTTTATCAAGTATAACTATAAAACAAAACATGAACTAACTAAATAAAAAAATGTTGACAGAAATGTGGACCACTTGACAAATACTCAAAGGTGAGAGGGTGACAGTTTAAAACGATCACATCTCAAAAAACACACATGAATTAACAAAACAAAACAAATTCTTGAAGCACGACGCATGGCATATCAATTGTAGGAACAAACACATGTTCCTAACCAAAAATAAGCATCAAAGTTTAAGCTATTTGCGTAGTCCAATTCGATGTTATTTTTGGCAAAACGTATGTTACTTTAGCTACGTTGTACCCCGTATATTTACCCTAGCACGTTATCTTTACGTAGAATTTGCACTACACAGTACTCAATATACTTACTTATTTACGTCTATGCATTATTTTTACTGCTATATTTTCTTTGATTATTCTATTTTACTGTAACTCTGCATTAATGAATACGTATCACTTATATTTCTAAAAATATATATTAAGTTGTTTTATATACAGACTACCGAAGTTAACTATTTCGAATATTGATTAAGGCGCTCCGGCACTACCAAAATTTTCATCACTCATCAGTTTACCAGTGAAAAAGCTGTTATAATTCCTTAGGCCAGATTAATTATGTGGTCGCTCCTGTACTTTCCAACCGATTCAAAACTACTTTCTCAAATATATTTTTATGGCTCAATTTTTTCTATTAATCTCGAATTATTTCACTCGATTTAGAATATTTATGACAAAGAGTATCGTTCAACAGAAGCAGGGGACGGGGGTGCGGGCGCCGCACAAACTGCTGGAGAAGAACGAAGTGGTGGCGTCGGGTCCGAACTGAGTCCCGATCGGACGCCCACCAACGAGGGGCCTTCGATGCCCTTACTATCTGGTGAGGATTATTACGAATTTGCTAGTGTCTAATCACTTTAGTAAATTGAAAATATATACACGATTTCACGTCTCTGACTCGATACATTGGTTAGCCTGAGTTTGCAGTGGCTTTCGTCCATACAATTATATTTCAAACCAATTTAAAATTTTCGAAATCGGCCGAAGGTGTGATCACCATCACGGGCCCTGTCTGTGGTGATCATAACATAACAGACGGCATAAATAATAAAGGGGCACCCAGCAGTGCTATTAAGAATCCTGTGGATGATTGTGATTAAGATGTTTCAAGAGCAATGTTTGGGTGTTTACTAATCTTGACAATCAATTCCGCAGTTTCAAGAGAGTTTGTGGAGGGCCGTGCCGCGGCTGCCAGTGCTGCGCCTCGTCGGGGCTCAGCCAGCTCGGCAAGCACGCCCTCAACACTCGAGCGTACCGCCATACACATCCCGACGCCGACGCAGAACGCGCCACAACAACTCTCACCACGTAAGAGAGAACACTTCCATACCCACCGTTACAGAAATCATCTACTACTACTTACCTCATGATCTATACCTATAAAAGGCTTTGTCCTGACTGACTGACTGACTGATCTATAGACAACGTACAGTCTAAACCGCTGGACGTAGAGACTTGAAACTTGAAGGGTTTATTTATTGAGGGGTGTAAACGCACACTAAGAAAGGATTTTTCGAAAATCAATCCCTAAGGGGGTGAAATGAGGTGTTAAAGTTTGTATGAAACTTTTTTTTCTCTGGTTCGATTGATACCAAACTTGATATGGATACTCTACAAAAAAAATAAAAAGATACGGATATCACAGTTTTTTCAAAATCAGCTTCCGTTGGTATTAAAAGAGTTATTTAAAATTTTGGAGACAGAATGTTTGTTTCTTCTTAACTTTGTAACGGCTGTAAACTTGGTTTTGAGGTAGCTTGTGGCATGGATTAACAAATAAGCTACTTTATCCCGGTAAAATATATATTTTCTGTTTGATAATTATAATTATTAACCTCCATAGTCACTCAATGGATTATTGTTTCACAGAAAAACGCGGGCGAAGCCGCGGGCAGAAGCTAGTCACAAATAAAATAAATGTTCTATTAATATTATAGTTATCTTGTTATATCAAAAATAAGTTCAATTCACAATCAACTATTCACTTTAGGTGTTCGTTAACATTTGTTTTCAGTTACATTAGGTTATAGTCCACAAACCAGAACAAAGTCTCTGTCCAGGATTTTCAGAAGCATCTGTATCAGGATACTATACTATTTATAAATTTTAGTTATAAGTCGTATAAGTTTTCGGTATTCCTATGTTTAATAATATTAATATGCTGTAAAAAACATAACTATCTAAATAGAATAAAAAGATATAAGATCAAAATTATTTTGTCGATGGTATAGAATGTTTTCGCATTCGACAAGATAATTTATATCTAGTTTAATTTTGTTTTAAGTTTGTAATTATATGTTATACACATAGTATATACATTTTTTTGTTTTTTTTTTTATTTGTTGTTGCAATCAATATTTATATTAATAAAATACCTACAAGCAAAAACGATACCTAATTTAAAAAAAAAAGGTAGTTTTAGTATGTAGGCAACAATACTGTTTGCAACATCCTATAGCAGGGTATACCTAATGTGTAATTTAGTACATACTGAAAAATGTTACCATTACGCATTATGTGGCAATGTATACTTAAATAAATAAATAAAAAAGTAAAATATTGTCCCACAGCCTCGGAGCAAGTACAAGCAGTGGAAGACTGTACACCAGCCGTGCCTCCGCCAGCGACGTCGGAGGAACGCCTCAGTCCTCGAGCGGAGATGAGGCTCGCTTTGGACCAGGGGAAGGACATGCTGGCAGATCAGGAAGTGCCTTGGGTAAGACACCATTGTATCACCAATTATAAAATACGTAACACGACAGGTACATAGCGTTGTTGATTTGACACGATAAGCTAAGAGTATAACAAAAACAAAGCTAGCTTATTTCGAATCAGAAAATGCTACTTCAAATAAAGCAAGCAAAAGAATTAAAGTGTAGCTACATACAATGCATATATTCCGATTCTTGTTTCTGTAACCACCTTCCCATAAACTTTTACTTAATTGCAATTTGCGATGGATTTTCACAGAAAAGCAACTGGACAAATTTTCAACTGGATTACACGAAGCAGCATAATCAGTGCTGCACTTTGGCTTGACTTTTTTCTTATCATCTTCGCTGTGGAAAAAAATTTGTAAAAGCGACGCAGAGCAATAAATCGATTTTTTAAAGATATGGATGGCTCTGATAGAAGCTGGTTGGGAAAATGTAGGGTCCATGGACGCCAGTGTGGGGCTTATCGCCACCAAATCGAATAAACTATAAATTGAATGGATTGTTCAGAGTAACGCGATTTACGTTTTGCGCAGTGCGCATGCTAGTAATATGCCAATAATGTACCGCGCGCCACCGCGTCTATAAGACAACTTCGTATTATATTGATGACTGATACTGTGGTTTTGTTCAGGTTGGCGCGTCCGACCCTTGGTCGTTTCGCGCAGCGTGCCAGCGGTCACTGCTGCGCCGCGTGGCGAGCGCGGACGCGGTGGCGATGTGCCGCGCGCCTCCGCGCCGCACCGTCCCGCATACTACTTCGCGCAGTTCTGTATATGCCTGGAAACGTGAGTCCTTTTAGATGCTTCATAACAGAATGAACTGAACAATACCAATGAACACGTTCGCGCTTCGCAACAAAAGCGCTTATACTGGGTGTTGGGATATACGACTGCGATCATTATACTCGTCACTATTTCATCGACAGGTGAATAGACGAGGAATATTTATGGAATAGCTTTTTTTTGCTCTTTCAGGGTAAATCTTAGAAGTTATTGATAATGACAATATCTACAATGATATCCTAAAATACGCCCTTTATCTAATATGCCAATATGCCATACATATATTTCGATTTGTTTGAATTGCTGGTAAAAAATTATATCTGATGTTATCTCTACAAGATATGAAGTCGATGGTTAATAACAATCAGTGTATCTAGTCATATATACCTATACCTTTTTTTTTTTGACGACCTTGTGAAATCTTCACAAGGTACCCCAATTGCTTTGGGGTGTCGGCCGGGTGAGATTATGTATACCCACAAGCTTCGGGATCTTCAAGAGTACGCACCGGAGCTTTCAGCACAGCGCTTCAGCTCCTCCCGGGACAGCTACGAGGTGTCCTGAGCCGCTTCCGCCAACGACAACGTCAGCCACTTGACGCTGTCTTTCAGGCCGGGTAGGTTCTGTCCGGCCACAGATCACACTAGAGATTCGTCGTTAGGAAAATTAGAGGAAAGCGAGGGTCGCGGGGAGTGCGACTAAGCTTTCTCATTGGCTATCACAAGGCTACGCCTACTTGCGCCTAACAATCAACCAATCAGAGTAATTTATTTTAAGTGTATTTAGACTGATGCGTGATGCGCTTCGAGCGTCCTGAATGCAGAATCTAGGATGTGATCTGTGTGCCCGGCCTGTCGTTTATGAAGATGACTAACCACCCCCGAGCCCAGAGATCCCTTTTTAGTAGGCTCTTACTACAAGCTGGGGTTACCGATGCCGTATTCTAATGCCACACATACATTAGTACACATAGATGCTAAATCAATATTTAGTTCCAGAAAACGAGAAACTTATGGAGATGGAGCAACTGGCACGAGTGGAAGCTCAGACGATGCGTTCGCGGACGCGCTCTCTATGCCAGAACGGGAAGATGTAAGTCATCTCATAGCGATTAATAAAATGACATAATAATACACATATAGGTACTATTGAGGTGAATCATTTATTTGTAAGCTGCTAAAATTCTCAAATTATGCCAGCAATAAACAACGTGAACTATTTGTTACAAGCTGTTATTTTAATCTATTTGTTACTAATCTCGATTACATTTTCATGATTACTTTTGCTGCTCTTTTTTTTCTGTTGTTTTTTTTTCAGTTTTTTTTTTTAATCCTTCTTGTTTTTGTGATCTAGAATGGGATTCCTTCGTCGTCGCGCCTCCTCCGATAGCCCCCGCCGCGAGCCGTTCCTGGTGGCTACGCGGCCGTTCTCGCCGCGCCGCACCACTGTGAGCACCAACGGCTATTACAAGATATGCTTTGTCAATGGCTCTGTGTGATGCGCACGCGCACCCGCTTCGCTGTGCCAACCAACCAACCAATCACGCTGGATTTAAACCGAACGCGGAAAGTTTTTTCATTGGTCTGTGAACGTTCTAAATTTAGAACATTCTTTGAGCAGTAAAATTGTTGGAATTTTCAAATTTGCTAATGAAGAAACTTTCTATAATTCTTAAAATACATATTAAAATGCCTGTAAATACACTATAACAAATGACAAATACAATAATATAAGTACGGACTTTGATAGTAAACTTTTAAGATACTTTATTAGCGTAAATTTTAAAGACGAGAATTGAAATAAAAATTCCATTTTATTCTACCCAGTCTAAACAACACGAAGTAAGTAATATGAATAAAAATTTTAAGAATAACAATGAAATTTTTCGAAAAATTCTATCGATTAAATCTAGAGTACGAAAGTAATAATTTGTTTGAATGAATTTAAGGTATAATCGAAAAACGTAGTGAGATTGTTTGTCAAATTGATAATCGGTAATTGTAATGGCCAATGAAATTGCCTTTGAACATTTTAATGTTTAATTTGTTATTTAGATTAATAACATTAATTAGAGAGTAAAATTGCCCTGTTTTCATCATCTATCGTCGCTTTAGTCCCTAATTTGTTATCGTTGTCTTTCAAAAACCTTGTGAATCTTGGCACTAAGCTCATGTCAATTCTAAATTTCGCTAAAATTTTGTGTAAACGTTTAAATCCAGCTTACTATAATGCTAATTTATAATTTTCGTTAATTGTTGAACTAATCTGTCCTACATCGGAGCGAATTTCTTCGAAAATATATTTTTACTAAATATCACTGCGCTTTTCATTCTTCATCCTGCAGCTTAGCTGATCTCCTTTTTTACCTTTTACCTGCTCATGAAACCAAATTCTTAGATGGTTTTAGCGATTGTTAGCCACGTTTGCCACGTTTTATTTGTATTATTTATTCATATTAACATCGACCACTCTATTTGTTGTATCTTACCTAATTTTTGTTTTATATTATAGCGTGATATCATTTTTGCAGATCTGTTTGTAAAACTAATCTACAATAAATAATATTATGTATAATTTTTCTAGAACTCAGCAAAATATAGCAAATTGATAATAGTTTCACCAATTTAGATTACCTACTAGAAAGTAAGTCACTTTTAGAAACAAAACGGTAAAGTGACTTGACTGGGTTTTGAAAAGATAATTCCTGTAATATTTTTCCAGGAGAAGCAATTCGACAAACGTTTCTGGAAACAGGTGACTCGAAGACGACAATCTTTGGGCTCCATCAGCCAGATTTGAAGATACGAAACTCACGTGTAAAGAGAACATTTCCAAATAAGAATTATTGAGTTTAATAGATAACAATGATTCATATGAAAGTGTTCACGTTGGTTTAATATATAGTTTAGATAATACAACTGTAGACGGTCAAAATCTTAATATTGACTGACCGCAAGTAAACGCTGTTTCTGGCGAAGACAATTTTAGCATTTTAAACGAATTGGCTGTTGTGGATTTGGAAATTTTGGAAAAGGATGCCAAAGATGCCGAGGGTATAAATCATAATGCCAAAATCGAATGGGACCTGTCGACTTAATATTTCATATCGTAGGTAGATACACCAATGTAAATGGTATAGATGCAGTTAAGGATTACTTCATTTAAAGGCCTTATATAAATAGGCTTTATTGTAAATAAACGAGCGGTCTAAAGTTTCTCAATGTAGTTGTACAGTAAATAGGTTAGCTATTATTTTACTGAGCTTGTAGGTTAATGTTATATACATAAAATGATTATGTCTCGAGTTTTAGCTATCTTGTATGTAATCTGTTAACTATTTCACATAATATGTATATAGTTGTTTTACTAGTTGTATTTATAGTTATATAAACGTTTTCTCATCATACTGTACGTCCATTTTTCTAAAATACTTGCGCTTTATTTCAGCACAATCAAAAAATTAAAATTGCATCATTAAATTGTAGTGCGTAAAATGGCGTCTGTTTGTTTCTGGATTCGAATATTACTTAAAATCTTAACGTAATTTTATGAATGTCGTCGATTTTATTAATTTTAAATTCAAGCATTGTTTTCCGTTACTTTACTCATTTCAAAATAAAATCCATACGAATTTAAAAGAAAGCATTCTGATTTATTTTTCAACATTTGCTTTTTTAGCTAGTAGCATAGAAATAATAATTAATTTAAGTAGTAGTGGTGGAGGTGGTGCTCATGAATGTAAATTTAAAATTATTTAAAACCGCACAATACGCTAATTAAATATACATAATACTTAATTATAATACAAAGTATTAACTATAATTTAATTATAATGTGAAATTTAAACTATCCAATTTTTCAGGTTGAAGTATTTATTTATAACTTATATTTATAACTGACCGAGTGAGCTAAGCCAACGAAAGTCTCTGCATCAACTGCAAAGATTTGGTTTCATCTGTCCGTATATTGGGTACTCGTATGCAGGTCGTATTTTTGATCTTGATGAAACTTGATATACAGGTTCTACAAGTTCATATATTTTTTTGTAATCGCCAATTTCTTATTGAAAAGATATTTCTCCCAAAAATGTTTGATGCGGCGCTATTTATCGGCCATTTTTGATAATATTTGACAGAAACATAGTCAACTGACAGAACAGGTACTGAGTTCAGTTCAGGGGGTGTACCGTGAGCTCTTATTGCGGTTCAGAATAGGCTCTAAACAGAATCGTTAGTCAAATTCGTACCGTGAGGTCTGTTATTCGATTCAGCTTAGGTTGCCGCCATATTTAACCGGTGACAACCTAAACATCATCGCTAAGCGTGTTTTCTTTCATTCAATTGGTACCGTAACCTCTTAGTTGAATCGATAATTGTCTCGCTGAATTGTCAAATTAGCGATTCAGTATAAGTTACTATTTCAAAACCTTTTTTCGACCGATTTGTCATTTGGATCTTCTTAGTCGTTGGTGGATTGTAAATATTATTTATAAAGAAGTGTCCTCCGCCGTATTACTCAATTATCGAGTAAATAAAAACTATTGAGAAGTAAGTAAGCGTTTACTTTACAATGTAATAGTTACTTTATTGATAGTAACCACTACAAACAATCGCACTAAAACTAAAACGGTTACATATAATAATTATCCCGCGAATCTTTTTTTTTTTCTCTTTCCTCCTAAGAGGATTTTGGCGTCGCACGTCTTATGCATTTGCCAGTGTCAAGTATACATAATTTATTCTCAAGTTTTGTTAGATATTATCAAACAAGTCATAGTCACGGTCAAAGTCAAGCAAAGAAAGTCACGGTCAAGTCCAAGTCATGCCCCAGTAAAGTGGTGAAAACTTTACTAGAGCCTTCTATGGAGTTTTGGAAACAACACGAAAATTCACGTTTCACGACATTATACCATTCACCAACACTCGTGCATGTTCACGAACACTTAACGGGTAAAAATTCACTGTTTTTACACATTAACACTCCAAATAACACAAGTTTTGGAAAATAATAAAATGACGCGACATGATTTCTTCACGTTCCCGCCAAAACTCCCCCGCGAATCTTACTTTGGGCGATACGCTACTTTGATTATATATATTTTTCTCTTATATTTTAGCTCCACACGTTGTGTATTTAGCCAGTGTCAAGTGATGTCAAATATATCACAATTAAAACAAGTCTCAGTCATAGTCTAAGTCAAGCAAAGTAAGTCACGATCACGCCCACGTCATGCCCTATAAAGTGGTAGAGACTTCACTAGATGATTCTATGGAGTTTTGGAAAAAACACGAAGAGTCACGTTTCACAATATTATACTATTCACCAACACTCGAGTACATTCACGAATACTTAATAACTTTAGACGATGACTGAGACTTGTTTTCAATATGATATAATAATCACTTGAAATATTTAACTAAAACCTCACAGTTGCCAAATGGGCTAAATACACTATGTACGCCACGAGCCAAAATTTAAGAGAAAGAAAAAACCTCAATGTCAAATATATTTCAATTTAGATGAATGCGTTCAGAAACTTGTAAATCGTTGTTTCTCACAAATCTGATTGATATATTATTTCTTAGAAATTAAAATTATTCAAGGACAAAGCACAATAAATATTGCATGATTGCATTAGTTTAGCACTTTGTTATAAAATTCAACATGTTTTTTTTTTTTTTTTTTTTTTTTTTATGTTACTTGGTGACGAGGCGAGCAAGTCGCTCACCTGATGTTAAGCGTCACGCTTGCCCATAACAGTTCAGTGCCACCCAGAATTTTGAACTTCAACAGTTCAAAACAATGCGCGGCAATGCATTGCGCTCGTCACCCTGAGATATTAGATGTTTAATCTCTGTATGCCCAGTAATTACGCTGGTAACATTGCCCTTCAATCCGGAACACAGTAATGCTTGGCGGTTGAATAACTGGCAAAGGTGTGGTACTTCCCCAGGCGGACTCTGCAAGAGAGCCCTACCACTACAAAAGATTTCTCTTATAACACGCTGATACTATAGCTAATCACAAAAAACGCTACTTTCCGGAAAGGGCTAACACCTTTGAATTTCAGAACGCATTTTTTTTACGAGAGCCAGTGATACTTTTGTATAGCGCTGTCTTTGTCTAATTTTAGCGTTTCATTACTGGAGCCAGAGACAATTTTCGTTCATTCTTTCGAGAGGTAGCGATTCAAATGCGATCGTGTTTAATCGAGCTCACGGTACGAAAACTAGCGAGTCAATTTAGGCACCTAAACTGTACTGCATCGCAACTGGCTCGCAAGTTAAAAGTTGACGGTACGCCCCCTGTTCAGTTCAATCGGTCAAGAGGTTGTCAAAACAGGGTCGTGAGGTCACATTTTTGTCTAAACACCGTTTTTGTTTTTATAGGGGTTTGGTAATTTTACGGGTTTAAAAAAAAAAAACAAACCTCTCGTAGGTTGCTTTCCCTATAACAAATGCTGTTCTATAATAGGATTTACAATACTTACATACATTGCATATAATGAAATGTTTGTAAAATAACGGTGTAAATGAAATGGTTGGGTTTGGTGTAAGGAAGCTTCCTGCGAGAGATTTTAGATGAATTAAAAATAGCCCTGTACAAGAGCCCAACTTGTACTGAAACTCTATTGGGTGTCACTTTTAAGTAACAGTCATGTACAGGTATTGAAAAAAACACAAATTATTAAAATGTTAAAAGTACGTATATTTGATTAAAATTTATCAAAATACAACTATAAACCAATCTGTAAATACAAATTTACAGTCTAAATATTAGCTTATCTTTTAACTTAGCACCAAATTCATCTACTTTTCTAACTGGAAATGAGATTGCATTGTTCGATGGTGCAACAATTTACGACACAAAATAACAAATTTACGGTCGACGATAAAAATTATGCCGATCATATTTAGTATTTCCAGTTAGAAAATTTCCTAAATTAACAACCGTTTCGTTGAGCTTGTTGACTATTCCTAGCCCTTTGCCCGTCTCTGGCATAGCAGTAAAGGCAAGGAGTGACCAAAAATGTATTTTTTTTTGCCGCTATAGAACCGGCAAAGTATTTTGTTTGCCTCTACAGAAGCAAGATGTCTTCTTAAGCCAGCTTGCTTCCACTAATTCAAGAAATTACTTGATACACGGACAAAAAAGACAAAAACGTCCGACAAGCCTTGCCAAGTAGGTGGTCAAAGTACCAGTGTTTCCAGGGCATCCAAAGAAACAAAAGTTACCACAAAAATGGCCAAATTCTTCATAAAGCCAAAAACGCACAAAGACAAAATTGACCAGCTTGCCTCCACCGCTAGGCTTTACAATCTTTTGACTTACACAAATATTTACAAACTAAATTATAGCAGGCAGAAAATATTAAAGAAGCAAGAGAAGGTCTGTTCCACTTTTGATATAAATTTGAATCGTTTTATGTTTTCCCCCCAGTCCCAGTTCAATACAGGCGACTTAAATGTGCTTTATTATTTTTCCAATGGGGTACATTAACTGTTGCCGTCGGTAGGTGTATTAAACAGGATGAAACAGGCCATTTACTTACATAAAATTATGATTTATCACTGGTTATTAAGCATGCTATTATTTTGGCACAATGTTAGTAAAAAAATATACTGGATCGTAAAAGATATCGAGATGTTATAAGACGTATGATTTAGATATAATATAGTTTTATAATGAAGCATACTTTATAAGCTTTCGAGAACTTAAACTAACTGTAAATATAATTATTTATTTTATTCATAAACATTTTTTCAATCTACATTTAATAATTAATTATTAGTATGTCACTTTATCAGGTAATTAGTCACGAATGGACGGATTTTTAATAAGATACAAACATTTAAAACATGGAATGTACGAAAATAAGGCAGTGAAAATATCACTTCGAGTTATAATTTTGAGCATAACATTTTTTGAAAATAAAAAAAAAAACTAAACACGCCATCTTGTGTTCCGTTCGATTAACTATGTATTTCGAGGAGTTGATTTAAAACAACGTCATCTAGCGTCACCTCTAGAATCTTGACAAATAAAATCTGTAGGTATTCGTGAGTTTGTTTGTTCGGCTTTTGCATTGTTGTCTAATCTCGCCATTCCCTTGTGGATGCTTGGAAGGTCCTCACTTCAGATGAAGTAAAAGAAGTCAATCCTTGAGGTCCTAAAAAAAGAATATAAACATTTTAACCAAACGGTAAATCGGAAGAATCTGCACACGGAATTCTTTAATTCGACGGTTGCCTAAAAGCTATGCAAAAGTGAAAAGGGCAGTGCCTTTACGCTGACTAGTCCATCGTCTATGGTGGCTTTTACAGTGCAAGACACTGGTTTATAATAATATACGTACTCTATATAAGTATCTATATAAGTACGTATTTAAAAAAAAAAACAATGTACGTATATCAGTCTCTGGCAGCCATATTACAAGCTTTGCTTAGTTTGGGGTCAGATGACCGTGGGTGCAAAAATGTCCCAGATATTTATTTATTATTTATTTATTATTATTATCCTTTACGTGACGTCATAGGCACGTGTTAAGTTAACTCATCAACTGCTCTGAAAGTTGAGAAGAGAAAAGTGGCAAATTATGCTTAACCTGACCACGTGTCAACGTGGTATTTACGTGGGTTCAAAGTTACGAATGGCTATTGATTGGTGCAGCGAGTGACGAAGCTTACCTCTGACGCGGCGTCCCGGGGTGGGTGTAACGTCACCATCGGGCGCCGTCCACTGTTCCACCACCTCCGTAGCGGACCGAGCCAGCGATGGCTGGCTTGCGGAGCGATGCAGCGAGTGACGGGACCACGACCTGAGAAATAGGTATTGCATTTATAAAAAAAATGTTAGACCTGTCTCACTGCGAGCGCTAAGCGCTTAGCCTTGAGAGCCGCAGGCGGGGCCGGTTCTACATGAGAGGCGAGCATTGAGCAACTAGGTATCGACCGAAAGGCCCTGACGGAGGCCTGTGTTGCTCTAAGGAGGCGAGAGAGTAAGAGTACGACAGATACAAAGCGATCGCTCTCGCCTTTTCGCCTGTAGGCATTTATCACGAGTCCGATTTGAGAACACTTCGAGCTCACTTCGTTGCAAATTAGCAAGAATTTCTATTTATGGAATTGTTTCTCGGGGTGAGTTTTCTTCTACTATTATTTAGTCTGTGGTAGTGTAAAGAGCAGATTTCATAAGATTATCCAATAGGCTAATAGATGGCGGTTTCACATAGCTGTGCAATCCGGTATCTTATACTCTACACACATAAGCGTATAGAATCTATTCAATACACTGAGAGTTCATTTTCGGCATAAGCTGCGTGACGCGCTTTTAAGGGGATAACTATCCCGAAAACCAGAAGACTATCCTAATTTTCCCCGAGAATCCATTAATTGTATATCTCTGTATCACTGTGTAACTGTGTAGTATTATAAAATGATGTTTTATCTATGATAATGGTACTTACTGGTTCTGATGGAAGGGGTGCTCGCTGTCACTGTCGTCATCATAGTACCTGCCGAGCTGAGTACCACCCGATACTTCCGAGTGCGTGTCGGCTTGCTCGCGAGCGTAGTCCACCATCATCTCGGACATCGATCTGCGAGATTGGAGATTGATAACTTTCGTATATTATGTCAGGTCAATTATAATAAGTATTTAAAAAGGTATCGTGTGTTTACACAGGCTTTAAGGGAAATGCCAGGTATTTGAAAGTAATCTAGCGTGAGCCGCGAGCCAAATGAGAGCTGCCTATTAATTTTACAGCTAAGCTCAAACGTAAATGAACTTGATATTTGCAGACACCCATGGCTAAGCTTCAACTAAAACTCTCAAAACTAAATCGTCTTTAAACTGGAACGAGGATATTCACCGAAGAACCAAAGTCACCGATATAGCTCTCAGAGTTTGCAAGCTGATGTGGCAACTGGCAGACCACGTCGCTCGAAAAACCGATAGCCGATGGGGAAGAAAGATTCTTGAGTGGCGAACACGAATGAAGACGCAGCGCAGGCAGACCTCAACAAGGTGGACCGACAACATTGTGAAAATCGCGGACAACCGGTGGATGCAGCTGGCACGTTGTCTGTCAATTTAGCGGTTTCAGGGGGAGGCCTTTCTTCAGCAGTGGACGTCGTCCGGTGATGATGATATGGCTAAGCGGGACAAATAGCCGTCTTATAAAGAAGTATTTAATCCGTCACCTCATGTCGTGGTGGTCGCTGCGGTAGGAGGAGCGCCGGGAGCGCTGCGGCTCGCGGAGCGAGGTCGCGTCGGAGTCGTACTCGTACAGGGTCGGGAGGGAGCTGCGCCGGGAGCGGGAGTCCCACTCGGACTTCTTGCGATAACGGTTCTGGAAAATGACAATAATTACCGTACAATAATTGAATATAATACCGGTAATATAACTTAAATTATGACTTATTGGGTCTCAGAAGCAGAGGAGCTTGAAAACTTTATACACAGAAGAGATTTTTTCTTATCTTTATAGATCACTAGCTTTTACCCGCGACTTCATTCGCGTGGACCTCCAAAAAATAATAATTGGCCTATGTCCATCTCCGACCCTTAAGCTATATCTATGCAAAAAATCAGTTCGATCTGTTCAGCCGCTTAGCCGTGATATCGCGACAAACACCCAGACAGATATAGATAGACAGAGTTACTTTCGAATTTATAATATTAGCTAGGACTGGGACCAGCGTCCTTATTATGGATGTCTCTAACTGTGATAGTGATCATGCGCGACCTGGATCGCGCATGTTGCGAGTAAGTCTGTACTAGCGAGCTATCATACGATCACAATCGGAATCATGAAACATACATAATAAGGGTTTAGGTCAGCTCTAAAACCCTCTCGTTTACGTCAAAACAATCAGTTACATGGCTTACGCCCGGTACCACCAATACACAATATACACATGTTATAACCAAACAACAAATAGACAAATCATACTTATTCTTTATGATCTGTCCATAAGGGTATAAAATATGAGCTCAAAAGAGGCTGAACTCGTCGATTGGATCTTAGAGTCGGCCAATCGTAGGCGCGGATTAAATGAGTTTTGATCGGCCGGTCGTTCAAAATTCAATCGTAACAGCGATTTATTACATCATCACACGCCTGACGTGGTGAGATTTATTTCAAAGAGATTTTTCCTGCATGTGCAGTCTACTGGGTATATTATCTTTGAACCAACAGTACCAGCATAATATGGCAATAACGTTTTCTTGACATTTCTAGACTTTCAATGTTTTTGTCAGAGTAGAAAGGTCGAAAAACATGTTGGGATTGATTATTCGACAAGAACATTGTAGTTTGGTTCTACTTATCAATCCCCTTTACCTTGGGTTTGTCCGGAGGCGGTGCCAAGATCCTTATGATGACTTCCCACTTCGGAGGGGAGTAGAGCGGTGCGAAGCGCTGATCGTTTGCCACCCTGGAGAACTCCTCGCGGGTCGATGACCGCGCCAGCTCGCGGCGCAGCGTGCTCTCGTGGGTGATGACCTCGCGCCAGCGGAGCCGCTCCTCGCGGGTCAGTCTGTACGCACGCTCGGTTTCTGATAGAACCTAGAAAGGTACAGGGGCTTAAGTCTTGTATAAAATTTATCTATGGCATTAGTCATAAGGTGTGATTTTAGGCAGTAATCGATTTTGCAGATTTATGTCCGAACCTCGGGATTCTGAAACGTTTGTTATCTTTGACAACAGATTAATTCTAATGCTGCCTTTGTCTAGCACTAAGCAAATTACAAAGACTAGTCTGTCGTGAAAGTTAACAAACGTTTCAGAATCCTGGGGTCAGCTTCCCAAAGCAATGTTAACCACGTCTCGAAAGTGTCCTTTGGTAGCCTCGATTTGCAATCTTCAAAATAAACCTTCAGCATTTCCTTATTTCGCGCGCAGATGAAATGAGATGTCTTTAGCGCGCGCTAGTCAAAAAACCAGATAATTGGTAATTACATCTAAACCAGGAAATCAATCGAATTTTGCGCCATGCAAACCTAGATATTATTATTACCTCACCATTAGTTTAATAATCACTTGAATATACACTAGGATTCCGAGTGCCAGCGAAAAATGAGTGTCGATGTCTTTTCAATGATTTTCTTTATCGAGAAAATGTCATGTAATCGTGTTTTCCCGCCATGCAATACTAGATAACAGAACTAAAGAAACATAAATGTATCTCAAAATAAGTTTTTTTATGGACATTACTAATTAGGGGCACTAAATATTTATATCAAAATAGGCCGTACATTGTATCAGGTATAAGATCAAGTGTATCTGGCGTATCTTTTAACCGAGCAGTCTGAGAAGTTCATTTCAGAGCCAGCCAAAATAGTATTCAAGCTATCCAACTATGTAGTATTAAGCTGGTCATTTTTAAACTCCAGATTCTTGACATTCTATTTGAGAAAAGTCACTAGCACTAATTTCATAGAACAGCAGCTGAAGTCTCACCTCATCCTGAGCCTCCGTCTTCAAGACCCTCGTGAGTACGCTCCAGTTGGGCGGAACGGGCGGTGACGGCATCGGCTCCGGCACGTCCTCGTCATCTTCCTCGCGGTAGAGAGGGTTCCTAGCGGGAGGGAGTTCGGGGAGGAGAGGCAGCTCGCCTGGGGAGCGCGGCCCGGGGGCGTAGTGGCTGGTCGCAGTTTGCTTGATCAGCTCGGGGGAAAACAGATCAGGGCCGCCCTTGCCTAGAAAGAGATGGAGGTAAGTAAGCTAATCAGAGATTAAAATATACTAACTAATATTATACATCGAAAGTTTGTGTGTAAGTGTGTTTGTTCATCTCTGTAACGGCTGAACGGATTTGAATGAAATTTGGTAAGGCGCTGGCTTACAACCTGGACTAACACATAGGCTACTTTTACACCGCGGGTGAAGCCGCGGGGCGCAGCTAGTTGGAAATAAAGATGAATTAAATTGAATAGAATAAAAAAAAACACTTCAAATAAATCATCGTTGATGTAACTCACCGATATACTTCTGCGGTGGAAGAGACAGGGGCACCCTTTCCATCTTAGGCGTTAAAGTCATCCCCGAAGCGCTGCTGATGTCAGAGAAGTTCTCCCACTGTGCGTCAGGTAACGTGTGGTTCCGTATAGTGACGTCGAACTGCGGAGGTGGCGCGGGGACTTGCTTGTACTCTGTGACGAGGCGCTTGTGGCGCTCGATGTCCTCGATGGTCTTCTTCTCGGTGATCGTGCGGAGGAATACGTCGTCTACCACGTGCGAGGTGATCTCGGGTTTTCTGTTGGTGATTGTTTGAAATTCAGAAGGGAACTGACTCGTAATAAGATTTCTAGTTAGATTCTTCTATCAAAGTTCTCCTCTTGTCTTGGCATGGTAGAAAAGGGGTAAACGAATATCATTAAACTGATATTGACTAGCCTTGTGGCTCAGTGGGTGGATTTCCACCTTCTGATCTATAGGTTGTGGGTTCGATACCCACCCAGGACAAACAATTGTGTGATGAACATGGATTTTTGTTATTTGTCTCTGTTCTCTTTGTTTTGGGTGATTCTATGTATTATATGTATGTATTTACAAAAAAATAAAAAGTATTTATGTATTCTATCAGTTATCTGGTTTCCATAGTACAAGTTTGCTTAGCTTGGGGCTAGATGGCGCTGTGTGTAAAATGTCCAGCAATATTTATTATTAAAAGAAAGCAGAATGTAAAACATTTACAACGTGGTGAGGTCGATGATCTTTAAGGTTTTTTTTTTTGGCTTTTCTTATTTACAGATAGTTGCGCCCCGCGGTTTACCTACTTAGGGCTCGATTTCCGTAAAAACCTTTCTTAGTGCTCCCCTACGCTACTTTATGAAACTACCCTGAAACATCACGTCTCTATCTCTCTGGTTTGAGCTGTGTTATTGTCCGTTTATTGTCAGTCAGTTAGCAACAAGACAGCTTAATTTTAGACATTATTGAACGAACAAATTTCGATACTGTGAAATAGCACACAAAATGAAACTAATGGAGGTAGTTAGATCAGATTCTTCCTTACCTGGCGGGCATGATGGGTGTCTCTGGCATGGGTTCCAGACTCTCCATGAACGTCTCCTGTTCTTCAGTCTCCAGACGCTCTCTCATCACAGGAGGTGGCGGAGGAGGTTTCTACATAAGACCAAGATATTACAGAATAAGGCTAAAATTAAGGCTAAGGCAGGTAAGGCTGAGTTGCAGGATCTTTGGTTACATTTAGAGCTTACCTTTTTATAAATTTACCAATTGTTAATGGCAAACAATTTATGAGATCACTAGCTGCGCCTCACGGTTTCATCCGCTATTCTACAGAAACCAAACATTTTTCCGGAATAAAAAGTAGCCAGTTAATCCAGGGTGTAAGCTACCACCATACCAAATTTAATTTCAATCCGTTCAGCCGTAACAGAGTTGAACGGGAACAAACACACTTACATACTTACACACAAACTTTCGCATTTATAATATTAGTGAGATGTGTTTTTTTATTATTGATACGCTGCGTAATAAAACTTCGTATCCTCGTGAAAGCCATGGTAGACGTATCTTTTCTAATTATATGAAATTTCATATGGATTGTATCATATTAAATTTTAGAACATTTTATGGTAACCACAGATCGTGCCATGCAGGTAAGAATAATTTGCTTGGAAACTGGAAGCATCAGCTCAGACTAAAAGCATTTGATAAAGATAAAGACGCAGAAAATAAAGGCTAAGATAATTAAATAAATGACTACCAGAAATGAAGTTGAATTTTATGATCATTTAATAGTTCTACACTTAGCTTGGTAGCTGGAAACATCGGACATAAGGTTTTTATGTTCGAACCTAAGTATTTAAACCTAATAAGGCCAACCCAGTGCATAGGAATTAAAAATGTTAGTTTGCGAGAAGGGCAGAGAAATTTAATGTTATCCACAAAAATAGTTTCCTATATTCACAAACTTCTGATGAACCTATTTTGGATATAATTTGTTTGTCTTGCCGTGAGAAAAATTATAAAAAATAAATTAATCAACGCTGCAGTAGGTCTGTGGATTGAAATCGCAATTTTTTTTTTAATATGGCAGCCAAAGCTGTCAATATTTTACTCAACTATCATTACCTTTTTTTTTTTACTCGGTGACAAGACGAGCTGGTCGCTCACCTGATGTTATGCGTCACGCTTGCCCATAACAGTTCAGTGCCACCCAGAATTTTGAACTTCAACAGTTCAAAACTATGCGCAGCAATGCACTGCGCTCGTCACCCTGAGATGTTAGATGTAAAATCTCTGTATGCCCAGTAATTACGCTGGAAACATTGCCCTTCAATCCGGAACACAGTAATGCTTGCACACTACTGCTTGGCGGTTGAATAACTGGCAAAGGTGTGGTACTTCCCCGGGCGGACTCTGCAAGAGAGCCCTACCACTACAACCTTACCGCTAAGGCGTCAACTAAGGATGAGATTTGACAGCTCCAGGACCTCATAAATAATCAAGTTACGATTAGACCCACGAGATGCAGCGACACTGTCCGACCAGTCCAGTCAGTCAGTCGTCACCTCGCACACTGGAGTGCGTTGATTCGACCCCTGGTTCATCGACCGTGTGTGAACTAGACCAATTTCTATCTGAATGATTATGAACCTCACCTTAATATGGAACATCCTCGCGTGAGTTCCGTCCGTGACTTCGGTAACGGAGTGCGTGTCCGTCATCTCCGTGTTGAGGGACGCGAGTGAGCGCGGCCGACGTGACCACTCCTGGTTAGTCAATGTGGGTGAGAATTGTGGGGGGAGTGAAAACAATGTATTTAAACTTATATCAAATTATCTTCACAGTCATACATTTATATTTAACCAAAAACCTCTCGCAGACAGATTACATCATACCTAACCATAGTTACTAACATATATTTTTTTCTCTTTTGTCCCAAAACTAAGAAACATTTGAATTAGGGCTCTAAAAGACAATAAAAGGCAAAAAAATATTTACAAAAGATAATAATATACCGTCGTTTCGAATTAAAAGCCGACGGGGCCCCTAGTCAAGTTTCTTTATTATGCACAAAAAAAAAAAACCATGTAATAAGTTTTTTTTTTGCAATGATTAGGTACTTACTTAAATAAAATAAATTGGAAAGTCACGGAATATGACCATGTATAAGGTAGGCAAAGTTTTACTGAGTCTAGTGGTTTTTGGTTACATTAAAATAACACTGTAAAACGTGGGGGCAGACGTGGGTGAGAATTGTGGAGATGAGTGCTGAGTTACATCGAGTATTCCAGTGGATATTCACTATGTACCAAGTGAGAGCTACAGTGGAAGTGACACTTTTAAACTATGTAGTTAATATTTGTAAGGTGCGGGGTTGTTGGGGTAATGTGGCACACGTAGTTAAGTATGGATTTATAATATTCTTACCAGAAAATTTGGAATTTAAATTTAATTTTCTTTATTACATGTCCATTGTTAAACTTAAACCAACCCAGTGAGTGCAGTTTTCAATAAATGTATAATCCGAACCATGACATTTAAAAAAGGTTAGTAACAAATAAAACCCTGTCATTTACTAAAAATAAACCCACTCACTTACCATGACTTATGACTTTGCCATGATAGACGTAACAATTCAAAACTGACGATTTTTAGCTCTTCCGTTACTGTTTTTTTCTTAGAAATACTGCAGAGGCATGTCAGAGCAGCATAAAGCTTCTTATAATTTACCGACTAGCCAGAAGGAGGGTAATGTTTTTCAGGTTTAACAAAAAAATAACTAAGTTTGCCTTTGTGTTCCTATATGACCTCTCAAACGGCTTTGACCTATTTCGAATATCTTTAGCGTCTTTATAATTATCCAGAACAACAATTACAATTAATAATACAAATAAGTTAGAATTGGTTTAATAGTTTTTCTTTTAGTACTTACTTACTTTTGTGTAACTTATCGTAAAGACAGTATGCTGAAACTAGAAGTGAAGTTGCAGCCGTTGATGACACGCTGCTAGCTTTATTTTGAACTTTAAACCTTATTTTATCCAGCTAAATCCTTTCTACTAACCTTCGAGGATGGGCCGATATCCAAACGGTTGGATTAAAAAAAAAGGTTGAATCAGAGAGATTCCTTTCTTACCTGTCGTTCTCTGTTGACCTGCGAGTAGACCGCAGGCGGGCGAGGGGGTCTTTCTGGAGGAGGGAGGTGAGCGGCGCGGGCGGGCAGCGGTAATGCTACTGGCGACACCGTGCGCACTGATTCTTGGCGCTCGTGCTCTTCTAGAAGATTCGTTTGTCTGTGGTCGGATGGAATAGATTAGAGAAGCTAGTGATAAGTTAAGTAAGATGATTTTAAGAAAACTATACCGTACTGTAACGAATTTAGATGGAGAATTTCAAAACTAATGTTTACAAAACTTTGGATTATTCTTATTGGAGGAACTGTACATATATAGCTAGTATCACGTTTGATTGGTAAATATTCCGCAAAAATGTTTTTATTTCGAGAAACGATAAGGTGCAGATAACAATTGCCGTTACATGAAACAATATGAATTGCCAATGCCTAAATATTTTGAATTACAACAGCATGGCAGTTTAGGTATTGAAATTAGTCAAAGGGACATAACCCATATTATACATAATTATTATCTTCATTAAAATTTGACAATTGATACCTAAATAAATAAAGAAGAAGAGAGTAGATGATTGATTATAGTTTAATCTGACCTGATGCTTCCTCCGTCAGTCTCCGTGACAGTGATAGTGGAGGGCGGCGAGGGCGGAGCGGCCGGTCGCTGCACGCGCACGCGCACGTCGAAGGCGGGCGGCGCGGCGCCGCGGACACGGTTCGACAAGGACGCCTCTTGCGTCTCGCCGTAACCTGCGGATAAGACGTATAAAGGATCTGTTCACTTTGTGTCTCGCTTAGCATTCCTTGATAAAGGTCACCGAATGTGATCGAAACTATAGTCGGAATAACCGACTCAATTTAACGTGAGTATTCCCGTTTTATTAAGACAAAATGTATCAAAACCACGTCAGTTTTTATAGTAAAAGGATCTGTTCACATTTTTTTTTTTATGTACACTATTATTATGCCTAGTTCGTCATCTTTCTGTCCCTAACCCAATAGGGGTCAAAAAGCACGTTTCCTTACTCTACTCCACATATTCCATTTCACTCCAGGTAGTACCCGGTTACGTAGTTACATGTCTCCTACGGGTAGTACACGGGGGTCTAGATGGTTACCTTCGCTATGGTAAGCGTCGTCCATCATGAAAGCGTGGTTGACCTGCGCGTGCTCGGCCTCGCTCGGCGTCTCGGAGGGGTAGTCGGAGGGGAGGGTATCAGACGCTACACTAGCAGCCGCCCCTACGGGGTACAAAGTGTGGGCGCGGGGGATCTTCACTTCTGCAATAATAAAGTGATATTTAATATTTAACTTCATTTTCCGAGTAGACCTGTGCTAATTCAGTTCACACGTTCAAACGATATCAACGATTTTTAACATTAACAACCTCTCAACACTTGAAGTCATTGAGCAACTCGGTACCGGCCCGAACGGCCTCGGCCGGAGGTGTGTTGCTCTAAGCTCCACTTTTAGATGCCTGCATTTAGATATGTATGACTGTAGGTAGGTACATGTATAGATCTAAACACATAGACCTGAAAGGTATTTTAGTAACGAGACGTCACTGAGCCACACGCTTGCATACTTAACAGTTCAAGATAAATTTTATAACAATGATGAACATGAATATTCGTTCTTTGTCTGGGTGTTTCAATGTATTCTACAAATGTATTAACAAAAAAAAGTATTTAGAATTCTACCAGCTATCTGGTTCCCATAGTACAAGCTCGCATAGTTTGGGGCTAGATGGCGCTGTGTGTAAAAAACGTCTACAAATATATTTTTATTTTACAACCATATCATTTTATAATCTTGTAATATTACACCTTGTCAATTTGTCACTACTTATGTGTGAAAAATAAGAAAAAAATATTATTATTCCTATTTTCTCACCTGGTAAGCTCTCTCTGCTAACAATAGAAGCCGAAGAGTCGTCTATCAGCCTTCGTGGTGGAGGAAGCGCTCTTCTCCTCAAGCACAAATATGATACTCCAAGACCCAGGAGTAGCAGTGTCAGGAAGAGAATGGCACAGATGATCATCAGGATGTGAGTGCCGGCCAGTGGCGCCTTCGCTGGCAAAGGCCCCTGCTCTGGACTGTACAGAAAATAAGAGATTTTATAACTTTAGTGATAGTGATAGCTCATTACATTACTACTTTATGAGTTTTTTATGAATCAAAATCAAAAATGTTTATTGACATAAAGAAACACGATATCAAAATTAGGTACAATCATTATGGTATCGTAATACTCAATACCATTCACAAAACGTCTCGTCACATACAAAAAATAATGCTATGTTTAATAGGCTAGTGCGTTTGTCCACGACTGTAATGGTCGAGGATGGTAAATACACCTAGCCTGAAATTGTATCTGGCTGTATTGTAAAGTGAGACTAGCGGAACATGGTGCATGGAGCGGGTAGAGTATTTTCTAGTACTCGGCTGGCCAGCCCTCAAACTGAAAATCTGTTTCCAAGCACCTCGTTGTGTTCTAGCAGCCTCACTTTAAAGCCAGTTGCCATTCCAGATTAGGTGTATTTATTATCCTCGACCACTAATCAGGCTATTTTGTAGTCAAACGCTTATATAACCTGTCAAACATATCAAAAAAACTGAAGAAGAACAACAAGGGCAAGTATAGGTAAGTATAATCAGCAAAATGCAATTTTTTGGTAACCAACGGAACTTCTTACGTGAAGATGAGTGGGTTGAAGACGGGTTTTGGCACGATGGGTGGCGGGTACCGGCACACGATGGTGATGACCTCATCACCGTCCATTTCCAGACCGGGGTGGAATCGCACCACGATGTTGTTTGTGAATACTCGGAGAGGTTCCTTAAATAAAGATAGCTATTTTGAAAACATACTTTTTGAAATGTAAGTCAAAATCTATTTTTTCCATTACTCACTATGTGGGGTCGGTACAGAGATAGATATTCTCTTGTGAAAAAAAACTTTTTTTTTTATAAACTTATCGTAGTACTTTCTGTTTCTGTATTTCTGTTGTATCTATAAACTTTCTTCATCCATGGGTTGCATCTTTACATTCACTTCACTTCACTTCGAACTTGGAGGTCAGTATGCAAAGCTTCTTGCGATTCCATGCTGCGTTCTTTGGAAGCTGGTAGATCAGTGTAATCCACTTCTTGATGTCATCCAGCCATTTTCGTCTTGGAGTCCTGAGCCCGTACCATAAGGTGATTATTGCGATGATTGTTAGGTTCAACGAACGACGCTGCGAGACCTTATCTTATTACTTATAACCTTATCGCGCGGCGATACAGTTCGTGGTGACGCAGCGGCATCGCCTGAACCTAAAAATCATCGCTATATGCACCTCACAGTATTCTGCTCTCGAAGATCAACCGCAGGAATTCATACAGAAATCCTCTTGTTTGTATCCGAAGAAAGGGACCTTGCGTCTCATGACTATAGACGTCAAATCTCTATTGGCCTTCTCTAGTACCTACCTTATCTACTAGTTCCTGATGATGTTAAAATTCAGAACATCGTTAAGTATTTTTTTCAAGATTGATCTTTTTCTTTGCCCCAGAATGACGCATCTCACCTGTTTGGTCCCACATCCTTTGAGAGGTAGCTCCAGCTTGTACGTCAGGGCTCCTTTACCGGTGACCTGGCACGCGGAGTGTCGGTCGAAATCCGCGTACGCTAACCCGTAGAATTTCTCGTTAAACTTCAGTTCGACCTAAAACGAGAAGAATACTAAGCTTGTACCGTGTGGTATCAGCGGGTGACGTCACCGCCGGTTCCAGCGGAAGACCAGCGCTTGTTGTTCGCAACCAGTTTTATGCTGAGATGGAACCGGTTTGTAGCGAAAAACAATGTTATGTAAATTAGTATGATAGTACCTTATTTTTTTTGCTTTTGTGTACATAATGTGTTTTTTCTCCACAAATAAATATTTGTCTATTGTATTGTACTCATTTATATATTTCTATCAAGACCCCAAACATAATGAAGAAAAACTTAAAATGTAATATCAACTTTTTTGTGACATTATAATATTTCGAAGTTTAAATGTGATACATCAAGAGCCTCTTCTACCATCTTAGGTAAGGTCCCTAGTAAGGTATTCTCTGGTTAAAGTGGCAACTGCAGCACTAGTTTCAAAGAGTCGGAGTAGCGCTAACCGTCATATAAACGGAATTGAAACAAAGTTACTTGAAACTTTTATTCGCCAACTAGCACTACCTAATCGAAAAGTGGCTCTGATTTCTATTTTTCCTAATAAAATTTTATTTCTGCTTTCGTACAAAGTTCACAAAATCCCGTGAAGCAATATTACTTTGGATTATAGAACTTAGGTACTAGTACTTTGTCTCGAATAACGATTTCTTAAAAACATGTCCTCACATTATTTGAGAGGGTGTTTGGTTAGATGACGGACATCATTTTTAGGATATCACTGTGGATATAGGAAAAAAAAATACATTCCCCTCGACTAAATGTCACGGAACAGTTTTTTTTTTGCGATTTCCTCTTTGGTCCCATTGTAAAAGTTGTTCATAATGATGAGTACAGCGATATTCTGGAATATTAATATTGGCAGCTCTCGGTCGGTGCCCTGGATGCGGCCCGCCCACTTTTGATCCGGGCCGTCAAACGCAGTTAGCAGTCGTACTAAAATGTCTACAAGAGCTAAATGCACTGAAAAAATATTGTCCACGCTAGAAACTGTACAACCTATTCATCGAAGATATTCAACGTCAGCTATTATTAATAACAAGTTTGATACTATTAAAAGAATAACAAAATACTCGACAGCAAAATAATTTATCGTCACTCCGGAAGAAAAGAGGAATCCAACGCCACCTCACTCGACAAAATCGGTCAAGCCATTTACGCTACAGGAGGTAATATAGGATAGGAACAAACATACACACTTACACACCTACTTATTTACATAAATACTTACGTACATACAACCGAAAACCATTACCCTCCTTCTTTTCTCGGGCGATCGGGTAAAAATAAACCGTTATTTTGCTAAAACACAGACTTCACGAACGTTCGAAAGTTCAGCCCGCGACTATCGAAAGGTTTATTGATATCTCTCATTCAAGATATATAGTAGGGTCAGGTAGAGCCCTATATCTTGAATGAGAGATATCAATTATGGTTCTGCATCTACATAGCCAGCAGCGCGATGAAATGACGGCGATGAGTATCACATCGGCACCTGTCAGAATACCGTTGCAAGAATGTGTGAAAACTACTCAACAGTTATGTGATAAAGCAAAACTTCAACGCGTTTATTCTACTTCGGGTACAGAAAAGAAGAAAATAAGCTTTTTAAATATATTTCGAGAGAAACCATAAGAATTTAAGGATTTCTTTCCGTCCATCTCGTTTGCCATTTCGCAAAACTATGCTCGTATTTATGATAGTGGGCAGTAGTTGCTAAACATATTGGTAACTGGTTGCGGATCATATACGATCATGATGACATGTTACATGAGTACTATTTACACAGATAGGTATGGCTCTATCATAATGGCAAGCTTGAATATGCTCCACTCGCTATTTGAAAGGGTTTTTTATTTATTTTTGTAAATATTAGCGTCGATTCTACTCAAACTCGGTAAACTAAACTTATTGCTATTGCTGTCTTTTACTAATAGAAACACAAGAAATTGGTAGCATTCATTTTAGTGCTGCTTTACAATCGGTGAAAAATAAAATACGTACTTAAAGCCGATTTGTCACAATAAGCGCTCTCTCGCTCGCAAAATCAACATTTTAATCATATCAAATTACTGTCCTCGGGATTCTGAAACGTTTGTTAACTTTGACAACAGATTAATTCTAATTCTGCCTTTGTCTGGCACTAAGCAAATGACAATGACAGCAATAGATTTAATCCGTTGTCAAAGTCAACAAACGTTTTAGAATCCCGAGGTGAATTCGATATTCAAAAATATTCGTGAACCATTTTCGTATTTACAAATATAGTAATATTATATTATATTTTTAATTTAATTTAAGCCAACTAAATTGCTCAACTGCGTCAAGTTGAGCAGTGGGTAATACCAACGGCTCAACTTGTAATTGCTCAACTATGTTATCTTATTTATTTCTCTACTTAGCTCACACAACTCATGTAACTCTTTCCGTTGCTGAGTTATGGATTTAATTACGATAACAGAGCATTACAGAATACTTATTTTCATTAAATACTTAAATGAAAAGTCGTATGAATTAAAATGAGAATTAGTTTAAAATAATGTTCAATATCACCCGTAATTTTATTTAATTAAAAAAGATATCGAGCGGAACGAAATCCGATAAGTAACTTTGTTATCTATTCCAAGTTCATTAAAGAAGCTAAGCTTATTTCAATATTTTCATCACATGTTTGTTGTGTTTTTTTCTACCCTTTCTAGAAACTAGGAGCCTTAGCGCCTATTTCAATGACTTGAAATCCAGTCTTGGACTGATCTGCATATTTAGTTAAGTGTAAAGGGATATAATAACTTTAAATACGGTGTTTTTACAAACCTGCATAGAACCTGCTGCGCAGTTGAGGGCCGCTTTAGTTCGGTTTAAGAAGATTACTGGACTCAAGTCGTCCAGCTTTGTGACCTGAAAAATAAACACAATGACGCTAAAAAATATAATTCATAATTTCGAGAAAATATAGTATAAAATTAAATCATCATCATCAGCCAGAAGACATCCACTGCTGAACATGGGCCTCCCCCTTAAAGCGCCACACCTATAAATTTATAATTTTTTATTTACGATACTAGGAAGTCGCTCGCCTGATTTTAAGCCTCACGTTTTCCCATAACACTTCAGTGCCACCCATAACTTTAAACTTCAAAACCCTACGCGGCAATGCACTGCGCTCTTCACCCTGCTATAATTTATCAGATGTTGAATATCTTTATACTCAGTAATTTTATTAGAAACATTTACCCTTCAATCCGTACCACAGTTATATTTGCACACAGTATTAAGAACTAGTAAGTACCTTATTCTTATTCTGTGTTAAAAAGCAATTCCCACTTTTATACAAATTTATGCCACTTTGATGTAATTCTGCTACAGCCTATAAACATGAAACACCACTGCTGAGATATCAGCCTACCCTCGAAGGGTGACTGGACCATATCCACCACGCTAGCCCAGTGCGGGTTGGCGGATTCACATGCGCCATCGAATTTCTTCTCCGGAAATATGCAAGTTTCCTCACGATGTTTTCCTTCACCGAAACGCCAGTGGTATATATCCGTACGTAAGTTCCAAAGAACACATTGGTACGGGCCCCGCCTGGTTTCGAACTCACAACAGTCACGATCCCACGAATGTGAGTGAGCATGCTCCCACTGAGCTACCACGACTTTTGCTTTGGTATAATTAAAAAACAAAAAATAAATCTTATGTTTCGCACAAAAAAATTTCGCTATGACCCAGCTATGTGGACTTCATAAAGACATCAAACCCCCATTTTTAACGAAACTCTTACTCGGGTACATGCTGAATGCGCTGCGTAAAATTGCTATAGCAATATTGATACGATCGCTTAAGGCGGCTCCGCTCCTAAATGTGAAAATAACGCTGCATATAGTTTTGTTTCGTTTGGAACGCGGCTATAAATCCATATTGCTAATTACTGGCCCGCGGCTGCGTCTATCAAGAAGCGAAGGCGCTTTGACGCACGAGAAAATAAAACGTGGACGTGAACTGCATGTAGTATTAGTATGTCGTTTACAATCATAGGTTTTTTAAATTATTATTCAAAAAAAATTTTTTTAGGCCCTATTGCATATACCTGGAACGAAATGGTACACTTTCGACGTCTACTTTCATGTTTTATAAATTTCCCAACATTCTGTTACGCTCTATTCTGTTCCGCTTTCCAGTAACGGCCGTCTGCGTCCAAACCTCGCGGCAGGACTATCCTTTCCTCTTAATCATTTTGTCAAAGTAAGTCGTAAATACATCAAGTCTCAATGTATTGGACATTAATTCTACAACCATGTACAGCTACAAAACTCGGGGACCCTTATATACGACCAGAGGTACCAGAGGACGGGCAGCAGCGTCCTCTTAGTAAACGGGGAGCGTTCTGCGCTTCCCAAGCCGCCTGCCAAGCACGAGTATTGTGGCAACCCGCCCCTTTTCTAAGGAGGTCTTTATTCAGCAGTGGATGTCTTCTGGCTGATGAAGGAAGAAGCGACGAATGGCTCTCTGATTCACTTGTTTCGAAATATATTTTTTTTATGAAAGACACATCTCAAAATTTGGATTCCGAGAATTCGCACGATATTTTATCGTTGACAACGGAACCGCGCACAGTCCACGGGCTATCTATTCGTAATGGCGTCGATACAGCATTTTCGTTCGTAACCATGCAAATTGTATGTACCTACAGCTTACATTCTTACGGCCGTGTTATAAATCTTTGTCAGCAATGGGTCGGGTAGATAATAAAATTATTGTTGGAGTTTATTCACAGGAAAGCCCAAAGATCATACTGATATCGAAATATTATGTGATCCAAAGATAATAAAGCCTGCAGATCGTGCGTAGGTTGTGAGTCACATACAAACACGAATTTAAGATCGTCACTTATTTTATACTCAAACTTGCCAACTGAATAAACTATCTATATATATCTTTTTTCAAAACCGACAATTACATTAAAATAATTACTTAAATAAAGTAGATCTAAACTATTAAACAAATCAAAAAAAAACATTTAGCTCAGCGGATAATGTGTCCAAAAAGCTGGTAACATTACCCCAATAAGTGCCCAAAATTACCCTCTGACCGAGGTAAGAAATCAACAATAGAAACTAATTAAATTCAATTTCAATTGCAAAAGCATTCCATTCTAAGCTTTATCTTTATTACAAAACAATATTCAACCTATTGAATGCATTATGAAATGACTCGAATTTAACAACGTGTTTTCTCGATTCGACCTACCACTGCCCTTTGGCTTAGGTACTGAACACCTTATTATTTTTATTTGGTACGACCAGCTTCTTACATTGTAACTATGCTAATTCAACTGTTCCTTTTATCGCTAGGTATCAATAATGATACATACAATCGGCGCTGGATAGTGCCACTTCAATGTATCGCATAAAATAAATGCGAGTTCGTAGGTGTAAAATGTCTAGCCACGTAACTTTTCAACTTCTAAAAGGTTTTTATTTAATCGACGAGACGAGCAAGTCGCTCGCCTGATGGCTGTTAGCTGAAGCTGTATGCTTGCAACCCATAATTATGAATTTCAGCAGTTTAAATGCTCTGCGCTTGTCACTCGGCGGTATTAGACGTTAAGTGTGATTATGCTTAGGAATTTCTATGGAAAGATTGCCCTACAATCCGGATAGATCTAATTAGCTAATGTTGGCATACTATCACTTGGCGGTAATAACTGGCAAGAGTGTGGTTTGGTTCTGTTCTGTTCCTCCCCAGGCGGACTACACAAGTACAAAAGTTTTAAGTATACCGATTTGATAGTTACTTATTTGGATCTATGGAAGGATTGATTGTATGAAATAACAATCGTCCTCCCACAAATCCGTAAAGCAGTGCATATAGAAACTTTACTTCTCTATTTTTGAATCTTGTTATATATAATAATAATTGAAAAAAAAACAATATCGAAAAATAAAGGATACCAATTTTAAAGAAATTATAATAAGTACAATATGATTTTCTTCAAATGTGTAGTATAAACAAATATATTTTAAGTTAGCGTGCTCTACTGTCTTGACCACTTCATTTCTTGCCATAAGCGGGGAGTGGTGAAACGCAAACCTATTCAGAATAAAAAAATAAGTCCATGAATCTCAATCGAACTTTAAGATCTAGCAGTAATAAAAAACACGTTACGTTTATATGAGTAAGCCTTTTTGAATAAGGACCAAGCTGAATCGCTATGTAGTCAACAAGCTACAGAATCAACAAGCGACATTCTTGTTGTCGAAAGGTACTTATCTTAAAATGGCGTAGGATATCTCTTCATTCAGAAGCTATTAAAATTTTATGGGGTATAAAAGGACACCCGTGGATCTTTATTACAGGTTGATGCGGTTGAGTATTTTTTTTGGTATGATACAAGAAAATACAGCAGTATTTGTTTTGAGCAGATTTTAAATTCCACGCAATTTAGCTGGTCCGAGTGTAGCTCCCAACCCCCTATTCGTACTCATTTATGACCAGAGGTTACACGTCACTGATTTTACAATTTTAAGGCCCATATCTTTACCCATAGTATCCTTATGTCGAGTATCCTTACCGCGGATCTATTTACCACGGGCTATTACCCAAACCCCAGGGAATTTTACCGATTCAGTAACTATGTCTAGAAAGGCTTCATTTAAAAACTCTGCTTCAAATTTACATAAACATAATGAATCTACTAGAAAAAGTCAACAATAAATTAAAATTAATAGAAATAAACCTCCAACGAGGTCACTCTCAGCTTCTCCAGAAGATCATGTACTTTGATACGTATTTCGATCACGTCTCAATCACATTGTCTTTCTACTGGCTCTGTGGTTTGACCTACAATTTGTAGGTTACAAAACGACAAGAGAACAAAAGCAAAACAAGATAAAACCACCGCGGCGGTCACTTGCTTCGTCTTATTTGTAGGTCAGTGATCGCAGGTTTTTTTTTTTCATACAGGCTTTAGGTACCTATGATTTGCCAATATTTCTGGAATAAAAAATATTCTACATATACGTCCCCATGATGCACACTACTTTTCTAAGTAATCTCATCACGATCAATTTAAGCTTTACAAATGTTTTTAATGTAGGTATATAAATAGAAGCTATACGTTGATTGGTTTTAAAAAAAAACGGGAATACTCGCGAGTCGGCTCGGAAATTTTAAATAACGACTACAGTTTTATGACATCCGATGATCTTTTTCAATTATATTACAGGCAGGCAGCGGGCTACCTCGTCATGCATAGCACACAAGGCAAGACAATGATCAAAACAGAATCTTATTTTAAAGAGAATTCTGTGGTCGGAATAATATTCCCGGCATTATTAAAATAAGATGTGGTAAACCACGTTAGTTTTCATAGTGAGATAGCTACGTAATATTACATTTTTATATTTAGTGTAGAGGGTTTTTTTTTATTGACCGAGCGAAGCGAAGGTCTCAGAGTTTACTGGGACAAATTGGCATTTGTATGTATGTTTGTATGTTTGTGTGTATATTTGTCCGATGATGACTTGTGAACCGTTTATCCGATCTTCATGAAATTTTGTAGGCAAGTAGTTCATTTCAATACAACTTTTAAGTATATGATGATGTGAGCTGAATCGGTCTAGGGGTTATGAAGATATAGGGATCACGAGGTCTCAGTTCGGCGTGAACTACTAGTGATAATTAGTGACGAGATGAGCAAGTCGCTCACCTGATGTTAAGCGTCACTTCCATGCTATTCATAAATAAGGCGTGATAGTAAGTATTCCAAGCTAAGTTCCTCTTACCTTCCCATCCAGAACAGTCTGCTCCGGCAGCCCCTCGCCCTGATACTCGATGTTGTTGGCCTGCGAGTCGTAGTTGGACTGCGCCCGCGCACACGCCAACGCGCAAACCATCACGCACCATAGTAACGCCATCTTTGATCTGGAACAAGGAAACACTGTGTTATTCACACGTAGTATTAAACATCACGTTCTCGCATCCCAGTCAACATAACTACATCACCTACTTTTGGTTTGCAGTGTTTTCAAAAGTAAAAAAAAAATAAAAAATTGACTAAAAAATGTAATACAAATTATTTTTATTGTATCGTATTTTTTTATTTTTTTTGATGTCGAAGCAGTTGGTCTCTAACGGCCTCTACAGCTATAACCGGACTTTGGCGAACGCAAAACGCGTTGAGCCCTCCAACTTTTTTTACGGCGCGAGGGTGACTAGCGCATGAGCACCGAATGCGGTACGAATCTCGGCTTGGGCCGTCACCCGGGAAAGGGATATCAAACTGGCCCTGACACCCCGGAAGGGACACCCCTTCCGGGGGCCCTGGGGCCTTAGCGGTTTGGCTTGTATCTGATTGATTATTTGGAGAGAAACTAATCGATCTTCGGATAGATCCTGGGATTCTTCGATGACGCCCGGCGAGGAATAGGCGAGGAGAATACTGAATACTTCCTGTTTTCTGGAGCTGTCGGATCGGTGATTATTTTACAGTCTATATTGCATCAATTAGTTTTCTAAATTTTAATTACTTCTGATTGATCGTTAGTTTAGTTATTAGTCTGTCACATTACCTAAAATACATATTAATTACATTACTGCCGCGAAAAAGAAGCACAAAACTCAGGGTTCAGTCCAAATAGGAGTCAATGTTTGTAGGGCTAGAAACCCTGGCGATCAAGGAGCTATGTGTCGAGCCGAACATTGTAGATGAGACAAATGATGCGTTTCCACCAGAGCGCACGTCTAAGCAGTGCGCGAGGAAAAAATCCACCAATAAGATTACTGTACCTTCCTTACCTAGTTATTCTGGATTATTTCCTAGTGCACCGCTACCTTGCACATCTCTGGTGGAAATAGTATGATATATTTGACTAATATGTATACGATCTTGAATCAGTTAAACGGCTTAAAGATGCTAATAGAAAACACTCTGCGTAGTATATTATTATTATTTTTTAGCATTAATTTCTAAAAGAAATCGCACTTACGACTGAACGAGTAACTTGATCGTGGTGGAAACCTAGTAATTAAATGTGAATAGAAGTTACAACAACCGCCATAATTTCGTTGAGTGTGAATGATGGTTTTCTCCGGAACAGCTGTTTGGTCTCATAGGAAAAGTTGGTCTTAATGAACATAGCGGCAGCAACCCTTGCCGACACGAGTTCCAGAACGACCTTTATAAGCAAAATACATGATAATCTTAACTTCCTTAACAGTAAATTCACGGTATAAATATCATATGTCGAAATGATACACAAATTATAACAAAGTCATTTTTTATGCAACTGTAATCAGCGATCTTTGGACGCCCCATATCTGAATGCAAAGACCGGTAGAGATCTGAGAAACATCGAACTGTGGCATTTTGCGTAGGATTATATCTTGGTTTGTTTATTTATTTTTATATTAGTATAATGCTGTTGTTTACTTTTTATTTTATTTTAACTAGGTATCTAGTTTTTAGTTCATGTAACTTGTATATTTACTTGGGCCGCTATTTCCACAAGTGTTTTAAAAAATGTACAGGAACAGAAAACTTTATATTAAATTGTTTTTAGACATCAAAGCCAGCGTCGGCGAAGATATATGCTAATGCTTTGCCTGGTACATTGAGAATCAAATCGGCAGAGCTGGCGAACATACCATTGTTTTTTTATAATTAACATATCAACAATTTCTCAAAAAATATTTAGGACTTTCCGGTTGCCTCGATTCCGGTAAGCCATACATTTGTTAAAATGATATGAATTTTAATAAACTCACAACTGTTCCGCAATTAATCTCCACAAAAAAGTATAATATCACAAAAATATTATTTTACAAACGCATTAAGTTCGAAGTGTATGGAAGCACAGCAACGCTCGGGGCAGAGAACTCTTTACTTCCCATATATTCAGTACTTTATTTTAAGAACGAACATAATTTTTATTTTATTCAGATTATGTTAAGAAAGGTCGTATTTTCGTATTATTTCATGTCGTGCGATAGAGATATGTGAAGCAAGAATTAATTAAAATTTGCATTCGCCACATACCTACGGGGTTGTGAGTGTGAGACCTTATTTATTGATATTGGAAAACGGGTTGTTAATTTTGTAGCTATAGGGGGAGTGGGCAATCCTAGTGTTAGAACTTTAGGTAGCTGTTTTGTGGTTTTACTTGGATTTTGTCGTGTTTCTCACGGAAAATTTAGTAAACGTTCTTGCGATTTGTTTACAATATTCTTTGTAGTAATGCACTGCAACAGTTATAATTTAATTGTAATATTTTCATAGTTGTAATATTTCACAAAAAATAAATTTAAAAAAAACTATTAATTATTAATATTAATTAACTATTCGGTGTGGCGCTCTAAGGAGGATGCCTATGTTCAGCAGTGGACGTCTTCTGGCTGATGATGATGATGAATTATTTTAGTAAAACATACAAAAGAGATAAGAGACAGACTAAATTATTTTTTCTTTGTAATAGAATTGAAAAAGAAATAGAATTGTTTTTGTAAACATCAATGTTTTTTGGATCACTTTATTACTTTAAATATTTACATGACAAATAAACAATAAAAAAATATGTAGAATATATAAAACTTAACTACTTACATTACATAAAATAACAAAAAAATCAAATACCATTATTTGTAATAGAATCCCAGAGGACTCTTAAAATCAATAAATAATATTTTGACCATGCCAAGCCAGTACATTTACGATAATATATAGGCAAAATAAGCATATATTAACGTAAACACAAGAAATAAGTGTATATTCATAATTACCAGGACAAGAATTTTTCAAAATAACTGTATCCGATTCTACAATAATATACCTCTTTGTTTTTAACTAGTTAAAATGAAAAATATTTTTAAAAATCCTATTAAAATAGCATACGAACTGACTTTCTAAAGGAATCCCGGGAGCTTGGCAACATTTGACATTTGAGAATATTGGCTATTTATATAGAATCTAATATCTTAATTTTGATTTCCATTTATTTTTGCAATTGCGAGGTACATACATGCAATCTGATTGTGTAAAATAGTGTTAATATACCTGTATGACGTTCAAAAGTTTACCAACAGTACCAAATTGATAAATAAGTAGTTCAATTGAACTCAATTGACAAACTTAAAAATAAAGAATGATTAGATAACTAATATTTATTCAAACGATACGTTTAAAAGCGATAATTTATGTAAAAGATAAGATACTCCAACATCAGTACAAGCTCGATTAACCGCCTCTGTAAATCGTGTACTTCAAAAAACAGGTAAAGTGATTTAATTAACACATCTGTGGCACAGCCCACACGATGCGTTGCAACGCCGCGCCGCGCCGCAACGCAACGTAGTGATTTTAACCCCCGGCGCGAAGTGAACAGAGGGGTTTTATAAATTTAAAATTGTATAGCTGTCTGAGGCATTTCCCCCAAAAAGGGGGAAGTTTGGGAACCATACACCGGCCGATTTTGATAATATTTGGCATAAACGTTTGGTACTCAATTCTAAACAATAATTTTAAATATGAGCAAAATTAGTCAAGAGGCTATCAAGATATAAGGTCGTAAGTTAGATGTCCCGAACTGAGACCTCACGACTTCGTGGCCGGTATTTGGCGTCGCAGCAAATTTCCCCCTTTTGGGGGAAATAGCCCACCAATTAAAAATAGATGACGACAAAAAAATATCAACGAAACTGAAAAACTGAGGTTGTGTAAAAAAAAAAACTCGCGAGGTCGCAGAAATACTTCTAGTTGAAATATTTACCATGTATAGTCCTATTATTTCCTTCGAATTTAACCGTGGTTTATACAAACATCCTGTAAAGCTGGGCATACGCCTTTCGAGTTTCATAAGACATTTGGGCCTTATTAGAAGCCTTGGGATATTTTATGGCACCACCGCACGGCATGTCACTCGCAGTGGGCGGCGGCATTGCTCCTACACGGAGCGTTGTTCTCCCAATGCCGATGTGTTAATTGTATACACAATGGTTATTGCCTATCTACGAGTACATAGTTTCGATTGCAACATCTACGATCGTAGAATCATCGATGAAAGATTTTTCCGAGCGTATGTTGAGAATATCTCCACGATTCGAGTAATAAGATCGAAACTTATACGCATCGGCTCCAGGGTAAATACTAAATATAAACCACCGCCTCCCAATAAAACTAAATTTCAAATTTTAAATACAAAAAACCACATCAAAAGTAGTTCAGGCGTTTTGGAAAAAATGTTAACAGACATGCATGTATACACACTATATCTTATCCCAACTTTTCCGTTCTTGCACTCGCGGTGAATATTTAGTTATACGAGCACAGGCTTACTCCAGAAATCCCCTTAGACAATCCCCTGCGAAGGGGATTTTCGAAATTTTTTCCACACACTGTTTTCCCATTTTCGCACAGTTATTTATTTTTAATTTTTTTTTTCCGGCACTTTTTATGCAAATATTTGACGAGACTAGCAACTCGCTCGCCTCGATGGTAAGCGCCAGGCATACCCATAACAGTTCAGTGCCACTCAGAATTTTGAACTTCAACAGTACAAATCCCAGCGCGGCAATGCACTGCGCTCGTCACCCTGTAATATTAAAATTTAAATCTCTTTATGCCCAGTGTGTTAGTTGTAGTTTTATGAAGTAGGTTAAGTAGTTTTAATTTGTGTATTTTAGACTGGCCCGATATAAAAAATGCAACATTATACAGGCCATTATCATTGGAATCCAGTTCGCAACAAAGCCCACAGCACTGCTCAGTATATTACAGTGCCATAAATTAGTATTGTAAGGTAATGTAATCACTTTATTAACGGCGTTGTCTTATGGTAATCTGAATGTAGGTAGGCTGTTTGAAATAGATAAGATCCATGTATGCCACTTAGGGGCTACGCCGGGCCCGCGGGCCAGATGCAGCCTGCCGTGGCATTTGATCCGACCCGCGGTTTTAGCAGTTCTACTAAAATGTTTGTATAGTGTTAAACTGCTCGAGTTGTTTAAATTCTCTGAATAACGAAATCAAAGTAGATTCCCAGAAGCTAACGGTGGTCATCCAGAGAACAGACGTAAATCAGAATACGACACCTAATACCAAAGCTATAAACCGGATTCCGACTGTTTAATAGGAATAAAGGCAGTCGCACACCGTACAGTGCGACATTACTCATAATTAAAGTTTATATAGTCATGCCACAGCTATCTCACTCGTACGTAAGTTTTTGTACATAGATTATATGAATTTCCAAAAACGAAGCGAAGCGAGCGTGCCGCGGCAGCGTCCGTTGAAGCGCTAAAAAATAACTGTATCTTAGAACATACAATGTCGCCCATCGGCAAGTGACCGCCCGGAAAGGGCTTATAGTACTCATCATTATGATCAACTTTTACTATGGGACCAACCCTGAAATCGAGAAAAAAAACATACACATATTGTCGAATGTCATTGATATTTTTCTATGGAACAGCAGATTTTTTTCACGGTTTCAGGGTTGGTCCCATAGTAAAAGTTGATCATAATGATGAGTACTATAAGCCCTTTTCGGGTGGTCAGTTGCCGATGGGCGACATTGTATAGTAGCCCCGAACACTAGGTTATGTTACATTTGAACTGCGACAAACACCGCGTGAGCCGAGCGACCGAAGCGAGCGTGCCGCGGCAGCGGCCGGCGATGTACTAAAAAGTAATACTAAAAATAATACATAATATAGTAGCCCCAACCACTAGATTAGGTTATGTTTGAACTGCGACAAAAAACGCGCAAGCTGAGTGACTCGCTCACTTCTTCCTTCGAGGGGGTACTACCCCTCCCAGCCTCAACCCGCCCCAAAATTCGTGCGGCCCGTTTCTAATGCATAACCTTGGCCGTTTCCGTCCAAACATAGGCGATCTAATTGATGAGTGTAGTGTCTGTTATTTTCGTGAGAAGGAAATAGATATGATTTGTCTAAGATTCGCTCACATTTTAATGCTTTGCAGTCTATGTCAATACAGTGTGCGACGGTCATTATGAGAATAAACCGATTATTTCCATGTCTTCCGTCATCGTATGCTATTAAACAGCATCATAGCACTTAATAGTACACCCTAAATCACACATTTATAAGGTTGAAAATTGCGTGGTAAAGATAACTTTGATTTTGAAGTCGATGACTTAACTTTACAATAATAATAATCTTAAGTCAGAATTTATTATATCTGGCTTTGGTGCGCTTTATGCTGATGGCATTTTCATTATCGTTATTTACAGCGTTGTGTTTCAAAATATTAGAACAGGGAAATATTTTAAAAGCTTTTCGTGCGGCTAGGACGTTTTTTACCTGACTGAGGAGGAGACTTGTTTTTATGTGTGTGTAAGTATGTTTGTTTGTGTGTTCCTATATTACCTCCTGTACCCTAAAGGGCTTGACCGACTTTGATGACTGGGTTATTGGATTCTTCTTTATGTCCAGTGTCATCCTAACTAATTATAATAAATTCCAAAGTCTGTTTCTCTGTATATCTGTCTCTTTGTCTGGGTGTTTGTCGCGTTTTCACGGGTAAACGGCTGAACGGATCGACCTGAATTTTTGCATATATATATATATATATAGCTTAGGGTTGGCGACGGACATAGGTTACATTTTTTTAAATTGTAGGTCCACGTAAACGAAGTCGCGGGTAACAGCTAGTAGGCTACATTTTGCAGACATGGTGTTTTTTTTTCTTTCAATTATAATACTTATAAGAGTATTGTCCAAGACTTCGAATAGGTATTGAAGTAATAATTCAAAATACTGGACATCGATCTGTTATGGGCAAGCGTGACGCTTACCATCGGGCGAGCGGCTTGTTCATCTCGTCACTTTGTCTTGTTCCTGTCCCTTTCCCGGTCTCATCCCACGTCTGTCCCGCTTTCAATTTCAGTAGTAGTAACATTCCCAATTCTCTATCGTTGTGGGTACTTGATGTGGTAAGTATTTGTTGAAAATTCCCAAGAAACAAGTATCCAAATAAAGACGCAAGCGAAGCTCCAAAACCACATCAAAACTGGTACAGTACTTGTAACCGACTGACTTGACATCAATACCTTTGCAAGTGCCACTGCATTGCAAAAACAACTTGAATGCCCAAATACAAATCTCACACAAAAACAAAAACATACCCTATTTTAGGAGTAATATGGTTATAATTGGCTTACAATTTCAAGCTCTGCCCATTGCCTGCAAAAATGAGGGATATGAAAGAAAATGTACCACAAACTTATAGAAATAAGGTATCGAATGATTTGCAATTTTAATATCTGACCAAGACTTGCAATACAAGGGAGTGATAAACTTATTTTAAGCGCATTAAAGTCTAGAATGGATTGGGTCCTATGATGTAATAGTGGACGACCTCCTATATACATTTTTGGTAGTGGCAACTTTCACTTTAAGTAAGTGCAAGTAAATTGTCCATTGCTTTTGTTTTACGTAAGATGATGTATGTAAATGTGTTGAACAATACGTGATGTTTAAGATTATTGACTTACGAAATCATTTTTAAAGTAAGTATGTACAAGTAAGTTAGAATTAGCATTGCTATTCAACGAGGTAACGTCACCAACCTTTCGGGTACTCCGCCTGCGGATAGTGACCTTAGCTCTGTTTTTTGAATGCTTAGTACTACATACATGGAAAATATAACACAAAACAAACCGAAAATTCTAATAAATACTTAAATACATCGATCTACTTTAAAAAGATTTAGTAGAAAGCATTCAAACCGCGCGCACGATTTTCTTTCATTCATTATTTTTATTTTCTTTTTTTAAATTAAATAATGTTTAGAAAAAACACAAGTGGCCAGTATCATTTTGCGGCCTTAAAGCTTTTAGTCGTTAGCATGGCATTATTACAAGCCACAAAATGAAAACCACAAAACCCAAGCCCAAGCCACAAAATGAAAAAGAAACCTTAACAACGGATTTTCGTATACTTTTGCTGCCCGCTCGGATTTTAATACATTTTTCCCGCCCTCGTATTTGTATTACAATAATGACGTACATACATTCTCCCTAAAAACAAAGGATTATTAAGGTATTTTATGAGAATAAAATATATTTTTGCGTTTTTTTATAGGGTACAGTCCGTTCACAGTAAATTTACCGCTGACCTCAGACATCTGTGAGTATTTTGTTGCTAGATTAGCATTACTTGTTGTTAAGTATTTTAGTTGTGTTGAAAAGAATCTTGTTTTTTCTTGGTCTCTTGTGTTGGTGATTATTAATCTCTTAACTTGGCGCTAAGGATTCAAAGTACCGGCAGAAAAAACTTTGTAGCCAGTAACTGTGAACGGAGTGTACTAACAACACGACACGTGTAATGTTTATGACGATGTTTTTAACAATGTTTTCTCTACTATTCAGTTGCAATTTTAAATTTTCCGTTAAAACGTGATGTAAGATTAAAAGTGTAGGTACCAGAAAAAAAAAAAAAAAAAAACACCCTCTATGATTTCCAATCAACCAAATCTTCGAGAAAAGTTTATTTTTTCTTAAGTTTTGGCTTCACGCGTTGTGTATTTTGCCAGTATCAAGTTTTGTAATGTTTGAAGTGAAGTAAAGTATTTAACAATTAAAACAAGTCTCAGTCATAGTCTAAGTAAAGTAGGTCACGGTCAAGTCCAAGTCATACCCCAGTAAAGTGATGGAGACTTTACTAAAGGTTTCTATGGGGTTTTGAAAACAACACGAAAAGTCACGTTTACTACTACATTATACTATTCACCAACACTCATGCACGGTCATAAACACTTAAATAATAAAAAATTACCATTTTTACACATAATCACTCGAAATAACACCTGTTTTGGAAAATAATATAATGATGCGACATGACTTCTTCATGTTCCCGCCAAAACTCCAAGTTGTCTATTGTCATTCATTAAAATTATCCTTTGACAACTTATTTTTTAATAACGCTGACCTAGCAGGTACTTGTAGCAGTTGGAGCCTATGACATCGGCGCAGCGTCCTTGCGCGTGGCCCACATACGAGTAGAACCGCTGCATCCGCTCGCTCACTCGATATTATTTATGTGCTGTGCTGTAGGTTTACCTTCATCGTCATAATCATTATCATCATCAGCAGTTAGACGTCCACTGCTGAACATAGGCCTCCCCCTCAGAACGCCACACTGAACGACAATTTGCAATTTTTTTTATTAAGTTGTTTACAACGAGTGTTGATCCATAGGCTTCCGAACTAGTCTAGGACTGTGTGTCAGGTGCCAGTGGCTTCTCCTACTTATGTTTTAAAGCATGTCAAAACAATTTCCATCCACTGGTTGCCCGCGACTTTCACAATGTCATTTACCTTGTGTTTCAGTTACTTCCTTCATGTTTGGTTGTTGCCTTTCATTTTCCTAGAACTTATAGTTCACGGTACGGTATACGGTGTTACCACAGATTACTCTAGATTCCGCACTCGAAGGGCACTACGCATCGAACCTTGCCGTTAAAAGCTTTCTCTCCTTGGCGTAACCATGAGGTATTTGACGTATAACTGGGTGTTATCAATAAATGATTTGATTTGATTTGGTAGTCAATGACAATGCTTGGTCGCAGTTCCTGCTACACGCGCTTTCTTCTAACTTTAGTGTGTTTTTCTCGGAAATGATTTCGTGAAGCGATATCTATATAATCTGTGGCCGTTACTTAATGATTCTATGTTGAATCAAATTACAAACCAGGAATATGGAAACAGCAGGAACAAAGGTTACTTAACACTTATTATTAACCAGAGTTGCTCATGCATTGCATTAGATCTACGATAAAGCTTGTTGCTGTTATTAAAAACCGCGGTAAAATTAAAACAAGTATTATTACGTAACGACTGCTACTTTGTGAAGGCTCAATTCTACCAATGATTATTAAAAGGCAAGTACACATAACGTGCGAAGCCAAATAGCTTAGAAAAAAAAGATCAAAAATTAGTATAATGTGGTTGAAAGCGCTTATGCAGCGCATTAATAAATGCATCTCAATTGTTTGTGAATACAAACGTATAGACATAGTTATTTTTTGCTCATCATCAAATTAATTAAAGTCGTTGACATTTGCATCTTGACCTCCAAAATAATACACGCAAAAGGTCAAAGCAAAATGCTATTAAAGATATTATAATGGCCAAAAACTATAAAAGTATTATTTTGAGAACCAAAAATAATTTATGATAAACAAAAACAAAAAAGTATAATGTAAAGATACATGTAATATATAGAGATATACAGACTTACATTTAAGATTTGTTATAGAAACAGTTTTGGAGAAAAAAAATTGAAAAGAGAAGCGAGAACTAAAATGCTATTTTTTATTTCTATGCTTTTGTAACGACTTTTGTTACTCTCTTTGGTTTCTTGTACGCTTAGGGTGTCTACACATGGCCTGACCTGACCTGACATCGTTTGAAAGGGACAGCTAGATTTGAATTTCACGGGAGCAAAAGAAACTAACTATTAAGGTTATAGCTTCTCCCTTTCGCTCCCCCAGAAACTTATATATAGCCATCTCTATCAAACGCTGTCAGGTCAGGCCATGTAGCGAGGCCTTTATCAAACTCATGTCAACATAACACACCAAATAGTATAGGCTATTTGGTTAAAGACAGCCGATGATCAACAGGCAACCAATGAGAGTTCAGTATTCGGTGTGTTAAAGCTACCAGTATGATGAAGAATTTGTGGCATAATTTCTATATTTGGAGCTTCAAGGTCACTCAGCGGGGTCCGATCCAGACTCTCAAGTTCTTTAGTGGACCCTAATTTGGGCGCGTAGAGTCTGTCTCACACAAAAAGTCCCGCAGTATTTTTTGAAACTAACTTTTGATATATAAACTAACTATTGAGGTAGATTCGTTTTGGTAAGATTTTTTGTTCGGAATTTCGGCCAGATGGGCCGAATTGAGGATATAAATGAAATAAAAAGAAATACGTTTGTATAGCTATATCAAGTTAAATAAAAATGTTACGTAAGTAAAAATATATAAAACCTTCTAGTATGGAAACTTTCGTGCTTAAAATACCTGCCTGTTTTTTAATTTCTCATTTTTTTTAAAGGGCTCTAGGTATTTGACCACAAAATCAGACGATGTGGTTGAGGATGGTTACACACCTAGCTGAATACTGGCTCTCAATCTCAAGAGAGGCTGCCAGAATACACCGACATTTCTATAGGCGACAGATGTACATCTACGAAATCAAATGATCTGGCTAGAACGAGACCAGCACATTAACTAAAATAAGCCTATCGGAAGTTTTGGAATTAATTTGGGGTTGCAGAGTAACATTCAAATCATTTAATTCGTGACGCAAACCTTAATTTGGTCTCGCTACAAAAGACAGCATCTTGCGTGTCGATCGTGTCGATGAAAACACAGTCCGCTTTTTTATTTTTTCGAACAAAATTTTTAATCGAACTGTCAGATTTGAAAACAGAACAGGCGTCGTTTTGACAGAAGGTTATTGCTTTCGAAACAAAAGAGGTGCGCTTGTATTTGGATATCCGACACTACTGTTAGCTGTCGACTCGTTAATTTACTGACTTTGAAATTTATTGTGCCTTGATTAATTTATTCAGTGCGTGGCTGGAATATCTGGAATTTGAATGGAGTGAAGACAGGAAACCGGATTAATACGATTGCTAGAATATCTTGGTAAGTCGAGTTGACACCAGGAAGAACTACTGAAAAATAATTCACGTGCGACTTTTTTATTGGATACTTTCAAAGATATTTATAAGGAGAATTCTGTGGACATGTTATTGATACAACGATTCCGAGGATGATGTTCGACTTCGCGACATTCAACGAAACAGTTTTGACAATTTTAAAGTTTGAATATAAATAAGAATTGGTCCAAGAGTTCTTCAGCTATAGAGGTGGCGAGGTCTCAGCTCGGCGCGTACTACTATTTCTAGAATTTTTAGTGGTAGGACTCTCTTGCAGAGTCCTCCTGCCGAAGTACTGTGCCTTTGACGTTTATTTAATCGCCAAGCAGTAGTGTGCAAGGATTACTGTGTTCTGGGTTGAAAGGCAATATTTTCAGCGTAATTACTGGGCATACAGAGATTTGACATCTAATATCGCAGGGTGACTAGCGCAGTGCGGTGCCGCGCAGTGTTTGGAACTGTTGAAGTTCAACTTTTTGGGTGGCACTGAATTGTTATGGGCAAGCGTTAGCTTAACATCAGGTAAGCGACTTGCTCGTTTATATCACAGTCATACCATAAAAAAAAATTAGTTATTCTCGGAATTCTCTTATTAGATTACAATTATTATTTTATTCACGATGGCGTTATCGATTGTAGATAAAATATGTCCTAGTCACAAGGCACAGCACCGGTAGGACCAGGTTGCAGTAATTGGCAATTAAAATACTTGAAGGTATGTCAATAAGGCCGAAGCGGGTATAGTTGTTTTTTTTTTTTTTTTCTTTTTTTAAAGTGCTTTTTCGCTTTGCGAAAATGTGATACTGCGATTATACTGCCGTCAAACTTTACTTACATTACACCATAGCTTATAGTAAATAATGGTTATTGCGAAAGTGCGTTAATTTTGTTTTTGTCAGTACTGTGTTCCGTATTGAAGACCATCGTGTCCAGTGAGATTATTTGGGGTTAGTCCCCGTAAGCCACAGTCCTCACAGAAAAGAGAATGATAGTAAAAAAAAAATCTCTTCTGTGACAGTCTTGCTATGCCACGTCAAATAAATACCTACCGAAAAGTCCCGCTTGGACACGAGCTCCTTAAACAATAGAGCATGGATTTAGCAGTATGATGCTTCGTCTAAGCAATAGAGGGTACACTTGAAAATAAGTGATTCTAAATTATGATGTAAATATAAGTTATTTATTTTGTGTCAACTTTTCGACAACATGCAAAATCTTCAACGTAAGAATTGTTGACACAAAAATATACGAAGAAAAAAATTTGTTTGTAAGTAAAACTTTTTATTTTCTTCATTATTTTTGTGTCATGAAGGTGAAAAGATTTAACATGAATCACAATATCCCAAAGAAGCAGGCAGGACTCGTAGCGAGGCGAAATGATGACAGGAGGAGTAAGGCATTGACAGAATACTATTGAACTATTGTCTATTGTCTATTATTTATTGTTTAGAATGGTGGTCAAGGTAGGGTAAGCGGAGCATCATCCCGGGTTCTTCTGCCCTGTGCGGAGAGGTAGGAAATTCGGTGGCGAAGCTATACCTCATAGACGAGTCTGGGCGCTGGGGGACACTGGGAAAGTAGGGGCAGTGTCCCCCAGTAAGCGGAACGTTGCTCGTCCGGCAGCGATATGGGTCGTAGAACATGGACCAGATTGGCAGATGGCACAGAAAGAGAGAGGGCTATACCCAGCAGTGGGATCGAGAATGACGTGGACGTTGAACGTTGCATTGCCGCGCAGTTTTGAATGTTGAAATTCAAAATTCTGGGTGGCACTGAAACTGTTATGAGCAAGTGACGCTTACCATCAGGCGAGCAACTTGCTCGTCACATTACTCGGTAGCTTAAAAAAGCCTCTTGTATTTAATAATTTAGGTTAAAAAGCGTACTTAATAAAAATTACAAAGTAAAGCTAGTGACTTTTAAAATAAAAAAAGTTTTTTTTTCTATCTCTAGTTGAGGTCGAGATAGTAAGATATAAGAGAATACGGGAATTCTTATCTACAGGGCGCAAAAATAAAATTATCCTGTTCCTATAGAAATTAAAAACACGATCTAAAATTATAATTTATTAAAACAATTCTTTAACCTGCTTAAAAACCGTTCAAAATTACCCTAATATTATTATCAAATTACTTAATTTTAAAAAAGTCGTCCAAAAAAATCGCGGTCACTGGCTACACTAATTTGTATGCAGAATGCATCGCTCGCTTCGGTTCAAACGAGCGTATTGTTACTCCATCAAAATTCAATAAAATACTCTTGTTTATGCAAAAAGAAAACAAAGAGGAAGTTTTAGGTCTCCCTGGGACTGTGGGCGGGTTCATATCAGTAGGTACTTTTAAGAAATGGTGCTCAAAAATGGAAATGACATCATGTGGCGAGTGTGGCTATAATGAACGCATGAACACCGTGTATATCGCCTTATCGGCCTACTTTGATAAAAATGTGATTTTTTATTTAGTGTACCTAATTAGTTATTTATTTATTGAGACATACAACGATCAAGCCAATTACATTAAATCTCACAATGAGGCGTTTCCCAAAAAAAAAAAGATCTAAAATACTTACTAAATGGCGTAATACCTCTATCGTTTTACCTGTCATTGTCATTTCTGTCGAAATATTTTATGTTTATTTTTTAAATCGTAAATTTTGGCTCCACACGTTGTGTATTTAGCCAGTGTCAACTATTGTAATATTTCAAATGAAGTCAAATATATAGTTACATTACTTGAAATTGTCTAAATCTAATTGAATTGGAGCCAAAAAATACGAGAAAAACGTACACGTACATTTTTTTGTCTTTCATGTCTTGACAGTGACAGAAAAACCTCAAGGTACATCTAACGCCATCTATTGGGTACTTTTATTACTAGGTTTTTTTTTTTACGCCTCGTTATAATTAAACATAACAAAAAAATTAAATAATGGCAATACATTTTCGAGCTAAAAAAAAGTTAAAAAACATATATTAAAAGTATAAAACAGAAATTGAATTATTACAAATGTCCGAAACAAGATAAAAAAAGGGAAAAAAATGAAACTAAGTGTCAAAATCTTAATCAGGATTAATCCTATTGCACCGATCCCATTGGTCTACTTATTTTAAGGTATATGTTTTTTTGGTTCTGTCATTTAATCTTGCATGACAATAAAATAAAATGTCATTCATGAACATGATCATAGAGTTTTGGCGGGAACGTGAAGAAGTCATGTCGCGTCATTATATTAATTTCCAAAACTTGTGTTATTTCGAGTGTTAATGTGTAAAAATGGTGGATTTTTATTCATTAAGTGTTCATGACCGTGCATGAGTGTTGATGAATAGTATAATGTCGTGAAATGTGACTTTCAGTGTTGTTTCCAAAACTGCGTAGAAACCTTTAGTAAAGTCTCCACCACTTTACTGGGGTATGAATGGATTTGACCATGACTTACTTTACTAGACTTAGACTATGACTGAGACTTGTTTTAATTGTGAAATACTTCACTTCAAACATTACAAAACTTGACATTGGCTAAATACATAACGTGTGAAGCCAAAATTCAAGCGGAAAAAAAACATGATCATGACATTATCTCTATAAAATAAAATAATTGAAAAGCACACGCAAAATTTACACACATTTTTCAGTGGCGCTCGGAACCCGCGCTTACACTTGAACACTAAAGCAGCAGTAATTTTTTTTTTAATAATTTTATAGAACAGAAGAATTTTGATTTGTACTACCTGTAGTAGTCCTGTAGCCTGACAGCTTGACCGATTTTGACGAGACAGATGTCGTTGGATTCCTTATTATGTTCGGAGTGTTATCCTTATTATAAATGCCAAAGTAACTCTGTCTCTCTGTCTGGGTGTTTGTCACTTTTTCACGTCTAAGCGACTAAACGGATTGACCTGCATTTTTGCGCATATATAGTTTAAGGATCGGAGACGGAAATAGGCTTCTTTTTTTTTTAGAAAGTCCACGCGAACGTAGTCGCGTGTAACAACTAGTAGGCTATATTTTACAGTGGGGTTTTTTGTTTTTATTTTAATAATTATACTTTACTACGGACTACTTTTTTTTTTACACTTAAGTATATTTTTTTGTAGTTACAAATACTATTTTTGCGCAAATGTATTGAAAATATTATTTACTAGATACGTCTCGCGGTTTCACCCTGTATTCTACAGAAACCGATTATTTTTTCGGGATATTGTGTATGTATGTAGCCTATGTGTTAATCCAGGTTGTAAGCAACTTCCATACCAAATTTCTTTCAAATCCGTTCAGTCGTTACAGAGTTTAACGGGAACAAACACACTTACATACTTGCGCACAAACTTTCACATTTATAGATAATTTAGGTACGAATTCCACTATTTTCACGCAAAAGACCGCCACAGGGATTCCTTTTTATTCGCTTCCATTATGTTTGCCTAGTTATATGCTGTTATTCTTTTTAACTGGACGTTAAACTTATGTACCCTTGTCAAGTACCTGTTTTATCCACTATTGAAGTGTCTGAGGGCTAACGAGCCGATCGGAGATAATGCGTAGAACACTACGAATACGCTTGTTAAGACCTAGAAGACTAGATAATGAGAAAAGATCTTTACTGTGATGTCTGTAGAGTTGGTTGTAACATAACAACCTTGATAGTTTACAAGGTGCTGGAATGGGGGGCTACTTTTCGAAATCGAATCGTGCGGATAAATTTGGAAAGGTAAAATTCACTTATCCTTATAGGTTTTAGGACCTATCTTGTAAACTTTTCTATATAATTTGTCGATATGTAAGCACTAGCTGCGCCCTGCGGTTTTATCTCCTATTCTACAGAAACCAAATATTTTTCCGGGAGAAAGCTTTCAGGTGTAAGCTAACTCCATACCAAACTTCATTCAAATCCTTCCAGCCGTTACAGAGTTGAACGGGAACAAATACACATACATACTTACCTACCTACTTACACACAAACTTTCGCATTTATAATATTAGTGTGATTTCCAAATTAAATATGTACATTAAAATTACGATACGATACGATTTGCGATCAATATTTGTATTGAGTTACATGCCTATTATTTATTTAATAAAAAAATAAAATCATTGAAATACCCACAAAAACTATAACAAATAATTTAAATTTAAATTTATTCAAAACATCTCGCGCACTTATCTTGAGTAAAATTTAATGATCAGTAATTGGTTTGTACCATAAAATTATGCGACAGCCCTAACCGTAGGAGATACAGCTTGATAGCTTTAATATAATCAGTAAATTAACTAATTTTAATATTATAATAGAGTTGGTTTGGTCGAAATTACTTGAGACTGTAGAGTGCAAAAATATTTTTATGGAGGTATTTTAATGGACAAACGAGAGATAAAAACCTGAATTTTTAATATTATAGTGACGTTATAATTAACTGCAACGCAGATAATTACAATTATCATCATCAGCCAGAAGGAGTCCACTTCTAAACAAAGGGCTCCCCTTTAGAGTTACTACCACCCACACTGAACGACAACATCGGTATGAACCATGGTGTGGGGGCAGGGTTTTGCCTTAATCCCCTCGATTGGCAGGCGGCTTGGGAATCGCTGAACCATCATCATTTACTAAGAGGACGCTGCTGCCCATCCTTCGGTGGCTCTCCGTAGTTTTAGGACAAGTTACATCCAAATAGGTAGAGTTACTAAAAATGAACTGGCGCTCTAAGGGGGAGGCCTATTTTCAGCAATGGACGTCTTACGGCTGATGATGATGATAATTACTAAAAAAAGTCGAAGGAGTTGAGGAGAAATTGAATTGTTTTTTTTAAGTGAAAGTGTAATTGATTCTTTTGTACTTTACACGATGTTGCAGATGAAAAATCCTTAGAGATTAGATAATAGATATACTTTTAAACGTAAGGCATTGAGAATAAAACATAATTTCAGGATTTCACTGGAAACATTGCAGTGCAATGGGATTTAACAGCTTGTATTCTCAGAGTAGCGAACTTGAATGCAATTTAATGATTTTGACTAAGCATTCGCGAAGCCTTATCATAATTATTCTAAAATAAAAACGTAAGTATGTCATAACCACGAGTGCTGTGCAGGAATATGCAGATTAGAAGTTATTTGTACTATAATTAATTCCATACGCAGTCCTGTTCCATACCAAGCCGCACGATTTGCTCATATGAGCAAATGTAGGAGCTTCCTGTTATCTAGACAGACAAACATAGTTTCGTTTTATTTCGAATGCCCTCCTCTCTTTTAGTTTTTGCTGTGCCAGATATCCATATGAAACTTTATTCCACGACAATTTATGTTCTTACCACCTTGTACTTTATGGAAGCAATAAATAATCTGAATCTGTTTGATGAAAAGTCGTCGTGTCATAAAATCGAATAGTCGTCGAGACCCAATAGTAGTACCCGAAGCAGTCAAGGAAACCGATCCCGGCGCGTTTTTCTAACATTGTTAACTGATGTACTGTCGCGATAAATTCAGTTTTAAATCAAGCGATAAAATATGACTCGCAGGGGTTAAGTTATGTCACGCCTTCGAGAAGTAAATGTCACGCTGTGTGTCATCTGGACCCCTATTCTCAAAAGCTGAGATTCAATGATGAATGAAATAATTACGAACTTCGAGATTTCTTATTCTCAACGTTCAACATCTTTAGAGATATTCACGTTGGCTAGCGTTCGAGATGCATGGTCGGATACAAAACGAGACGAGAGACAGTCGAGATTGTAATCTCGAAATCAAAATCAATTTGTCATATCTCCGAATTAATTTAAATAGGAAATATTTAAGATCCGAAAATATCTTATAGTGTAGCCTCTTATTCTCTATTTAAGAAAAATCTTCTAGAAAAAGAAAACTTTTAGCCATGTAAGTCCGCTTTAAGTAGGTTCTCTTTTCTTTACTCGCATATTTTAAGTGGCACCCCAAGGCGTAGTAATTGGGCGCAGGATGAGTGAAGAACTAATTTCGGGTAAGTTTTTTTTTTTTAGAAATTATAACTAATTTAAATTTAAATATGATATCATTTAAAATGTCATTAATTCACGAGTTTTCATTTATTGAAGCGAACGAGATGTTTTCTCTATTGCTCAGTTATAATATAGTTATTTTAATATGCTTAAATTTAATATGATTAATAATTAAACTAAGGTTAACTGATGTAATTAATAAAATGTTACAAAATCATTTTTTAATGTACCCCTCGGTAATTCTCCCTAATATATTAAATGTGAAAGTAGCTGTCTCTCTGTCTGGGTGTTTGTCGCGTTATCACGGCTAAACTGCTGAACGGAGCGACCTGAATTTTTGCATATTATAGGTTAAGGATCGGAGACGGATGTAGGCTACTTTTTTTTTGCAAGTCCAGGCGAACTAAGACGCGGGTAACAGCTAGTTTTATATAAATAAAAATTGGAATTCTTTTTTTTTTTTTACGCGTCCTTAAGGCCTCGCTACACGGGCTGACCTGACATCGTTTGAAAGAGATGGCTATATATAAGTTTCTGGGGGAGCGAAAGGGACAAGCTATAACCTTAATAGTTTGTTTCTTTTGCTCCCGTGAAATTCAAATCTAGCTGTCCCTTTCACACGATGTCAGGTCAGGCCATGTATAGACACCATTAATTGACGCGTCCATATTTACTTGTACTAGACTCCATGAAAATAAAATAATATTTTCTTACCTTGCAACAATAGTCCCGTTCAAGATGGCTAACAATCACTTGCGCGTGCGACGCTCGTCACATGGTCGGCTCGTTACTGAAACAAAGGAGGTTTGCAATAAAGAACTTGTTTGTTTTAATTTTAATGTAAATTAATTCGCAAGTTGGAATGCGTGGGCGCACGTCCTTGAGAGCTTGACTGTTCAATTAGGCGAAGGGAGAATTAAGAAAAATAAACCATAGGCAAGTTGATATATATTAGCAGATTATAGTTTTATAGCTTTTATTAGAGTGCTAAATAAAATAAAAACGGATTGATAACCTGTTTCAATTATAGTCATGATAAAAAAATTGTGAAATTACGATGTAATTATTTTATTTTATATTTACATTTTATTTTGTATTTTTAACAGCTAGTAATAATATAAATTTGAAAGTACTCTGTATGTCTGTCTCTCTGTCTGGGCGTTTGTCGCGTTATCACGGCTAAAAGGCTGAACGGATCGAGCTGAGCTTTTGAGTCGGAGACGGACCTAGGTTACTTTTTTTTTGTACGTCCACGCGAATGAAGTCGCGGGTAACAGCTAGTTTATTATAAGACACAATGTATGCAATTCAAAGAAGAAACTAGAGCACTTTAGATGACGATTCCTACTTGAGACCTATGTATTACACATTTATCGCCTAGTTTCACAGATATAAATAGTAATTCACACAAAAAACAGTCACAAAAAAATTAACAACATTAATGACAAATGGACGAAATTCCCCGACTCCCAAATGTTGCCAGATGTAAACAACTTTTTTCTTCGTCAAAAAACGCTTCACATTTCTCCCGAACACCAGTAGGCGTGAAGAATCAAAACAGACGTAGGATCTTTGTTAACCTGTCATCACATTTACATACAAAGGGATTTTAACGGACACATAAACTATAAAAAGTACAGAAAAAACCTATTAGAAATAAAGAGATGACATATCAAAGGAAGCCAAAAAAATAAGATTAGATCGGTGAAGGTGGAAGGATTGTTTAAACTCGTTTTGTTTTTTGGCTTTTAGCGGCGTCTAGTTTTTGTGTTACCAGATCTAGTTTTTTACTCATTAGCACTTGAGTATCTTTTCTAGAGATAGATGGAACTTGCGATGCTAGACGATATGATGATCAACATACCTACAATGAGGCGTTTTCAAAAAAAAATAATAACTTGGTAAGTACCCAATAGATGGCGTTAGATGTACCTTGAGGTTTTCCTGTCACCGTCAAGACATGTAAGACAAAAAAATGTACGTGTGCCTTTTTTTTCTCGTGTTTTTTGGCTCCACGTCTGTATTTAGACAATTTCAAGTAATGTACCTATATATTTTATTTCATCTGAAATATTACAATAGTTGATACTGGCTAAATACACAACGTGTGGAGCCAAAATTTACGATTTAAAAATAAACATAAAACATTTCGACAGAAATGACAATGACAGGTAAAACGATAGGACTATTACGCCATCTAGTAAGTATTTTAGAACAATATATTTTTTTTTTTTTAAACTCCTCGGAATGGGTCGGAATATAAAAATTCAATTGCAATCCAATCTGCTCTTATTTTTTTCTGATTTAAGAATATTGTTATGTAAAGTTTAATTTAAAGTTTTTTGATTTATCAAAAACTCTTTTTAACCAATTTCCGCCTCACATGAAATCCAAATCATTTTAGCTATACTAATAATGATATCTTTATTCATGATAATAATTTACATGTCAACAAAAGATAATAATACAATAATTTAAAATTTAAAAAATTAATTAGATACTATGACATCTATATAAATAGTTATTACTACTATTAAATACTATTGGAACGAATTCCTTCACGCTGTAATTTTGTTTGCCATACTCGTTATCATGTAAGATTCTGAAAAATAAATTCGAAAAGAAATTTACTTGATCTCGTCTCGTCTACTACTACTCGATTTCTTTTCACTCTGGGAAGAAAACGCTACTTCAAAACACAAGACTTAGGAAACCAGATGCTGCATTGGTTTTCATGGCGTTTTAGGGTTCCAAAGGTTATATATAATCTTTATTCTATTCGAACCTGCGCAGAAGAGTTTGCGTCGGGTTACCGTACTTCATGCTCATCCTCGGATATTCCCAAGGCATTGTGATAGCGAACATGAATTCCGATGAATCATATATGGTAGGGCATTACGATTCTAGCCGAGTATGAGCCAATAGTTAGTTGTGGTGACCATTTGACGTGACGGAATCGTCACTTTTGAAGCTGATTAATCACACTCTCATTACGGTAATTATAGCTCCGTACTACCATACCGTGCTACCATAGACACAGCATAACAAGATCGTTGTTCCGACAAAAACGCAAGAAGTTGAGGAAAGACGGGTTGCGGGTACGGGGATCAAGCGTTTCCATCGTCTATCTCAAGTTTTCGCCTACATGCGCCTAGCATTGAACCAATGAGTGATGACTTTTGTATAACAGGTAATCTGTGTAACATACCAATATTGTTGTCACGCCTTTTCACAGACAGACATTCTAACAAAATATTGAAATTCAACTGCATTCAATCATCACCTAGTCAATCCGACACTTCATTTTAAACAAAACTGCACAAAATACTCTTTATCCCTGGAGATCTGGAAAATGCGACCGAGTAAAAAGCAGGTGTTGTTTTATAAGTTTGTTCGTTCTTGAGCAACATTGCGTACCGACTGTTAAATAACATTCTAACATCAGTACATAAAACCCCAACGTGTGGTTACCCCAAACCTATTGGTTGCATTCGCCAAGAGTCTTGCTTGTTGCCTTTGTCATCAAGCCACAATATTAACATATTTGTCATACAATACACGGAACTGCGATTAAAATAACAAAGCGTTATAAAGCTGGATCTTTCTCATCGGGTATTGGTTCTTTTAGCGATGTGGCCTGACCATTGTCACGTCAGCTTGCAAATCCTTATATTTATATAAATATATTATTTATATTATACACACACATTTATATATATATATATTTATTATATACTTAGTATTTATCAATTTATATTATTAAAAGTGTTCGTCATACCTCACCTGTTCCATCATGTGAATTTCTTTCCATGCAATGGTTGCCTGGAAGAGATCGCTTTTAGCGATAAGGCCGCCACTTGTGGCACTAGCTTAAGTATAAGATAGTTCTGTAAATGTGTTCTTTTATTTTTGGTGTACACAATAAAGAGTTTCTATCTATCTATCTATCTATCTATCCTGAAAGCTAAGTTGGTTACTTTGTTTTTTCGGCGCAAATCCTTATTATAAATTATAACGCGCAAAAAACTCCGAGCATAGCTCCCTCCATTGCTCGCTTTGTGCCTCTGAGTTCTCTTAAAGGCCAGTAGTTAAAGAGCATGTCTCAGTTCCATATGTCAACACACGTCGCTTGAAGTCCCTTGTCTTCAGACACTGCGGGATTTCACACGATTTCCCGAACGCGGGTAGCGTCCGCGTTGGATTCTTCGTACGACCTCTTTGTCGAAGTTGGACCTACCTAAACGAACAATCTGTCCAATCTGCCAACGACTACCGGTACGGGTACAACGTGGATATTTGATACGATTTTCGTCATGTCATGTAAGTAGTTTGACTGACACAGGGATAGGTAATTTTAATTTAATTTAATTTTATTGTTCTAGTTTTAAATTTTTACGGGTCTCTGGTTGCCTGAAATAAATGAATTTAATTTTTTTAATGTTCATTTTACGACCCACCTGTTGGGAGCATACTGGTAACATAATAATAGTGAAGTGAGCCTTTGACCCCAGCACATAAAATAAAGTCATCAGTCATTCCCATACATCGTCGTCCTCTCCATCGATTCCACACACGTCAACGTTCGTCATCACACACATATTCGAATCACGAATGCACAAACACAGTTTAAAACAATAAAGTGAACAGTTGTTAAAACATGCACGCGTTTTTATTGCCAAAGCAAAAGAACACGATACGCTGCGATGATTCTTCGCCTCAAAAAGGCTTTGAAGAAAAATACAGTAGGTATTTAAATATGTTGTTATGTTTGTGAAACATTATACGGAATATGAAAAATCACTTGCATTGAACTATTAATGTCATGAGAGTGTAATATTAAGTGTGTTTTGGTACATTTTCTCTCATGGTAGTAAAGTAGTAGGATTTTTCATATTTTTTTTTATTTCATAATTTCATTTTAAATACGACTTATTTACATTTTTGCAGTGTGTATAATAATTATCATGCAGTCGGGACTTTTGTTAATTTTTTATTTTTTATTATTATAAACATGTAGTTTTTGTGTATATGTGTGGCAACGGTGTTTTTATTTTATCGTGGATTTTATTGCCATGTGGTTATTTTTGCTACTGCAGTATTTCAAGTGGAAACGTGATATTACCCAAATTACCCAAAAACGCGACATTACCCACAACGTATTTAAACCTAGCTTAAAACAGCGACCAGTACCAACCGGGGATGGGCAGCAAGCAGCTTCTTAGTAAGCGGTGAATGTTCTGCGATCCCCAAGCTGCCTGCCGAGGGCAACCCACTCCTTTTCTAAGCAGGTATTCTTTCAGCAGTGGACGTCTTCTGACTGATGATGATGAAACCTAACTCAAGGGATGTACTAATGTCGTTGGATAAGTAAACTCGTTATTCCATTGTACTTTATTAAGTAAAGATAATGACACACTCAGTTCTCTACGTCTAGATTACATCATCATTTATTTTTGTATTACTACAGCACAGATCACCCCTAGATACCGCACAGAGGACGATCAAAGCGAACCACGCATCGGTCAAACCCACATAAAATAATTTTAACAAAAATACCGACTTCAACAAAACACTCTGAAAAATATCACTATCGAGATGTTCTTGGCGCCACCTGTGAAATACTTATCATTGTGGAGTTCAGGTGACCATCTGTGGTCTTCTTCAACTGTTCCACTTCAACAAATTATACTTTCTGAATGCAAATGCTTGACTTATTGATAAAAATACCAAAATCACTACATCTATGTCTATAATATTTGAGGAGTTTCCTCAATTCCTCATGGATCCCGTTATCAGAAATGGATTTCAATAAAAATCATACCAGTCTGGAAGTATATACTTTCAAATAAATTAAAATCCAAATTGGCTTACAAATGACAGAGTTTTGAGGTACCAAACACAAAATAAAAGCAGTCGTCATGAGAACCCCTTTTCCCCTTTAATTTTTTTGGAAGTCGGTTAAAAAATTACTCTGTCATTAATAGCCACGTGTAGGCGTTACCTTAGGATAGCCAATGCGAATGCTGGGTCATAGACCGCGCAACCTGCGCTTTCTTCCAATTTTAATGAGTTTTTTTAATTAAAAATTAATTTTTAAACTATCTCGTAATGCGGTATCTATATACAATCTGTGTACAGCAAGCAAAAAAGAAACTTAACTGTGTGTATACTTCTTTTCCTATGTATTCATGACGTCGCATAATCAAACCTCGTTATATGACTAATTAAAAATGCAAAACGGTCGTCTCATTCACAGCCAGGCACTGTGCGACCACTTTTTATGTAGTGTTGGGCGGGGGAGCCACTATCGCAGTCTCTGACCGAAAATAATACCGTTTAGTTGAAAATTTTACTTTCTTATTTCGCCAACTTTAACATATAATGTTGTCACTCTACATCTCCATAAAAATAAAGGTTAGAGCTAACACGGTGCATAACTGTTGGACCACCTACATAGAATCATCATCATCATCATCAGTCAGAAGACGTCCACTGCTGAACATAGACCGCCCCCTTAGAGCGCCAAACCGACCGAGACCGGTTGCCCGCGACTTTCACAATGTCGTCGGTCCACGAAGTGGGAGGCCTGCCTACGCTGCGTCTTCCGGTTCATGGTCGCCACTCAATAACCTTTCTTCCCCATCGGTTGTCGGTTCTTCGAGTGATGTGGACTGTCCATTGCCCTACCTATATAGAATATGGGAGACGTTTGTAAATCGACTGAACGTTTTTAATAGTCTATTAAGATAACGGACACTAAATTAATTGCTTCCTGGATGAGATAAATTGATTTCTTTATAGCTTTCTCTTGTTTTGACTCGACAGGAATGGCTTCTTTTAACGCAAGAACTGTTATAGATATGGAGCTTTCAAAAGAAAAAGCGCTTCACTGTTTCTTCAAATTGCTTATTAAATAAGACTGGCCCTTAGATCAACCCCTGTAGACAATCGAAGCGAACCATGCGTCGGTCAAAACACGCCTAAAAAATGTACTCCTATTGGTTCTTTGATATATAGGCGCGTGTAGTCGTAGCACTCGTAACCTGCGCTTTCCTCATCTTTGGTCAGTTTTTGTCGGAACAACGATCTTGTAATGCGGTATCTGTATATTATCAGTCGACTGGCACCACCAAACCCAGTTGTAGTCCATGTCAGCGGGTACAGTACATGTGGAAAGTGGAGCAATCCTATATGAAATTCCATTAAAGACGTTACTAGTAGACATGTATCTACCATACTCGCAACGAAGATAATTTGCAACAAGGTTTAGTGTGGCCGAGCCTTGGTGCAAGTGAACTCATAATTCGCTAGGTTGTGGTGTATATCCCCACATAAAATATAGATTATAATTCGTGTGTAACGATGGCACCATAATAGATCGTTTCGTTTCTTCGAATGAGTGTTTTCGTTCGATTCTGCCTAAATGACATTATCTGTTCAGAAATGACATTCATTCTCAGCTAATTGTATGGAACAGTTTTTAATTAGCTTTTTCTTGGTTGGCCCCGTAACCAACGTTGTTATAATGATGGCCAGTATATTTCTGATTGAAGTTCCCAGAAGGTCAAGCGTTAGTTATCGAAGGTTCCCGGTACTATATGTGTCTGCATTCGACGACTCGACGTGGAGTGTGGACGTGATGACACGCAGACAATGCTATCAAGTAGACATGTGGTTTGAAGGAGGCGGATCCAGAATTTATTTTTAGATGACTGAGAATTGGTTTTGTCGAGCTGTCATGTTGAATCGATGCTGTTTTGTCGAGTAGTTGTTCTGGACAAACATGTTGAATGTTGTAAGGGTTGCGTCACGGTTCACGGGTTAAGTTTTATTTTTCAAAAGACATCGCTGGTCTTTGTGGATACTTCTGTATTTATTTATTTTTTCTTCATCACCCTTTGCCCTGAGCTCAAAACTTTTTAGGTGTTGAAATTTTCAGGCTTACTATGGTATAGGAGCTCTATAAAAGATTTTTCGAACAGCCACCCCTAAGCGGGTGAAACAGCGGGGTGCAGCTAATTATTAAAAAGAAAATATTGTTGAGAAAATATAACTTCAACTATGGGTAATCAAACTGTTATTTTTCTGTAGAAGATTAAATTGTTTAAGTAGCTTTAGTTCGTATGTATTTCGTTAAAGTTAATAAAGACACTTGCCAGGAGAAAAAAAAATCTAATGATACGGTTTTAATGCTATGTTAATGTTTAATTTTGGAGAAATAAATTAAAAATACCGAGTGAGCGTTTTACTTTGAATGCTGGGGAAGTAACCTCAATCAAAAATCGCCGACGACAAAAAAAAAACTATGAAATTGTAGAAATGAGGTTTAGCAAAAAAATTGTGCTTGCGAGGTCTATTGTCGCAGAAATACTAGTAACATTAGTTCCATAATATTTGAGGTTTTCTTCACACATTGCTCACTTTTTCCGTAACCCAAACCCAAGGTCAAAGTGTTAAAGGACGGAAGCTGACTCACTACCGGCGCGGCGGTGACGGCATGGACAAGAATAAACAGATGTGGATAGCGTAAGTAAATACTTAATTGTATTTAAGAATAGGTTATACCGTCGTCTTGTCCATATAAAAATCTTAATCTGATACCCACCTAAGTGTTATCCGAGTTAGATGATGTTTTAATTGTTATCTACACAGTGAAAAACTATGATTGTATGTTTGTTTTTTTTTTTAATTCGCAATATCTTCGTTGTTCTAGGCAATTGGCAGTGACAATTTTTTGCGTCAAAAATACGACGAACAAAAGTAGTTGTTATTAGAATACTAATGTTTTTTTTTTAAACAAAACATATAATAATAAAAATAATAATTTAGTTGGACGTTTTTCACACACAGCGCCATCTAGCCCCAAACTAAGCAAGCTTGTAGTATGGGATCCAGATAACTGATAGTTTTTTTTAAAATACATACGTAGAAAAACCCATACACAACATAGCGGCATAGATTATAGTTTATCCAAGCCATAGACACCAAAAACAAAAGCTTTGTTAAGTTACCCGCGAAATGCTAATTTCATTAAAAAGTTAGGAAAATTCACTAACTCTCTCTCATAGAGCGACAGTTATACAATTTCATTTCATGTGTTGTAAAATATTTCATAATTAAAATAAGTCTCATTCATAGCAAGCAAAGTAAGTCACGGTCAAGTCCACGTCATACCCCAGTAATGTGGTGGAGACTTTACTAGAGGTATCTATGGAGTTTTGGGAACAGCACGAAAAGTCACGTTTCACAACATTATCCTATTCACCACGTTCACGAACACGTAATGGATAAAAATCCACCATTTCTACACATTAACACTCAAAATAACACAAGTTTTGGAAAATAATACAATGTTTACTGGTTTTAAAACCTAGACCAAATTTTAAAGTTTAATTACGAGACTCAGCTTCACAAAAACTCACCTGTATCATTAACTGAAAATATTTAATTATCTTAGGAATTCATAATAATTATTCATTGTAAAGCTAGTGGCACACAGTGACCTTGTACAAACGTACTGACCTTCATGTCAACTCAGTGTATTGTAAACATAAAATATACCAACAGATATCTGTCTGGTCCGAATAAAGGTTACATATTTTAGTAGTTACCAGCTCCTGCCCGCGGCTTCGCCTGCGGTTAATAATTATACTTATCACACAGAAACTATATACTTTACCGGGATAAAAATTGCTTATGTGTAATCTATGCCATAAGCTACATCGAAATTTTCATCAAAACATGCACAGCCGTTATTGATTATGCACAGCTGATTTAGAAAAAACTGTGATACCCGTATCTTTTTATTTTTCTTGTAGAGTATCCATACTAAGTTTGGTATCAATCGAACCAGAGAATAAAAGTTTCATACAAACTTTATCACCCCATTTCACCCCTTCAAAAAATCCTTTCTTTGTGTGCGTTTACACCCCTCAATAAACATACCCTCAAAATTTCAAGTATCTTCGTCCAGCGGTTTAGGCTGTACGTTGTCTATAGGTCAGTCAGTCAGGACAAAGCCTTTTATATGTATAGATGACGAGAGAGGAACTAAAACAGACCAGTGGGTCGGGACGAATTGAGACCTTACGACTATTGTTGCACCTTTCAGTAACACCTTGTACAATGTCGCCCATCGGCAAGTGACCGCCCGAAAAGGTCTTATAGTCCTCGTCATTATGAACAACTTTTACTATGGGACCTACCCTGAAAACGAGAAAAAAAACTGCTGTTCCATATATTTTGTCGTGTCATTGTCATTTTTCTATGAAACATCAAATTTTTTTCTCGATTTCAGAGTTGGTCCCATAGTAAAAGTTGTTTATAATTATGAGTAATATAAGCCCTTTTCGGGCAGTCACTTGCCGATGGGCGTGTATACCTGTAGCGGTTACAACAATGCGTGTGACGTCATCTCTAATGTATGTATGTATGTCATCTCTAATGTATGTTACTGAAACATGGTAAAAAAAATAACTCGATATCTGTCTGCACGCGTTGATGTCTTTTGTATGATCATGTTTCAGATATGGAGAAGTAAATATACTGAACTTTTTCACTAAGTCTGGACTTTTCCGACGTGAGATAACTGTTATCTGAGGAATAATACGACAGTTTGACAACATTTGTCCCCGTCTTTTACATCTATGATCCTCTCCATCACAGGGTTGCCTGGTAGAGATCGCTTTCAGCGATAAGACCACCAGTTGTCACTGGTATTTTTTTTCTGTTCTAGCTACGTACAATCTGGTGTGAACAGTAAAGAGTTTATCTACCTATCATTTGTATAGAAAATATGTAATAAAGCCGAATTATTCTAAGAATAAAATTTGGTCGAATCCACCCTGAAAGGGATAACCTGAATTGATTAATATGAGTTATTATCATGTTTATTATGACTTTATTGTTTGATAAAGTCAGCATTGAGTCAAAGAATAAAGAGAATACATAACGGGATTGCCCGCGTTGAAGTCTTTTACTGGCCGCAAATATTATCTCCCTATATTATACCATTATAATATACCATTATAATATACCATTATATTATACCATTATAATATAGGGTTGTTATTATTATATCTCCAATATAATAATAACGGCTCTTAGTTGCGTATTGAAGATCACTAAAAATAATCACTAAATGTGTGGATTTCAAAAAAGTATAATGTTTATGACAAGATACCAAGTAAAAAAAAGTAAAAAAAAAATGTTAAAATTATTTTAATATTTTTTTATTGCACAAAATATTGCTTGAATTTTGTCGAGTGTCGTTGACATGTTTTTTTACTGTTTTTAGACAACTGTTTTTAACTGTGACGAGCGCAGTGCATTGCCGCGCATAGTTTTGAACTGTTGAAGTTCGAAATTCTGTGTGGTACTGAGCTGTCATGGGCAAGTGACGCTTAACATCAGTAGAGCGACTTGCTCGTCACGTCAACGAGTAAAAAAAAAACTTATCGTTGGCTCTGCTAGTTTCTTCGTAACTCGTTTCGAAACATAGAGTCAACAAATCGATAGCAAACATTAGCTCTGGCGGCCGGCGAGGTTGAAAAAACTGACGAGAATCATCGTCACATATTAGAAAAATGTTCAGTAGGTTCCGTATAAATAACTAGTTAAAAAAATAAACATAAAACTAGTCATAAATTAGTAGTTCGCGGCGAACTGAGACCTCGCGACCCCTATATCTTCACAACCCCTAGACCGATTCAGCTCATATTTGAACTTAATTTTTTTATTGAAATGAACTACTACCCTGGTTCTCGCTGTCTCATTCGCACTATATTAACATTTTTTTAATTTAAAAATTACAGATAAGAAATTAAAACAAAATCTTGACATTGACTTTACAATACCATTGCCAATCTGTTATAACAATATTCATTTTATTATCTTTTTCTTTTGGCGAAGGAGGAGAAAAATTACCTTTTCTTTGGCCAAATTAAACAATACATAATAACATGAAAATTGTTACTATGAAAACTGACGTGGTTTTAAAATATTTTATTTTAATAAAACGTGACGTGTGAAAACGTGAGTATTCTGGTTTTATTAAAGTAAATTATAAAAATTGTTATAAAAAATTGGCAATGGTACTCTTTTTAATTTATTCTCTGTTATATTTATATATTATATATATTAGAAAATGTTGATAAAGTGCGAAGGAGACAGAGAGAACCAGGTTATACGTCCCCTTAAACATTACCACAGGAGAGAAAAAATATATCTTCATTACATTATCAGCCAGAAGACGTCCACTGCTGAACATAGGCCTCCCCCTTAGACCGCCACACCGACTGACAATCTGCCACTTGCACCGGTTGCCCACGACTTTCACAATGTCGTCGTCTGTGAACATTACTGATTAGTAAATCCAGTAGCGTTTTCTATTTCCCAGCGGAACACGGAACCCTGACAGCGAAAGGTGCAACAAACTTTACACCGCTATTGCTAATTGTTGTCTTCGCTTGAATCGACGATACCATGCGATGGTAGATTGCTCGGAACGGACCACATTGCTAGAATTAACATTGCTTGCGCGGAAATAATGTAACAGTTCTTTAAGTATGTTTTATGGATAGGTATACCGTAGCCTGTGATATGTTAGGGGAAATATTTTAGCGCATAGTATATCAGCCAATAGCAAGCTGGTTTGAGAATATTGCTAAAATCACAGATATATGACCACCGGATTATGGACAGCAGTCTTCTTATGGACTTGTTATACGGACGCGCGGATGGTGCGCTGTAATACAAAAATCTATGGCGCTCTATGGAACGAAATACAACAAGCGCCCGCAGCTGTTCCATAAAGCGCCAAAAGTTTTTGTGTCAGAGAGCCCCTTACAAGCGACAAGGGCACTTGCTATATCAAATCCCGCCGTAAACGGTGATCGTTCTGCGATCTCCAGGCCGCCTGCCAATCGTGGGGAGTATGGACTTGTTATGGCTGATGATGAAGGTAAGTATAATAGCAAGTTCCAAATAATGCCTTACCTAAGGCAAAAAATACCAACTATAACTACGTCCTAAGAGAACATTTGCAGAAAATACATTACTTAAATAATTATCAGCTCTGTATACGTTATCAAAGTTCACAAACGTTTCAGTATTTTTTTTATTTCTATTTCTCATTTATTTTTCCGGCTTTAGGTATAAGTAAATATACTCTTAATAATTAATATAATATATACTAATTAAATCGATACAGGCTTTGCCTAGTGAGGAAGTCTAAATTTTAGAAAAACTTCTCTGCAATTTATGTACTATCGGACTTTACTTTCTTGTGTATTTATTTTGTTTAATTATTATTTGCTTATCCTATATGTATGTATTTGCAGTAAATAAACATTTTTTCATTTACATTTTCATTTTCATTTTCAATGCTCTTAATATAATATTCGGGGGTTAATCCCGTAAATTGACTGGGCTTTTACCAACACAAGACTCGACATCTTGTTGGCGCCAGACATAGCCCCATATTTCAACAACCAAACCAAATTCTTCTTTGAACAAGCTTAATTGCATCCAATTATCATGTAAGTTCGGACTAGTCGTGACTGCTCGAGCAATTATCATCAAAACACATCATATTTTCGCCGATCAACTGTCAAAAGCAGACTACGTACTTATTAGTGGCGTAATATTACGCCCTTATTAAGGGAATTATGCGTCATTATGAAGTAATTGCGGCGTTGTCGTGTCAAATTATCGCATTAAGAGCTCGCTCCCCTGATTAGGGCATCTCGTTGGCACATTTTCACCTCTTTTTAGTATAAAAAATATAAGTTCAAAAACTAAAACCCGCCTACGTATAAGTATGAAACTAAAAATATTATGCGAAATTCAAAATGGCGTGGTCCATTTAATGTTCATAGTGTTTTTCCAACGAGTTTTAAAGTCCCTTTAACCGTAGTCTGATGCGTCACTGAGTTATAAAATCCCTTGCCTTGCCTTTTTCGTTGTCGAGTATTAATAAATAGCTTGTTAAGAGCATGTCGGGCCATGCTTAGTAGGGTTCCGTAGGTGCGCAGGACGTTTTAAGTATTTATCTGTTTTTACCGCATATCTCAAAAAGTAATTATCACATGTTGCCCGAAATAATTTTAGAAGAAAGTTTTTACTAAGGTCTATCAATATGGAAGATTACAAGTTAATGAGATGCATGGTTTAGAAATGGCAGGGGGGGGGCACATTGTAAGTAACTTTGTCGGCCCATATTTCGCAAGCTGTACATCTGATAAAAAAATGGTGTAGGAAACTTTAACTTTATTTTAAAAGATCCTTTCAATGATATCCCACACGTGGGGGACATGCGAAAAAAATGTTTAATTCCACTTTACATGTATGACGACGACAGCCACCCTATTAATATAAAATTATAATTTTTTTATCCTTTCAAAATTGTCACCTTACAAAAACCTGTTCAACAACACCCAACATGATGGGGGTGCAGCGAAATATATTTTTTTTTACCCCCTCTTTACATGTATGGGAGCTACCCTTATTGTACAAAAAAAGTGTTATTTTTATTTTTTAAACTATAGGTCTATACTTAAACTATCGTTGTGCAAAATTTCATACATGTCAGTTTATAACTTTGGAAGTTATAAGGCTGTAAAAGATTCAGACGGACATGACGAACTTATAAGGGTTCCTTGTAGTACTACGGAACCCTAAAAATGGAGTATTGCACTTTGCGCGCTATTTTCTGCGCACCATAAATGATAAAGAAGAGCACCTAAGATGTTCCATTCAGAGAACTTTTTTTTTTTTTTTTTCATGTATTTGCTGAAGTGACGCAAAAAATAATAATCTGATATTATTCCACTTTGAGCTTGTAGTAATGGGACGTAACATGAAAAAAAATAAGCCAATGTTGTAGCTGTGTAACAGGGTGTAAGCTACATCCATACCAAATTTCATTCAAATCCGTTCAGCCGTTACAGAATTGAACGGGAACAAACACACTTGTATACTTACACATTTGCACACATACTTTCGCATTTAAAATATTAATGTGGTTTCTAATAAAAACACTTGTCTTTTCGATATTTCTTTCTCTTTCGCAAAAATTAAATATAATAACATGAATATAGATATAACATCGGCAAGGGAATTTTAGAGAAATATGACCAATTACCCATTTAAAAAAATGGTTATATATGAGAAAGAGATAGCTATGCCAGCAGGGCTAGCATACGCACCGCGACACAATCTTTTTGTTATGCAAGAACAGGACACGGCTACGATTTTGTATACGTTTGTCTCATTTTTCACGACATGAAGAGTTGAGAAGATTTTGTCGCGGTGCGCATGTTAGCCCGCCTGGTTGCGCGGCCTTAAGAGTGAACTTGCGACTTGTACACACGAGTGTTTTTGATGTGCGAGTGATGTGACACGCGATGCACCACCTCGAAATATATACCTACGTAATTATCCAGATGTTAAAAAACATCTAAATTGTTCAAACTGGTTGGAAATTGTTTAAATGTATACGTACTTATCTGGTTTTTAGTTATCTACAAGATGTGTTCAAATGAGTTGTGATCAAAGGTGGCCAAATCAATCAATCAATCGTAAAAATAAATATTATTTATTTTCAAAAAATTGTATCTAATTGTCGTCATGGCAAATATCGTTAATTACAGTTAATTTACAGAATATTATTGACCGAGCGAAGCGAAGGTCTCAGAGTTTACTGGGACAAATCGGCATTTGTATGTTTGTTTGTGTGTGTGTATAGGCAAGTAGTTAATTTCAATACAATTTTTAAGTTCGAATATGAGCTGAATCGGTTCTGGGGTTATGAAGATATAGGGGTCGCGGGATCTCAGTTCGCCGCGAACTACTAATTTAAGTAAAATTTAACAGTAATTAAAAAAAATAAAGTAAATTATAATTAAAAGAAGAACAAAATACCCGACTGCAAAATGTAGCCTATGACACTCTGGACATAAGAGGAATCCAACAACACCTCACTCAAACACTTACATACACGGTACACCCCAAAAACAGACCTCCTTAGGCAGTCGGTTAAAAATATTGATTATGTAAAGGTGTCGTTAACCACAAATTATATTAATAATAAATATTTATAAATAAACAATTAATTACATTTGCATTAAACCTTTAATGGTCTCTGGATAATCCAACTGTTATTTTTATGTAGTAGGCTAAGTAGTTTGGATAGTTTTAGTTTGTATGTATTTTGCTTATTTAATAAAGGCACTTGCAAGATGAAAAAAAAATTATAAATTATATAAACATTGAGTATTTTTTTAATTATCATTACCATCATCCTTAAGCGCAATACAGCCACTTATACATATACATTAAGCGCGCCAATAACCGATGGGGAAGAGAGGTTCTTGAGTGGCGACCACGAACTGGAAGACGCAGCGTAGGCAGGCCTGACACTAGTAGGTGGACCGACGACATTGTGAAAGTCGCGGGCAACCGGTGGATGTATATGTATGTATTTATTTATATTAATATTTAATTATAAATTTATTTTTTAATAGTTGCTAAACTGATTCTATGTTTTTATCCTAAAAACTGAGTACCCATCTTTTTATGACAAACAAAAGAACCACAAACTAACATAGATATAAGATAACTACGCAAAAAAACTGGCATGTGCTCGAGCAAAAATTGCATACTATTATTGTCTTTGCCGTCAAAGCGGCACGCTTGCGGGTTTTACAAACTCGAATAGAAAATTAACAGAAGAACAGCTCCGCAATTATCACAAGTAATATAACAAGTATGACCGCAATAATGCGGTAACTATCGGCGTGTCTCACGTAATAAGATACACCACAGAGCCTATTTAATTATGAAATGAAATGAATAATATTTATTCCAGATTTGCATCCATATCACACAAAATTAAAATAAAATAAAAACTAACGAAATAATATACATATAACATTATAACCAAATGATAGCTCTTACGAAAATACAATGCCCAAAATAGGATACTATCTTCAATTAGATCACCTAAGAGTGGACGGCTCTTTGGGCCTTCAAATCATAGGCACAGATTACATTAGATATTTCGAGCCACCCGATCTTATACTCGGTTAATTAGCTCGTCTTGCGGCCGCCGAGGTGAGTTGTAGCTTAAAAATAATGTCATAGAAAATGTATTCGAAAATAATGATGATCTCATTCAAAAAAGTGTACCCTAAAAAAACAGCATGATACGAAATGATGATATTTTTTGAGCTAATGTTCAACCCACTATAAATCCGATGAAAACATGGCTTTTATAGAAACATAGTATTAGTATATGTCCGCAATTTAGGGCTTAGTTCAAATTAGATTGCAATATACGACGTAAAAACATGTTTTCGACGGAATTTTTTTAGAACCTAGCGAAAAATTTTGCAAATAAAATATAAAATTATTAATGTTTCTGATGTGATGTTATTAATGCAAAAATATTTATAACAAGTAGTTTTTTCTCTGTACCATTACAGTGTTAGCTTGGGTTTCTATTTCAAGTTAAGGTGCAACGTTTCGCTCATCGCGTGAAATTCAATTTTCTTGCGTTTTTTGTCAATTACAGCTTAATCACTCATCGTGGATTTATTGAAACCAATTTTGCGCCAATAAATAAGTTGTTTTAAGAAATTATGGGTAAAATGATCACCTAGATAACATTGGTTCAGCTACAAATCTCGATAAGCTGGTTTTCATCTTGGGTTTTTGTTTAGTGACAAATGTAGTTGTACTAGCTTTCAACGTGAATTTTTGGTTGGTGTAATTTCTTGATACGACCTATTTATTGTCGCAAAATTAGTTTTCATTAACCTACGATGAGTAATTACGCAGTAATTGACAAAAAACGCAAGGATATTTGAATTTCGCGCGCTGAGCGAAACGTTGCACCTTAAGCGGAAATTGTAACGATCATATCGCAATTCAAATCACTAGCGACATCTGACATGTTCTCATATCTCTGGGAAATCATGAGTGAAACTCAGTCTTCCAAGTAGACTTACCCTCATCACCAATCTCTCTGCAACAGTTATCTATTCTGTACTTTCAACGAGACCTATTTTCATAAGATGCTGCAAGAATTATAATAAAAACAAAAGGGTATTAAAAATGTGGCTGGATTTCTACAGATGCGGGTTTTAACGCAATGAATTAATCTGCGCGTTGCTTCAAGAAACCGGCAGAAATGGCACTTAGGTACTAATGATGCGTAATTTGAGGACTTGACGCTCCGAGCTTTTTAAAAAAAAACATACAGTGCCAGATGCCAGAAAATTATCTTTTTAATGCTACTGAGTGACGAGAAGCGCAAGTCGATAGCCTGATGGTAATCGTATCTCGATCATAACAGTGAAAATTGCTAATCAGAATATTTAACCTTAAACCTCAACAGTTCTCGGCAACGCAATGCGCTCGTCAATCTGAGATATTAGATTTTTGTTGGTGTCAATAAAAGGAGAAGAAATTAATATTTAATTTTAAAAAGTGTTGAATAAATATTTTAGTGATACAAGTTTTTTTTTCATGTCAGCACCAAAACTCCTAAGCCGTTTTTGAAAATACTATTTAAAACGAAGTGGTTGAGACACATATCTATACCTGTGGGTTGAGTTAATCGTGTTGTTAAGTTAAGAAGATAAATGTAAACAAAGTCTACGTAGCATCTCTATAACTTAAGAATGCCTCTGTGCTTACAAAGTAATAAAATACATTCCAGTTAGAACCAAACCCGCGAAACGAATGGTCATAAACACCATTCAGATGGAGACAAGATAGCAGAAAAATATAAAGGCCGCGAAATAAGAGCCGCGCATGCGCCATAAATCCGTACCATAGACAAGCAACATGGCCGCTCGCTCTACCTTGTCGCTGGCCCACATATTCATGCCTTATTTTTTCACGCTATAGATTACTGATAAAAAACATAAATATCTTCAATCTAGACTAAACCTTACTGTGTAAAAATGAAGACTATAATACAATAGCACTAAACATGGCATTAATAATTGTGAATTGTTTGATGACAATCAAGATGAGCTCCAGTAGCGTTAGCTCAAGTTATGAACGTCAAAAGCGTGTGACTATTTATTTTATTGCTGCCTTATGTTGTTTATTATATTATGGCTACTTGAGACGATTTCTACTTTGTATTTCATGAAGGCAGATCTATCGGTATGATCTTCAACTAAGGCCATAAATTCAGATGATGTTCTGTCGGATCAGCCAGTTAACGTCGCGCGTCGGTAGAATTTTATTTTATTTAACTTCGTCTGTAGGTTCTTTTTGTGGTTTTTTTTTTTTGACAGAATGAGACATTATGGCGGTGCCCTTTCTTCGTTTTTAGGGTTCCATATTTATTTATTTATTATATTATATAAAGTTAATTTATATATAAACATACAAAACAGAATGCAATAATTTTAAGAATATTATTTAAGTAACATTTTAATAGATCTGTATTACATTCTAACACTATATAAGCCTAGTTGCGTTACATTAAATGAATCTTACCACCACTAGAGGAGTGGATATGAAATTAATTAATATATAGTTCTTAAACCAGTGAGTTACATATAATATACATTAGAAAAAGGATGGATATCCCCGAAAGGTGTAAAAGGGGCCCTATTACTAAGCCTATGCCGTCTGTCCGTCCGTCCTACCTTTAAAACTTTAGGTATGTATCTTTTTAACCGTAATAGGTAGATGCTTAAAATTTTAACAGTTTTTTTTATGGTAGACTTCTTGACCAATATTGAAATGTACGAAATGAAGGTAGCAAGTTTGGCCATACAAAATACACTAAGGTTGACGCTAAGCTTGCGTGTATCACAGTTTTTACAAATTATTAATAACAAAAAATGACGAAAAGAACACGTCTTTTGAATGAGGATCCTTCGTTCAAGAGACGTGTGTTCTGCGTCATTTTTCCCCCACAGTTTTTAAGATAGAGCAAAAACAAAATTTGTACAATTGTATGATTGTACTGATACAAGAGACGTGTTTATTTCGTCATTTTTTGTTCCTCATTCAAGAGACGTGTTTTATTAGTCATTTTTTTTTTGCCCTATAGTTAAAACTGTAATACATACAAACCTCAAACTTTGTGATTATAGTGCACGCTCTATAACAACAAACAGAAAAAAGTTCAAGTGTAAGTCGGGCTCGCGCTAACTGATTTGAAGGAAAACAAAATTTTTGGTAACTTTGGTACGGAACCCTCGGTACGCGACTCCGACTCGGGCTTGGTCAGTTTTTCTCCCTCTCTCCAATCATACCAGCGCAAATATATGTGATGCTTCATATCGGCTAATTTATCTAAATAGTGCATAACTATGGCACTAACAGAAATTGTAGAATTATACAAGTGAAAATAGTTCACATTTTGTGTATGAAATCATTTTTCTTTTATTTTATTTTTTATTAGTATATACCTCGTTTATTTGACGTGTCCTCTGCCACATCGGCAAGAGAGGCATTGAAGACAGCCGTTCGAAATCTGCAAACAAACGAACAATACTACTTAGTAAACATTCACCACTGGTCTAAAAATTTTTTTCTCTTCTGTGGGTCCAATCTACCCGAAGTCCTATAAGTACATTCTTTGGATAACGTGATGAGTTTTCGTGCGCAAGATTTTTTAGTTCAAAGCTATGAATACGACAGCAACTGCTAAGGCTAATCGTGGCGCTTACCATCAAGCCTCCGACCTGGAGGCCTGTGATAGTCTGTGAGAGCTTTACTTTTCTTACTTACTTAGTTTTTACTTTAAGGTAAAAAATACTAAAATGACACACCTAAGGTCGTGGTAGGCCCCCCATTAGTCTTCATACTCATTACTCAGATCAAAAAAAAAATAAGAGTCTCATCTTTCTTTAAAACACAAGCCCCATTCAGCTGACTCTAAAAAGCGTCCAACAAGACTATTAAATGCATCCTTATTAATATTGTTTAAGGCTCCGAACATTTCTCAGAACAAGTTCCCAGGACCTGAAGGTCCAATCAAAGTGACTTCTTTGACATTACCAGCCGGTTTCCGAAAACTTCCACGAGATAAATTTAAAGCTTATTTCCTCGGATGTAGAGTTAGATTTTCAATACGTGTATAAATTGTAAGATCAGGCTTGAAAAGGAAAGTGATCGGTAACCTTGAACTGATCTTTGTTTTCGTGAACAATGTGTGTATGTTTATTTGGGTACGAAATGTAAATACGAAAGGCGATTTAGGGTTATTTTATTCCACGAAGTATGGTGTAAGAAATAAAGGTGCTGAGACAATTTGGGAAAATGTTTGGCATTTGATAAGAACAGAACTGATGTATTCTGGGTGGGATTAGAGTCAATTAGATCGATAGAAGTTATTTATCTTAGAAGTGTCGGACATCTTGTGTGTTATTTCGAGTGTAAATGTGTAAAAACGATTAGTTTTTATTTCGTGTTTGTAAACGTGCACGAGTGTTTGTGAAATGTATTATGTCGTTAAACGTTACTTTTCGTGTTGTTTCTAAACTCTATAAGAGCCTCTGATAAAGTCTGAACCACTGCACTGGGGCATACGTAACCTACTTACTTTGCTTGACTTGCGCACCACGAATAGCATGCGCACCACGACAAAATCTTCTCTACTCTTCATGGTCCATAGTTGTGAGATAACAGATAAGCTAGCTACTTTCTTTGATTGTTTCTCATTGACCGAGCGAAGCGAAGGTCTCAGAGTTTACTGGGACAAATCGGCATTTGTATGTATGTTTGTATGTTTGTGTGTATATTTGTACGATGATAACTTGCGAACCGTTGATCCGATCTTCATGAAATTTTGTAGGCAAGTAGTTCATTTCAATACAATTTTTAAGTTCGAATATAATCTGAATCGGTTTAGGGGTTGTGAAGTTATAGGGTTCGCGAGGTCTCAGTTCGGCGCGAACTACTGGTCTAGATTATTTTACAACCAAAAAGTTATCTTAATAAACACGCCCAGTAACTTGGAGCAACACAGGCCTCCGGCCGTCGGGCCGGTACCGAGTTGCTCAATGCCCAGTAACCACAATGTAGTGGTGCTTGTACTGTGCAGGTGCAGAACTCTAATTCAAGCTTAATTTACTCAAAGACAGAACCTTCTGCCGCAAAACGCTATCGCGGCATCACTATCGTGGTAGTGTCAAAAACCTTTTTAAAAAAGTTGTTAAAAAGGTTTTTGACACCAATTGAAGTGCTTATAGTGCCCCCCTGTAAACAGTTCATGGCTACTGTGCCTGGTGTCAAAAACCTTTTAAAAATGGATTTGGTTTGCTCAACTCGACACCTCAGGCAGCAATTAGTAAATTTAAAAAAAAAACGTTTACTTGTAAACAATAATAAGCTTACTGAATCAAATTGCTTCAATGGATATTCTATGTCCTAGTCGAGACATATTTTCATCCGAAGTGAGTGGTCTAATACTTCGTGGAGGCAGTTCCGTGTTCAAGCGCCTACGCAGGCTGGCTGACTAATACAAGGCAGGACTGGTCCTGTATTTGGACCTGCCATTTCGTAATTATGGCGAGCCATTTTAGACATTTTGATTGGGCAAGTCGGCTTCGGAGAGTGGAAGGTTTATTCGGAATAAGTTGAAATTGATGCGATGATGTTATATTTTCGTAATGGATTTTGAGTGGGTAGCATTTTTTTGAAAATTGATATGTGAGTGTCTTGGTCCATCGTCTTTTGGGCAAGATTGATTAGGGGCCAAGCCTTTAGCACAGACATAGGAATACATAATAAGAAATGTCTCAGAAAGGTGCAATAATATTGAAAGGTATGTATGTACTAACCATAGATGAATGTATACTAGGTACTAACTTTTACTATGGGATCAAACCTGAAATCGCGAAGAAAATGTCAGTGTGTACCATACATTTTGTCGAGTGTCATTTACATTTTTCTATGGAACAGCTATTTTTTTTTGCGTGCGAGAATACGAGATTGACCGCTTTTTTCTCTCTTACGTTTTGGCTCCACGCGTGTATTTGGCCAGTGTCAAGTATTGTAATATTTCAAGTGAAGTCAAATATTTCACAATTAAAATAAGTCTCAGTCATAGTCTAAGTCAATCAAAGTAAGTCACGGTCAAGTCCACGTGATGCCCAGTAAAGCGGTGCAGACTTTACTAGAGGTTTCTATGGAGTTTTGGAATCAACACGAAGAGTCACACTTTTCACAACATTATGCTATTGTAATCACGTTCAATATTAATTGCTCGTGCACGTTCACGAACACTTAATGGATAACATCCACCATGTTTACCCATTAAACACTCGTAATAACACAAGTTTTGGAAAATAATACAATGACGCAAGATGACATCATCACATTCCCGCCAAAATCGAGTGATACTTAGTCACTTTCGCATTTTTTCTGATTTCAAGCCCAAACGCTTCACGCTGTTTGTGATTTTGGCGTGGCACAGTTAGTACTTTGCTGCTAATCTATTTCGAAGAAATATTAGTAAGGTAAGTAGGTATAACAATAGATTGCAGTCTATTCGCCGTAATAGTATTCCGTGGACTCGCCTTTCACACTTCACCTGTGGGAACGGAGGTGTCACGTAGAATGGGACTTTTACTGCTTACGTCATTCGAGTTATGCAATATTTTATCTACGACTAACTAAGCAATTCTAACTAAAATGATTGGTGGGACAATGCAGTCATTTACCTTGCTCTTACAGCTCTCTGAGAAAACTTTTTATAGTCAGGATTTAGAAGAGGTAAGTACTTATTCTAAAGTAAGTTCTGAAGTCTTATTCTGACTACTGTGTAGAGAGCTATGGTTATGCTATGCTATTTCAGGTATTATCTCTGTTCCGTGCATAGTTCCAGTTCCAGAGTATAGCATAGCATCCACATTCATTACGACCCTCGTCGCAATGTCATCGTGTCGCGTAAATCTCGCGTCGTGTCGTGCGATGCAAACGCAGTGTAACAGTACTTCAACGGTACACCTCGACTCTAGTCGTTATGACGTATTAATGGCTCATAGCATTGTTCCCTTCGGGTTCTTGGATTGGCAAAAGCTTTTATTTAACGTACGAAAATGTGCCTCGTGTCTAATGTTAGGAATGGGCATCGCCCGGCCCGCCGCGACATTTGATACGCCTTAATTGCCTCCTAGAATTGCTGCTCTTTTGCTAAATGCACTGACGTGTAGAGCCATAATGAAACAAAAAGATTATCCCCGGTAGAACTTGTACATCCTATTAAGCGAAGATAATCGACGGGAGTTACGGCGGAAGCATGAAGAAGTCATGTCGCGTTATTGTATGCTTTTCTTGATATTTCTAAAACTCCATAGAAGCCTCTAGTAAAGTATCCACCGTCTCCATCACTTTACTGAAGCAAACTGAAAATTAATAAGGAAGACAAAGTGGTATGGCCTTAATGGCTCTAGACTGCCCATTGGGCGAATAACTCAAAAAAAAACAACTCCATACGATGGTGCCACGATGCAAAGAGTAACATAATCTACGGAGTTTTGGCGGGAACGTGAAGAAGTCGTGTCGCGTCATTATATTATTTTCCAAAACTTGTGTTATTTCAAGTGTCAATGTGTAAAAATGGTGGATTTTTATTCATTATGTGTTCATAGCCATGCATGAGTGTTGACGAATAGTATAATGTCGTGAAACGTGACTTTTAGTGTTGTTTCCAAAACTCCATAGAAACTTTTAGTAAAGTCTCCACCGCTTTACTGGGGTATGACTTGGACTTGACTGTGACTTACTTTACTTGACTTAGACTATGGCTGAGACTTGTTTTAATTGTGATATATTTTACTTCACTCGCTAAATACACTACGTGTGAAGACAAAATTTAAGAGAGAAAAAAAACAATCTACGATGGTACGGAACTCCGTGACTTCATAAACGTTTCATTAACAAAGGTGCAAAAATATATTTCTCTGCATAAGTAACATTGGAGAACACTGCATCCTAACATAATAATGCAACAATGAAACGAAAGAAAGTTCAAATTACGGTATTTAACGGTTCTCACACAGCTAATTCTGTTATGAAACAATTCCCAGCCGCATAACTCACAGTGAAATGATAACTTTCTTTATTTATTCTTGACTTAGTCTTGCACGCATTATTGTTTTTGTTTACGAAAGCTGCAGCGATGGGAAAATCGGAGAAATCCTGTTTTCGATCCGATGTATGATGTATGTAATCGTAAAGAGATCGCAATGAAAAAAAAAAGTTAACATGGGTTTTTTTTAATGCAATAGTGACCAGACGAGCAAGTCTCTCGCCTGATGGTGTTAGCTTCACACTTACACAACAGTTCAGGGCAATCCAGATATTACAAAACTCTGCTCGGTACTCTGTTCTGGTCGGTTCTGTTCGGTACTGCAATGCGCTTGTCACCCTAAGATATTAGATGTTAAATGTTAACTTTATGTTCAGTAATTTCACTGGGAACATGGCCTTTCAGTCCGCAACAGTGTAATGATTGCACACTACTGCTTGGCGGTTGAATAACTGGCATAGGTATGCTAGGTACTTCGCCAGGCTGACTCTACAGAATACCACTACAAAAAGTGGGAGAAAACAAAGAAAACAGAAACAAAAACTGGAAAATAAATATTATCTATCTAAAAGAAAACCTAAAAGTTCGGAGTATCTAATCGGAGAATGACCGTTTTAGCGGTAGTAGCGGGAGATCCGCACGATACGACCGCCATGAATGTAGTCTCTATCTTTAAGTAACTCCTACCAAAATACGAGTCTAACATGTCACTTGCTCGGAAAGTACCTACCTTAATCGTTTTTTTTTTAAGGAAGAACGTAGGTGCGTGGTGGTGGTGTGGTGGGTGGGAATGTGTATGAAAATTATTTAACGCACTGTTTTTTTTTTTAATTTTGGGGTTTGTATCTTAAGTGTTATGGTCTGTAATGGCTTAGGGCAAAAAGTTTCTATCACAAAGTCCTAAAAATGATACTGGCCACTTGCTTTAAAAAAAGAATTAAAAAATGAAAATCGCGGCGCGGTTAGCTTACTTTTGATTTACTTATTAAAATTTTCAATTTGTTTTGTCTTTTACAATCCTCGTAAGTGTAGAAAAGTACTATGATCACTCGGAAAAAACTGCGATTCCTAACTCGTGTGTATTAAGGCCCTTGGCTGTCACTCGGGCCTAAAACAACACCCTCGTTGGTAATCGGTCCTTTTCTCCACTCGGTGACTAATGTACTATTTTACTGCAGCGGAAAAATATAAACGAACGATTTGTTATAGATACACTAACGAGATTAGAAAGACCTTATTTGGTAAAGATAATCTTTAGCATATATACCAAATATGTAGATACGTATATCTGAAACGGATATCCTCTATTGAGTGATGACAAACTATACAGTCTATTCAGTTCTATTCAGTTTCCTTCAGGTCACGGCTTATAGAAAACCAGTATATTCCTCTTATGTGATTGCTTGTGTATATGTCGTGAAGTAGGGAAATACAGGTCTCTTCTTTATGGTCAAGATGGCTAACTTACTGACTTATGGCCTATGATAAGTATACATGAATTAACAATACGATCTCTAGGTAATACAAATATTTGTTTTGTATAGTAGTAGGTTATTAAGTTTTTTAGGTTATTAAGTAGTTTTTTGTTGACACAGTTTGAAAATTAACTTCCGCAAAGTTACGCCGCAATCAATCAACTACTTATTGTATTTTGACTGCCCCGGTGGCTCAGTTGGTAGTGAACCTACCTTCTGTGCTTGGGGGCGTGGGTTCGATTCCCATCTAGGACAAACATTCATGTGATGAATATTTGTGTTTGTTCTATGTCTGGGTGTTAATATCTATATAAGTATGTATTTAAAAATATCTATGTACGTATATCAGTCTCTGGCAGCCATATTACAAGCTTTGCTTAGTTTGGGGTCAGATGACCGTGTGTGCAAAAATGTCCCAGATATTTATTTATTTTATTTATTTTGTTTTTCGAATCCGGGTATCGAAAGCTGCGACCAGAACCAGCTGAGGACGTGCAGCAGCGGCGAGCGTGCTGCGATCCCCAAGCAGCCTGCCAAGCATGGGAAGTACGGCCTTCCCTTTCTGATGGGGAGGCCTTGTTCAGCAATGGACGTCTTCTGACAATGATGATGTATTTTATTTAGTTAATAAAACTTGCCCGAAAGAAATCAGAGATGCGATATTTTTTTTACTCAGTGGAGTCACTCTCGTACTCATTTATTTACCTATAATTTTACTAATTCCATTTTTTTTTTAAATCGTTTTAAGACTTTTACTAAAAAAAACCTTGGATAGATATATTTCGCGAATACCAGTTTGGGCACTCAATCCTCACACACGTAAGCAGATACCGAGGATGTATACATGTAGGTATCTAGATAAACCTAGATCTCCAGACAACAATGTACCAGCTACATGCAAAGGATACTAGCTAAGTTTCCACTTTGTTGCGCGATCAGGAAGCAAAACGAGTCAGACTAGTTCTCGATGTAGTCGTCGTCCGTTTAGGAATGTGCCTGAAACTACTCATCCCGTAACGCAAATAGAATACTGGACTACTTGCGCCAGTAAATTGACGACTACCGAGACATAAATAGTTGGCCAAAAATGTATGTAACAAAACACATTCTTCACTTCAAAGCACGTCCATTAGGATAAACTGTTGTATCCAAAATTTAATTTTACACCTGATTATGTACACAGTTTTAAGGCGAAGCCTGATCGCGATTTGAAATGAGTATTGTATCCGCTCGAAGTTCCAAGGTTTAAAGTTGAAAATCGAATATCATACTCGATGAAATAAACGGGAAATTGTAGTATTTCATTGCTTTTTTGCCGATTATCGGAAATATACAAATCAAATAAAAAAACTACGAGGTTCGCCGTATAAACCAATAGCCTGGATATTTAACTTGTAAAAGACAATTTGTAGTTACCGCTGAAAATTCGGATCTTTTAATTTCAGAAGGGTTTTTCACGGGGTCATTTTGCGTCATATTTTCGGAATTTTATTCGGTTAAACGTATTCTTAGTTTTATTTTATACGTACAGTATTTTTCGCACCTGATTATTTAATCTTGTCACTTCAATCTAGGCGCTCAAAATACTACTTTTTGTCGTTTTTGCGCTTAGACCTCGCCTTAAGCAATAAACGTTATTCTATTCTATTCATATCCTACTTTGTAGCTATTCAGATGACGCGTGGATTTAGTATTCAAATAAAGTGTCTTGATGTTCTTGATTCCTTGGAAGATAGGTCGGCCTTTCATGAGACGCCATTTGCGTGACACCTTTGAGCCTTCAAATCTTCTCGGAACTCAAATTAAGGCCGGTGCGCTGACTCGATCCCCAAAAGGCTTACGCTTTTTGGGGATTCAGTCGTAAATAGACCTTATAAAGCGGGTATTTGAGTCTTTTGGTGCCGAAACTTTAGTATCATGGGGACCGACTGCAAGGAAAATATTAATGATTTATCAACGTCTGGTCGCAGCATCGCATGGGAATATTGTACCATTTGCTATTAGATGTTGCGTTCTATCAGACATAAATTATGACTATATGTATCTAGAGTTCGGAACCACAACCTCGAGGTAAATAGCCTTAGAAAGCCAGACCACTTCGTACAGCACTTGATAGACGCTCAATTTTATTGCATCTGTAATATTATGCAGTGAGCACTCCGCTTTACTCAACCGTGTAGCCGCTTTCTATTGGATAATCGATCTACATTTTCCTTGTTCCGATAATGGAAACCGACAACACCGTTGGGGAAGAAAGGTTCTTGAGTAGCGACCACTAACTGCGTAGGCAGGCCTCCCACTAGGTGGACCGACGACATTGTGAAAGTCGGGACAACCGGTGGATGCAAGTGGAACATTGTCGGTCGGTGTGGCGGTCTAAGGGGGAGGCCTATGTTCAGCCGTGGACGTCTTCTGGCTGATAATGTAATGATATTGGAAAAGCAGTGGACGACTTCTGGATGATGATGAATTCAAAACTATCTTTCCTTTTTTCTATTGTGGAAAATTCATTGTAAATTAAAAAAAAAAATCCTTACTAATTTGGTCGACAAACGAATTTTACTCTTATTTTGAGGAATTTATTTTTATTGGAAGTCTGACTGCGACATTGTTGCGACTAAAGATGTCTATACATGGCCTGACCTGCCATACATGCCATATTGTCTATACATGGCCTATACAAAACTTATTTCTTTAAAAATAAGAAGTAAAATACTTCTTATTTTTACTTCACTTAATTTCATTCTACATTCATCTACTAAAACGGGATTTTCTTTTTGAAGACGATTTCTTTAGCCTGACCTGACATCGTGTGAAAGGGACAGCTAGACTTGAATTTCACGGGAGCAAAAGAAAAAAACTATTAAGGTTTTAAAATAAAGAATATGAATATGAACTATTTTCTCCCTTTCACTCCCCCAGAAATGTATATATAGCCATCTCTTTCACACAATGTCAGGTCAGGCTAAAGAAATCGTCTTCAAAAAGAAAATCCCGTTTTAGTAGATGAATGTAGAATGAAATTAAGTGAAGTAAAAATAAGAAGTATTTTACTTCTTATTTTTAAAGAAATAAGTTTTGTTAAAAGAAAAACAAAATACCCGACTGCAAAATGTAGAAAAATGACTGCAAATCAGATAAAATTCGTTGTAAAATCGTCGTTACGAAAAGTTGCTTTATGTATTTTTCTTTTTTTGCTACAGTTGTTCGCACACAACTACAGGATTATAAGGAAAGGATCATTCTGAACAACTTTTACTATGGCACCAACCCTGAAATCGAGAAAGAAGTTTCAACTGTTCCATAGAAAAATGTCAAAAGACACTCAACAAAATGTATGGAACAGCTGAATTTTTTCTCGATTTCAGGGTTGGACGCATACTGAAAGTTGTTCACAATCATGAGTACTATGTGCCCCTTATGGGTTAGCATACCCTGTTAAAGATATAAGTGTGTAGCAAGCCTTAACAGTGTGCGGTCCACCTTACATGACCACCTAGTTTAGATACTCTATGGTAATTCTTGTCTACAAACAATACTCTCTCTGCAAATAAAGATGGTGCCCGAGAATTAATGTGTTTATCATTTTAATCTCAATATACCCTTTCCTTATAACCCTGTATAACGTACCGCGCGTGACGTCACCTTCCAGTCCCAACAGAATACCAGTGCTGGTATTTACAACCAGCTTATGCAGTTGGGGTCGGTTTCGCTACAAATGTATAGGTACACTTCCTGTCTATTACTTTTATTTTTAATTAATTATTATGTTACTATTGTGTGTCTGCATATATCCCAAAAACATTAGGCTCCTTCTTGGGCAGTCAGGTAAAAAATAAATGACTACCATTTAAACCATAAAACAAAACCCCAGTTCCCACACAACGTCGGCAAATTCTACCACCTGCATGTTAGTAATCAATGGAACGGAAGCGCAAGCCATTCATATTGACGACCACGCGACGTACGGGCAAACACGACGCCGAGCTAGTTGCCGCAAAGTGCATCCACTCCACGCAATTATACAGCGGAATAGGAAAGCTAACTTTACCGTCGGTTTTCTAGGAAATGTGGAGCCAATTTAATTCATTGCAAACGTGTAATGAACGTTATGATCTACTTACTGACTTAAATAGACTAAGAATTGTCGATGATATGATGATTATTGGTTACGTTTATCATTTTTTTTTTGCCGTCTGTCTCCGATTTTAGACATTAAAATGATTGTGTTTATAAAAACTCAAATACCGACAATTGCTCTATTATGATTATGGTTATAGTAGGTAGAGATACCTTATAATTTTCCAAGAGAGCCTTACCGAATTTCCGAAAAGTTATTATAATTCAATCAGCTGACGGAGATCAGTGGGAAAAAACGTGAAATCCTAATCCTAACTAATATTATAAATGCGAATATAACTCTGCCTGCCTCTCTGACAGGGTGTTTGTCGCGTTATCACGGCTAAACAGCTGAGCGGATCGTGCTGAATTTTTGCATTTGCATAGATATAGCTAAAGGGTAGGAGACGGACATACTTAGGCAATTTTTTTTGTATGTTCACGCGAACGATGTCACGTGTAACAACTAGTAGGCTGCGTTTTGCAGTCGGGTTTTTTGTTTTTATTTTAATAATTATACTTGACTATGGACTACATTCTTTTATTACATTTATATTTTTATTTGTATTACCAATACTATTTGCGGATAAACAGAACTTTCGCATTTATAATAACACAATGACGCGACATGACTTCTTCACGTTTCCGCCAAAATTCCTTCGATGCCTTTTTTTTTTCTCTTTCCTCCTAAGAGGATTTTGGCGTCGCACGTCTTATGCATTTGCCACTGTCAAGTATATTTATATATTTTCTAGTTTTGTTAAATATTATCAAACAAGTCATAATCACAGTCAAAGGCGAGCAAAGCAAGTCACGGTCAAGTCCAAGTCATGCCCCAGTAAAAGTTTAAACAGTAAACATTACTAGAGCCTTTTTATAGAGTTTTGGAAACAACACAAAAAATCACGTTTCACATTATACCATTCACCAACGCTCGTGGATGTTCACGAACACTTAACGGGTAAAAAAACCACCGTTTTACACATTAACACTCGAAATAACACAAGTTTTGGAAAATAATAAAATGACGTGACATTTCTTCACGTGATTTCTTCACGTTCCCGCCAAAAAAAACCCTCGATGCCTTTGAATTTGTTACCTTGCCTTTTACTTTTTTTCTCTAGTTTGACTCTACACTGTGTATGTAGCCAGCCAACATGGATTAAAGTTGCATAACACGTCATGTAAATCGTAAACCAGTCTGAGTCAACGATATTGTAACTGCCTACTCTAAAAGTGGTGGAGAGCCCTTTGAGAAGTATTTTACTTCTCAAATGAGAAGTAATTTACTTCTTAAATGGAGAGCCTGCAAGATAGAGTGAACGGGTGATATATTGACTTTCACAGTTGACTTATTAAAACAAAAACGACTTATGCGCCTGCCTATAAAAAGAGCTTAGATACTAGACTAGCACTTTGAATGAAAAAGTGCTTCATAGCACTATAAGGTAAAATGTAGTGATTACCTACTTGCTCGGTGACCTTACGAGGTAGTTCCTTCGTTATCGAGGTTTCCTTTACTAATAAAGACGTCTGACGACCAGTAAGGAAGATGTGACGTCATTACCCATTCATACATGATTCATACAGACTCGGGCCTTGTTCAGTAAGCTCGTCCGACGACGCTCCATGACATTACGAGTATGCGGCAAATGTCATCGAGCATCGTCGTACGATCGAACTGAACACGGCCTTTTGCGACCAAGCTATCTTGTAGGAAGGGGCCGAAAGAAGCAACTTATGAACTTCACTTCGCGGCATTAAGAGGGCATAAATATAATGAAGCAAACGAATTATGTGACGGAATGTTGGTTGCACTGTATTTCAACTTTTATTTTTTTAAATAGCTGAGCTAATTCCCTGCTAATAATATTGATATGATTTCAGGGTTGGTCCCATAGTAAAAGATGTTCATAATGACGAGTACTATGAGCCCTTTCCGGCTTATAAGGAAAGTGTATGCTTACCCTGTATAGCTTAGATGTGTTACAATAAAGGCCTTAATTTAAAAAAAAATACGAGTTTTTTTAAATGCAAATAAATTTAATTAATCACAAAACTTAAATTTAATACAACCATCTATGATTTTCCATTCACAGCCTACACAAACAATTGAATACACAATATCTAACAATAAAATAGGTACATTCTACAATTTAATTTCCAAAACATGTTTGAAGTATGAAGCTTTAACATGTTCTCAACAACATGACACAAAGTTTTGCGAAAGTTCATCTTCAATAAATTATAAATTTGACAAATAGGTGACGAAACAAAACACAATACACGTATCCGCGATTGGCAGGAAACTGTACAATTACAGATTATTTATTTAATAAATCTCACCTAATTTCGACAACTTGATTACAAACTTTTGAAAATCTCACTTACAAAGGAAATAGAAAAAAAGAATACTCTTCGATACTTCGATATATAAACAAAAGGAATGAACGGTTACATAATAATTTCGATTTTCAAGGTGACTGACATCTTTTGTTGCGGATTTCACGCCCACAAACCAAATGTGGGAGCCCCTAATGACTGATAGTTATTAACATACTAGCTGTTACTTGCGACTTCGTTCGCGTGGACCTACAAAATACAAGTAGCCGTCTCCGATCCTTAAGCTATATATGTAAAAATTTAGGGCCCACTGGTAAATCGTTGTAATATTTATTTATTTTCGAAATAAACAATTATTTTTATTAAATATTATAAAAAAAATGGAAAAGTAATATTAATAAAAGAAAAACCTGATCGCAAAATGCAGCTCCGAACGTAAAAAGGAATCTAACGACACCTTAGTCATCAAAATTGGTCAAGCCGTCTAAGCTACAGGAGGTAATATAGGAACACACAAACACGCATTAGTACTTTTATACAGCTGAGATCAGAAATCCTCGAGGTTCACGCTCTGTTTCATAATGTCCATTACCATTATCTAAGACAGGTGACTATTCAACAACGGCATTAGTTCCACTTTCATCCCATAACAACACAAAACATGTTCAAACTTAGAGGCATTACATAAGAAAAGTGGGTGTTCACTGATTGACAGGTGGGTGGGTACAAGGCTTGAGCGGGAGCGGTCAAATGCTAACACAAATTTAAAAAAAATTACAAACATGTTTTTGCCACATAGGTTTGATATTTACACAATGTGCAACCGACTTGAATGTCAACCTAGACCCAGAGCGTATATTTCAATGTATCATTTAAACATCTGCCCGGACAAGAATCGAACCCGGGACCTCTTGCTTGTATCGTCAAGGTTGCCGCTGAATAAATAAACGTACAAGTACAGAGGACTAATTCATAGATGACATTTAAATAAATACTCTTACAAAGAAGAAATAAAGTTACTTTTAGCATGCACAGTATAAATACTACTCACGATAAATACCTACAAGCGCGAAAAGCATGCGAGAAGGCGAGAGTGTTCACTCTGTCACTTCGGTACTCATTAAGTTGGATAAAACGTATGCAGGGCTCAAGGTTATAATAAACTTCGCGTTCGCAGTTTATAAATTAAAAATAAGGTGATTCTAGTATATCTTTGAAGCTTGTATTTAGATATTCATAAAAAAATATAAGGCATCGCCATTGAGATCGACCTTGATTATTTAAACAAAACAATTGTATTTTTAATTCAGTACTTTTCGAAACTCAATTTTTAACTCCCGGAGGTGAATTAATGAGCATCATTTTTATCACCGGGGATCTCCGGCCATTCCTTTCTAAAGATAGGTAGATTCTCAAAAATATTTTCATATCTGGCGACACTTGATCAAAATGAATGTTACAAGTTTGATAAGTATGTAGACATAGCTTATTTATTTTATTTTATCCTACACTTGACTGGTTTATTAATAAAAACTAAATTAACGTCTGCCCACTTTTAACAAAAAACTGGTTTGAAATCATGATTACAAAAAATAGAGGAGATTGACCTTTGCAAATTAAAGACTTTAACAACGATTTATTTATGATAAACCTTAAAAAAAAGTAAAGCCCAGGTATGCAAAATACCAAAAACATGCATAAACCTGTACCTATGAAAAAAAAAATGCTGTGCTTCGATTTTTACTTTGGTGTATAGAATTTGTATCAATAAAATTCTGTAAAATGTATTAATGTGATGAAATCATTTTTTTCATAAGCAAAAAAGTTATAAGTAATTAAATTTAAATTTTTAATTATGTGGGGCAAATCATACAAAAGTTGAAAAACAAAATAAAACAACGTATAGGTACTTTAGTACAGTAAAGTTAGCCTAGTAAAGTACGATATTCATGGATATTTTTTATACAATTACACGGGAACGATTCCACTAAGCCGAAAGGAGCTCATTCTACTTACCAATAAGAGTTACTTTCACTATGGGACCTGAAATTCACAGCTGGCCATGCATTTTCTTGAATGTCAATGAAATTTTCCTATGAAAAGGTATTTTTTTGTCTAGCGAGTTCTGCGTTAGTCCCAAAGTAAATATGATGATAACAGAAAGAGTATAATTCGTTTCGGCTTAGTACCATCACCGTTTCGTATAACTGTGTAACCCTGTACACTATACCCAGAATATTTTAACTGCTCGCTTATAATTATCTCATATTTTATTCCCTGCTGTCTTTTTCGGTACAATAATATAATTCTTTCAAATAACACTATTTTGAGGTAATATTATGATCAAATATGGTATATACAGTGGCTCTGATAATGCTCTGTTACTTTGTAAGCTAAGCTGTAGTTTCACTTTTGACCACCATAAAGCCGTCTCGCAGTGTACCCAGATTATTGAGCATTTGCCCGCTCATCTTTCATGTCTTCTGTCGCTGAATTCTCAATAGATCGTGTACGGACATAAAGCCGCTAGAACCGTGTCAGGGCCGAGTATCGGTTGGCGTGACTCTATGCAAATAGAGCTATGGAGGTGACAACATTGTTCAACTCGTTTGGGGAGCGCCGAGCGGTTGAGTGACATTAGTAGTAACTATACTAGTGAACTATGGCTTGTATTTCGATTATGGTTCGGTTGAGATAAGAAAATCTAATTCTATTAAAAATTCTATTAAAAATTGTCATCGATTTTGACCAGATACATCATTTTGCGGCCTACACTTACAATTCAAGAAGGTCGCGACATAGGTGTTTCATTTCTCGAAGAGCGCGTTGTTCGAAGGCGGTAAGGTAACTTTACCAAATACGAACAACGCACGCTTCGAGATCTTCTTGTATCGATCGGCAGTGTATGCTCAAAATTTTCAGGATGAGTTGTATACCACTTAGGATAAGACCCCATAGGATGAAGTTGAAACAACCCATTATAAATAATTTCGAGTCCTCAGTTCGATGTCCCCAACTGAGACCTCACGACCTTATTTATATCTTGACAACCACTTCGCCGATTTTGCTCATTCAAAATTCTCAAGATTCAAAATTCTTGTTTAGAATCGAGTACTGAATTTTTATTCAAAATATTGGTAAAATCAGCCGTAAAGGGCGCCGCAACAAACTTCCGATTTTTTGGGCCTCATCAATAAAAAAACGCCGGCGATTAAAAAATGTAAATAAATCGTAGAACCTGTATACCAATTTTCGTCAAGATTGGTTAAAAATACGACCTTTATGCGAGTACCAATATGCGAACAGATGAAAGCAAATTTGGCCATGCAGTTAAAACGGAGACCTTTCGCTTGCTTCGCTCACCCGGTCAATAAAACTATCACATCATTTCAAATGCAGCTGCAAAACGTTTGACCATTACATTAAAACATTTTGTAAATAAATCTCTAAATTTTCTAAACATAGTACTATATTTAATAACTGGAATATCAGAAAATACGTAACGCTAAGTTTTAGCAAGTAATTAGCAAGTATTAGCAAGTAATATTATTAAAAGAAAAACAAAATACCCGACTGAAAATAAATGTAACCTATCATTCCAGGCATAAAGAGGAATTCAAGACAACTCACTCGTCAAAATCCGTGAAGCCGTTTACTGCAGGGGGTAGTAATACACAAACATACATACTTAATACTTATATAAACTACACATACTACATTACTTACATTACTTGGTTGCCTGGAAGAGATCGCTTTTAGCGATAAGGCCGCCACTTGTGACACTAGCCTATAAGATAGTTCTGTACGTGTGTTATTATTATTTTGGTGTACACAATAAAGAGTTTCTATCTATAAACCCCAAAAACATTACTTCTTATCCAGTTGGGTTAAAACAAAGCACATGTCACTTCGCCTAGTACACTTAAATTGATAAATTATTTAAAAAAACATACATTTCACTTTCACTCACTTAAACCGGAACGAATAAGTGCCGACATAATGTTGATTTATTAATGAGCCATGTCTGTAACTTGAACAATAACTTGGCGGTTTTTTTTTTTGCAGAGCCAAGGACATTTTACACGAGACACATGAAATAAATCTTTGCTGTTTTTTTTTACATCCGTTGATTGATAGTGACAAGACATTATGATCAGTGACGAATAGCTCGTCTCGTTACAAAAAAAGTCACAAAAGAGATATCCATACATAAGACTGGAAGTGGCGGCCACGGTAGTCTCGCTCGCGCATTTTTACATATCTGTGAATTCCCAAAAAGTGTTTGTCTCTCTGTTTATGATAATATTACAATTTTTTTAACACGTTTTATCCTAATATTATAAATGCCACAAAGTAACTCTGTCTCTCTGTCTGGGTGTTTGTTGCGTTATCACGGCTAAACGGCTAAACGGATCGAGATGAGTTTTTGCATAGATATAGCTCAAGGATCGGCGACGGACATGGGCTGTTTTTTTTACAGGTCCACCCAAACGAAGTCGCGTGTATAACAGCTAGTATACATATATTTAACGGAAGAGATGGAAAAAACGACAAAATAATATCTTTATCTTTATAATTGATCTTTTCCTTTCTTTCTAATGAAATGGTAACAAAACGAAATTTTAGTTATTTAATATATTTCTGATGTCGTGATAAAAGAATATACAACAGGCAGTTTTTGGAAATTCACTCTCTTCTACAATAACTTGCAAATGTAAGATTCAGATAACAGCACGACTAAACTGACGAACAGTAACGAGTGGTCGTCGCGTAACTTTAAGATTAAAGGCCTCGCTACATGGCCTGACCTGACATTGTTTAAAAGAGATGGCTATATATAAGTTTCTGGGGGAGCGAAAGGGAGAAGCTATAACCTTAATAGTTTGTTTCTTTTGCTCCCGTGAAATTCAAACCTAGCTGTCCCTTTCGCACGATGTCAGGTCAGGCCATGTATAGACACCCTAAGATTACAGAGGTACTCGTCATATGGAGCTGGAAAATGTTTATTTCTTAATTTTATAATAATATTAAATCTTATTCTAATTGGGATTTCTTATACATCAGTATTTTCCTGTATAAAAATTCGTAGAACTAACAAAAGTTGAAAGACATGATAAATGTAGTTCCAATTTTTTTGGCCGCTCGAAACATGTTTAACATCGCCCCTTCGCACATACGCTACGCAATTCTCCGATACCCAAAGACTTTAATACCGAGGCGACTAATACAATACAAAAAAATACTAAAAATACTAGATACTAAATAATAAATTACTAAACACCTAACAAGTACCTACATACTAAAGCCGTCTGTTATCGGAGACTTGGGTAGCGTACGAAGGATCTTAGCCTCGTCGGTCGTACCGGTAGGACGCACTGGGGCACGGCACTGGGTTGAATACAGTTTGTTTTTTTTTTTTTTTTTTTCTTTTTCCTCCTAAGAGGATTTTGGCGTCGCACGTCTTATGCATTTGCCAGTGTCAAGTATACATATTTATTCTCAAGTTTAGTTAGATATAATCAAACAAGTCATAGTCACTGTCAAAGTCGAGCAAAGCAAGTCACGGTCAAGTCCTAGTCATGCCCCGGTAAAGTGGTGAAAACTTTACTAGAGCCTTCTATGGAGTTTTGGAAACAACACGAAAATTCACATTTCACGACATTATACCATTTACCAACACTCGTACATGTTCACGAACACTTAACGGGTAAAAATTCACAGTTTTTACACATTAACACTCGAAATAACACAAGTAATGGAAAATAATATAATGACGCGACATGATTTCTTCACGTTCCCGCCAAAACTCTACAGTTTGTTTCTATTTAGATTTAACCTTATGTAAACAAACAACCAACCAATGATAATCACTAGCGTGGAAATTCGGAGCTGTCATTCGTCGAATGACGCCTTGTTTGTTTTGATACGTAGTTGAACATCTAAAAAACAAATGGCACAGTTCAAAATTAAACAGGAACTGTCGAACTGTATGGAACGCACCTTAGCACTAAAATAAACTATTAATTTGAGCAGAATTAACAAAATGGTCAATTAAATAAATTAAATGGATGCAGTGACAATTTTCAAAAAATACACCATATAAACAAACAAAACAGATAATTGAATGACGTCGAATATGTTGCAGCATTTTCTGAACTACATTTGACAGCAATAAATTTTTGCATCCTTTTCTCACATACTGAAATAAAAAGAGAAGCAGATACTTTTGGTCCAGAATTGACGCCATTCGTCAACAGTAAATGTAATGTACTAGGATTCAATATTTTTCGTTTAATCACTGGTTTTACGTACGAAACACCTGGCTCAAGTCAAAGTCTTTTAAATTAACGAGTCCCATGTGTCCGTTGATCATACAGTAATATTCAGCACCAACTATGTACGCCAGTACCATAGCTCCCACCATGCTGCCGAGGGATGTAGACTTGGGGAGTAGTATGCCGGTGGCTATGAGTAGCCCGATGTATGTCATGTACCTAGAAATGTGAGGAAGATTAGACGCAGTTGGAAATTTTCTGTCATACCACAAAAATATTAACGAGCTAGTCATCGGCCATTAGACCCACTCAAACACCAGCGTTTATAATAGTTGAAAGGCTAGACGTCGCCGTAAGGTTAGTTGTAGTCAACTAACCTGATGGCAAATGGTCGAAGATGGTACACACCTAGCCTGCAATGGGAAATGGCTCTCAAGTGAGGCTACCGGACACACCGTTAGTTATTACAGATTTTTATCTTGAGTAGTACCTAGTCATGGTTTCCTCAAGATGTTTTCTATCAGTTAGCTCAAGCTCTGGTTGGAATGTGAAGCCACGCTCTGCGGTGTGCGATCCGAACGCGCTAACCACTGAGTTACCATCGCCGCATTGGCCTTGCTGAAAGCTAAAGCGCTGAAATGTGAGCTCTAATTGCAATACAGATTTATTAGACTTTGTCACTCTGCTGTGAGGTACAAAATTGGCACATTTCAAGGTTTTTTTTTAGCCAGGTTGAGATTGAGTGAGCCTAATGGGAGAAAGCCTTATAAGATAATTTTGTACAATTAAGATACTTTTAATTTATGAATGACTATCTGTAATACTTAACTAAATGAAAATTGATTATTAAAAATTTCGCAAATACAAAATAATAATTAATAATACATGTAAGTATATAATTATATAGTGTTCCCACTTACGTATTAGATATTATAAAAAAAAACTACTAGCTGTTACACGCCACCCGAACTACAAAAAAAGTAGCCCGTCGTCTCCGACATTTAAGCTATATCTATGCAAAAATTCAGGTCGATCCGATCAGCCGTACAGCCGTGATAACGCGACAAACACCCAGACAGAGAGACAGATACAGAGATAGAGTTACATTCGAATTTATAAGTTTATAGTTTATATTAGTTAGGATATAAAAGAACAATCCCTTTATTAGGACTCAACGCACTGACCAAACCGCACCCATAAAGAATATAAGACTATGTGTTAATCCAGGGTTTAAGCTACCTCTATACCAAATTTCATTCAAATCTGTTCAGCCGTTACAGAGTTGAACAGGAACAAACACATACTTACCAACTTACAAACATTCACATATTAGTTTGATGTGATAAGAATCCATAAAATATATGAACAAGATGAACCCCTTATGAAGTTCCTATAAGCCCAAATAAATAATAGCCCACCACCACAATTGATGTCAAAAGTTACCTATCTGTCCTAATCTGGGACCATCTAAGCCTTACAGCTCTTCATTTCTGCAATAGAAGTCAAAAAATTAGTGAAAAATTAACTAAATTAAATGCCCTAAAAAAAATTGCTTGTTTTGCTAAAATGCTGATAGTAAATAAAGCCCCTTTGGAAGTGTTTACTTTTAAATACTACGGGCTTATCTAACTACAATACTCCAAACAAAATCATATTCATCAGTCAGAAGACGTCCACTTCTAAACATAGGCCTCCTCCATAGAGCGCTACACCAACCGACAACGTGCCACTTGCATCCACTGGTTGCCGTGAGTTTCACAATGCCATCGGTCTATCTAGTGGGAAGCCTGCCTAGGCTGCGACGTCACCACTCAATAACCTTTCTTCCCAATCGATTATCGGTTCTTTGAGTGATGTGGCCTGCCCATTGCCAATTCAACTTGCAAACTCTGAGAGTTATATCGGTGACTTTGGTTCTTCGGCGAATATTCTCATTCTGGATTTTATCACTCAAAGAAACTTACAAAATAAGAACTTTATAAAAAATGTTTTTAAGTACTGTAGTAGGTATTATTATAAGCATGTTACCTTGTAGTAGTCATTGTTTCTGATGAATCAATTTCGTTCTCTCTATCTGCTACGCAAAACTCGCCCTTCTTTGAATAGTCTTTAGCACATTTCCTGCACATATCGGGCCCATCTCCGTGACATCCATTGCATGATTTATCACATTTTGTACAAGCGTACGATCCTATTGAATTCATACAGAATTCATCCTTCTTACATTTGTTTGTTTCATCACACTCGTTTATGTCTAAGCAGCCTTCGTCAGCGTCAAACATGTAGCCCGGCTTACAAGCGCTACAGTCTCTATTACTGCCTGCGCGACAGCCACCAGCGCAGGATATGTGGCACGGAGAACAGAGCATTTTGGAGTTGTCTGCGTATGCTAAGTAGTACCCATTTGCACATCGGTCACAGCTTTCTCCTGTATACCCTGAATCGCAAAGGCATGTGCCATTACCTTTACGGGTTCCATCGCCTCTGCATTTACCATTTCCACTGCAGAGTTTTTCATGGTCTCCAGGGCAGGGAGTGCAGTCTTTGCCGTAGTGGTTTTTCGGACAGCAAACCTTGATTTTGTCAATGCAAATGTATGTGTGTAAGTCTTCAGATTCGTCTGGGTCTTGCGCCCACCATTCTTCTATAAATTCTTCAGCTTTTTCGGCCATATGGTGACACTCAACCGAGTGCTTGCTTGACTCTCTGCAAATGCTGTCTTGTATATCGATGAGGCGCATTTCGCTTCGCTTGTAGGACTTCTTGAGCTTCTCTTCCTCCCATGCTGTATCGCCACCCTCATATTTACCCCTGGCAGTACGCTCGAGACCGTTTTTGAAGGATTCAATGAATAGCTTACAAGCTTGACAGTCACCGACTGGAGTTCTTGTTTGTGATATAACAGAGGGATTTAACACTGGAGGCTGAACATTGCAAAAAATTGTTGGTAAAGAAATTATGGTCAAAACAAATTTTAATGCTTGTTTTTTATGTCTTCCCATGTTGTAATGTCCCTGAAAAAAATGTATCACTATAGTATATTCTTTTTAATTGATATTTTCATTTAGAAAATACACTGTACATTTAAAAATACACTGTGGAAAATCTGTCTGTGTTCAAATTACCTCTATCGATCTGCGATTGTTCTCGAACAACACTAGTAATAGTAAAACTTTAAAAGAATCCGAATGGACGGCTGTACACTTTTTAGGATAATTATAATAACTAGTTTTTCTTTGCACAAAGGTTTTAAAATGGAAATAAACTGACGTGTTTCATTCCGACTCGCTCACGCTCGCTTTGTTTTTTTTTGACTTTGACGTGTCAGCAAACAAATCAGCAGACGGCTGTTGTTGTTTTTTAATCGTCCAATATGCAAGCTAAAGCCATTAAGGTCATACTGCCTTGTCTTCTGTATGTTACATTTTTCGATAATTTTACTTTATTAGAAGCACCTATGGAGTTTTCGACGCATCACAAAAGGTCACGTTTCACGACATTATACTATTCAGCAACACTCGTACAGTTTTGGAAAATAATACAATGACCCGACATGACTTCTTCATGATCCCGCCAAAAGTCCGTCAGATGTTGAAATAGTCGTAAGCCATTTTACGTTCCGTTCTACACGGTTATAAGAACCTCGTTTCGAAGTAAGATTTCGTGGACTACAAACTTAAATAAAAATTTTCTTTGAAACATTTGTGTTACTTGGAAAAACTTCTCTGTCTATGCTCGGTAAAGTACAACACGTTTCGCACAAAATGTAATTTCCATAATTTCAATAATAATAACCAGCTCCTACGTGCCGGCTATAATGTTTAAATTAGACTATTAATAAATTAATATGTTATGCCTCCGCGTGCAGATAAAATGAGAAGGAGCTAGTGCGCTAGTCAAAAATCAACTAATAGCCAATTATAATTATATTATAGGAGGAAATCATCCGAAATTTTAGATATAAGTATTAATCCTAGAAATTAGGATTACCTCAATAATGACAGTGTGATCTGACGAACACTAAGTTCACACAATTTTGTTTTAATAAAACGGGAATACTCACGTAAAGTTGAGGCGGTTAATCCGACTACAGTTTCGATCACATTCGGTGGTCAAAATCACACAAATTTGTTACAATTTTGTACATCATATTTTTTAATTTATGCAATAAGTACCTAGTAGACGATAAGATAACAAATAACATACATTTATCTCAAAATAAGTTACTTCTATATTCTACCCAGGAAAGTAATGAGGTACACGTAAATATTCTTCCGGTCATAGTCCTGCCCTCGATTAGTCAATCGACCGGCCGGATTTCTATTTTATTTACGCAATACAGGTAAAAAGTATACTTATTAATTATATCTACCTTATTATACCCACCAAGAAACTTGAGTTGCTAGCAACTGTTTAAATATAAATATTTCAACAGATATCTTTCAATATAGACCATCTTATTTAAAAAAGTTGATACGTATATATTGAAATGTACCTATTGCTCGTGTTAGCAGGCACGTCGGTACCTAACTATACGTTAGTATAGTAAAGTAACTATAGTAGGTACTTTTATTTTGTTTTTTTAATGTCTTTTTTTTAATTCTTTTTTTTCTCTGGAGTTTTGTTGATATTCGACCATGCCACTCGCATTGTAAACTTATTACATGTATTTTAGCTACTCCTAAAATAAGCCCTTGTCCCTCCGAAGAGAAACAAGTACAGTATTACTAGATTCTTGGCTTCTTCCGATGACGGTGAAGCCACCTGGCTCTGGTCATCTTTCGTGCAGTACCTATTATCTATACTGTGCCATCAGTGGCGCTGTGCAAATATGCATCGTCATTTCGACTCGGTTATGAATTAATATCTCATGCTAGAGTATCTTCTTAATTTTAAAGATAATTCAAGAATGATTGGCTGCGGAACAATGATTGGAAGGCCTTTTTTGTGGCGAACTTTTTCTTTGTTTTTATTTACTTACTATACCTATCTTTAGTACTTATTAACTACTCTCTACATAATATAGTGCAATCAAAGTTGGCTACAAATATTTTTTGTTTATATTATACCTATAAGGTGTACATTTGTCTACACTTGCTTTAGATATTGTTATAGATACCTGACAACACTGACGTCGTTTGTATGTAAGTTTTCAACTGTAAATCCATTTATACTGAAATATCTTAGAACAAGCCCTTTTATAGGAATCAACGCACAGACCAAACCGATTATGATACAGACTTGAAATTTAAACCCAATACTCCTCAAATGGGCTAGATAAAGAATAAGAACAGATTTTTCGAAATTTCACCTCTGAATGGGGCAAAATGTTTATAAGGAAATTAAATCTTTTCCATGCTAAGCCAATGAAACTCGTTTAGTGTGCTAGCAAAATAAAGAAACGCATGTCTCAGTTTTTTTTCGGAAATCAACCTCTCACGAGATGGAATGGGTACTAGAAATTACAGTAGCCTAAGCGAACAAGCTAGTTTAATACATTCGTAAAAAAATCGCGAATAAATTTCAGAAACGTCTTTTTACCTAAATGTCATCTCATCTATAACCTTGAGTGGCTTCTACAATACCAGATACTTTTAGTCACCAAGAGGCTGACGTCATAGTTGCATTGCAAATGCCAAGCGTCGGGCGGTCGAGGCCTTACGTACCCATACGTAAGGCCAGCGCCGCCGCTTTCGACGACTCCAATCACAATTACACACTTTTTGCGATTTTTTGTCTGATGCGAAGTGATTCGTTCATTCATTCATTCGATTTAAGGCCTCTCTCATGCACATCACTCTCTCTCTAAGTTAAAAAGAACATCTTACGGCTCCATGTCGTAGCATTCAAATAAATAAATTTTTCATTTTGATCGTTTATCACCATTGCTACGAACACTACTGCTCGGCACTACCTGTGGTGCTGTAAGAATGAGCTGATAAGTCCATACGTTACAATAAAATTATTATTATCTTTAGAATTTAAAAACATAAAAGTCAAATTGTAATGCGCAAAATATCAAATAATTACCTTTGATAGAAAATGCCTGGATAAAAAAAAACAGAACGATCTTAGCGCAATGTCTTACTTGTATCCCACTGATATGTTATTAGTAGAAAGTTCATGATTATTAACAGTATTATAATTGACTCAGATTTTACTGTGACAAATGGGCATTTGTATGTATGTTTGTGTGTATATTTGTCCGATGACAACTTGCGAACCGTTGATCCGATCTTCATGAAATTTTGAAGGCAAGTAAGTAGTTCATTTCGATAATTTTTAAATTCGAATATGAGCTGAATCAGTCCAGGGGCTGTGAAGATATAGGGGTTGCGAAGTCTCAGTTCGGTGCAAACTACTAGTAATTTTCAATTAAATTTGGGTTCACTTTGTATTGGTATTTTTTGTTAACATTTATATCACAAAAATATTGATCCCTGCTAGTGCTACCGGAGATCAAATTTCCTATGAAACTACTTGCTTCAAGTAGTGTCACGAGAAAAACTATTTATTGCAATACCGGTTGTGTTATGGCCACACGGGAGAGAAAATTCATATAGTAGTAGTGCCAAGCGTTAGTGTCACGGAGAATAAAGGGTTTTGATTACTTTACGTTTGAAGGAAGATATTGAAAAAGCTAAAAAAAAAAAAATTACTTTTTTGAAATGCACACTTAGTGGTTTTATAATATATTCAACAGTGTGGACGGAGTAAGGGTTTTAATAACAAATCTAGGATGTTCGTGAGCGTATTTTTATTCGATTGCTTTCAGGCCTTCGACCATTTAGTCGTTTCGTGCGTGATATCTATTGTTTAAGTGACCTCACAATTTGTTTTATTTATTAATCTTCCGTAAAGCGTAAACGGTATTCTTTTTAATTTTTGAATTTACTTTCTATGCATAACATGTTGGTTAAATGTTGTCTAGAAGGAAAGTTATCAAATATTATAGTATGAGGCTTACGAGCGTGGAACATCTCCATACCGGTGCGTCACAAAAAAATCTGCCGACCGTAACACGAAACGGAACAATATTTCCCGCCCAGAAATAATGGCGATTCCCGCCAATATTCGAATAAATTAGAACGCGGAGGTTGTAAAGAGTGGGTGCGCCGCCTACTTTACCCGCGAAAACCTTCGAAGCTCCGAACGCAAGGATTGCGCAACGTAACTGGCTTCACTGTTCACTGGCCATATGTTTTGCTTGGCATACTTTATTATTTTAACTAGGTATGCAATGAAAGAAGATTTATTTCAGGTAAAATATTTTCAGCTCAATAAATCGAATGTTCTTATGAAGAAAACGTGTTCTGCAAAGTGATAAAAAGCCAATAACGTTGGTAAGTCCGTTTATTACGTTATCCAAGGCGACACATCGTTAGCACCTGCGGCAAAAAAATACTGTTTCGGCTTGATGAGTTTTTTACTGACGAAAAGACACCATTAATTTTTTATCTTTTTTTTTTATATTAATTTGACAAGTGCGGTGTTGGCTATTCAGCCAGAAAAAATATCTAATAAAATAAGTCACGTACAAACATCCTGCGACGCGTCTTCCATAAAAACAGCTCAGCTAATCGGCGGTCATCGCTCTCTCTAGCTGTTTCGTAAAATATATTTTATTATTGCTGGCAGACGGTTACGGGAAAGACGAGTTCCATTCTGGTTTCGCTATGTGTGCACAAGTGTCGCCCGCGTAATGGCCGCATATTGCCTAATTTGGACACAACGGACAAAGGAGTTATGTTCTACTTTTAAACATCTACAATAGTCTGGATACTTAATACAGACCGACCATCATAGACTTTAAGTTGCATTATGTACATTATACTTAGTTTCTCAACTAATGAGCTGATCTTTAACTCAGCGATACCTATGTTAAGAGCTATAAATGAAAATGTTTTAATTCTGAAGCTAAAACTTGTTTACCCAACTAAAGGTAGGTTAGAATCTTCTAGTAAATAAAAAAATACCTTTTAAATACTTTTTTTTTGTAAATACATATATAGACTACACAGAACAGACAAAGAACAAACATCGATGTTCATCAAACAAGTGTTTGTCCTGCGTGGGAATCGAACCTACAACCTGTAGGAAATCCTCCCCCTAAGCCACAAGGCTATTCCTATCTGTGCAGCTATGAGGCTGTTCAGAAATCACTGAAGGTTCGACGTCTTCGCTCCAGAGGTATTTGCCTAAGTGGCTTGCCGCAGGATAACAAGTTAGATAGAACAACCCTGAGCCCCTTCTCTGAAATTCTGAATTCTACAATGCACGACACCTCGACCTTTCTAAAACGTGACGTAATTCTGACTTTGTTGCAATTAAATACATACTAGAAATTAACCCTGACTTTTATTATTCGGTCCCTCAGGGAAACAAAATGAGGGTGTTCAGTAAAGCGTATACAATATTCCAGAATGGAATTCAAATAACGATCGTTAACTTTTTGCGGCAAAATTTCTTGAAATTCCCTTTTATTCTGTAAATTGTTTGGCCAGCACAATGCGTGCTTGCTCTTCGTCATTATACAAAATAGTTATAGTGCTTTTGCGGCCGCGAAAAACGACAAAGGTTTCGATAATAAAAAAAAAGAAAACTATCGATTGCTCTCTGCGGGGCACCGCGATAAGTCCCGGCGTAATGATACATCAACTATCATTTTCGAGATGATAATACAGACGTACAAGGATCTTGTAGTATGATGCTTCGTCTAAGCAGACGTACCTATTTGTGGCGCACAGAGCGCATAACTTTTCTTGACATAAGCTGCAAAAAAAAAGGATTGTGTCAATTTTTGCCCATAGACAAGAGCAATCCAAGAGATACAGAATGAGGTGTTTTCCAAATAAAAAATCCTGGTAATAAAAGTACCCAATAGATGGCGTTAGATGTACCTTGAGGATTTTCTGTCACTGTCAAGACATGAAAGACAAAAAAAAATACGTGTGCCTTTTTTTCTCTCGTGTTTTTTGGCTCCACGTGTGTATTTAGACAATTTCAAGTAATTTAACTATGTATTTGACTTCATATGAAATATTACAATAGTTGACACTGGCTAAATACACAACATGTGGAGCCAAAATTTACGATTTAAAAAATAAACATAAAATATTTCGACAGAAATGACAATGACAGGTATTACGCCATCTAGTAAGTATTTTAGAACTTTTTTTTTGGAAAACGCCTCATTGCTAGTTAGCAAGCAGTGTTTATATTTATTAAAAGCTATAAAAGAGATCGTAAACTCAAGCTATCAGATGCGTTGATTTATAAAAGAAAAATAATAGGCCCGCCCTCAAAGGCATAAAAAGCAGAAGCTACCGCATACGCGGGCAATCTAACGAGAAAAATAAAAGAAATCCCATTATGTTCTGGCGTTAACGGCTCACTCTTTTCTGAATTACTTATTAACGGAATAGTTTCAAGGCTGTGGGTTTGGTTTGTAGTTAAAAGAAAATATTACAAAAATAAGGGTTAAAACATAGGTGAATAATAAATGCAAGATGCGTCGAGTTAGTGCTTTTTAAGAAATATTATTAGTAGCAAAAGTGAGTGTCAGTCATTTAAAAAAAAAAAACGAAAACGTGTGGACCGGACGCGACGCGGTCGATAACACCCTGTTACCATTTTACTACGTTTGTATACTTTACAACGATATTTGTGTTCGTACCTACCTACACCATATTTGCGGTGTTTGATCAAATATTCGTGTGTCTCCTAAATAATATCACGAACACACCGTACACACTATAGATACATATTATAGATACGTGGAAGTCTCGTACTGTTCGATTTAATCGATTGTTTCTTCCACGTACCTGTAGCTTGTGGAATGGCTTACCCCATTCGGTTTTTCCACCGAAATATAATGTAGACTGCTTCAAACGAAGGGTGAACAGAGTCCTCAAAGGTAGGCAACGCACTGACAATGCTCCTGGTATTGGAGGTGTCCATAGGCGGCGGTGACCACTTACCATCAGGAGGTCCGTCGCTTGTTTGCCATTTATTATTTAAAAAAAAAAAAAACAAACACGAGGACGCAAATGCCGTTAAATAATATTTAAATCCTTTGATGTGTTATCAAAAGCCAACAACCGGGCGGGTCCATGTGTTCCAAGAGCATGTCGGGCCATGCTTAGTAGGGTTCCGTAGGCGCGTAGGACTTTTGAAGTATTTATCAGTTTTTTCCGCTTATCTCAAAAAACCCTCATCATATTGCCCGAAATATTTTTAAAAGACAATTTTTACTAAAATCTCTCAACATGGAAGATAACAAGTATCTGAAATGCATAGTTTAGAAATGCAAGCGACTTTGTCGGCCCATATTTCGCAAGCGGTACGTCTGTTAAAAAAATGGTGTCTTTAAAAGATCTTTTCAATGGTACCCCAGAGGTAGGGGATAGGCGAATTTTTTCTATCCCCACTTTACATGTATGGTAGCTAACCTTATTATACAAAAAAAAAGTATTTCTATTTTTTTCTATTCTATTCTTTTGAAACTGGACGTCTATACGTATACTATCGTTGTGCAAAATTTTATGCATGTACGTTCATAACTGTGGAAGTTATAAAGGTAAAGGATTAAAATTAATTTAAAAAAAGCCAATCTATGCCATTCGTAAAAAGTTTCTACCGCCCAACTCCATTCCCCTTAATAAACATTATGCAGGTGATGTGAACCTGCAAGGTATGGATTCGGCTTTCTTCAGAAATCCCCATAGACAATTCCCGCCATTTCGAGCATGATCAGCGCGGGCTTAGCGAGAGGCGGAACTATAGTAGGTAATAGGCGCATTCCGTCGGCGAGCCCGTGAATGCCGCTGCACTGAGAATCTTTGAATGGCTTAGAAGGCTGTGTTTCAAACTTTTCCACTTATTTAGTTTATACTTTACTTTTTTACTAGCCTTGTGGCTCGGTGGGTGGATTTCCACCTTGTGGGTTCGATTCCGACCCAGGACAAACATTTGTGTGATGAACATGGATGTTTGTTCTTTGTCTGGGTGTTTCTATGTATTCTGTGTATGTATTTACAAAAAAAAAGTATTTATGTATTCTATCAGTTATCTGGTTCCCATAGTACAAGCTTTCTTAGTTTGGGGCTAGATGGCGCTGTGTGAAACGTCCACCAATATTTATTATTATTTTATTATTTATTACGTTGGTCCAGTTGATCACACTTTTAAATAAAATGAACAATATTAATTATGATTTCTATGCATAAAGATAACCATCATTGTACTTGTAGGTGTGGGATATCCGACCCCTAGACATTAACTGGCCGCGAAAATTGCAGATGTCGTTTCTGGTCACAATCACAAATCACTAGTTAAATACTCCTAACCTATTTGGACAAATTAAAAAATACCTGAAAGCTCATTAAAAAAAAATGTAGAACGAACTCATCAAGTAGCTCTATATAACACGCCTCAACTTTTGAAAGGACAACATAAAAAATACCTGAAAGCTCATTAAAAAAAAATGTAGAACGAACTCATCAAGTAGCTCTGTATAATACGCCTCAACTTTTGAAAGGACAACATAAAAAATACCTGAAAGCTCATTAAAAAAAAAATGTAGAACGAACTCATCAAGTAGCTATAAAAACTGACGTGGTTTTGATACATTTTGTTCTAATAAAACGGGAATACTCACGTTAAATTGAGTCGGTTATTCCGACTATAGTTTCGATCACATTCGGTGACCTTTATCAAGGAATGCTCAGCGAGACACGCGCGCGACCTCGTCTTGCCTTGCTTCGCCTTGTCTTGTCTTGTCTTGCCTTGTCTTGCCTTGAGTGCAAGGCAAGACATGGCCTAGTAAGCCTAGTATATGCCTAGTAAGTATACTTACTAGGCATAGTTCGGTACATATTTTGTGTTTTGGTGACGCAATTATGAAAATATGAAAAGCTCTAAATAGTTTCAAAGGATTACAAGGTACATGCGTAGAGCAAAGCCAAGAACATATACAACTTTTACGATTCAATTGTTGCTTACAGTTTATAGCTTTAGTTCAAGGAACTTGGATAGGATAATAAATTCTAATCGATAGTATATTGGAAACGAAATTAATTAAAGGAGATTACATGCGTTATAGCTTGCTGCAAGTTATAATAAAGACTTGTAAAAGAGTCTTAAGTCCTCTAATAATAAGACTTTTCTTTAGACTCCGAATTAAAAAAAAAACCTATTTCAGGACTCGAGTGGTATAAGTTACAAGTCTTTGCTGGAAGAATCGGGACTGATCCGTCTTAAAAAGACTCGAACGTGAGTCCTTACCCAAGAAAATGTGCATGCTACATGTTCAAAGAAGGTCATGGTTAAACGCGATTTAAAAAAAAAACTCCCAAGTCACCAGACAAAACATTACCTATTTAAACACTGTTTTAGACTTTAGTGGTAGTTTACTACAATGCGCATGCAACTGTGCCGAAATATCGGGAACTCAACAAAAATAATAACCTATTTACTTGTTCCAGTCGCATTGGACTCAATATGTCAGGTATTTTGATTTGACTCGAGTCTTCTCCGTCTATAGAGCTCATGACTTAATTTGACTTAAATGTACTCAATCGCAAGTTCCAAAAAAACAACTCGACAACTTTTTTTTTTGTTATGTTTAATCATTTTATGTCTCAATAAATAAACAACTCGAGTCATTTACAACACTACATATGATATTGGAACTTGAATTAAAAACATTTAGTCTAAAGATATTTTTTGAGGGTAGATAAACTTTCCATCTACCGACAAATAAGAAGTACGGATAGTTTATTGACCGGATATTTACTTTTATCTCTTTTTATTACTAAATACAGCGTGTGCAAAATGATAGACTCTAACCGATGGACATTGGACAAAGGTCACACGTTACCTAATGCGCGGGTACCATGGGAACCGCTGCGGTCACGCACGTCATGCACGCGACACAGAAAGCTCAAGTGAATGTACAGTAGAAGTCTTAGTAAGCTGCCAACGGGTATAAATAAGCTGTAATGTTGGCAACTTACTAACAATTCATACGATAAAGTCGATTTTGAAAGGAAAATGAACATCCTAGATTTATAATAAAAATGATAAGATTCCACCTAATTATAATTATGTAAATCAAATGACGTAGAAAAAAGTACTGGCAGAATATATAATATCACCACACGAGGTCGAGTTAAGTAATCCTCGCAACCGACCGTAACAACAAATGAATTGCTTACAAAACGATGCAAATGAACCAGCGAACTAGGCCCGCCATTTATCGATGTAAACTATCGGAGTATCGAGTAGACCGCAATAAACTACAGCTGTCAATGTAAAAGGAGAATGTAAACAAACCTCTTTGTAGAGTCGCTGACAGGCAGACCGTCCGAAACTCGGGAATTGAAAAAATAAACAAGCACTGTTATGAAACACTGTAACGGGCACTGTAGTTTACGGCACAGGTGGGTTTCGAGATCGTAAGGCGGCTGAGGATCCGCGACGTGCGCTTGCGCCGGCCGTTCCGCACTGACTGCTGCGAAGGCATGAACGGTGAACGTTGCTTGACCTTCCTGCCCACAGAGCCTAGCAATAGAGCCTCTTTTCCTTTTAAAACGAGATCCAAAATGTGAGGCATTCTAAGAAAAAAATTGTACATAGAATGGGAATTTCCCTAACCAAAGCTAAAAAAAATAAAACAAAAACAACTAAAATACAAAAAAATAGCAACTAAAACTTGTAACATGCAATTCGGTCTGATATTTTTCATAACAATTGTAACGTGTCTTTAATAAATAAAGACGTCAAATTAGCCTGCTTAAACATAGAAATCATGCCATGTTTTAAATATATACTTATGTTAGCTACAAATAGTTTTGTAATAAATTAAAAATGTCATATTTTAACTATTACCAGCTTAAACAATTCCTGAACAGAAATTAAATTGAATGCAAACTATTCTGGTCTAATATTCTATATGATAACTATGAATTTTAGTCAAATAAGTGTACCTTAACGTTAACTTTTTTGCTGTTGCGCAAAAGTATACTTACCTTTAACCATGTTCTGTGCTGTGCATACTTCTTAATATTACTTCTATTTCATTATCTTATAGATTATTACTATCTCAAGTAGCATGCATTAAATATCTGCTGTAACCGGGACAGTGGTCAAAAATAATAATTAAACCCCCTTTATTTCCATGGTCGCTAAAGTTGGTTAACATTTTTTAAATTTTGCCGCCAGAGTAGTTTTCTTTTTTTTTTACCTGTAACGAAACGTTCTTGGGGATACCATTTTTGTCTTCTGTTTTGGCTCCATACTGAGTATGCAAAACAAAATAAAATTTAGGTAAGAATTACATTTCACAAGAGTTCACAACAAAACAACTCAGTATACTTAGTCTTAGTCTAGCAAAGTAAGTCACGATCAAGTCCAAGTCATGCCTCAGTAAAGACACTATAAAGCATCCCCCGATGCATTATAGTGTCTATACATGGCCTGACCAGACATTGTGCGAAAGGGACAGCTAGACTTGAATATCACGGGAGTAAAAGAAACAAACTATTAAGATTATAGCTTCTCCCTTTCGCTCCCCCAGAAACTTATATGTAGCCATCTCTTTCACACGATGTCAGGTCAGGCCATGTATAATTGTATAGGCACCCTTACTGGAAGCTTCTACAGAGTTTTGGAAACTCTCCACACACGTGCACGTTACGAAACACACATAGTGGCTATTAATCCACAATTAATATACATTTATAAAAAAAATAAAACTTCCAGCTAAGTGGAAGGACGATATCGCCGGTCCATGGGTGGGCGAATTGGGGTCACCTATGATGCCCACCCAATGGAAAAGAAACTATAAATAAATAAATAAAATAAATATATAATGTTATTATGATGCCTATAGCCGAGTGCGGGACTCGAACCCTCACCGTTCCCCCGGGGTAGGTGCCCTCGCTGCAGGATTCCGTCGAGACAATTGCCTACCTCGCGCCGAACATGAGAGGAGGAAGGCCCCGGAAGTGAAAAAATTTATTGAATAGAGCTGAAATGGATGGATGATAATGAAATTAAAACTCGAAATGACACAAGTTTTCAAAAACAATTCTAAGTGGTGGCTTTTATTTATATTCAAAGGCGGTGACATGATTTTATTCACGTTGGTGCCAAAACAGCCGTATAGAAGCTATAATCATAGTAGTTTGTTTCTTTTGCTCCCGTGAAATTCAATTCTACTGTCCCTTTCGTACGATATCAGCGGGCTTATCCTCTAACTTTGAAACGTTCGTGATTCTGATTGCGAGAGCATCGCACTATGCGCGGTCCCACTCACGCACTATCACTATCGCTTTCAGAGTTACGGGATAAGCCCTCAGGTCGGGTAATGTTAATGGTGTCTACACATGGCCTGACCTGACACCGCGCGAAAGGGACAGCTAGATTTGCGTTTCACGGGAGCAAAAGAAACAAACTATTAAGGTTATAGCTTCTCCCTTTCGCTCCCCAAGTAATTATATATATAACCATCTCTTTCAAACGATGTCAGGTCAGGCCATGTAGCGAGGCCTTCAGTTGTTCTAAATATGAAATACTTTACTTCACTTGTAATATTACAAAACTTGAAACCAGCTAAATACGGTGTAGAGCAAAAGAATAAGAGAAAAAAAATATATATTTCAGTGTAAAGTCATTTGACAGCTCTGGGCTGCTATTGCACAAATTACCCATGGTTTTTGGGTAAAAGCTCAAAAACATGGGTAAATGATTAGATAGCATTTTAAAAATAGGAAAGTGACATGTTATTTCTAAATACACCATACCATTATATGACACGCAGTGTACCTCTAATCAGTGGCATAGAGATCATAATTAACCTAAAATAATATATAAGGTTAATAAAATTTTAATTTAGGGTTGTAAAAACTGTCTTTAATGTATAAAACACAACTTTACATGAATTTGTAACATGTGCCAACATCACTATTATAAGTTTATTACTTTGAAGTTTTTTTTTTTTTTTAAATAACTTTGTAGCTTCCTAGCACTGTTTAGAAAGGTAAGCTAGTTAAATTAGCCTAAACCTAATTAGTAAAACCTTGTAACATTGAAACTTTAAAAAAAGATACTTTGACATTGGAGTTTTGGCGGGAACGTGAAGAATTCATGTCGCGTCATTTTATTATTTTCCAAAACTTGTGTTATTTCGAGTGTTAATGTGTAAAAACGGTGAATTTTTACCCGTTAAGTCTTCGTGAACATGCACGGGTGTTGGTGAATGGTATTATATAGTGAAACGTGAATTTTCCTGTTGTTTCCAAAACTCCATAGAAGGCTCTAGTAAAGTTATCACCACTTTACTGGGGCATGACTTGGACTTGACCGTGACTTGCTTTGCTCGCCTTTGACTGTGACTATGACTTGTTTCATAATAATTAACAAAACTTGAAAATATATAAGTATACTTGACACTGGCAAATGCATAAGATATGCGACGCCAAAATCCTCTTAGGAGGAAAGAGAAAAAAAAAGGGTTGCTTGGCCGTCAACGTCAAACGTAAAAGTAAAATAAAAAACCAAAACAAGTCGAAATTATTGTTTTATTTTCTTAGGCCCTCATCAAACAAAACATCACAAAAGTTCCGTTACATTTTAGAAAACACGAGGACAATAACTTGAAATGCATCACTTACGAAGAATCTGTTCAAATATCGGTAAGTATTAGGTTATGTTCTTTTCTCAAAACTGAATAGTGGCCGAGTTACCAAATATCAACGCAAACTTCCTGTTTTTGTAGGTACCAAAGATCGCCGGAAAGTTTTAAGGCAGGCTTTCATTCACGTAAAATCAGAATGTCGGTCTACGGTGGAGCACCCGCCTGGGGAAAAACCCGTGCCGCAGTTTTCTATTCCAACTGGAATACTTGGTCAAGCAACTTGCTTTTCCCATCCTCATATGGTTCCTAAGGACCATCTTACTTGTGGGATCACGCAGGCTGAGTACAGGGATCGAAGAGAGACATTTGTTGGCAAATTAGTGGCTGAAGTGGATAATATGCACAAAAACCATATAGTAAGTGTTAAAAGCAAATGTTTTTCCAGCTAGTGAGTTAAGTTAAGTTTGGTTAACTCCACAAAACTGCTGCAAGTGGCTCTGGCTATTCCATTAACGTCAGTCTCCATGCAATGGCACAATTTCCTATGGCTTGTACTTACCTGGTGCAAAAGTTTAACCATTGCCATTGAACGCGGCAATGCAGCCAGTGCTATGGGCACCTTTACAAGGGGTGGGCTATTTTCTTAGTTATAGGTACTTTGACATGATATTATTTGACTGTTATTTAATTTTTATTATTTTAGAAATAGTCAAAAAATACTTTTATTTCTTTAACTCCTAGAGTGGCATTCGATATTTTCCTGTTTTTTGCCAAGTGGCAAAATACATCTCCATATTTTGATGTATGATGATCGGTTTCGTGGCTGCCCGCCACTTATTAGAAAACACCGCACACCACGAGGTAGCCGGTGCCACTCAAGGAATTCATTAAATTAATTAATTATGTCATGATATAAATATACATAATTATTGTCAATACTAAAATGAAAAGAAAAACATTTCTTCAAACTTAAAACTTTTTATTTTTCAGATTGTGATACCAGCAGCGAGAAAACAGTACATGTCAGACAAAATTCCATATGTGTTTAGACAGAATTCCGATTTCTTTTACTTGACAGGGTGCTTGGAGCCCTCGGCAATTCTGGTCATGGTAAAGCCAGCGCATGTTGATGCATACAAGGTAATTTACTTGAGTCTATTAATTTTATTACTAGCCCAGTAATTTTACTAAAGTAGCGTTTGACCCGGAAGTAACTAATAACAGGTTTTTTTTCTGTACATATTGTCTACTCTCATATTAATAAACAATAATTAAACAATGCGTATCCAGACTCAAATTTTACATCTTGCAATTTGTCTCTATTTGCACTTTGTTAGAGTATATTTCAGATGACGATCGTAAGCACGGCAGGGAGTCGTTGGCGACGTTAACTTATTATGGCTCAAGCATAAATGCTTTTTCTATGTTCCGTACCACCACACTGCTTAATTTAATTTACTATTGATTCTACGTCAGCAAAATAAACCAAACACTTATTATTTGTCTAGTAAAAACTTAGAAACTAGATACAAGATACAAACACCGATGTTACAAATGATATAGATAATGTACTGGAGCCCACACTAGGGTGGCCTGTGTAGTGGGCTCCAAGCCTTTCCTTAAAAAGTATATCTAAGATAACACAAAAGGTAAAAAAATACATGAGGTTATTATTATTGTAATTGAATTAGGCAAATCAATTGTTATTATTTTCAGAGCATATTATTTGTTCATGACAAAGACAGCCACGCTGAGCTGTGGGAAGGGCCGAGGACAGGGTGCTCCGCCGCAGCCAAGCTGTTCGCAGTCGACGAGTCGAGGCCTGTCGAGAACTTTGGTGGCTACCTCAACAGGTCCGTTATTGAGCATGCTTTATCACAATAAGCTATTTGACTGCATTGAAAATATGCTGCACATGTATGCCATCCTTTTAAATTATAGCATGAAACTTCCAAAAATCATCAGAACAAAATAAACAGATTATGTTTGATAAAAAAAGGTAAATAATTTTCTTTTTTTTTCTTAGATTTGACCGCGTGAACGTAAACGCTCTGTGACAAGTTGTATCTAAAGTGACGTCACACCAAAGTGAATTAATCGACTTTCGCTGTTAAAATTGCAAATGTTTACTTTGGTGTGACGTCATTTATGACGTGACCGGCGCCATGACACAGATTCGCGTTTTGGCGTGTAAAGTTTAAAAATACAACTAACTGATCTCGAGAAAATATCAATGTAGTATACATTATACATTCAATTCAATTCATTTTTATTTCCAAATAGGTATTAAAAATACTCTTATGGATAGTCTATCTATCTATGTCTATCTAGTATTACATTTTATACAACAATAATCTGCAATGTATATATCCTAACTAATATTATAATTCATAGGAATATAGCCGCAGTCGTATCAGGACCAATAAAGCTTCGAAGTATGAAAATGAAATGTTCGTCTCGAGGAAAAAATTTCGCTTGCGCGATTCTGAACTCCCTACATTACAACTTACAGTTGCGCCAAAAAAAGCACAAAAATGTATCGACGCCATCTAGCGAACTATAGGAAGTAACTTTGTCTCTCTGTCTGATAAATCTGTCATGTTAATTCTGATAAGTCTGATAAGCCTGTCTGTCGGATCTTGATAAAATTCGATAAGGAGTTACTGTATATCGCAAAGACGGACATATGATCCTTTTTTATGTCCACGCGTACGAAGTCGCGGGTAACAACTAGTATTATATAAATTCCTGTTTAGCTTAGCATCAGAATCGAAGCCCGCCGTGCTTTGGTATCACAACGAGAGCCCGTCCAACCCCGACATCCACCAGACGGTGCGCGCCGTGCTGCGCGCGGACAGCCGCGTGCAGCTCGCCGACCCGCGGGCCGCGCTGCACTTCATGCGGGTCGTCAAGTCGCCCGCGGAGATACACCTCATGAAGGAGACCTGCTACATCGGGGCGCAGGCCATGAATATGGCCATGGCTTGCACTAAACCTGGTTAGTTCTACGTAAAGACATAAGCCTTGACCCACAGAAAGGTACAGATTCCTCGTCACGCGGGTTTTGTTCCGACACAAAATCAACAAAGTTTGAGGAAAGCATGGGGTGCAGAGTGAGACAAATCGTTCCCATTGGCTACCATCAAGGTTACGCCCACCACTGTACCGAGCATGTTATCTGTGGCTTGACCAAAGAACAACAAGGACAAGAACAGAAGATTCACTCCAACATTATCAAAAATAAAAACAAAAGACCCGACTACATAATGTAGCACATGTCACTCCGACGTAAAGAGGAATCCAATGAGACCTCACTCGTCAAAATTGGTCAAGCCGTTTACAGCCGGCTACAGGAGATACTAAAGGGACACAAACACATACAAAGTACACACATTACCCTTCTTCTTAGACAGTGGGGTAAAAAGAGACTTGCTACATCGTAATAAAGTTAATTTCAACACGCACACTGAAGCATGACTTTTGGCATATTGACATACAGCAATAATAATGCAAGCGAGGAGGCGAGAGTAATCGCTCTGTTATTTTTGCGCTTTAGATGTAACAGCGGCCCTCCCGGGTGGGCTCAAAGCTAAATGCTCCGCGCTCGCATTGGTCGGCCTTACCCCGATCGATTCTTCGACAAGTTGGTCGCTCGGTATTCAATGCGCATGTCAACTAGAGACAAAGAAGACAGACAGCCCGTTACAACGAGAGAGACAGAGAAAGACAATATGCTATAATCTATATTAGGTATTTTTAATCGTTAGTAGTTATTTATCCCTGTACAGAGTTATAAGGAAAGGGTATGCTAAGCCGAAAACGGCTCATAGTACTCATCATTATACTACATACAACTTTTACTATGGAACCAACCCCGAAATCGAAAAAAAAGACAGCTGTTCCATAGAAAAATGTCAATGACAGTCGACAAAATGTATGGAACAGCTGATTTTTTATCCCCCTCGATTTCAGGATTGGTCCCATATTAAATGTTGTTCACAATAATGAGTACTATGAACTTAGCCGAAAGGGTTCGGCTAAGCATACCCTTTTCGTATAACCCTGTATATCTTCTACCTATATCTTCGACAGGAGTGTCCGAGCACGCCATCAACGCCGTCCTCGACTACAGCTGCCGGTTACAAGGGGCGGAGCACTTAGCGTTCCCGCCGGTAGTCGGGGGCGGAGCCCGGGCCACGCACATACACTACGTGACCAACAACCAGCTGCTGCGAGACGGGGAGATGCTGCTCGTCGACTCAGGTACATCAGCGGAGACTTGAAACAGGATGCATTTTTCAGTAACTTCCTATAAAGGGCCTCGAAGTCTGGCATACCTACTGTCCGCCATTTTGTTTTTCTTCAAATATAGGCCATCTGTAGTCTTAGCCTAGCATCAGTGGGCTTATCCCGCAACTCTGAAAGCTATAGCGAGAATTACGCGAGCGGGACCGCGCATAGTACGACTAAGTTGGTACGAGCGAGATGGCATGCTCTCGCAAACAGAATCACGAACGTTTCAAAGTTAGAGGATAAGCCCGCTGCTCATATATCAGTGGCGTTTTTTTGTATGTTAGTTTATTTCCCAGGGAGCCAGCGTTGGCTGTACAACAGTGACCTGTCCCGCACTTGGCCAGTATCGGGGAAATTCTCGAAGTACCACAGGATACTCTACGAACTGGTGTTATCAGTACAAGTGAGTACGTATATGTAAAATTGCATATTAGGACTTTTTCAATAGCCTTGCATCTTTAGTTATTACACAGGAGAATTAAAATTGAACAAAGTGTTTCTTCACACGGAGAGATCGTTGAAACCCTCATTCTTCTAATCTACAGTCGAATTTTTGATCAGACGGCAATTATATTTTATTAAAGATATTTTTTTTACCATCAAAGTGGCGCTCTGAATTCATCTTCGCTCCGTCTGTTTACAGCCGCCAAAGAGTGCGAAAGAAGATGCGAAAAGTTAGAGAGTAAATCATTGTCAGACGAAGTAAACTGACAGATCAAAATGTCACTTGTCAAAATAATGTTTCTACCTTTCAAGTCGTAGTGATGACCTAGTTCAGATTTTATCTTTCAAAATAAGGAATAAATGAAAATTAAATTAAATTATACAGCGTTACATTATTTCATAGTTTGTAAATTTATTGTTTGATTTCTGTATTAAAAAAAATAAGCATTAATTGTCATCCTTTATTTATTATAATTTTTATTATTTAAATTACGAGCTAAATGTTTTTACCACATCGCTATTTTTATTTTATGAATAAGTGGCAGCACTTGTAATGTCATTTTACTCCGTCTGTTTAAAAATTCGACTTTACGATAGGTGGCGGGCGCGCTTTACCATGTGCTATCCATATACAGGGTTATTTGTAACTAACGCAAAACCTCACGTAGACAATAGTAGACATGTTCCCTTCATCGTTCTTCAACTTTTATTCTATGACTTTTTAAATTATTCTGTTTTTTTTTTCTGTTATCTTTTTCTAAATATAAAGTATCAAATGAAAAAGGGCAAAATAAAAAAAAAGTTTTTATTTATTTTCAGATAGCATGCCAATATTGTGACAATATGAAATTGTCTGTCTGTTTGTCTGTCACTATCAGTATTATATATTTTCCTGTTCCTTTTGACAAACAAATGTTTTAAAGTAATGAAGAAGTCATTTTTGTCTTTTCCAGAAGCGTCTAATAGAGATCCTGGGCGAGCACCGTCCGCCGCTGGACCAGCTGTTCGACGCCATGTGCCGGCTGCTCGGGAAGAAACTCCAGGCTGAAGGCATCCTGTCCAAAACCATCGACGCCCACCAACTCGTCGGGGTAAGTAGTTAGTTTAGGAGGGTCTCGGGCAGTCGGGTAAAAAAACACGCTATGTTGTAGTTGTCATTACTAGCAGCGTGTCGCGGCTTCACCCACTAGTCAACAGAAACCGTTTTTTTTTTTAAACTGCCCTGAGCAGTAGGTTAAAGAAACACGCTATATTGTAGTTGTCATTACTAGTTACGATAACACTAGCAGCGCATCGCTGTTTCACCCGCTATTCTACAAACTTTTTTTTATACAGCCCTGGGCAGTAGGGTAAAGAAACACGCTTTATTGTAGTTGTCATTACTAGTTACGATAACACTAGCAGCGCCTCGCGGTTTCACCCGATATTACAAACCCTATTATTTTTTAATGCTTATGCGTTAATTCAGGGTATAACATACCTCCATACCAAATTACATCTAAATCCGTTCAGCCGTTACAGAGTTTAACGCGAACAAACACACTTACATAATTACACATTTACGCACAAACGTTCGCATTTACAATGGTCGTGTGATTCCAGGAAGCGTTCCGGCTGTGTCCGCACCACGTGTCGCACCACCTGGGGCTGGACGTGCACGACGCGCCGCTCGTGCGCCGCGGCACGCCCGTGCTCGCCAACATGGTGGTCACGGTGGAGCCGGGTACGACACACTACACGGGGGGAAGGGAAAATGTTTTTTTCTTTTCTTCTTCGTCAAGATAGTAAATGTTAACACAGAAACTGCTTTAAGGTGCAACGTTTCGGTCAGCGCGCGGAATTCAAATTTTCTTGCGATTTTTGTCAATTACAGCTTAATTACTCGTCGTAGGTTCATGAAAACTAATTTTGCGATAGTAAATAGATTGTTTCAAGAAATTGCACCAACCAAAAATTCGAGTTGGAAGCTAGTATAAGTACATTTCTCATTAAACCAAAAACCAAGATGAAAATCAGCTTATTGAAATTTGTAGCTAAGCCAATGTTATTTGGGTGATCATTTTACCCGTAAATCCTTAAAACAACTTATTTATTGGCGCAAAATTGGTTTCAATAAATCCACGATGAGTAATTAAACTGTGATTGACAAAAAACGCACGAAAATTCGAATTTCGCGCGATGAGCGAAACGTTGGACCTTAAAATATTGAAATAGTTTTTTTTCCTTATGTTTTGGCTCCTCACGTATTGTATTTAGCCAGTATCAAGTATTGTAATATTTCAAGTGAAATCAAATGAAATTTCACAATCAAAATAAGTCAAGCGAAGTAAGTCACGGTCACGTCCACGTAAAGTCCATACCGCAGTAAAGTGGTGGAGACTTTACTAAAGGCTTCTATGGAGTTTTAGAAACAATACGAAGAGTCACGTTTCACAACATTATACTATTCACCAACACTTGTGCACGTTCCAGAACACTTAATGGATAAAATTCCATAATACAATGACGCGACATGACTTCTTCACTTTCCCGCCAAAAAAAAAACATTGACATTGTTATTATAATTTTTTTTTTTTTATATTTCGAATGAGGGGACAGTATTTAGTGAAGGTTCTTAGTCCGGAACACAGTAAATTCAAAATCAACATTATTTATTCAGGAAAAGACACATTCATGTTTTTACAGTCACTAACCGCCGAACTGGGTGTTTAGAACCCGTAAAGCTTTTACAGCATCGATCAAGCGAGGTGTGACCTAGCCTTTAGCAAAATAGTCCTACAATAATTGTTCCCCATGAGTTTTGGCGGGAACGTGAAGAATTCATGTCGCATCATTATATTATTTTCTTAAACTTGTGTTATATCGAGTATTAATGTGCAAAAACGGTGAATTTGTACCCGTTAAGTGTTCGTGAACATGCACGAGTGTTGGTGAATGGTATAATGTCGTGAAACGTGAATTTTCGTGTTGTTTCCAAAACTCCATAGAAGGCTCTAGTAAAGTTTTCACCACTTTACTGTGGCATGACTTGGACTTGACCGTGACTTGCTTTGCTCGACTTTGACCGTGACATAACTTGTTTGATAATATCTAACAAAGCTTGAGAATATATATGTATACTTGACACTGGCAAATGCATAAGACGTGCGACGCCAAAAAAAAAAAAAAAATTGTTCCCCAGGTCTGTACATCTCGCCGGACGACGAGCGGGTTCCGGCGGAGTTCCGCGGCGTCGGCATCCGGATAGAGGACGACGTGCTAGTCACGGACTCCGGTCCGGTCAACCTCACGGACTCGTGCGCCAAGGAGGTGGACGACGTCGAGGCCATCGTGGGGAAGCACAACCTGGGACTTTAAGGAGTACTAGCTTCAACTCAGATCCACCGTTGTGGGCACGACGGGCATGCCCCACAGATCACACCCTAGATTCTGCATTCAGGACGCTCGAAGCGCACCACGCATCAGTCTAAATACACTTATATGAAATTACTCTGATTCGTTGATTGTAGGCGCGAGTAGGCGTAACCTTGAGGTAGCCAATGAGAACGCTCGGTCGCACTCCCCGCGCCCCGCGCCGCGCCTCAAATTTTGGTGACTTTTCGTTGTAACAACGAATCTCGTAATGCGGTATCTAGTGTGATCTGTGGGCATGCCCACACCCTATAGGTACACTACATTAGTAATACAGTAGAACAGTGTCTAAAATAACCCATCTGTAGTGTCTTTCCGCTGCAACGTCACGTCCTGTACAATTGGAATAAGGAACAATTGTTTGTTTCATCGGTCCACATAGTGGGAGGCCTGCCTACGCTGCGGTCTTCCAGTAAGTAAGTGATAAAATATAGTATTAGATTAGATAATTTTCGAGTTACTTGCCTGGGGATTTTACGAAGTAAATTTATATGTCACCTTAAACTTGCATAATTATGTGGTCCATAATCCAGTTAAAAAAAAATATATACTCGAACCGCACTAAGAAAAGTTCTGACAGTAACGCAATGACAAGCTTGCAATGGAAATTTCTGATTTCATGTAAGCGCCTTTCCAATGATATCGACTACTTGGCAGCCACTGACGTCTATATTACTAATAATGGTGTCAATTCTGTTGTACCATTTTCCAAACTAAAATAAATTTGACAGCTCTGAAATTATTGTAACATTGTTCTAAAATGTTAAAATGAAAAAAGGCGCAGATAATTTTAGTCATGTCAGATTAGTTTAGAGAGTAGTGCAACAGAATCGACAGCGGTAACAATAATAATTTTATTATAGAAGTCAGTATTGCCATCTGAAATAATTATATCAAAGTACGCACAAATGGTTCCTACTGTATATTAAAAATAACACGAAAATATAGATTCAAATGTTTACGTAGTTTTAAGTAACCAGTGCGTTACCAGTTGTAAAATGTATATACATAATTTTGTATAAATTGTTCGAAATAAATATTAAGCTGTTGGAAATAATGTGTTTTTTTTACATCTACTTGTACGTGTCCGTGTTTCGGTGGAGCAAAACATCGTGAGGAAACCTACATATTTCCGGAGAAGAAATTCAATGGTGTATGTGAATCCGCCAACCCGCGCTGGGCCAGCGTGGTGGATATAGCCCAATCACCCTTGGAGGGTAGGCCGATATCTCGGGCATAAAGGCTGATACAGACGTGTTTAAGTGTACATTTTACACCCCTATTTTATCTTCAGAAGAGAAAACCCCAAGAAAATGAAAGGTATATTTTTCTTCTTAATAATTTGAAATAAAAGAGATCGATTATAAATAAACTACTTTATTTGCAAAATAATGCGTTTTTTGTATAATAATTATTTCTAAAATAACATTTATATCTAAAAAGGCACATTGTTAACATTCGTAGGTCTATTTTACCAATACTTTATTCTAAAACTTAGGAATGTAGGTAATTTAGGAAAACGGGCACGAAAATGTACCTAAATGTCACAGATCACCCCTATAGATAACGCATAACGACATTTTAGTTCCGACAAAAACGCACCAAACAAGCGGGATATCTAAAGAATGCGCCGCCGCGCCTAGCAATCAACCAATTAAATAATAGGTATAATTATACCGATGCGATTCTATTCTCCTGAATGCGGAATCCATACGAGGTAATCTATGCAAAATATAAAACGTACGTACGTTGGAGATTATAAGGTAAGACGATGCAAATTATAATTTAAAAAGGTTAATTTCGATTTTGTATGGCACTATACAAACCGAAATTGACCAAGTACCTCTCTTACTGCTAACTGAAAAGCCGCTTATTGTTTATGTCTTCAAATAATTGATTGTACAATGGCCGGCAAATATCTTGAAAAAATGACGTTATCTACGCAACAGACAATTTGTGCGTCTCTTTGGCGGAGGGAAGGTTGCGCGCGGAGCTTTCGACGTATGTATACTTACGTCTACTGTCCCCGACTACGCCGCTTTTTGTTCAGGTTATATGCCGGTCCATGTACTATATTTTTTCTTTGACAAGTTTTCCGACTACTATAGGATTAACATCTTTACAGATTTTTGAAGAGGCTTAATAATAATTGTCAGCTATAAATCTATTTCTTGTTAATTAAAATATTCACGAGAGCAAAGGAGAGGGTTTGTATAAAAACTAAAAACTATCAAAAACTCGCAATTTTTCAATGAACGGCAAATATAAAAACATGAAATATATAAAACCACTTCCGCAGATTTCAAAAGAAAAGTCCGCTTTGCTTTTGCGGCCCATAGCCCTTCGCAAAGATAATATAACCAGTTGATCACGCGTGCAGAGAATACCTAATAATACAATTCTCCGCGCGTGGGGAAAATTAATTGCTTGAACGATTGAGCGGGGGTAATCCTACGCGCAGATTCGTGCAATCTGCACCTAGGATCCAATTGTCTAGAGTCCTATTTGAGCATAGTAACTTCGTGAGACGGGAATAGGTACGAGTAGTCAACCGCTTACATGATCGCTGCCCCTTAGCCTACATAATCCCAAAAATAATAAAAACGTTGAACAATCAGTAAGATCATTTTTATTCGAGACATAGCTATTATATGAGTAATTAAACAGTACCAGTAGACTTCTCCAATTATATTTATAGAGGTTCCGAAAAAAAAAGCCAAAACAAAAAACCAAGTTAAAAAATTAAAAGTTAAAGTTGTTAAAAACTGGTACTGAAATTCAAGACAGAATATTCGAGTTTTTGAATGGCTAGGACTACTATCTGTTCATATATAAAGAAGTTATCATGCTAGACAGAGAGCGCATTTTTTAAAACTATGACGTCATATATTCTGTTTGCCATAATACTCGCTAACAGTCGCTCTGTTGGAAAGGGACAGTGCGTCCACTCTGTCCACATAATTAGAATATTATTATTATTTCTTGAAGCCTGTCATTTCTAATAAATTAAACAGCGGTTATATAGCCTATTCAGCGAGGAGCCACATTCGTTTTTCTTAACAAAATTGCTAGCCACTCATCAAAATTTTTATAATCAGTCATTTACAACTGTAAGTTGGTCGCTCTTTAACAAAACACAAAATAAACGCGTGCGCAAACAAAAAAAAATGAAATAAAATAGAAATCGTGAAATAAAATTACTTTCACGCCTCACCTCGTCGCAGCCAGCACGACTTATTTTTACCTTAGAAACTAGATTAAAATAATGATTTAATTTCAACATCAAAAATGCGTATAATAATTGTTCGCAAGATCACTTCGAGTCTTACTATTTACTTCTTCTGTATTGTTCTCAGTATTAATTAATTGCCATCACAGACGACGGACAATTTTAGTCGGTATGTTCATAAAACAAAAGTTGTGAGAAGGACCCACGAAAAATAATCAGCGTGATATATAAAGTGAGAGAGAGAGAGAGAGAGATAGACCGTCGGCTAAAAGTCCGTAGTCTGCGGTGGGTATAAACATAAATTTTTGTAATTTACTGCTAGCACTTTCAAGTCATTTTTCTGATTCTGAAATTATTTTCGACCATTAAATGTATATCTACAGTTATAGCTTACTTAACGTGAAAATCGGACGTCGATAGCGCGGCGCGAGTCGTTCTACATCGAAATTATAACAAATATGTAGAAACGAGATCTAATCTATGGATCGGAATCATGGCCAAATATAACAACATTCAACAGCAACGTGATTTTATCTTCTATATTGTCGCTGATGCCATCATAGTTGTCAATTTTGAAAGCATACGTTGACAAGACTGAACTAAATAAAAATATATTCTCTTCGACTTTTTTACTGCAGCTTAGACATGGATAGCAACACTTTTAGTTAGTTTCTGACATCTGACCTAATTGATAACATATTTCACCCAATACAGCTTCTAACTTAAACAACCCGCGCCACGCACGCAGAAGATGTAGCCGCGTGTCGTGTGTTGTGTGCACTCAAATCTGTCATCACCAGTCGACGTCTTCCGGCAAGCCACCAGGGTATTCTCCCGTGAGGCAAGCGGTACAGTGCCCACCGACGCCGTCGCTCGGTGTCGCCTTCATGTTGTAGTGTACTGCGCTTACTAGACCTTCCACGCTTAGGTACTCAAGAGTGTCGGAACCTAGGGAAAGGATACACTTTAGAATTGAAAAATACGTGTCCGTACAGGATTAAATTTGCGGTGACCGTTTTAATACTAAGGCTGTACATAAAATACTCTGACAGGATATTAAACTTATCACATTAAAAGTGTAAAAATTTATAAGTGTGTTTGTTTGTGCTCACTCTGATTTGTAACAGCTGAATGGGCTAAAATCTTATGTGGAGGTAGTTCTTATTGGAATAACATACTTTTTGTTACAGAAAAAACGTTTGCTTCTTTAAGAGTGGAATCGCAGGGCATAACTTGTTATAACGTTTGAAAATATTTTCCACAGCAACTTACCGACATGCTCGGCGAGTTGGAAGCTATTCATCTTGTTGGCGATGAGCTCTTCTCTAGTGGGAATGTTGATGCCCATGTAGCACGGGAACTTGAGCGGCGGTGACGCTATCCGGATGTGGACCTGTGGGTGTAAACAAGTATGTTATTCACGTGGATAACAACGTCTACCCACCTTATAAAAAAAGAGAGAAGAAATGTATCGCGAGTATTAGCGAGTGGATGTAGATGGAGATATAGGAGATTAGAGATCCTACGATTAAAAAGCAAACATTACAATCGTGTTGAAGCAAGCAAGTTTCTCGCCTAATGGTAATATTATATCCATAAAAATAGTTGCAGTGCCACCCAAAACTTGTTTGACCCAGAGCTATAATTTGCTTTGCTAGAGAAAAAGTCTTGCATGAAAGTTCCAGACAAAAAAATAAGGCATACTTACAAAAGTCTATAATAATAATAATAAAATAATAATAAAGCTTTATTTAATTCAATGCATAGTACCTATTAATTTATTAACCTAAATATTTAATGCATGGACCCCGTTCGGGTAAAAGCCTCCCCCAAGGAGTGCCATCCTTCTCTATTATTAGCTCTGTCTAGCCATCTTCCACCCGCGCACGATACAACTTCGTCTGCCCATCTGGCCCTCGTCGGCCTCTTGATCTGGTGCCTTTTGGCCCAGACCATTTTACTGACCGCAGAGTCCATCTATCGTCCTTGCAACGGGCTACGTGACCCGCCCACTTCCATTTAGCCTTCAATGCAAAAGTGAAGGCATCGCATACTTTCGAATGTCAACGTTCTTTACCTTATCCTTCAGTTTTATACCTAGGCAACTTCTTTCCATTCTTCTCTGGGTAGTCTGAATTTTGTTCCTGGTTTTGAGATCGAAGGTCCAAGTTTGGCATCCATAGGTCAGGCACGGTAGAAGTCCTGTATCCATGACTATTTTCTTGGTCGGTAGCGGGAGTTGCGATTTTAGTATTTCTTTATGGTGCCAGAACTTGTTCCAGGTAATCGCCACTCTTCGGTTAAGTTCATCGGTGTTTCTTTCTTTGCTAAACGAGATTTGTTTTCCTAAGTATATGTAGTGGTTGACAAACTCGAGAGGTGTGTTATTTGTTAAGATGGGCGATGCACTGCGGTTAGACATAATTTTAGTTTTTTCCAGATTCATTTCCAAACCAGTTTTTATACTAGCCTGGTTTAATTCATTTACCATTTTGTTTAATTGGTGAGGGGTTTCTGAAAATAAAATTATGTCATCGGCAAATCTGAGATGACTTAAAAAATTCCCATTTATATTAATACCTTGATTGGACCATGGCAGCTCTCCCATTACGTGTTGTAAGACGGCTATGAATAATTTTGGTGAGATCGGGTCTCCTTGCCGGACACCTCTCTTTATGTTGATTACTTCGCCTACTCTATCCAGTTTGACTCTACTTGTGCTGTTAGAATAAATATTTTTTAGGATATTGATATACTTTTCATTTGTGTTTAGTGCTTTCAGCGATTCCCAGATGCACTTGTGTGAAATTGAATCAAAAGCTTTTTTGTAGTCGATGAAAGCTAAATACAGGGGTTCATTAAATTCTGAATATTTTTCTATCACCTGGTCAACCACTTGGATATGATCCATCGTACTGAAACCGCTTCTGAAACCGGCTTGTTCGATCGGTTGGTGAGCATCGATGACTGGGGCTATCCTTTCAAGTAGACAGGAGGCAAAAAGTTTATAAAAACAAGGCATTAGGCTTATAGGGCGGTAGTTGCCTATATCAGCTGGATCGCCTTTTTTATATAGCAGTATGATTTCCGATATCATCCATTGATGTGGCACAGCTTCTTCACCAAGTATTTTATTCCATAGGATAGTGATTGGTGTCAGTAGTAGAGTCTTGGCAACCTTAATACATTCGTTGGTGATTCCATCCGGTCCCGGGCTTTTTTCTAGCTTAAGTCTCATTATTTGTTTCAATATTACAAAAGTCTATACAATATATTTTTTAAGTACTCCCTAGTAATGTATAAATGATTATGGTTTAAATTCTTACCTCAGCAGCCCCCGCGTCTCTCAACAGCTTGATAATTGGTCCGATCGTGTTTCCTCTCACGATCGAGTCGTCTATAAGCACGATCCTCTTCCCCTTGACGTTTTCCGACAGAGCTCCGAATTTCTTCGCGACTCCGAGCTGCCTTAGCCTCGTCGAAGGCTGAATGAACGTGCGGCCCACGTAGCGGTTCTTGCATAGGACTTCCATGAATGGGATGCCGGACTGTGGGCGGTTGGGGTTAGTTAGAAAGGTATGTTTAAATAATGTATCGTGAAGCTGTTGACAATTATGTTACAGCTTTACAAACAATAGTAAAGTTCACAGATAAATAATAACGTTTTAACTTCCAAGTACTAATCGCGCTTAAGCCTCAGCAGGATAATGTGATTTGCGCCTAGTCAAAGTTTTAATCAAACGAAGTAAGCTGACAGATCGAAATTTCACTTGTCAAAATAATGTTGCCAACTTTCGAGTCGTATTGTAGTGATGATCTAGTTCAGATTTTATCGTTCAAAAGAATGGAACTATGAATTAAATGAACATTACAATAATAATAGTTATAATTCGTTAATTAATTGTTTGATTTAAATATCAACGAATAACACTGCCATCATTTATTTATAATTATTTTTATTATTAATGAAATAGCTCACTGAAATGATACGATTGAATGAACTAAATATTTTTACTAAATTTTTATTTTTATTTTATGAAAAAAAAAAAGTGGCAGAACTCTTGTTATTTTCGAAAAAAAACGACGAAATGTAGGGTTCCATCAGTTTCTTTTAAGGATTTCAGGGATTGTTCCATAGTAAAAGTTGTTCATATACTAGGACATGTCTGTCGTCTAACCGAACAGCAAGTATTTGAGTGGGCATTAACGAACCTGTCCGAGTTTTGGCGTGATGAAGAAGTCATGTTGCGACATTGTGTCATTTTCCATAACTTGTGTTATTTCGAGTGTATATGTGTAAAAATTGTGATTTTTTTATCCATCAAGTGTTCGTGAACGTACACTAGTGTTGGTGAAAATTATAAAGTCGTAAAATGTGACTCTTCGTGTTGTTTCCAAAACTCCATAGAAACCTCTAGTACAGCCTCCACCACTTTACTGAGACATGACGCGGACTTGACCGTGACTATTTTGCTTGACTTAGATTATGACTGAGACTTATTTTAATTGTGAAATATTTGACTTCACTTGAAATATTGCAATACTTGACACTGGCTAAATACACGTGTGATGCCAAACCACGAGAAAAAAATAACGCACCTGTCTGGCGTAACCATGCGCGGCCGCAGTACCCGACTCGGGTACGGAAGACACAATATCTGCGTCGACGGGCGACTCGCGCGCCAGCATGCGCCCGCACTGCATGCGCGCGGAGTATACCATCTGACCTGCAACAAGATAACAACTGTTATGAACATGTCTTTCGAAACAAATTCGTGTAAAAAACGACATTATTTGAATGTCATTCACATTCAGTCATTCGGCAGTCAAAAGTTTAGTTTTCTTTGACTGACAGAATAGAATGCCACCAGAAAAATTATGTATATTGCTTTCCTCCCTGATTGTTTTTTTTTTTTGCTACTAAATGAGGAGACGCAGCGTCACACTTGCCCATAAAAGTGGCTATACATGGCCTGACCTGACATAGTGAGAAAGAGATGACTTAAATTTATATAATTTAACGGGGAGCGAAATGGAAAAGCTATAGTTAATTAATAATTAATTAATTAATTAATAGTTTGTTTCTTTTGCTCCCGTGAAATTCAAGTCTAGCTGTCCCTTTCACACGATGTCAGGTCAGGCCATGTATAGACACCTTAATAGTTCAGAGCCATGGCAATGCACTGCGCTCGTTATCTTTTAGATAATTTAGAGTTTAAATCTAAAACCCAGTAATGTTCATTGGAAAAAATTGGCTTTCGATTTGGGACAGAGTGATGCTTGCAGACTATTGCTTGGCGTTCGAATAACTGGCAAACATCTGATACTTTTGACCTTGCACGAGTCTACATCTCCTGGAGATAGAATCCAAATATAGTAATAGTGGAGATGATCTCCCATTATCCGAATGCTATTCGCTAAATCTTCTCACTACCCGGGTGAAATCACCCCACCACCCGGGTAACTTACCCTCGAACGTGCTGTCTGCTCTTGCGAAGTAGACATACTCGAAGATGCAGAAGGCCTGCTGGCGGTCGGCGGGGCGCTCCACCACGTCCACCGTCCGGATGCCGTGCCGGGACATCTCTATTATCTCACCGGGCAGGACCTCGCGTACGTAACGCGCCCCTACAAAAAAAGATAATTTTTTAATTCCAGTGTCGATTTTAGAGGCTCTAATAGGTATTAGTGTTACCAACAGATTAAATTGTATTGCCGCGGCCAAACACTCGACGAGTGGCGAGGGTAGTAGGTGTAGAGTTGTCACTGTCAGCTGTCAACCTCATAGTATAATTGATGGCACTTATATGCGCGGATGAATCCGGTACGAAAGTTGTTTTAAAGTGGCTAAGCATGACCTGACCTGACAAAGTGTGAAAGAGATGACTTTATATGAGTTTCTGGAGACCGAAAGGGAGAACTTATAGCATTAGTAATTTGTTTCTTTTGCTCCCGTGAAATTCAAGTCTAGCTGTCCCTTTCGCACGATGTCAGGTCAGGTAATGTAGCGAGGTCGCGCGTTCCTCTTTTTGCCGCGAATATTTGCGGCAAGGCTAGGAGTGTGGTTTCAAGGTATCGGTGAACTCAAAACAAAGATTATCCCCTATAGTATCCGCATTACGAGATCATTCTTACGACAAAAACACAGCAAATTTGGAGAAAAGATCGGCTTGCCGGGACCGAAACCAAGCGTTCTATTGGCGGAAACTTGTAATTGGCCTAGTTTTTTTTTCTACTTATTATGATACTAATTAAGTCAGGCTGTAAGTTTTCCTCACAATCATAACTAATATTATAAATAAGAAAACTCTGTCTCTCTGTCTGGGTGTTTGTCGCGTTATCACGGCTAAACGGCTGAACAAATCGACCTGAATCTGGGGAAAATCTGTGGCTTACCCAGCCGCGGATCTGCCATTACAGACCGACAAAGTACCCACGAGATCTACAGTGCGACACATGGATTTTTTCGTCCAAGGTGCGACTTCTAGCGGAGTATGTTATTATACTATGACGTAGAAAAACGCACATTTGCAGTATTCTGACACTGACAGAAATATCGTAAATCTATTTACACCAGATAAATAATTTTTAATTTTATAAACCTTTACTTACCGATGGAGAGAAATCCGCAAGACTCTGACGATACGACCCATCCTTCCGCTCGCTCGTCCACTCCATTCGTGGCGCAACCGTTCATCAAAACTGAAAACATTTGCTAAATTGAAGGAAATATCTAAAATGCATATTTTTCCAACTTAGTCAGATTCTATAGATGCGAACGCGATTGTTCCCAGGAGTCTCCTAGATAAAGTGAAAAGTGGTTACAATAAGTGCGGCCCGAAATACGCTAACAGCTGCAACAACGCAGCACTCATGAGAATCAACACAGCTTCAAAGATTTCTATTTCGTATCATGTTGTTTCTCGTTAGCGCTGTTGCCGTCGTTGGCGATGTTGACAGTATTTTGAACACCGCACACAGTTCGCGCCGCTACTCCCTGACAGCTAACAAACTTTTCCCCTTAGAATGCAAGTGTATTTTTATCGCATAATATATGTCTGCGGCTGACCACCAACACGCCTGTTTATAGGGGGGCGATGTGGTCAAAAATGTAACATCAAGTTGTAACATCATTCATCAAGTGTCAATTATTACCTCAGAGAAATAAAGAAGGATCTCCATCAGGACTGGGAAACGCGTGTAAAAGAGAAAGCGCAATTTAGTAGGTTAATCCTAAAAGCATAAAAACTAGCCAAATGTCATGTGTGGCCTTTTTAGAGTTAAACGGACCCCTTGTGTCTAAAAACCTCGAGTAAAAACTCCTTACATGTAAAAATCATTATTTTCTGCATAATTACGCAGAAAGATAGGTAATAAGTTCCTGATATAAGAAGAAAGATTTATGAATGCACCCATACATAATTTCATGATAATATCAAATGAATTGCTCGTATAATATTATTGCAGTATTGTTTTGCATAATTATTATTATCTCGCGTGTTAATGTAGTTTCATGGCTTTGTTTGACAGAACTAAGAAAATATTATTGTTTGTTATGAACGTGTAAGTTTACGTTAATTTATATCCTTAGTCGAGATAAATATAGCGATCTATTTCCGCGTGCAGATGATAAAAGATGGAGCTAGTTTTTTTTAGTAAAAAAATATAATTAAAAGTTGCTAATTACGACTAAAGGATAGGAAGGTAATCAATCAAAATTCTGTACTAAGCGATTCTCGAATGATTGCAAGTTTAATCCACAGATCACACCCTAGATTCTGCATTCAGGACGCTCGAAGCGCACAACGCATCTGTCTAAATACACTTATAAGAAATTGCTCTGATTGGTTGATTATTAGGCGCGAGTAGGCGTAACCTTGAGCTAGCCAATGAGAACGCTCGGTCGCACTCCCCGCAACCCGCGCCGCGCCTCAAACTTTGGTGACTCTTTGTAGGAACTACGAATCGCGTAATGCGGTATCTGTGGTTTAATCGCTTGAATATACATACACTAGGTGTTCGGAGACCTGGCGTTTTTTTAATGATAAACTAGCTGCGCCCCGCGGTTTCACCCGGTATTCTACGGACATTTTTCCGGGATAAAAAGTAGCCTATGTGTTAATCCAGGGTGTGAGCTACCTCCATACCAAATTTCATTCAAATCCGTTCAGCCGTTACAGAGTTGAACGGAAACAAACACACTTACCTACTTACACACAAACTTTCGTATTTATAATATTAGTGTGATTATCGTGAAAATGTCATGTAATCATGTTCATCAATTAGGCCATACTAGACAATAGAACCAGAAAACATATTTCTAAAAATATAAGATCTGCAATCTACGTAACTTCTACTTCTACTTGACTAGCCTTGTGGCTCAGTGGGCGGATTTCCACCTTCTGAGCTGTAGGTTGTGGGTTTGATTCCCACCCAGAACAAACATTTGTTTGATGTGCATGGATGTTTGTTCTTTGTCTGGGTGTTGTATTCTATGTATGTATTTACAAAAAAATAAAGTATTGTATTCTATCAGTCATCTGGTTCCCATAGTACAAGCTTGCTTAGTTTGGGGCTAGATGGCGCTGTGTGAAAAAGTTCCACCAATATTTATATTTATTAACTAGTGCAAGAAATAGAAAAAACATATTTTTTTTCGGTTTAGCCCCATAAATAAATAATTAATTACTGAATCGATTTTGATGAAATTTGATTTATATGTAGCTTATAACTCGGTATGAGCAAGGTACTTTTGTATGGCAAATGAATGGTTCCAGTAGGATATTTGGATGAAAAGCGGCTACTAGAATTACAAATGTTAGGTACACCATACCCAAAGACATTATAAAGAGAATTCTGTGACCACCCAATATGTTATGATATTATGATAATTGAATGTGCGAGTTACCCGAGGCATGCTGCGCTGACGACTGTTTGTAGACATCTGAAAATTGTAATTAAATATGTGGATTTCAAATGGTTAGAGTACCAACATTTCGTTTCAAAATACAAAGCACAATTTTGTAGGCCATCAAAACAACAAAATTTTGAAACCGATTTACCAAATTTGACACCTATCAATTTGCCAAATGAGATACCTATCAGTCAATGCCAAATTTGATATCTGTAAAATTGTCAAATTTGAACAGTTTCGACACAAGATCCATGGTTTCGACCTTAGACGAAGCATCATAGATCCATGGTTTCGACTCGAGCTGTGTTGTTTTGATAGACGACGTTTTGCAGTGCGTGTCCATTTTAAAAACGTATACTCTCAAATTCTCGGACGAAATGCTAAATCCATGCTCAAATTGGTTTATCGTTCACTTTTTTATGCATCTGGTTCCCATAGTACAAGCTTGCTTAATTTGGGTCTAGATGGCGCTGTGTGTGAAAAACGTCCACCAATATTTTCTTCGAAAAATATAAATTTAATCTAATGCATTTAAGTTTTTTTTTTAATGGGCATTTACTATCCTCACATTGAAAATAATAGTATAACATACAATAACATTTGATTGGTAGCACAAACAAAATACATAAGTAAATTTTACTGTAAAAGGAAGTAGCTATTCCTATTAGAGAAGTCAATCTCCTATTAAAATCGCCCAGACCCATCTATTAAAAGGAAACGTAACCTTCCTTAGAAGTAAGCACTTCTGTTGGTAAATGTTGGCAACCCACCCATTTTAAACAGTAGTCATCCCTGTATGTTATGCATCATGCTATACGTGCTTTTTAGATGAGCCACGTGATAATATCTTTCCAAGACAGCAGCGGCCACGCCCTTTTTCAAAAGGAAGCGGTCATACCTATAATTGTTTGTACTTACATGATGACCCTAGCGGTAGAATCTTTCCTAGACACAGCGGTCGGTTGCCGTAAGGATCGCGGACGGCGTAGATCTTATCCTTGAGCATTATCACCAGCGAGTAGCTGAGAGGAGCCAGCCTGCACAGACAAAGCGAATTTAACTACTCAGTCTACCTCAAAACAAGTCATTTTTGCAAAATTAATAAAAAGCTGTTAAAATCTTGTGGCCAAACGACAATACGCCACTATCGTTTGGTAGTCGTTGTCTGTAGTTTGCCTTAAACCTGTACCAAAGTTTAGCCCTGTATCAAAATTTGTTGGGGGCCACAAATTCAGGGTACAGATTGTTCACAAAAGACTAGCCTTGTAGCCACAAGGCTAGTCTTTTGTGTTAAAATATATAACGTTTATTGTAATAAAACGTTTATGTATATGTTTGTGTGTTCTTATATTACACCTGTAGCCTAAACCAATTTGACCAATTTTGACGAGTGACGTGTCGTTAAATTCTTATACATGTCGGGGGTGACACAGGGCACAGTTTTAGTCAGGTTTATTTTCCAAAATATGCCTTTGCAAAATCTTAACACTAAATTTTTTGCCAGGCTAAGATTGCGGTAAATTAGTACAATCATAGGAAAACTAACTTGATGATCAATTACAGACTACTGTACTATTTTGTAGATTTCTAACTTAGCTGCCCAAAGACCACTAATGAGTCATACAAATAGCTTCGCTAACCGTTTTGTGTGGTGTTCGTTACCTCATGAGATGATTGATCCTGGCGGGCCAGTCCGGGCCGTTGGTCTCTCCTTCGGGCGGGTTGAGGCATAGCGCCTGCGTGATCAGCTCGGAGTCTGAGTGCGTGGACAGACCCACTCCTCTACCTAACACCTGATCACAACAAACGAGGGGTTTCATTCAACACAGGACAAAAAATGAAAATGATATCGTAAATTAATGACTAAAAGATAATGATGTGGCTTTGATTTGTTTTTTGGCTTTTGGTATTAGGCTAAATGCTTCGCGGTCCCAGGGACTCCCTGGTAAAGCCGTGTCTGGGCCCCGGGCATATATCTGCTAATAAGGTTTTTTCTTCGTCTAGCGAGTACCCAACTAAAGTTTAGCAACGTGGTCACAATGGAATGTCATATTGCAATTTTCTGTGGTGACGCCTCTAGTACGTAATACATAATAAACAGACAATGAAAGTTATCGGATATTTACCATCCTTCTAAGGCTGCTACAGTTGACCAGCTCGCCGTTGTGCGCTACAGCGAGCGCTCCGTGCTGCGTGTGAACTACGAACGGCTGGCAGTTCACCTCCTCTGACGCCGCCGATGTCGAGTACCTAAAGGAAATCCATGTTCTACAACCTTAGAGTCAGTGTGTCCTAACATACTACACGTGCAACATCAAACCTTAGTTTTTTATACATTATATTACTTTTTAATTAAATTACAGGATTTATTCAAGTGTATGTAAGGAATGCGAAACGCATCCGCGAACTTCCGCGTTCCTTGAAAAAAACACCGAATGAAATTAAAAAAATATTCGAAAGTATACTTTAAAGACGTGAGTGAATCCATTTTCTAGCCATTTTTACAAGGGCGAAGAAGTTCTTCCTTCTTCCTATTCATGCATGACATCAGAGCCAGAAATGATAAAAAACAACTTCTTACCTGAACTTGTTCGGTCGAAGGTTTAGATCAATTTTAATACCACTATCTTCCCCATGGTCTATGATCCCCCGATCCCTGGTGACTTTAATACTCCTTTCTTGCCCCTCGTACCCCCGTTATAGCCATTGGGAAACACGGGCACTGGCATGAGAAATATATATTCATCCTCATGATACGTGCATACTGAACACTCGATAATTACGTTGACAAATTTACCTAGTATGTCCAATTCCCAGGTTTCCCTTGAGCTTTTTCATTGCCTCATCGTTGAATATATTGTTGATAAGGCCCATGCCTTTATGGGAGTTGAACGCCTGAGCGTTCTTGCCCTCTGAGGTCACTATGCCCGCAGATTCTTGACCTCTGGAAAAAAAGTTGATAAATGGGTCGTTAGCAATAGCCTCTGCGATGATAAGTAGGTCGATAGCTTCGTCAAGTATTGTGTTGGTTATTAAGTTTAGTTATATTTGGTTTGTGACATCATTATACGATTACAAAAGTCACGCAGATTTACGATTTGGGTAATTGTGTAAAAACGCGACAGACACCCAGAGTTAATAATAATATAATAATATTAGTTAGGGTTGTGTTACCTGTGCTGTAGCGCGACTAATCCTAGACAAATGACCTGTCCAACGTCAACCTGCGTCGGCCACTCGCCTGTGCCGATCGCGCCAAATACTCCGCATTCATGTGTTAGACCTATAACAAGAGACATGCTGCTTTATTTCCAACGTTTAAAATTGTACGTGCAAGTGGAACATTCCATCATACAAATCGTTACATTACATCACACATTATCAGCCTTAAGACGTCCACTGCTGAACATAGGCCTCCCCCCTTAGACCACCACACCGACCGACAACGTGCCACTTGCATCCACCGGTTGCCCGCGACTTTCACAATGTCGTCGGTCTACCTAGTGAGAAGCCTGCCTACTTCCGGTTCGTGGTCGCCACTCAAGAGCCTTTCTTCCCCATCGGTTACCGGTTCTTCTAGTGATGTGGCCGGCCCATTGCCACTTCAGCTTGCAAACTCTGAAAGCTATATCGGTGACTTCGGTTCTTCGGCGAATATCCTCGTTTCGGATAGCGCGCTAAGAAACTCTTGAGCATAGCTCTCTCCATTGCCCGCTGTGTGACTCTGAGTTTCTCCAAATTACACAAATCATTTATTCATGAAAATTATTAAAATATTAACTAGCGAAAAAATCGAGTGAAAAACGAATTATCTTAAAGCCAAATGATTAAAGTTCACAATGCCATGTGTTTGCCTTCGATATCACGTTAAATCACGTCTTAGATCCGTGTCTTATCTGAAACTAAATATTTCTGTGACCCCTTGAAGGAACATCGTTAGTCGAGATAATGACGATTATCTTCGCTAAAGTGAGTATAAGTATTTAATTGATGGAATTATTGAGATTATTCAAGCCATTGTTAGATATAAAGCCAACGAGAACAAAACAATTATTTTATGGTCTTTTTTTTAAAATCGGTAAGCGATATTTTTATGTGATAGATGCACTTGCAAAGAATGTAGCCAAAGGAAGCACAAACCAACATTTATGTATAACACCTACACCTTGCCTGGAAGAGATCGCTATCAGCGATAAGATTTTTGTGAACAGACTAAATAGTTACTGGTAGATACTAAGGTTTAACTGGGTCATAATGTTTGGCCTATATTTCTATTAGGTCAGTCTCGTCCGATAAGTAAGAGAGCATCCTCATTAGTATATAGCACAGATCACACCCTAGATTCTGCATTCATGACGCTGGAAGCGCACCAGGCATCAGTCTAAATATACTTATAAGAAATTAGATAAGTTGATTATTAGGCGCGTGTAGGCGTAACCTTGATATAGCCATTGAACGCTTGGTCGCACTCCCCGCGACCCGCGCCTTCCTCAAACTTTGGTGACTTTTTGTAGGAACAACGAATCTCGTAATGCGGTATCATCTAGTGTGATCTGTGGTATATAGCATATCATAATAAAATAAATAAATAAATTATAATTTTTATACTGATGACATTATGTACATTGAATAATTGATTGAGTGTATTGTTTTAATAAATAAATCATTATCTACTGAGATTTGCCTGTTACCATGGTACACTATGTCAGTGATTTGAATACGTCATTACGTGCATGAAGGGTATGCGACTATTGCAATACCACGGAATTTTCAGAAGTGGGATAAGCTAATTAAAAACAAAATACCCGACTACAGAATGTAGCCAATGTCACTCCTATGTAAAGAGGAATCCAAGGACACTTCACACGTCAAAAACGGTCAAGCCGTTTAGACTACAGGATGTAATATAGGAACACACAAACATACTCACATACATAAATCCAACCCAAAAACATTACCCTCCTTCTTGGGCAGTCGGGTAAAAAAATCAGGACGCTATCTAACACCTTCAAGTTAGAAAAGTTAAAGAATTTTTTTTTGAGGAAACCATCGCATGGTGTTAGGATACTTTTTTCTGGCGACGCTACCACCCAAGTCAAGTCACATCAAGTTGAAAACCTGTAGCCAAACACCTAACGGTCTTTTTCCTGCAGCCTAACTTAAGAACCAGTTTCTATTCCAGGCTAAATGTGCTTACTATTCTCGACCACACCATCAATAAACATCAGCAGGGCTAGCATGCGCAACGCGACAAAATCTTTTTGTTATGCAAGAACAGGACACGGCTACCATTATGCATACATTTGTCTCATTTTTCACGACATGAAGAGTAGAGAAGATTTTGTCGCGGTGCGCATGCTGGTAAGTTTTTGGTCAATTGGCTAGCATGTCAAATATTTAAAAAAAACATTGTAATTTTTACCTGACTCGACTGCCCCTCTCCCATACCTCTTGCTCCTCACTTTGACTTCCCCTTGTGTCTTGTCGCATTGACAGTTGGATTGACAGCTGTCAGTAGGGTCCTGCAGCCTCTCCATCGCTGGGCCTGTGGCGGTGAGACATGGAGATGGCCCGGTAGGACCGTCCATGGTTGTTGACTGGCGTGGTTTACCTGGAATCAAACAGAATAAGTTTTTAAATGTCAATTGAAACAAATACAACTCTGTTTTAATGATCTTTGGTCTTACCATTGATTTCTATTTTACTGGCTGTCAGTGGGCCAGTGGGTTTAATACGTGGAATGACAAAAAGTATTATATTTAAAGTTGGTAGACGCGGACATTGGTGGATGTTTTTCACACACAGCGCCATCTAGCCCCAAACTAAGCAAGCTTGTACTATGGTAACCAGATAACTGATATAATACATAAATCCTTCTTTTTTTATATTTGTACATAGAAACACCCAGAAAAATAACAAACATCCATGTTCATCACACAAATGTTTATCTGGGTGGTAATCGAACCCACAACCTACAGCTCAGAAGACGGAAATCCTTCCACTGAGCCACAAGGCTAGTCAATCAAAATAAGCCTGACTAAAAATGTACCCTGTGTCACCCCCGACATATATAAGAATTTAACGACACCTCACCCGTCAAAATTGGTCAAATTGGTTTAGGCTACAGGTGTAACATAAGAACACACAAACATATACATAAACAATATATATACCCTAAAAACATTATCCTCCTCCTTGGGCAGTCCCATACAAAGAGACGAGAAGAGAAATCTCGTTTTAGACAAGTTAAATGAGATCAAATGTTTAGGTAGTCTGTCGAAAACAAAGTATCATGTCCTAAACTCATAAATAATTAACGGTATTCAGTGAATCGAGAACTACAATGATCACAAATCAAGGAGATCAAATGGAGACCAAGGCTACAAACTAATTAGCGACACTGGCGTACATCAAATCTACGAGCCAATTTTATGACCTTCCAAAACAAATAAATCCTTACTGCCATTAGCAATGTCAAAGCACTTATAGATAATTCCTCAATAAAGCCAGTTATCGGTCAATTGACCACATAGCAACTCGACTGTGGATTATGTACTATTAGGAGTTATTTCATCAGAACCATGAGATAAGGAGGCATAGATCGGGAAATAATAGATCAGTGCTATAAGAGTAAAATACCTACAAAGCTGAGAACGTAACTTCAAACCCTTGCTGTCGATAAGGGGAGGAGACGGACAATATTTTTTTTGAGTTTTTAGAGATCTAAATAATGCAAGATAGTTTTTTTTAAATTGTCTATGCCAATATCTTATCTTTCTTATAAACTTGACCACATTGCGCAGTATTTTTTTTTCTCTAATTAGTTGCTTTTTTCGGAACAAAAGACAATAAGAAATCTAGGAAACTAGGCAAACAACATCTAGATCTTTATAGTTCTTGAAAATCGGCTAAATGAGGACGGACAGACAGTCCCATAGTCCCATACGGTTTTATAGGTAGCTCTAGTTCTTATGGCGAGGCCTGATCGTGATTTGAAATGAGTATTGTACCCGCTCAAACTTCTAAGATTTAAAGTTGAAAATCGCATATCATACTCGATGAAAAAAACGGGAAATTATAGTTTTTCATTGCTTTTTTGCCGATAACCAGAAATATACAAATCAAATAAAAAAAACTACCTGGTTCGCCGTAGAAACCACTAACCTGGATATTTAATTTGTAAAAGAAAATTTGTAGCTACCGCTGAAAATTTAGAGCATTTGATTTCAGAAGGGTTTTTCCGGGGGTCATTTAGCGATTTTTTATTTTGTAACTAAGACAGATTTTCGAAATTCGTTTCGTTTAAACGTATTTTTTTATTTATTTTATACGTGCAGTATTTTCCGTACCTGATTATTTAATCTCGTCACTTCAAACTAGGCGCTCAAAATTCTACTTTTTGTAGTTTTTGCGCTTAGACGTCGCCTTAAACGGAAGCCTGAAAACACGGGTAATGTTTCCAGGGTTCCGCACCAATGGTTACTTCAGGTAGAAATAGAGATTTTGGACACAGCACTACCCGCGGGTATGTCCTCAAACTGCGACCATAACCACCAAAGGACGGGCAGCAGCTTCCTCTTAGTAAACTCTAAAGTAAAGTTAATTACTAAGTACCTTGCAAGGTCTGCGAACCTGCAAAAACGTATTTTTTTTTTTGGGCTCTGCACTGCTCAGCTTAGGTTTGGTAGACGCCCCGACGTTTGCGCAAGCTCTATGTATTACAAATGGAGGTAAGTACCTTGCAAAGTCTGTGAACCAGCAACCGACGGGTAGTTTTTTTTAAAATTATTTATAAAAAGCACAGCGTCGCGTCGCGGGCGGTGAGGCAACAACTAACAACGACCCCTCCGGCGTTTCAGATTAAATATGCCAATGTAAACATATTTTCGCAGTCAACAACATAACAATTGCTTTGATAACCGCTCAAAGCAAAACATAGGCTAGATTTGCTCCATGTGATGAAAAAAATAATCAAGTTAAGTACGACCCTTCTGATAAAGCGTTCAACGACGTCAAGGGAATAATATCGTTTGACGTCACGTTTCATCCTGGAGCTGTGATAACTCGGTGAAGACGAGATAAAGATATGCTGCCTCAACAGTAATTGAATTTGTTTGCATCATTTAGATCTGGTGACCCGATAATGTCTCGGAACTCTCGATTACGTTCGTACAAGCATCTGAATGCTTAAAAAAATGCAGTAGAAAGTATGACCGGGAAGATCAACGACCTGTAGCAATGGTAGCCATCCTCAGACCTCGACAAAAAATCTCACTTTTTATTTTGGTTCCGATACCGCAGCCGATTTAAGGCACTGTATTATTACACAAATTTTAATTACATTTACAATTACACAAATTACAATTTTTAGGTCACAATAGATTGCCGACATACTTGTTGCTCAGAGAGCCACTTGCCTTAAGTTAGTGATACTGGGCCGAACTGGCGGTCATGTCAGCCGTATGTCGGAGGATCGGTGGGCAAAAACTATAACACAATTGCTTCCACAAGACAGTAAACGACCCTCTCAGACGGAGATGGAGGGATGAGTTGGTCTCCTACATGAAAGACTGGACCCAAATTGCGCAAAATAGAGTGGCATGGAAGGAGGGAGGGTCTTTGCTCTACAGTGGGGCGGTGTAGACTTATACATATAATAATATATACAAAGGGTTTATATAATCTAGAATGGCACCGCTAGATTATTTTGATGCTTTGTAATTACCGAAAGTGACCTAAGCAAGCACACCATATGAGTAATACATATAAATAATCGCCATTTGTATGATTAATGTTGAGGAAATGTACTAGTATATTTCCTCTATTATTTTGGTATTGGTCCCGGTCCTCGGAACCATGGAGAAAATATTTGCATGCACTGATATCTATAATAAAATATAAATCAGGGTATGCAAGCATAAAACATTATTCATAAAAAATAATAATTTTAGAGCTGTCAAATTTAGTTTACTCTAAGAAATGGTACAACAGAATTGACGTCATTATCTAAAACTAGATAACCAACTGACTTACTTCCTAATCACGACTGGAATACTCCAAAACAGTCCGTCAACAATGCAATAAATATGAGCCTTATCTTATACTAGAATAACTGACGAAACGAGCACCGAATAGTTAAAGCTGCCGATTCGGGCATTCGATAGTGAAATGAAAACAATATCTAGCAATGGAGCGGCACTGTGTCGTCAGAGCCCGGGGGGGGTCAGATATCTCCTGACACCGTACATTTCCACGGGGTCACAACAAACAACAACGATAACAAACTACGACACTTTATTATAATTATTAACTGTTGTCGCAATAATCTGGATATTGACAGCGAGATACCTATTTATAGAGAATATTTTTCGTATCTTGCCACTAAAAATATCGCGCGACTGATGTCTCAACCTTAGTTTGAACTCTGTATGCTTAGTAATTTTACTGGAAAACATAAAGAAACCAGAACAATAGAACCTTATTTACGACTTCTAACCTGAATAGGACTGAACTCTCTGAATGCTCTAAAAGATGGGCTGGGTTCTGGGTTTATAAAAAAATCCTAACCATGAAGATTAAAGCGGGAGTTTAAGGTTGGCTTCTGCATCAGTCTTTAAACATCCCACTGCTGGGATATCGGCCTACCCGAAGGATGATTATGCCATATGCACCACGCTGGCCCAGTGCGGGTTAGTAGATTCACATACGCCAACGAATTTCTTATCCGGAAATATGCAGATTACCTCACGATGTTTTCCTTCACCGAAAAATCAGTGGTATATTCACTGACTGACCGACTGGTAGCGGTAAGTTCCAAAGAACTCATAGGTTCACACCGCCCGGGTTTGAATCCGAGACCCCAAGAATGTGAGGCGAGCGTGCTCCCACTGCGCTACCACGACTTACACCACTCGGGCTCTACCACGGAGATTTCAGGCATAATTCGGGGTAATTTAGCGAAAATAGGCATACATATTTGGTTTTTGCAATTCAATAACTTCTTTGAAATGTAATTTGTAATTGTTATTTCAAATACCTAACGCTGAGATACTTTGTAGTTAGTATTTCAAATACTTATGGCTTCAAAATACATTTAACATAAATACATTTAGCGATCGAACGCACCCAGCGCTCTGCGCAAAATAACGCGAAAAATGGCGACCGCTAAATATGTCAATCTTTAAAGTTGGCAACACTAAGCCACTATTACTAAGCCTTTATTGTGAAACATGACTTTTCGACTTTGTATTTTAAATAAATAATTAAAATTACTGTAGTTTATATTTTTAAATACACGACTTAAAAATATTTTGTATTTCGTATTTTAAATACATGCGACATAGTATTTTGTAATTAGCAAAGCATGTATTTTGCCCAGCTCTGACTGTGAATGATTGCAAGTTTGCATCTAACTCCAAGGTTGTTGTATTAACTACCTACAGTAGCTTTCGCTTACATTACAAAACACTATCAGACACTGATCGTAGGTTTCAAATTTTCAAGCGGTACATTAGTTGTGGTACTTACCTACTTATATAAAATTATGCTGATGGTGAAATATAGGTATAATAATTTTAAATTAAAAAATCCGACTAGATCCATATTATATTCAAATTTGCATCGTCATAGTCTCGAGATTATTTTGGCGCCACCCGTGAAATACAATACAATAATTTAAAAAAATAATAATATTTGAAACTCCATAGTTACATGTTAAAAATAAACTCATTCGCAATAGTACTAAGAAAACACGCGACTTGTGATGAATTAATTTAATTTTATATATTATATATATATTTTATATTATTTGCAAAACTCGCTAGGTTCTCAAGAGATGACGCTGAAAACATTACTATTGGAAACATATTTTCTACGTCGTATATTGCAATTTTATTTGAACTAAACCTTAAATAGCGGATACATACCAACACTATGATTTTCATCTGATTTTATAGCGGACATTAGCTGCCTAAATAAAATATGTAAGCGCCATCTATTTTAAGCAGATTTTTCGGGGTACACTTTCTTCTATGAAATTGTTATTCTTCTCGTATAGATTTTCTTTGGTATTTTACAATAGTCCGACCTTCACCTACCACCATCACGTGACATGATAAGGCCTAGAGGACAAGAACTGCAATCGCGAGACAATTTAAAGTAACGATATAGTTAGTAATGACTTACACATATCTATCTATACCGCTATACCAATATTATAAAGAGGAAAGTTTTGATTGTTTGTTTGTTTGCATTGAATAGGCTTCGAAACTACTGAACCGATTTGAAAAAATCTTTCGCTGTTGGGAAACTACACTATACCCGGGTGACATAGGATATATTATATTTTCAGGATCCTTACTAAAACTCCAATAATGTAACTCAAGATGTAAAAATAATACCTAAAATAATCTTTATTACATCGCGTTCGCTGCGAAAACTATTGATGATGATAGACTAAAATAATATACTACGAGTATGCAGATCATCTATACCACTATTCTAAAGAGGAAAGATTTGATTGTTTGTTTGCATTGAATAGACTCCGAAACTATTGAACTGATTTGAAAAATTCTTTCGCTGTTTGGTAGCTTTTTCGCTTTCTTTATAAATTTTTGTTTCAAATAGAAGGGTTTATGTGTGTGTGTGTGTGTATTATAATTTTTATTTTTTTGTTAAATACCCGTGCGAAGCCGGGGCGGGCTGCTAGTAAAATCATAATCTACTAGCTGTTACTCGCGACTTCGTTCGCGTGGAAACGTGGACCAACAAAAAAAAGGATAGCCAGTGCCCGTCTCCGACCGTATCTATATCTATGCAAAAATTCAGCCCGATCCGTTCAGCCGTGATAACGCGACAAACACCCAGACAGAGAGACAGATAGAGAGTTACTTTCGAATTTATAATATTAGTTAGGATAATGGAGTTAAACACCTGTGTTCTCATTAAATTAATCTGTGATAAAATTCCACTGCTCGTTCAAATGTCAGTCGATATAAACTAGTTACGCCTTACTTATGAACGGTGACGTTAGTATTGCGAACTTCATCTTTGTGTTTCGAGGCGAGTAGGTATCCGTCGAGATCGCGCTCCGCGCAACAGCAACATTTTCTTAATTTTTTATACTATGAAAACTGGTTTTTACACATTTTGTTTTAATAAAACGGGAATACTCACGTTAAATTGAGTCGGTTATTCCGACTAATTTCGATCACATTCGGTGACCTTTATCAAGGAATGCTAAGCGAGACACGCGCGCGACCTCGTGTCGGTCATAAATCGTCTAGAATAATAAATTAGGTCCGCGGGACATTGTGTAACAGTATAATAATTGTAACAAATCAAAATGTATACAGGAAGAATATGTATCAAATAAAATTCAACTTAACCCTACTCGTAGGGATAACTGGACACAGTCAACGATGAAACAAAACTGTTTTCAGCTAAATACAAAAAGTGACTGAAAAAACCATGCATCCGAACCCTCTAGCGACACAGCTTACTGCCGTCAGCTATCAAAAGCAGATACACAGACAACACATCATAGAATTGGATGGAAATGATGCATAAAGTAAAGGAGATATGATCATTGGATCACTTCCCCCACACGACCAAAAGCATAAAACAAAACTGCTCATAGTCTGAAGACTGATCGCAGCTGATCTCAAAAACAAAAGAAAAATGCCCAAAAGGCGATAACTATTATGGCTAAGTATAATGGGCGAAAATAAAATTCTTCTTAGCCGTACCCAGAGGGATAATAATTAATAAAATTATACTTAGCCGTACCCAGAGGGATAAGAATTTATAAAATAATACTAAGCTGTACCCAGAGGGATAAGTATAAATAAAATTATACTTAGCCTTACTGGTAGGGCATAGCATAGAGTAGTCTGTTATCACCCCCCAAATCTTAAAAAAATCATTTGTTTTTGGTGTCAATGGCTTGGATAAACTACAATATATGCCGCCATGTCTTGATTTTTCAAAAAATGTTTATGGTATTCTAACAACTGCTTTTCTTTATCGTATTTTCGACCAAAAAAATTGTCACCCTAAGTGCCTAAAACAACTGCGTTGTTTAATTTTTTATTATGATATTCAGAAATTTATATAAAAAAAACACGCACACATAGTTTTTCACGGTGCAGATAACATATACAATCGAAATCAGATAACGTTTAGGGGTGGGCATCAGACTATGCTTATTGTATGGACAATCCGGCGGTATACTCTATTCTTAAGGGTTTGCATAATTGTGCCGTTTATTAAGTAGTAGTGTGTGTATATCATAATATAAACTAATATTATAATAATTTTATTATTCAAATTATGATATATTCATCGAGGTGCAAGCCATCATCAGTTCGTCATCATCGGACAGAAACCATAAACACCCAATTTAATTTAAGAAGATAAAGGCTGTGTAGCTTGCTGTATACAAAACATAATATTATTTAGAACTGAAACTATTTTAGCCTGTTTTTAAAATAAGGATAGTAAAATCAACCTGAAGTTGTACAGAATATAGTAAGTATATATCTATTATGTATAGTATACTTAATATATTTTAATGTCTAAAGTAATTATTCTTGGTAAGTAAATTCCTAGCATGATAATGAGAAAAAAGGCAATATAGTTGCTCAGGTTGAAAATTAAGTCAAATATTAAAAAAATTGTGTGTAAAAAGTTGTGAAGTAGTTAGTCAGATACCTGGAGAGTAAGCTATCCGAAAACCTAAGGTGACTTAACCTATTTAATCAATATGCAGACTGGCTCAATAGACATCAGACGAAAAGAAAATTATGGGATATTGTCAAAATTTCTTGCTGTACATCAGAAGTGTGAATGTTAACAAAAATTAAGTAAAAGAATGAACTAAATCCATGCGGTGATATAAGATTACCACGCCAAAACACGGATCGCCTCTAGGCCTTCGGGTTTCAAAAGGAAACAGGACAATTTAATTCTTCGCGGAAAACATTCAAAACACCTGTTCCAAAACTTGTTAATGTTAGAAAAATAAACCATAGAACTCACCTGCCTCAGAAGTAGAGAGATAACTTGTACAATTTGTAGTTTAGCTAATAAACAAACTGGTGTCTTAGCGTAGTTCTCGTAACGGAGCAGCAAGTTAATTTAACAAGAAACAAATTGTAGCCGTATTATAATTTGAATTGACGTATCGTTTGACGTTTTGAGCGCGAAAGAGATGAATGATGTATCTACTTCATTTTATACTGCGACCGAATTTTTTTGATACTCTGCAATATCGAACAAAATCTATTGCATTTATAGCATAGAGAAATTAAGTTTTTCTGTCCATTGTAGAGTTTACTATAAGGCTGAGATTTCGCAAACCCTGATTTTGCTCAACACTGAAAAAAAAAACAGCCAAGTGCGAGTTGGACTAAACATAATGTAAATATATATCAAGCAAATAAGTAGTTTCGTTTATGTTACATAATCATTCTGTCACTATCTCTTACGTAAGGTTAGCCTTAGGATACACAAATAAACATCCTCATAATCATCATCAGTCAAAAGATTTTCGCTGCGAAACAAAGGCCTCCCCACCAGAAAAGAGGGGGGTGCCATACTCCCTGCAGTGATAGTTTAATTTTGTTACGCCTGGACGTGAGAGAAAAATACATACTCCTCTGACGCAGCAACCCAAAGCGGGTCTTGGGCTCCGACATCAGAGAACCCCATTAAATTTTATTTGGTCACTGAAAATGAACAGTTTTGAAAATGAAAAAGTTTTATTGGTGGTAACAAATGACACAAACACTGAAATCGAGGAGCTGTTTACCGAGCCCCACATTATCATCGAAGGTTCAGATTTCGCCCCGTTGATTGGCCAAATACCGCTACATTGACGCCGTGCAATCGGACCTGCATAAAAGAAAATTAAGGGGATAACTGTTTTTCGCAACCGGTTAACAATTATAGTTGTTTTCATTATCCGTTTATATCAAGCTGACGATTTTTAACCAAACCGAAACCCAATCATTTAGTTAATTAAATTGCTGCAAAAATTGTGTACAATAAACATCAATTTATAAAAACCAACCATAATTTTAAAACTTTTTCTTTAAAGCTCATTTCTCTAATGCGTGACTGTTAGTAATGACTTGTTCTCTTGTTGTGATAGAATGTAATGGCTTGTTAGTAATGGAGGCACTTTTGTTGTCAGTTTTGGCTCGTCGGTGTTGAATTTTTATTCTAGTCTTTCTGAGTGATCAAAAACTTTGCGCTACACTGAAATCTAAGACAATCATACTGCAATTTCAACGCCGCAACTCAAATGAACTTGTTACTTAGTTCTTCAGAATCGGAATTTAGCGCAATGAAATTCAGATTGAGCGGTTAATTGCGTTGAAGAAAACCGGTTAAAAAATTAAATTATTTTTCCCTTTTCTTAAATTATTCGAAACCCTTTCCGGCTAACCCCTAAACATCATTTTGATACAATTTTCTATATCACACTAATATTAAAAAAAAAAACTAATGTTTGTGTGTAAGTGTGTTTGTTCCTGTTTAACTCTGTAACGGCTGAACAGATTTGTATAAATTTGATATGGAGGTAGCTTATTCTTATCCTTGGCTTTTTATCCTGAAAAAATTAACCGTCCCTGTAGAATAGCGGGTGAAACCACGCGGCGCAGCTGCCAATACTTTGTCTTCCATAAAAGTATCAAAATTAGTTATTCCAACTATAACCTCTTATCAATCCATGCTTGTTTTGCGGCAAGCGCCCAAGAGCACGTGGAAATTTTGTTCAGACGCTGGATAACAAAACTTTATAAAAGGCAATCGATTTGCTGTGGATTCATCGCGCGAGCCCATCTGTGCTGAAAACCCGCCTTGTGAAGTACTTTAATTACGTAAAGATATCTACAAAAATGGCACATCCGAAAGAAGGTATGTTTTTTTAAAGTTTACTTTTTCAACTTTTATAACCCGGCTAAGATTAAAAGTTTTTGTTTACTTTTATCATGTTTGATGTGGTAACTGCGTCATCTTTGATAGGGTTATACCTATTATGAATGCGTACGCGCAAAAAAACCTGGCAATGGATGGCCTTGATTATCATAATATTATACCTTGTCTGCCAATGATTTATATTTGCTAAATTGTTTACAACCTACGTGAGTAGGTGAAATACTAACAAAGTGTTGATTTCAACAATAAATGTCCTGTTAGTGGCAAGTTTACAAAAGGTATTTATCTAATATAATGATTATCAAAGATAAAAGGTACTATTAAACAGCCGTAATTTGTTCATCTCGTTGCCATGACAACACCGTTTCGCATGTGTGGGCCGTACTTATCGAAAATAAGGTTTAAGGGCCCCTATTGTCCCCCTCTGATTGGAACAGGGAACTGACTAAGTACTTACCTATAATATTAAATATGGTTCAACTCTAATAATGTACATACTCATTAAAACAGTAAATTTTACTTCAAAGGCTTGAAAAATGCTACAATTTGACGAAGAATGCAGTAATTTGCTACAATTTGTAGGAGTGAGGGAATCATCGTCGTTTTTAACCGACTTCCCAAAAAAGGGAGGAGGTTCTCAAGTCGACTAAAGTATTGTTTTTTTTTCATATAAACCTGAAAGAAAAATCAGAATAGAAAAAACCGAAAAAAAAACTAAAGTAAAGAATTTAAATTAATGGTGTGTTAGTGAATGTCATTTCGTAATAATGATGTTCACATGTCCAGATAAGTTTGGTCGAATTGAATCGAATTACTCCATGGCTCCACTCATCACGTGTATTTAGTCAGTACTTAGCTAAGTACTATGATATTTCTACTTCGTGTAACCATACCTACAACAATTTTAAGCTAAGCATATACTTACTTACTAAGAATATAATATACTAAATATAATTATTAATAGAATAAAACTAAAATGCGGGTAAATATTTTTTTTTCATTACATCTCAAAAATTTTACGCACCGATACATTTGGTGCTGGAAAACTCAACATGATAATTTTATCTCTTGTCCTATTGTTACAGTTGGTGGTTACAAGCTGGGTGGTCTAATCATCGAGGGCAAAACAAAGCAAGTATTCGACCTTCCCGAAGTCCGAGGTCACTGCCTGCTTCTTAACAAAGACAGGATCACAGCCGGAGATGGCGTCAAAGCTCATGATTTGGAGGGAAAAGCCGCCATTTCAAACCAGACCAATGCTAAAGTCTTCGAAATACTAAAGGCAGCTGGTAAGGAAGTTTGCTATGATAGTATTTTTTTTTGATACGCTGTAAGTCAGTAAGTAGATTAAGTTCAATGATGAATACCAATTACAAAACCATTCAGGATTTAATGTGAGTATCAACCATATAATACGTAAGTAAGCCTTCACGCTGGCCTTAGCGTCTACAGTTTTGCTTATCCTGTTGCTGGGATTAGGTAGGACTCTTGCTTTGCACCTCAGTATGTAAGGCGTAAGCTATTCACATAACTGTGATACTAATTAGTCGCTGTAGGGCACTAGGCATCACGAGACTAGACCATTTAGGAAACCGGTCCAATTGGTACAGCAGACATACCGACACTCCAGTCAATGTAGCCCTTACCCTTCAACATTATGACGTAAACAATTGATATCGAAGGTCTTATATTCGAAGGTTAATTTTATCTGTTTATCGAATTCTCTTGTAACATTGTTCAATAATTTCATTCAACAAACTGTTTTCCTGACCTCCTTTATCTTCGCGAACAAACAACATACAGATAATCGCGACGTAATAATGTTATTATGAAATATCTTCTATATTAATGGTCACGTCGTTTTTGCTGCAGTCTAATAGAGCAATAAATTGCGACCGATAACCTAATTGCAATTTTTTTTTTTAACCGAGAAATGCAAGTTTTTCTTTGCCTACAAAAGAAGTAAATAAAGCATTGAACTTATTGCCGCATACATAATTATTACGTAAGATAAAGGTTTTCACAATAAAAATAATGATAAGAGGTCACGCTAAAGTCAATAATAATGGTTAATAATAAATCTGTTATTGATGTCTAATATTTTTTTTAAAAAGGATATGATAATAACAAAGCAAGATCTAAAGTTGAAACAAGGTCTCCCTAAACAAGGACCTGATCTGATTTTTGCGAAACAAACTACTACTATCATATAGTGTTCATTAGTCAGAAGACGTCCAACACTGCTGAACAAATGCCTCCCCTTAGAGCGCCACACTAAACTACAGTCTGCATTTGCATCCACCAGTTGCCCGCAGCTTCCACAATGTCATCGGTCTACCTACATAGGGTGAATTACTTTTACACCTGTGAAATGTATGCCTAACTATCCTTTTCGATGAAATCAGATCAGGCCCGTGTGTATAGTACCTTGATACGCACTTCAAATAAACCCACATAACCCAGCATGGGACAACATACCAAACTAATAAACTAAACTAGACTAACTAAATTAGATTCGTACTTACCTACGAGGGCTGTTTTTTGAAAGAAAGCGGATCAACCCATCAAAAATGTTAAGTTCTATAAAAGCCAAATATGATGGTCAATCTTCAAATAAATTGGTTACAATAGGTCTAGTCTAAATTAGGCATTTCGTGCGGTCATGCCAAATATCTGACGTTCAAAGGTTACAATTTCATCTAATTCCAGGCATCAAAACCGCATTCGTAAAAATCGCATCGCCTACCGCTTTCGTGTCCAAAAAATGTGACATGATCCCGATCGAATGGGTGACGCGGCGTCTAGCCACCGGCTCATTCCTTAAGAGGAACCCAGGAGTTCCTGAAGGGTTCCGATTCACACCACCGAAGCAGGAGACTTTCTTCAAAGATGATGCTAACCACGACCCCCAATGGTCGGAGGAGCAGATCGTGTCTGCCAAGTGGAACATCAATGGTCTATCCATCGGTAAGTTGCTTCTTCCTCAAAAGAAGCTGTTTGCTTAGTCCCTTTAAGAGTTCTTAGAGAAACTGCTTCGCGATTCCCAAGAGCTATGCACCGTTTGTTTATCTTCGGCGACAGGCAAAATACATCTTAGACCTATGTTATGAGGGCTTGCTTAAAGGATTAATTATTATTATTATCTGTGTAGGACAAGACGAAGTCGACTTCATGAGGAGATCAACAATTCTAGTGTTTGAAATTTTGGAGAAGGCTTGGGCGCTACGCGATTGTGCACTTATTGATATGAAGATTGAGTTCGGAGTTGATACTGAAGGTAAGCTAAACATAATTATCCAAGGCTAAAATAGCTAAAAAAAAAGGCCCTAGGTTGTTTATTTTTATTGTATTTTTATTTGAATATTTTTGTATTTTTCAGGAAACATCGTTTTGGCCGACGTAATTGACTCCGATTCGTGGAGGTTGTGGCCTTCTGGTGACAAAAGATTGATGGTGGACAAACAGGTAACGTCATTAATAAAGAAGAGACATGCGAGATACTTACCTTTCTGCATCTAGTCATATTCCTAACTTGTAACCTTCACCAGCCATATTTTTTTTGCCACCACATTTAAATACCTTTAAGTAAAAACACACCATCCAATCCACACCAATTAAATTGAACAAAATTGTAAACCCACTCGTAAAATAATTCTAACAAAACGAAGTTTGTAAAAATTATGTTTTCATCCAAAGGTATACAGAAACTTGACCACAGTAACGGCAGCAGATTTGGACACAGTGAAGCGCAACTTCGACTGGGTGAAGGACCAGCTCGACCATCTAAAGCCGACAATACATCACAAGGTCGTTGTATTCATGGGCTCGCCGGCCGACCAGGAACATTGCCAGAAGATTGCCAAAGGTAATTTTAAATTATAGCTTCAGAGCACAGAATTCTCCTTATAAATAAGGTCCAGAAGGATAGTCTCCATACAAACACGATTTAGAAATGGCTTATAATTTTTGACAATCTTTTTTGTCATGACATTTGAGGCTTTCCATTAAAAAGTGATTACCCTATTTGGTCGGGTAAATAAATTTTGATTGGAGTGATTTAGGTTGTATCACAGTGGTTCTTAAATAGGCTCTTATACTTTTTTTTTTATCATCCACATTATTGTTAAGTTAAATAATGTTAAGTTTTTATTTTCAATTTATTACGATGGAAATGGAATCCTCTAAATTTGCAAATAAACGCATACGCAACTTTCGCTTATTAGCGGATTTATCTTTTTTGAAACTACCTGACTATTCTGCAACCTCAAGTAACACGCATGTGACGGTGAAAACCTAAGAGAATGTGCATATTACTTGCAGACCCAAAAACCCACAACCACACTAGACAAATTTACATTCTTACATTCTTAGGAAGGTACAAAATTGTATTTCTAATAAAATTGCAATACAATTGTGTCATATCGTGACACGCTCATTGTAGGCTTCCGTAGGGTTATAAGTTAAGTTGTTGGATAGGGATTGGTGAAACATTTCTATTTGTTGTTGATAATTATGCGCCGACACGTTTTTTAGGCAAAATTATGAAAATTATGTATTATAAGCAAATTAATATTGGTGGAAACCTTAATAGGTTCCCGCCAATATTCATCTCTACTTTGCCGAACTATTTTTATCAAAAGATCAGCTACATATATCTGAGTCTCTAGGAAACCTAAACAAAGTTGGGAAATTACAAAAATATCTGGCAATACTACAGTTCATTTTGTCTTAGGGATGTCAATTCTTGCAGAAAAAAATCGTATACGAACCGATTCGAACCGATCTCGTATTAGATTCTTCAATCGGACAAAAAAAAACCAACTTCGATTAAACCGTTGATTATTTTTGGATCAAGTATATAGTCAAATAAATTCCACGTGAATCCCTTATCGTTCAGACTCTTAAAAAAAACTAGAGGCGATGGAGCATTCTCAATATTTACGTGTTTGATCGTACCTTTCTAAGGGGATGCCTTTGTCCAGCAGTGGATGTCTTATTTGGCTGATAATGATGATGCAGCCAATTAATCGTGTTTTAATCCGATTGAAGTGATTGTCAATTGCTAATCGACGAATAAAATTATCAAAGGGCTGCGTCAATGACCGTCGCCGGTCTTCTTTACAGTACAAGAAACAATCCTCAATCATGATATATCAAAAAAATATTTTTCATTTAATAATCGATTTTTGGACTAACCGAAATTCGATTGACATCCCTCAACGTTGTCATAGCGACTATTCTGTTTACATTATTCAATAATTTTATATCCTATTAAAGTATATTTCAGGACTTAAAGATGGATGTGGCAGTGGTGTTCTTTGATTCCTGTGAATCCTTGTAATTTTGGCATGATATTTTTGTATAGTTTACCATTTTTTGTCTCATTATTATGAGATTTTATCAGTATGAGATGAGAATGACAACTGTATGGAGCTCTTAATTTGATTTGACAGGTACGTCAATCTGGTGTACTTTATTTCAAGATAGTTTGATTTGCTGATTAGGTGTCTACCCCTTTATGTCTTTGCTTCAGAGATTAAAATAACCCTTGTCAGTAGTTAGTTTTTCTCTTGAACTGTCATCAGATGGCGGCTGACGAGGGCCCTAAATAAATACACTTTTAGGTTGGGGGATCTTTGCCCACATACAAGGGGAAAGAGTATTTTAAAAGCGTGAAGCCAAAAATCGTATATTCAAAACTAAAACAGTTAAACGAATCTTCCACCGACGACGAAACAATATTTTTTTCCTTCTGTACGGATAAATGATGATTATGATTTTTTAATTTTTGTCTTAATTTTGATAGCCTTCTATACTTTTACCGCTCCCTAGCCGCTCGCGAGCTAGGACTCGATGTAGACCTCCGCGTGACTTCTGCGCACAAGGCCACAGAGGAGACTCTCCGCATCATGCAGCAGTACGAAGACACACACGGCGCGCTGGTGTTCATCGCTGTAGCGGGACGATCCAATGGCCTCGGGCCTGTCCTATCTGGAAACACATCCTATCCGGTCATCAACTGTCCGCCGCCTTCCGACAAACTTGTCCAGGTTAGTCTACCTATATTCATTCCTAGGCCAATGTTCCATAATATGCAGCAGTATGATACCCTATCAGACTTCTATTGTTTTTAAATGAAATTAATTGTCAGTATTGTCAGTAGTTTTGTTTTTTTTTGTTGTCCTGTACTGTGGCAACCACTTAAGTTTTATTTTATTTACTGACAAGCTTAACGTTCGACTCTCTTGAGTCGACTCTTGGGTGGTTAAAACTAACTAGAAGTAGGTATGTTGATGTGCTAATAACAATTATAACATTACTCCCAGGACATCTGGTCATCGCTGTCAGTGCCGTCCGGTCTGGGGTGTGCGACTGTTATCTATCCTGATAGCGCAGCCCTCATGGCAGCTCAGATCATAGGACTGCAGGACTACCTCGTTTGGGCCCGATTACGTGTCAAGCAACTCGACATGGCCGCAGCACTCAGGCAGGCCGACAAGAAACTCAGAAACCTTACTGCTTAAACATAGACAACTCAAACATTGAAACCTGGAAACTTAACATCTAGGATATAGCGACTTTGAATTGATCAGTCGCAATGCTGTTGCTCTTAATGACATAAAGACGATGACTAGAGAGGTAGAGCTTTAATGTTGGTAGGAATAAGGCCCCAGTCACAATACCCATAAGTCTGGATTTATATCACCAGCTAACTTGATTCTACTCGATAGTGTCATTAAAATAATATTTTTATACATCAATGTGATATCACAATGTGCCGTGTGAAGATAGCCAGGTGCAAATTTTATCATTGCGACTATTTCGTTTTTTCTGTGTAGCTACTCATTAAATTAGAATTAATAAACTCATATATTCGCACGTTGTTCGTTCGATTTATTTTTTATTTGAGTATCACTGGACGTAATTGTAACGATTGGGTGAAATATATATCTACTTTTGATTCATAAGCATTTTGTGTAATAGTACGTTTGTGCCTACGATATCATACTATCTACTATCACATTCCTGTTACTTTTTTTTTAAATATAAGTATACATTATACAAAAAGATGTGTTATTATTGTAGTTCTTGTAAGCTTCTAGTCTGCGTTCAGTGACCCAAGTTTGTTGTGAAGTTATTATAATATATTTTTACGGGCAAAAATGTTTACCCGTAATTAAATTGAATTGAATTTCGCGCGATGTACGAAACATTGCACCTGAAGTTCAAAATTCTGAGTGGGACTGGACTGTTAAATGACCAAGCGCTGTGGGGCAAGCGCGATGCCTACAATCAGGCGAGCAACTTTCTAAATAATTATTTTCATGTGCAACGTTTCGCACATCGCGCGAAATTCAATTTTTCTTGCGTTTTTTGTCAGTTACAGCTTAATTACACATCGTGGATTTATTGAAACCAATTTTGCGCCAATAAATAAGTTGTTTTAAGAAATTAGGGGTAAAATGATCACCTAGATAATATTGGTTTAGCTAAAAATCTCAATCAGCCGATTTTCATCTTGGTTTTTTGTTTAGTGAGAAATGTACTTATACTAGCTTTCAACTTGAATTTTTAGTTGGTGTAATTTTTTGATACGACCTATTTATTGTCGCGAAATTAGTTTTCATGTAGCTACGATGAGTAATTACGCAGTAATATAAAAAAACGCAAGAAAATTTGAATTTCGCGCGCTGAGCGAAACGTTGCACCTTCAACCGTTTCAAACACGCCGCGGAAATACCCTGCGCTCGTGTATTAGACTTCCGGCGGACTCTGCAAATACTCCTACCCCTATAAAATTAACTTTATTATTTACGATAAATCGATCGGCCTTTTGTACTCTTACTGTTAGATATTTATTCAGTCTGTTTGACCTAGAGAGGGCCCGTCCGGGCCCCTTAAAATCAAGTTCGAGACTGTTCACCTGAATTTTCGTAGCGCAAACCAAAGATAATATAAATGCTTATAATAACTATTTTTTTACCAGTGCCAGGGCCTGTGCCATAGAATAAATACCTAAAAGCCAAAACAAATTACCAAACTGGGCTACCAAAGCTATTTATAGCATAGTACACAAGAATAGTTGGCAAGAAGAAAAAAGCCTATCGACGGTTCGACGCTCCCCGCATTCCGCGCCAATGTAGACTTTATTAAGGTACTTTTTGAGTGATCATTAATCTAAAGGTTTGGCCCACGAATTGATCGACGTTGTTATCGGGATGTGGTGTGGCTGCTGCGTACAATTTACAATAAATCTGTATCTGAGAGCACGATGTTCCTTGAAGCTCTGTCATGAATTAATAATGTCTCAAGGAGTTCAACAGATGTCTGACACTTTGATTATATGTAGCATACTCTAAAGCTAATTTTACTTCATATGAAATATGTCAACACGTGACACTGGCTAAATACATAAAAAGTGAAGTCAGAATGTAAGAGAGAAAAAAACTGGCCATAAATTGTCATTGTCTTGTCATATGCATATCAAGATGTCAGTGTCAGTTATGTCAGCAGTTTTGCAAAGGTGCCGTGCAAATGTGTTTAATAGAGTTTTTGCTGCAAAATTAAAGTTTAGAACCATTTTCACTCAAAAAATGGCAGAGAAATCGACAGACTACTCGTCTTCCAACGGCTTCGAGAGCAAAACTCCCTTCTTAATCGGTGTAGCAGGCGGTACAGCTAGCGGAAAGGTAAGCATGACCTATGTCCATTTTTGCTAGATATTTATTGATTTTCGTTTCGGGAAGGCTATTACATAAGTGGCCCTGACCTAGGCTGGGTTGTCCTTGGTGTCATAATGTCAGGATCATGAAAACGATGGCAATAAATAATTTTGAACTGCCTTGCACAAGCTTTGCATGATACCTAACCTATCAGGTTGCACCCCATTGTAGATATTATATTAAGATTGACAACATAATCGTGGGGAACGTAATGCATAGTATTGTATTATCAAGTACCTACTAACATTCAGTCCTAATACGAGAATTTATATGTATATACAAATTATCACTTGGGATTGGCTATAGATATCCGGTACCTGATTTTAATGATTCTGTGAGTTTAGGGGTCTCTCAGAATATTTTAATATTCAGTCGTCATATTATAGTCGGCAGACGGCTTTCGTTGATGGCACTGAACATCCTGGTCAACCTGTTTCAAGCCGGTCTTGATTTTCATGGGCTTTTTTTAAATGGTAGAAGCGATCCATAACCACACCCAGGAGTGGTTTCGTTAGCTGTTTAGCCTTTATAGTTTCTTTGTAATTGCTTATGATCTTTTATTTTACAATTGCTACAAAGCAGTTCGAATATTTTGGCATACCTTACTGCCCGCCATCTTTTTTTCCTTCAAAATAGTGGCCACTCATAATATCTATATGAATCGATAGCTGACACTAATACAAACAAAGTTTGTATGAGACAAAATCTACTCCAGTGTCATGTTTCCAAAATTTTAATTTAATATATATATATATTTAATTTAATAATAATAACTTTAACAGTTACACAATATTTTATAGTGAAACAATTTTTTAGAGATAATTCATACCTTCAATTTAGTTCTAAGTCAACTTACCGGCGGCGCCACCTGTGTAACTTTGAACATGAACTTTAATGCAAAATATACAAAGTATATTATAAAAATAAATAAAGTATTTAAAAAAAAACAAGATGGATTAAGAATATTGTCAAGTTTTAATTTTTCATGTTGTTCTTCCCTGCAGTCAACAGTATGCCAGCGTATCATGGAGAAGCTCGGCCAGCAGCATAAGGAACAAACAGAACGCAGAGTTGTCTGCATCAGCCAAGACTCCTTCTACCGCACTCTGACGCCCTCTGAAAGACTCCGAGCGGAGCGTGGCCAGTTTAACTTTGACCACCCCGATGCTTTTGATGACAAAAAGCTCTTGGCGGTGCTTAAGAGTATTCTAGCAGGGAAAAAAGTAGACGTTCCAGAATATGATTACATCACAAACTCTATCAGGTGACTATTTTTTTTTTTTATAACTTTGATAATCTAATAATTTCTCTTATTTTTTTATTACAAATTTTCTTTTGTGACAAGTATTTCATTAGAAGTAACCTTAGTTATTATTGTGTTTGTGTATGTTTCATTGCGTCCCCAACACAGGGAAACCTGTGGAGCCATGAGTGTGAGCCATTACTTTTTTTACATTATTTATTCTGGCCTTACTCGTAACATTACGAGACATTATCTTTGTTGCTTGTCTATCATAATATATTAGGGAAATACATGAATTTTCAAATAAATATATTATCATTAAATAAATGAAGTATTTATCCATAGCCCGCACCGCACGCACACAATCTATCCAGCAGACGTCGTGCTCATCGAAGGCATCCTGGTGTTTTACTTCCCCGAGGTGCGGGAGCTGTTCCACATGAAGCTGTTTGTCGACACAGACTCTGACACAAGGCTGGCTAGGAGAGGTATGTCCACACTTGTATTTAATCATAATCATCTTTTTTAATTATTTTACCTAAAAACACAAAATGTTCAAAAAAACAAAAATTATAACTCTCCTAAACTACAAATAAATATATGTTTTGGCAAATTAGATTTCTATCAATGTGTCTTAAAGCGGGGTATTCCCACTTCAAGAAAACGTTGTTAAAAAAAAACATTTGGTGTATGTTTGTATCGCAGTTGATTACTAGGCTTATACTATGTCATATAAGGTCGCATTCAACGAAGCAAAAATATGGCTGTTACGGAAGGTCGCGCGAAACTTGAGATAATATTATGTTAATTTTTGATATGATACCAGTTTGATAATAATTGTCTAATCGTAAAAGTAGATACAGAATAATAATAATACAGAACTTCAAAAATTACCAGAATCAATTGCTAAATGTACGAAAATAGGCACACATTCTGATCTATGCGAATATAATAAAACAGTAGAATCCGAAGTGTCTGTACATTGAAGTAAAGTTATAAAAATATAAAGGGGGTAACTAAAGAAGAGTAATATAGAACATAAACCAGCGATTTTCAGAATTCTTTTTTGGGTGTTTGTTTGTTCGCGCACATCTGCGCTACTATTATTTTCTAAGTGATGCAAGAATATAAATTCCACGCGGACAAAGTCGCGGGCAACAGCTAGTTTTCAGTATAAGGTCAAACTAATTCAAAAATATATAGCCTAAATTGGCACCTTCTGTTTATAAGAACATGTGTAATGAATATATTATTCACTAGCTGCGCCCCGCGGTTTCTCCAGCTATTCTACAGAAACCGAATATTGTTCCGGGATAAAAAGTAGGCTATGACTGTGTCAATCCAGGGTGTAAGCTATCTCCATATCAAAATGTCATTCAAATCCGTTCAGCCGTTACAGAGTTGAACAGGAACAAACACTTACATACTTACACACAAACTTTCGCATTTATAATATTGTTATAGTGTGACTAGCTGCACGCCGCGGTTTCACCCTCTATTCTACAGAAACCGAACATTGTTCCAGAATAAAAAGTAGCCTGTGTTAATCCAGTGTATAAGCTACCTTTATACCAAATTTCATTCAAATCCGTTTAGCCGCTACAGAGTTGAATGGGAACACACACTCTTACATACTTACCTACTTATACACCTACACACAAACTTTCGCATTTATAATATTAGTGTGATTGTCCCCAGTGCCCCGCGACATCATGGAGCGCGGCAGGGACCTAGAACAAGTGCTCAACCAGTACATGAACTTTGTGAAGCCCGCCTTTGAAGAGTTCTGCCTGCCTGTGAGTATCTTGTCTTCTCCAGGTATCACTGTTTTGAGATGCGAAATTTATCAGCATCCATATTATAAACTAGCTGCGCCCCGCGGTTTCCCTCCGCTATTCTACAGGAGCTGAATATTTATCCGGAATAAAAATTAGACTATATGTTAATCCAGTGTATAAGCTCCGTACCACATTTCATTCAAATTCGCTACAGAGTTGAACGGGAACAAACACTCTTACATTCTTACACACAAACTTTCGCATTTATAATATTAGTGTGATGTCACTGATTATGTTAGGGATAGTACGCGAGCGGGTGCGCGCATGTTGCGAGTAGTTGGTGCGAGCGTGATGGCATGCGATCACAATCAGAATCACATTTTTTCCCGTAATATTTTGAGCGAAACATCGCGAGTAGACTTAAGGCCTCGCTACTTTACCTGACCCGACATCGTGGAAAAGGGACAGTTAGATTTAAATTTCACGGGAGCAAAAGAATCAAATTACTAAGGTAGCTTATAGCTTCTCCCTTTCGCTCCCCAGAAACTCATATATAGCCACCTCTTTCACACGATGTCAGGTCAGGCCATGTATATCCACTCTAACTAATTCTGGTTTGTAGCTCTTTTCTTCTCTTAAATTTCGGCTCCACACGTTGTGTATTTAGCCAGTGTCAAGTATAGTTATATTTCAAGTGAACCACATTATTTTACAACAATAAGAAATCTTAGTCTAAGTCAAGCAAAGTAAGACACGGTCAAGTGCAAGTCATGCCCTAGTAAAGTGCCGGAGACTTTACTTATAGGTTTCTATGGAGTTTTGGGAATGGTTTTTCACTTTTCACGGCGTTACAATATTCACCAACACTCGCGCACGTTCACAAACAATTAATAAAAATTCACCGTTTTTACTCATGAACACTCTAAATATCACGAGTTTTGGAAAATAATACAATGATGCGATATGACTTCTGTACGTTCCCGCCAAAACTCAAACTAATTTTTAACCGACTTCCCAAAAAAAAAGGAAGAGGTTCTCAAGTCGACTGATTTTTTTGTTACAGACAAAGAAGTTTGCTGACGTCATCATACCACGTGGCGCAGATAATTTGGGTGAGCTTACATTTGCATAACTCTAGTGTCTGCCCGCGACTTCGCTCGCGTAGTAAAGTTGTAATACACTTATCATAATATACAGATACGATGTTTTCGTATAGAATTATATAATTATCAAAAAACAAAACTGCAAAATGGGTCCTATGTCGGAAACGTATTTAAATAGCTAACGGCAAAATGTCTAAAATCTAAGTTAAAAAAAAATTTCAAACTGTCAGAAAGTCTTATTTAAAAATCCCCAAGTTCAAAAGATCTAAAGTGAAAATGACCCATATTATCGGGCGAGCTTTTCACGCCGTACATTATCGGGTCGTCAATTATTGGGCTGTACATTGTAGACACCCTCTTCGACCCACCGTCACTTTGTATTCGGTGAGTTGTGGTCAAACGCAAAGCCTGTAAAACAAAAACAAACATTGTTTTTTTTTCTACCGATAGGATTCGAATCTACCACGATCAGCGAGTTACGGGCTTATCCCGTAACTCTGTAAGCGACAGTGATAGTGCGCGAGAGGGACCGCGCCTATTCCGCGGGAATCGCACTATTGCGACTAAGTTGGTACGAGCGGGATGGCATGCTCTCGCAATCAGAATCAGTAACATAGTGACAGTTAATTGTTGTCAATATAAAGAAACTTAAAAAGATTGCCTAGTACACAATCCTTAAGGTGCAACGTTTCGCTCCGCGCGCGAAATTCAAATTTTCTTGCGTTTTATGTCAATTACAGCTTAATTACTCATCGTAGGTTCATGAAAACTAATTTTGCGATAATAAATAGATTGTTTCAAGAAATCACACCAACCACAAATTCAAGTTGAAAGCTAGTATAAGTACATTACCCACTAAACCAAAAACCAAGATGAAAATCAGCTTATTGAAATTTGTAGCTAAACCAATGTTATCTAGGTAATAATTTTACCCGTAATGTCTTAAAACAACTTATTTATTGACGCAAAATTGATTTCGATAAATCCACGATGAGTAATTAAGCTGTAATTGACAAAAAACGCAAGAAAATTTGAATTTCGCGCGATGAGTGAAACGTTGCACCTTAATTATAAGACTAAACTAAGCATGATTGTAGATTTTTTGTAATATGTACTCATAGTAAAAAACAGTTTTTTTTTTTTTGAAATTTTTAATCACGAACGTTTCAAAGTTAGAGGATAAGCCCGCCGGTTTGTTTCACGTGTGACTTTTTACCTCGTGTTTTTATTTTGGCCGAAATAAGAGAACTACTCAGCGATACTCGATTTTCTCGTGGATTTCCATGAGCTCGTGGAGTTTGATGACGATATTTATCTTGCGATCGCGCATGAACCCGAGACATACATTTTACGTACGGGAAAGTTGCCAAACGTGTTCACAGTATTTTGGTACCAAATTCGCGGTGTGAGTAACAAATTTAATAGACCAAGTCGAAGGTAAGTAGATCAAGGTCATAGCCACTGCAACGAGCTAGTCCCCCAGTTCCCTTCTTGCAGCGGCTATGCCCTACGTAGCTGCCAACCGTCCCGTGTTAAAGTCCGTTCTCCCTTGTTGCAGTGGCTATTGATCTAATCGTGCACCATATATGGGATATAATGTACAAGAAGCGCATGGTGCCGACTGTGAAGGTGGCCAACGGAACGTGTAACGGAACGCATCACGAGGAAGAAGCCGGGGGCAGGAGGCTGTCCGGAAGCTCCGAAGACACGCTCAGTCGGTAGTGGATGGACGGCGAGCTGGTTTTTGTAGCTGTTCTATCAAAAGGTCTCAAAACTGTGTAAAAGTCCGCGTCAAATTCTATGCAAGCTCTCATCTGTGTTTGCGTGACCTTTACGTCTCGCTAACGCTTTAAGGCCCTTGGTCGCGTTCACAGTTGTCTCGCTCGCGCTTGTAGAAAAATTGAAAACACAAAATTACGAAATTTCTAAAAAGTCTGTACAGGGTTATAAAAGAAAGGGTATGCTAAGCCGAAAGGGGATTATAAGCTGTAACTGACAAAAAACGCAAGAAAATTTGAATTTCGCGCGCTGAGTAAAACGTTGCCCCTTAAGTCAAGATTACATCTTTGAAAGATTTTTCGAGCAAATTCAATAATAGGTAAGGAAATTTCAACAAAATTCACACAATTATTTATATATTATATCTACAAAAACATGCACGAGTGAGATAGCTGTCAGTATAAATTATGCAGAGACAAGTGGTCAGAAAACTAATTTTCCTTTTGGCGCGGTATCACAGCAATCATAAAGCTTAGTGCGGACTATAGTATTTTTTAACGTGAATAACATTCGAATGTTTTCTGCTCTATGTTCGTTTCGCTTGGAGCCATACAGTTACGAAATCCACATACACTTTGTACGTTATCTGTTGATGGTATAATCGTCCCAGTACCTTAGTTAGGGTGTCTACACATGGCCCGACCTGACATCGTGTGAAAGGGACAACTAGATTTGAATTTCACGGGAGCAAAAGAAACAAACTATTAAGGTTATAGCTTCTCCCTTTCGCTTCCCCAGAAACTTATATATAGCCATCTCTTTCAAGCGATGTCGGGTCGGGCCATGTGTAGACACCCTTATGCATAAAATGTATGTCGCATTCACTTTCATTACGCACACATACATTAACACGACTGCACAAGAGAGACGACATATTATGATAGTACATACTCACATACTACCATTGGTGGACTTACACGTTTTACGTTTAAAAAGTTTCCACGCCTAATGTGTATTTCCTTTTTATCGAAAAAAAAAAGAACAGACTTATCTTTACGGTTTACCGAAAAATTTCGAAAGTTTTTAAAACTTCCAAGATATAAGTGCAGTTGTGTTACTGGTATTTTTTCTTTTTTAGATTCAGTTGTAGTTATCTGAATTCGATTTATTTCGGTGTCAGTATGGTCTCTCAAATAGAAACTATTTTATTATTTGCTATTTCTTTTTTTTAGAGGCGTTGTCAAAGTTACCAATTTTGAGACTTTATTTGGGCAACTATACATAATACTACCGATTCTGTGGACCGGCAACTAACCTAACCTGGCAACATTGAAGCTGGGTCCCATTTGTTTCAGTATTTGAGGAAGAGACAGAATCCGTTATGGATCAAAATTTATTAATAATATTGTCAATACACAGAATTTGGCACTTATTCCGATTGAATAATATTTTTAAGTTAATTTTTAGTTTTTATTGTTATGTTTATACTGACCCACCAACAGGTCTTGCATCAGCAATGCGACGAATCCTTCTCTACTCTTTTCAGCGTGCGAAAACAGGACATCTACTATTATGTATACGCTTATCTCGTTTCCGCACGAGATAAAGGGAGGAGAGAGTATTTTGTCGCTGTGAGCGTGGCCTGCTGGACATTTGTGTATTTTAGTGCGCGATACACACAACCCTTCCAATATTGACTTCTGTGTTTTTCCTAATATTAAGTTACAATTTTAAGTTACTACTAATTATTTACTTACCCTATTCATAAGGCTGACGCTTTAAAAAGCATTAGACTAAGTAAAAAACTGTACAACTCGTAAGACTATTTGAAAATATCTTAATTTGAAATGTAATGGCAAATGTTACAAAACTTAATGGATATTTTTGAGACAAATTCAAATCAATTCAATCATCAACCAATTTATTTCAATTAAATTTAAGCCAATAGCTTTGTCTCGTTTTTGCGCGTGACGCTTCCCGTCCGCGCGAAGACGGAACGCTTTACAGTTAACTCATCGAACGTTTGTACAGAGGTTTAACTAAAACTAATGCGAACGACAGACCAGTGATAAAAGTTAAGCATAAAGTTCACTTTGTTTCTCTGCACTTTGTTTTTTTTTTATATGTAACTTTGTTAAACTTTAGATTTGTTCTATGCACATAAATGTACGAATATATAATTATACTAGCTGAGACTAGCTGAGCCCCGCGGTTTCACCAGCTGTTCTACAGAAACCGAATATTTTTCCGGTATAAAAAGTAGCCTAGGTGTTAATCCAGGGTGTTAGCTAACCTTCATATTAAATCTAATTCAAATCCGTTCAGCCGTTACAGAGTTGAACGGGAACAAACACACTTACACACTTACACACAAACTTTGGCATTTATAATATTAGTGTGATTATATTATGATACATGAAAGACTATAAATATGTGTTCTGCAGTGCTTACCTATCTATAAATATGTTGATATTGTATTTATACAATGTGTCCGGATATCGGTGTCGGAGTAACACAACACGCATAAGTACTAATAATTCTGAACAACTTTTACTATGGTACCAACCATGAATTCGAGAAAAAAATCTGCAGTTCCATAGAAAAATGTCAATGAAAGTCGACAAAATGTATGGAACAGCTTTTTTTCCCCATTATTTCACGGTTGGTCCCATAGTAGAAGTTGTTCAGAATTATTAGTACCTACTTATGCGTGTTTTCGACTCCGACACCGATGTTCGGACACACTTTAAAAATACTTTTAGTCTTCTACGCACAACAATATTTAAACGAACTATCCATTTCTTATTTATTTAATTATACATACTTATGAAAATAGCAGGTTTTTAAAAAGGCAATTTCAATTTATGACATAATTCCTGAAAACTGATGCGATTTTGACACATTTTGTTTCAATAAAACGGGAATAATCACGTTAAATCGAGTCGGTTATTCCGACTATAGTATCTACTCGCCCCTGTACCGGCACATCAGCCGAAAACAACGCGTGCGCGTCAAACTTATATCATTCCTTGAAAAAGATCACCGGACGTGATCAAAACTAGTCGGAATAACCTACTCAATTTAACGTGACTATTCACGTAACATTAAAAAAAATAACTATGAAAATCAACATTAAGAACAACAACATTAAGAACAATTAACAAGAAGTTACTATACATATGTAACGATTTAATTTTGTCCTTAGCTGTTATGGACTAACATCTAAACATACATCATGTAATAGGCATGTATATTTTATTACGTATTTAGTATTTATAACTCGAATTACTGATCCAGAAATAGACTGAAGTATTATTTGTTCGAACTGAGGAGTTGGAATGTGGAGCGTTCGTGGTAGAAGGGCGGTTTCCGCATTTCATTAGCATTTATTGTAAAACCGATTTGCAGTCAGTTTTAAAGCTGAAATTACACCAAAACGAGACCGTATGGCGTCCCAAGACGCTACGCTACATATCGAAATAACAGGCTGAATCTGTAATGGCGCTGGTCATAGACACGTGTGACGCAAGTAAACACGTCAATAACCGCAGTAAAACAGTGCAGCTGAAGTGAATTTCAAAGGTCGAATATAACACCGAAAAACAAAACGCGAACTAGAATCAGTCGAGGCAGCTGTGTTAACTTGCGTTTGACGTTACCAGAGTTACCACCGATCACAGGACGTTTCTGTCAAAGATAACATTTCAAAAAGTGAAATTTGCACAGGTTTATTCCTAGTTTGGGTAACAATATTTACAATCTGGTTTATATATATGGAACTAAGCGATGATTAATGTTTATTGATATTTAACGTTTGTTACGACCAATAAAAAAAAACATTTTCAATTTAACTATAACAGTAACTTTCACTGGGATTATTTATTTATTTCATTAGTACGGTATTTAACCAATAACACTACCTACATTACAATTAGATACAAGAAAGCGTTAAGAATTAAACATTAAATAATAATAATATAAAATTCCATGTCAAAAAAGTAGTCAAATTGATGAAAATACATATTAAATGTCAAATATAAAAAATATATATAAAAAATATGAAAAAGTAACAGATGTCAGGGTAAATACAATGTCAGAATAAAATTCAATTTGTAAAGTGACAACTTTCATACATCCTTCTCACAGAACGTCAGGCATACAGCAGGCATTATGGTGCAACACAGCCTAAGTAACGTCAGTTATCTTTGAGAGGCGTTTATAATTAAGGCTTACTGAGGTCTATAATATTGTATCTATAGACGTCAGTGGTAAAGCCCTAAGCTATTATAGTGGCGCTAGTGATCACATTCGCTTACATATTTTTTTATGTTCCTAGTATGTGATGACGTTGCACTCTGACTTCTTGGTATAAATTCAGCTTTGAACTTTGATGATCTTTTTTCAATTGCTATTTAGCGAATTGTGTTCCATTCTTGTAGAAAAGCTTGTATAAAAATGTGTTAAGCTACAAAGCGAACAACTGGAATGACAAGCAATGAGTAGAGGAGCCGACTATCATATTTTCTTATAAAAATTGTCAGTCTCAATCATTTGACCGAGATTTACAGATAATGGTGAGAAGACTGCATCGGACAATATAACCAGTAGGCGAATAATACCTGTTCCTTTCTCACGAAAATAATGCTCTCAAATAAGCCTAAACTATCATTAGCCAGTTCTAGGAGTACCGCATTAAAAGGTCGCTTTTCCGACAAAAAGTCATCAAAGTTCGAGGAAAGCCCGAGTTCCTGGGGCTACGACCGAGCTTTCTTATCGGATAAGGTTACGAGTATTCGCGTCTAGTAATGAAACAATGAGAATACATTTTATATGTGTATTTAGACCGATGCGTGGTGCGCTTCGATCGTCCCTAGAGCGGAATGTAGGCATGATATGTGGTTAAATCACATCAGCCCGTGTTGCTAGTACCTCAGACAATCACGATCGCTCTGTAAAGAGCGCAACGGATAGGATGGGGCGGGCCAATTATAGGTGCGGATCACATGACTGAATTTTGAAGCGCCCCATTGCAATCGATTTAGTCCCGCGCCCGACGCGGTGAGATTTATTTTTAAGATTTTCTGTATGCGCAGTCTACTGGTTATGCTATCTGACTGTAATATTTGTTAATAATTCGATATACAAAATAAGCGATTGTCCCAATTTATTTACAGCACAAATATATCTCAATATTTCTTATGTTTTTTATTGTATGAATAAATATTATATTTCCATTGCGAATGGTATTGATCCTAGTGTTATACATAAGTGTATTATGATTTATTAAAGTGTTTGCATCCTCATCTCTGTTTTATTGAAGAAATCATTGAAAATTGAAAGAGGGAAAACTTTAGACTATTTGACTAAGCACCAATGAGAATAGACGGGATCTCCCTAGGCAGTTGCGCCAGACTGGCTAAGCACCATACACATTATTCATAGCGATAGCATAGATAATTAGATAATTTCTTTATGGTTGTAGATACCAACCGAGTGCCGTCGATTCTGCTGTACTGTTTTTTGCTGAATATGTATGCACTTGTGTAAAACAAAAAAATATACATAGCTATTTTGACACATTTTGACTTATTATAGAGGTAATTAAGATTAAGGTTGCCCCAAGCAGTCTCTCCTATAGCGAATGGGCCACAAAGTATTGTTTGCTCACGTCAATTGGGACCGCCTTGCGGCACGTTGGCCATGTTTTGTATCCCAGCCAAGCTAGTAAGTTAGCTGTCAAAAATTGTCAAATGTTTTTGAAGTATTATGAAATCACTAGTGAAAGGCATGGAGTTGACGCCATATTGTATATTCAAAGTGCCGCAAATGACGTGCCTTGTTCTCTTTTTTTTTCTATCGTCATTAGCCCATTGGCTGCCGGGGTGTATAATGTACAGCCCAATAATGTACAACCCGTTAATGTACGGCCGATAATTGGTGTGCCGGGCTGGCAATTATCAGGTCGTACAATATGGGCCGTACATTATTTATCAGCACATGCCAATAGAGCACGACCAGGAATGAACAGGCGATCCGTGTACCTGAGAAAAGTACACGTTTTATCAGGTGTACATTATTGGGCTGTACATTCCTGGTCGTGCTTTATTGGCACGTGCTGATAATGTACAGCCTGATAAAAGACGACCCAGCCTGTATTGGCTGGAAGACTGCTGCTATTGGTCGATACGTCTATGACCTATTTTGTCTACTTATCTGTCTGCAGTGGCGATAGATCTAATCGTGCAGCACATCTCCGACTACCTGAAGCGCATCCCTACAGAAGCGGCGAGCGTGCTCGCGCCGTTGGCCGCCTCCGCGCCCGGCAGCCCGCAGCGCGCCAAGGCCGGCCGCCCGCACTAGCGACTAGGTAACTTACAGCATGGGAAAATGCTCTTACGTATTGCACGTCGTACTTATGAACTATGTTCTGTTACAAGAGAATGCTCAGATCTATCAGCGCATTATCCGTAACGTAAATGTCACCTCCCTCACGAACCGGACACACAATAGTCACGTGATGGCTATACATGGCCTGACCTGACATCGTGTGAAAGAGATGGCTATATATAAGTTTCTGGGAGAGCGAAAGGGAGAAGCTATAGCCTTAGTAGTTTGTTTCTTTTGCTCCCGTGAAATTCAAGTCTAGTTGTCCCTTTCGCACGATGTCATGTATAGCCAATTCAAAAAAACATTGAACACACTCTCGTACGTTTGACTCGTGCCAACTTAACACACCGTATACTGAACACTCATTGGTTGCCTGTCGATCATTGGCTGTCTTCAACCAATTAGCTTATTGTATTTGGTGTGTTAGTTGAAATGAGTTTGACAAACGTACGTACAAGAGACCGGGGGTATGTGTGTGTGTGCGTGTACCTATCATTTAAACCTGATTTGTACAGTGTTAGTAATTTAGTCGACTAACGAGTGATCGTCGACTTACTAAGTTACTCGACTAAAATGTTGTTGTTCGGACATAGGTATAGCTACTAAATTACCTACTTTCATTCATTAAATATTTAAGTACGTAGCTTTCTCAGTGGAGTAATTTCCATGTTCTTCTGCAGCGTTTTCATCTCCTTGTACGACATGACATCCGCCTTCTCTTTCTCATAGAACTATTTGCTCTTCTCGGTCCTCTCTTTCCTTCTATGATGGTACTAAATGGCCTTTTTTTATTATTATTTGTAATTTTAAATTACCCGTTAATCGACTAAAAATGCGTAGTCCGAACAAGGCTGAATATATAACAACTGATGGGGAGAAAGATTATTGAGTGGCGATCACGAACCGGAAGACGCAGCGTAGGTAGACCTTCCACAAGGAGAACCGACGACATTGTGTTAGTCGCGGGCAAACGGTGGATGCAAATGGCAGATTTTCATTCAGTGCGGCGCTTTAAGGAGGAGGCCTTTGTGCAGCAGTGGACGTCTTGTTGATGATAAAATATAAAGGTCGTGTTGAAATAGCTAATTATATTTAAAACACCATTTTCATTGCAGATTGATTATTGAATATTATTGGGGTGAATGAGAAGGGTGACTGCAGACGGCGTTACGTGTCTCGTGTCTCGGGTCGAATCTACGCTTGGAAGAAACATCTTGAAATAGCGGTAACATACCTGAAAACCACCAACAAAAATAAGAGGAAAATATATTTCTCTCTTCTTCTCTCGTTTGTTAGACGACGGTCCGCGCCGACCAATTGCGCAGGTCTGTAAGGGCTAGGGCCCGTAAACACGAGCACACTATGGCAAGCACGTGGCGGAGTGGCAAACACATCTTTGGTGGCGATAAAAGCAGTTTATCTTTGCAGTTACGTTGACTTTAAGCGTTTTAGATGACTGAGCAAACCCAATAATAGCTATTTGTTATGCAAGGCTGCAAAGTTATTTTTTGGCGCGAATACTTGTATTGAAACCTGAGCAAGCGAAGGATTCTAAGATTTCAAATATCCTCCTGAGCGTAGCGAGGGTTTCAAAGGTACTAGACGCAGAATAACTTTGCTGCCGAGCGAAACACAACTTTTCACCTCACTACAGCGAGGAAAATGCTAGAGACGATGGGAAGTGAATTATATAATGGGAAGAAAATTTAAACTTTTTTTTCCACGCTGGCCAGTGCGATTATTGCAAAAATGAGGTTGACATGAAATGAGTAATCATTTTTGAGTGGGCATGGAAAATATTGAATAGAAAGGTTCGAATTTTAAAAACTCTTTCCAAGCTAGCGCGTAAAATGCAATTTTGGACTCAGATTTCGAGTAATAAACAGAATCTTTCCGAGCTTGTGAGGTGAAAAAACAAAAAAATTTGTCTATATAGAACTGCGATATTTTTAGCTAGTTAGATTTATGTGATGCGTGTGCAGTTTTCACGTAAGCTAAGATGGGGTACCTACTTACATCTGTTGTGTTTTCAGCATTATTCTTACATAAATAGAAAAGCATAGTTACCACTCAATAATAATTATTATAGTCGATGAACCTTATTATTATTAGCAAGTAGGTTGTAGGATTAAGAAAGTATTTTGAGAGAAAGATGGCGCTTTAGACTTTCGCGCGCAGATGAAAAGAGATGGCTTTAGCGCGAGCTAGTCAAAAAAAAACAGATAATTGCTAATTACATCTCAACTACGAAATCAATCGAAATTCTATTTCATGCAAACCTAGATATTATCATTACCTCACTAGTGTAATAATCGCTTGAATATACACTAGGGTTTCCGAGCGCCAGCGAAATATCTATGTAAATCGAGGTCTTCAATGTTTTCAAAGTCTTCAAATAGTTCAAAATGTTTTTTTATCGAGAAAATGTCTTGTAATCATGTTTTCCCGCCATGCAATACTAGATGACAGAACCAAAAAAACATATATCTCAAAATAAGATATTTACTCGACATACATACTTACTTAAGTAATGACGGGCACTAAATAGAAAAATCAGATTTTTATCAAAGTAGGCCGTTGCACACTTGCTAGTTTTGAGGCATATTACTTTTTGAAGTGTTTTTTTTAACTTGCTACGAGTAAAACTTTTTTTTAGAACCGCCTCGAAACAGAAACTGCAATGTAAGCTGTTTTTAACTTGCTACGAGTAAAACTTTTTTTTAGAACCGCCTCGAAACAGAAACTGCAATGTAAGCTGTTTTTAACTTGCTACGAGTAAAACTTTTTTTTAGAACCGCCTCGAAACAGAAACTGCAATGTAAGCTGTAACGTACACCCCATTTCAGCCATTAGCACACTATACCGCTATACTATACCTACTAGCTATTTTACCGCGATTGACATTGTTTGTCTTGCTCTCTTTCGGATTATTTTGTATGGTTGTTAATGATCGCAAACCGAAAGCATTCATCGTCGGTGATGTATTAGGCCTTCGCCACGCGATTGCCATTATATTTTATTAAATTAATAATTCGGATTTTGAAGGCCCTTAGTTGCGTCCACAGATGTCTTATTCGCGAATTTTTACATTTATTCATTACTTATAACAAATCACACAACACAAGTGTGAATTTCGGAAAATTATATCTTATGTATCGTTTATCATAAGATTAAAAATGTTTTAAAGAAATACTCGTTTTGTTATCTTTTAATTTGACGAAGTTCGAAAAAAAAACTGTATATATTTATATTGTTATGATAGACAATTACAACATACAGTTTTACGACACTATGTATATAATAACTTCCAAACGTACTAGTGAGATAGCTGTGGCACGACTATATAGTCTATATAACCCTTAAAATCTCGCAAAATAATCGACATATCTACTATGTACCTACTAACTCTATCTACTATAGTAGCTAACTAGTCAACCGAAATTTTACAAGCTAAAGGCTTCATATTTATTTGGGCCATTTTTATGATTAAAATTAAATTATACACGTTTTACATTAATTAAATAATAAATTGGCATTATTCTATTTTATGTCGTTCTAGAAAAGAACCGGGATAGCCTCGAGATCAAACGTAAATATTGTGCGTATAATCCGCGTCACGAAAAGAGTCCCGATCCCGTTGCAAATTTATGTAAAATGTTTGTATCTACGTTGTCATAAAAATGCTACCAGAACCACCGGAGGGTGGGCAGCAGCGTGCTCTTAGTAAACTGTAAGCATTCTGCGATCCACTAGCCACCTGCCAAGCCTGGGGATTATAGCCTTTGTCTCAGCGGACGTCAACTGGCTGATTATGTGATCTGAATACCTAGCGATTTATTTATTTTCTAGAATAAGCCACCTGAGTTTAATGTTGATATTAAATTAAGGACAAAAAAATTATTAAAAGGAAGCTGGTAACATAGTAATAGGACTTCCACAATCGGTCCTTGGAAATCGAAGCTTCGCGTCTTAAAACTAAAAAAAAAATGGCTTATAGGACATGTATTTTACACGTATGACGATCTCTTCAATATAAAATTGAATTTGCAATATAATATCATTTGTGAAATGAAATTGACTTGTAATGTTTAAACTATATCTACATATACATTCTGTCGAGTGTCATTGACATTTTTCTATGGAACAGCCCATTTTTGTTCTCGATTTCAGGGTTGTTCCCAAAGTAAAACTTGTTCGTAACGATGAGTAATATGAGCCTTTTTCGGCTTAGCATACCCTTTCCTTATAACCATGTATACATAATGTAAAATAAACTCGGGTTTTAAATTTTTTAACTAAATAACAGGAATTTGGAGTAATTTGTATGATCTTTGAATTGTTGGATTTGTCTCGGCCTTAAATAGCAGAATAACTTTAAGAAGAGTTACGCGAGGCCGAAGGCCAAGCTTGCATCGCGTACGACGTCGTGGGCATCAGCTAGTTATAAATAAATAATGTCGTATGTCTAATATCTCGCGTTAAGACTACCCATGTAGATTCCGCAATAGGGTGATGGAATCGCAATGACCAAAGCTTCGGTCAAAATTCAACCATAAAAATTAACTCTCATTCATTCATAGGCGTATCGTTGTGATAGCCTATGGGATATCCTTTGCTTTTGTCCAACTTGATGCGTTTTTGTCGGAGCAAAGATCAAGCAATGCCATAATCTGTGATCTCGCGAATGCTGCGCCGCGTCTGCGGGACTTCTTTCGTTTCGCTGGTTATCGAGTATTCTCTTATAAAATATTTCCCTTGCGCGTTATACAATTTGAATAGATTAGTGATTAAAATGTCTTGTGTGGTGAGCATTTACAACAAAATTCAAGATTGGATACTTTGCAATCAAGTTACTTTCCAATCATAATAATTTATATTATGTGGAAGGGGTTTTGAACGAGGCTATCGTGTTTTCGAAATATACCAATTAGTGAATAAAATTAACTTAAATCTTTAAAATAGAAAAAATATAATGACATAAATATAGACTGGCGATGTTACTAGTCAGTTTACAGGAGAGTCAGCGAGTAGATTTGAGGCTGTTAGATTTATTCGATTTTAATAATTAATAGCGAATATTTGGATGCGTTGTTTCGTTGATTTAAAATATTCAAATTATTTATTTTTTGTTAAGATAATTTTAAGAGGTTTTGCTGTTGAGCTCGAGACGAGTTTGTCGTTTTTAAGACGTCTCTGCTTTTAGACATTATTGTAAGGAAAGGGACTGTATTGTCTCTCACCATTATTTAGAATGTATGCCCTTTTCACACGATGTGCAGTCGCTTGCGCAATTTAGAATACGTACTTGCTTTTACTAAGTAGAATATGTTCATATGAATGTACAGCCATAACGATTGCGAAATCTAATGCGCATCGTGTGTAACGGGCTTTAGAGTAGAATTTAGGGAATAAAGCATAGGTTGAGTGGGATATACTGATTCCTGGCAGAATATAATGGCGAAAATTTGTTCCTGCCCGTATTCTGTCAAATGGAATCTAAGCATATCAAAAGGTGCGAGCAATAACGTACGTGTAGTTTGAGCGTCAACTAGATTGTTAGCTCTCAAATGGTGGAACTTTAATTACTTTTGAGCAATAACAAACGAGTAGACTTAAATTTAAGCTCGACTCAGTTGCAGAGTGTTGTGGTTTATACTTGTCGTATTGTACGGATGCGGTCCGAAATACTCCAACAGCGCTTATCAAAATCAGCACGGCACAAATAAAATATTCTTCGTGCCAAGATTATCATTGGCACTGTATAGTAGCTGTAGTCAAACGCGCCCTATTGTTGCGTGGGCCCGCTATGCAATTGCGATTCGAACCTCTGATTCGCTCTTAGTGTGGCCACGGCTTAAGTATGATTATGACGTGATTGGTCAAACGGCTGCGATGCAAAATACTAGATTGTCGACGCATTACTAGACTTGAACAAGTTTATTGTAATTTCACACAAATTATTTATACTGATTATTTCGACACGCCAATTTTTAGTAAGGTGTAAATACGGCCTACTTACCTTGATCACTTGCCATTTTTAATGGCCGTGGAAAAGTAGGTATTAGAATTTATTTTTCTACGGGAAAAATACCCACCTACAAATAGTAAACGGATTTTCAGTAGGCACTTCGGCAAAAAGAGCGATTGCCGATCTGAAATCGGCTAGTGACGGTTATTTAGAGCGATTTCTGAGTTTCACAATGCACTGACACTCTGATATCTCTATAGATCAGTTAAAAACCATTTACTTGAGTCAGGATTATAATTAACCACACTTTGATCTGTGGTTAAAGTGCAATCGCGCATAATTTTTATTTATTTACTTCTGAGGTTGTTAAAACACCTCCGTGGTGTGTATTTTTTGAGTAAAAGCGACCGATTTCTATTTGGAGTGGATCGGGTAGAGACCGGTAGTTGTGGACATCAACGATAACCCGAATATCTCACTCGTTTTGCCGACGTGTCGACTGAAAAGCATTTACTGTACTTACGCGAAGTTCGGCTAGTATTAATCTAAGTTTTCTGATAAAAATGTTATTGTACTTGCCCACACATGACGCCTGTTTTATAATGGAACCAAAGAATATAGCTGTTTTATTATATTTTGTGTTTGTACCTGTAAATTATTTATTCGGTTATGTAATCAGAAATAGTTACGTACTTGGTAGTTTTAAGCTCCTTGCATACGATGCGTAGAAGGTCCGTCAGTTACTATTCAATGTACCTAATTGCAATGCTATATGTAGCACTCGCACATTTATTTGGCAGAATAATGTTCTCACGATGAAACATTTCTAGCAGACTACTTACTACCTACAATAGTAAGTACCACTTCTTTACTTTTTACTACTTGCGCAAGCTACTACGCATGATGTGCACCGGGCTTTACAATTTGTACTATTGTATGTAGAATTATTATATAAGAATTGTCATTTTTTTTTTATAGTATATAATATCATTGCTTTCTCGTTTCCTTTCGGCCTTTTTTGAAAAGATTCTTGACTTTGTGCCTAGATTAGAAGTCTTTAAGTGTCAAGATGCTCACTGTTTCTTCACATAAATAATATATAGTTCGTAAGTAGTTTATTTTTTGTGGTCTACCAAAAATATTATATTAATAATTCTAGATACCTACGCGATTATAATAATAGCGTAGCGGAAGCGAAAACCGCGGATTGGGAGAATTTATATCCGAGCCGCGATAGAAAACGTACTGACAGATGCAATAAAACTTTTTCATTTAATGTTTTATTTAAAGACATAAAGGTTGGAATCCTAATCAGCAAATCAAACTGTCCCCAAAAAAAGTGAAGCGGTATTGACCTAGCCCTATATAATAAGGAGAATTCTGTGGTTTTATCATATTGGCTAGCAGCTGCACCCATCTGTTAAAAAAACTAGTACAAGAGAATTTACGATTTACTACTATCATTCGAAAAATGTTCAGCATTTTTAGCGCGGCTCGAGTGTATTTGCAGTAGTTGGCCATGCGAGTAGGCGGCAAACAGCTTGAATAATTACGTCATCTGTGCGTCAGTAGATTTTTAGGTCTATTTGGAATGAGTGAATGAATGAACGTTGCGCGCGGAGCACTCCGGACGGTCGAAAGACACAACCCGTCGTACACAAAAAAATATACCTAGAAAAATAATACCTACTCCGATCGTGCTTTTTCTGGAATCTTAAGGTATAAGCTGTTCACTCAATCTCCCAATTCTCGGTCCATTTAAATGTTTCTGTATAAATTTCATTCACACTTTTACATACCATGTTTATCACAATTTATCAACGTAACTATGTAATAAGTGTTTAAGTCACACAAATTGTTATTGATTATTTATTTTTGAAATAAAGCTATTTTCAATTTTAAGCCCCAACTTATTTACTAAGCACCCCTACTTATATTATGAATGTTTTTTTTTTTTTTTCTACTTTCAGTTTTCAACAGCAGATCAAACGAATCTATCTTGCATGGATGTAGTCGAGGAGCGGTTAAGTCACCTAGGCTCATTGACATTATATTCTACCGATAGACAAGAACATTTATGAAAACCATTTGATCAAATGCCGCGGAGTTAGAACTAAAGTTCGCTGCAGCGCTAAAACATTATTTAGAGTGGCCAGACCTGACATCATGTGAAAGGGACAGCTAGACTTGAATTTCACGGGAGCAAAATAAACAAACTATTTAGGTTATAGCTTCTCCCTTTCGCCCCCCCAGAAACTTATATATAACCATCTCTTACACACAATGTCAGGTCAGGCCATGTATAGCCACTCTTATGTTGTCTAACCAAACTATTAAGACATGCAGCGCTGGATCGCTTATAGAGTTTAGTTTACTCGCGACCAAAACGTCGTAAGCGCCATAAAATTCATAGCGCTTACCCGTTTTGTTCAACATAACAAGGTATACGGATTGCTGTACAGTTCAGTCGAACAGAGTGTTCGGATCGCGAAATCTAGTGCGTAGTTACACGTATATCGATGCTTTGGCTCCTTTTAATCCCAGGAAAACGTACGGTCCCTGAGGAATTCTCAACACAGGTGAAACCGCAGGATGTAGCTAGTGAAACTATAAATAAAACAGCATATAAAATTTGATCCGCATTTATTAAATTACACATAAAAATAATAATAACTGCAATAATATAAATCAAGTTAATCGTTGCTTAAATATTTAAATTCTTTATCTTATCCTATCAGTTTGCATGAAGCGTGGCGCGCGGACTAGAGGGCGCTTTGTTTGTATTGGGATCGATTCACAGACAATGTTTAAACCAGCCATTTGTTGAAAATGAAACATTTCGCCTCGAAAAATAATCATAAACATATCTCGTTAAAGTTTTGATTTCAATTATCAGCGCCGCAATATAACGGCTGTGTTTAGCGCACAGCTACTAATACAAATGCGAAAGTGCATTTTTCTTTCACGCGGCAACAGAGCAACGTATTGGCCAGAAGTTTTGTAGGCCCGGGAAAAAGTACGGTTTCTGAGAGAATTTCCACGCGAGTAAAACCGCGAAGCAACTATTTTAGTAATAATGATAAATAATCAGATCCCTTCCGCCCAGCGCAAAACGCGCGATGCTTCATTCGGCAAACATCTTTATTCTCTACGCTGTAAGGTTCAAATCGGACAGTCTCTGCTCAGATGCTATACACGTTAATCATTATTATTACAATTAAATAAATTTCAGAAACTGACCGATAAGAAATACGCTTATTTCATAATGATTTGCGTAACGAGAAAATATTAAACTTTTCAAACATACAATTTTGACAAAATACAAAAGATGCACGTAAAATTGACAATACAATGTTGATCAAAAAACATGAAAGATCACCAAGAAGTGAAAATCACATTCAACAAACAACAAAACCAGACCTAACTTTATTATGATGGTATTTAGAGAGAAAACGCCAGATAGTTGCTAACATCTAAACCAGGATATTCAATCGAAATTCTGTGCCATGCAAGCCTAGATATTATTATTACCTCACTATTAGTGTAATAATCACTTGAATATACACTAGGGGTTCCGAGCGCCAGCGAAAATGTGTGTAAATCGAGGTCTTTACAACGATTATTTTTATCGATAAAATGTCACGTAATTATGTTTTCCCGCCATGCAATACTAGAATACAGAACCAAAAAAACATATCCCAAAATAAGATTTTTAATCTACATAACTAATGAGGGGCACTAAATAGAAAATCATATTTTTATCAAAGTAGGCTGTTAATAAGATAATTATGATAAATAAGGCTGTAATAAGACACCATGTCCGATAAAGCCGAGCCGAGCAAAGCGGTGAGATATCGACCAATAGTCACACTGTCACGTCACATCAATGTATTTATTTTTATTTTCGGTCAATCCGTTTCGGTCAGCTTACCTTTGGTGGATACCGTATCTTAGACACAATTAAATATTTCTCGTTACACAAAATCGACACCAAAGCGTTAAAAACTTTATTTGGTCAAAAATAATTAAAAAATAAAATTTACAATTACAACTATAATTTTAAAAAAGTATAAGCGCTACACCTAAATCTATTTATAACAAAAGAAAACTTAATTTGTGTAATCTTGTATTGCATTTTGTATAATCGCATATAGTATACTGTTTGATACGATATATACAATCGAGATTGTATTTTGAACTATGGCCCTGTAAAGGGTCTGTCACACAGCGAGCGGGGCGGGTTCGCTTTCAGAGTCCGACAGACGGCGACGAAATTTCTCCTATTGATTAGTATAGTAAATAAATAAAAAAACTAGTCGACTTGAGAACCTCCTTTTTTGGAAGTCGGTTAGTAATAGCTGACATCCCGCTGCCGTCACGATGCCGCATTTCGCCCGCCCGCTGTGACGAAACGAGACAATTCGCTTTTTGGGCTAGCTGTGATAAAATGCTGTTTAAAAGTTAAAATATAAGATTCAGTTAATATTTGGAGTGCGGTTTAAAATGCGCTCACAGTGCAAAAACCGCAAACACTGCTTACGATCGGTTTAAATTGTTAATACGCTAATAGCGCGCCAACAATTTAAACCAGTCATTAGCGTGCTTATGTCAGACAGTTTCTTTTTTCAGATTATCTGTCTCAGTGTCTCATAATTTGATGGTCACAGTTTAATTTCTGTCTTCACAGAAGGCTGTGACCTGCATTAAATCCATTTTTTTCTATAAAAAATAGAGAATATCGGAATTCACAGATGACAATATGAATTTGACATTAGCGCACACAGTGCACTACCTCATTCTTGTGAGCACCGTGAGCACGCTAAAATGACGTCACTCATGACGTCATGTGGCTGACAGGAGCCTATAAATGCGCATCTTAAACCGACTGTCTGCACGCTGACAGTGCAAATGGTAACTATGTGCGCATTTTAAACCGCACTCATAGAAACATCGATATTTTAAACCCAGCTATTTTAAGGTGATAGCACACTGGACCGTTTGCGTTACAAGGTGTGGGGTACGTCTTCGTGATTTCGACGGATTATTATAACCCAACTATAACAATGCTTTTATAAGTGTTTTCTGTTTGTTCGCCAGAGAATAGCACCCTCAGTTTAACCATTACCGATAGAAAATTTAGTTTCCATTTACGTGCGATAGAGGCCGTAGTTTTTTTTTTTAATTTATCAAATACGTACGAAAGGTTTATTTGACAGTAATTATACTAGGGATACAGCTAGCCCGGCATTTTTTCACTAATCAAATCTTTTTAATGAGGTCTTTTAATGGAGACAATAAAAGGTAATAAAATACCTACTCCGACGGACCCGTCAGATGGCGCTGTTTACTAAGTACGTACGTTTTAACTCCACACTTTGTGTTACTTACTATGAAGCTGAACATTATTTTTTTAGTTTAAATATAAAATTTAAAATCATGGGCTAAGAGATCTGGTCAGTTAAAAAAAAAAGCAATATTGTGACATTTTATTTAGCAACGCCATCTAGTGAAGTTTCGTGGAACTGATCCTAAAAAACCGCTCATACCTCTGTGATAATTGATTGATAATATTCTCTTAGCTAATTTGTAACTTTCTCCTAAAATAAGCAATAACAGTCGTGAGGTAAGACGTTTATAATATATATTTTCAATTTTAAAAAAGCTATCATGTTTTTATTAATTAACTACATGTACGTATGATAAATACCTCTTCTTTTCACACTGTGAACGACTAACGCGCACGAGAGAGACAGAGAGTGCGTAGTCATATTTCGCAGAATCAATGCACACAGCTGTGCACTACCACTACCAGCCCTATCTCACTGCCTTAGCCTTCTCGCTTGCGTTTCGGTTGCGCTGTGCGTGCTAAAAATGAAATATAACGACAGAGGAAGTCTTTAATGTAATTTAAATTTCGGAGTGAGTCTTAGAGATTTTCTTTATCTATATTATTTATTGTAAAGCATTTAAGTAACATTTAAGTTGCTTTGCCCGCTGGAACTTTAGTTCTATATTTTTGTGAGACGCGATATCCCAGTCTGCGTGACCGCGATACACATCTAAGAGATGTGACATGTGATAATTATGACAAGTTTCGAACTTTGCAGCCCATATAGTAACCCGCTACACTTCGCTACATTCAAACATTGAGCTATAAACATTGCGATGTCTATATACTACATTACGTTCAGCCAAGGATTGCACGGAACAAACTGCCGACTTAATGAAATGAAAATCAAAATGTAATGTTTGTTCCATTGTTTTAATGTCAATGTTGAATATATTGTTTTTTTTAAATAGTTGCTTGTGTGCGTCTTGTTTATAATATATCACTTTTATAAACCATATATATAATAGATAAGCCTAGATGAAAGCACGCCTAAAAATGTCTGATCAAACCCGATGAGGTAAAATAAATATGATTTGCTGATCTATTTACACAAGCGTCTCTATAATACAACAAGATAAAATTATATGTAAAGATAATATTCACACAGTAGACGCATTTATTTATCTTTAGAATAATGATCAATAGAATAGACCAAGTAAAGATATTCCTGAAACACAGATTACCCCCTATAGATTCAGCACTTAAGACGATCGAAACTCATCGATCAAAACACGGTTACAAAATTTCACTTTCATTGGTGTAATGCTAGGCGAGAGTAGGCTATATTTTGCCATAACCAATGGGCAACCAGCGCTTTCCTCTAACTTTGGTGCGTTTAGTGCGGAACAAATATCTTGTAATCAATAGGGTGTAATCTATGGTTTGAAACGATGAGTTATATTTATCGTCTCTCATAAATTACACGCGTTTAAGGGATTAGGTCCAAAATGTACACTTCGCAAAATGCGCTAAAATTAAAAAATTAGCATTTCTTAGTTGGTGCACTTCCCACGTGCATTTCTCAAAAAGGGCACTTCAAACAGAACAAAGATTTTGTAAAGCGTTATCTATGGGGGTATCTGTGCCGCGACCGCACGAGCCGCGCGGCAGGCGCTAGTCGGTCGGGCGCGGGAGTAACTCTGTTGTATGCGTCGCCGAGCTACGATGAAATAATTCTGTTGAGTGTTACAGCTACGCGATGGTGAGCAGTGCGACGTCCCCGCGAGTGTAGGTGGCGCGGCGAGCGCTAGTCGGCGGGCCGCGGGGGCGGGGCGCGCGGCGGGAGGGGGGACGCGGGTACGCTCCAACTCTCGCTGTTACCCCATCTGGAATGTACGATTCACGTTAACTTTAACCCTATAATTAATAAACACGAATAAACCTTGGAGCGGTTACTCAGTCTTGTTTTTTTTTTTTCTCTTATGTTTTGTCTCCACACGTCGTGTATTCAGCCAGTGTCAAGTATTGTAATATTTTAAGTGAAGTCAAATATTTTCAGAATTATAACAAGTCTTAGTCATAGTCTAAGTCGAGCAAAGTAAGTCACGGTCAAGTCCACCTCATGCCCCTGTAAAGTGGTGGAGACTTTACGAGAGATTTCTATGAAGTTTTCACGAAGAGTCACGTTTCACAATATTATACTATTCACCAACACTCGTGCATGCTCTTTGGAAAATAGTACAATATCGCGACATGACTTCTTTACGTTCCCGCCAAAACTCCAGTCTTTTTTTTTCAATCGAGTTCTAATTTCGAAATTTCCATGGGTGGTGTGATCCGCCCGAGCCTCCGCGGGTTCCACTCGTGTCGTGTCGGAGAGATCGGAGAATCTCGCTGTCGGTGTCGGGTCGGCCAATGAAGAAACGTCCATCTTTGTAGTACCTTACACGCCAACTCTTTGTATATGGAGAGTGAATTTCCAAAAACGGTATGTTGTATCTATTATTTTTGCGATCCTTCAAATTAATCAATCAATTAATATTTATTTTCAAATTCCAAGTAAATCGCAAATTACCATTAAATTGTTTATTAAAACCTTTGAGATATTTGTAATCTTATAGCGTCAGAAATGTTCTAACTTTTATTATTGAACTGGTTCCGAAAAAAATGGTTTTTAACAAAAAATAAATATATAATTTACAAAAATTTTTTTAGATATCTAACTTAAATTAAAATAAATATATAATTTATTTTAATTTAAGTTAGATATCTAAAAAAATTTTTGTTACTGTTTTGTTATTCGCTTTCCTGTGTACAAAATAAAAGGTAAATAAAAACGAAAGTTTCTTTTAAAATATTGTAAAACAACATATACTTAGTTTTTAGAAATTCACACTTAGTGATTGTACCTATATTTTCAACAAAGTCAAAATGCGCGATCGAGACAACAGTGAACGGGACTAAAAATTTCGTGATGCTCATAGTCACAGTCATGTAGCAGCCGGTTAAGCCGAGCATAAGCATTTTAGGGGCCTTCTAAAAGCTTCATACAATGCTAGATAAAAAAGCCTGGGATCAAAGTACTTTGTTGACTTTGGACTTGTACTCATATTTACTTCTGTGGCATCGAAATGGTTAAATGAATTAACCTTTATAACTAAGCACGCGCTATCAAAAACTGACCGCGCTTGACTTGTGACCAAAATCTAAATGGTACATGGTATTTCGCATGCAGTGTGAACTTACTGTAAGCGTTTAACGTTGGGTTGAGCGCGTGACCAACGTTTCTTCTGCATGTGAATAATCACCCTAAGAAGCCACATTGTGGAAGATACGAAGTACGCGCGAGCAGTCTCTATGAGACTCCGGACCCGGAGTGAGTACATTAGAAAGCCAACCTTGCTGTTGGGTAATTTAAGATGGATATTCGCGTGCGGCCGAGTAGCGCAACCACGGTCTCGCGACCTCGGGAACCTTCAGCGAATTTTTTATCATGATATTATAAAATACGAAATAAAGTATACATATATAGAAGTATAGCTAAGTCAAAAAAGCGCTCTTGACAAATAGAGACAAAAGCCCAACGCCCCGTGACAACAAGGGAGAGTGAGTGAGAAAGTCGATACGGCGATAACGGCGTTCGGTTATTTCTAACAAGCATTTCATTGAAGTTATTTTAGCTATTTCTTAAAATTTAAGTAGTATTTTTTCTATCTATCTATTAGTATTGTAAATAATGATACGCACCTGTGTTGCAAATAATGGTGGTGTTGGTTCCCCCGGCGCGCTGCAACGTGATGCCAGTTGACGTAACCGCTCAGCCGGCGCTTCACGAGGCCGGCCAGCGAGCGCAGCCAGCCTGCGACACGCGCGCGGTTACTGCCCGCCCCCGCCCCGCCCCGCCCCCGGCCCCTGGCCCCGCCCACCCATAGCCGCGACTAGCCAATAGTAGCAGCGCTACTTCTACGCCCGGAAGCGTGTGCTCTTTGCTTTTAATATTAAGCGATAGGCGAGAGAAATGAATGAAAAGAATGAGTTTTTGAAAAATATCTACGAGTATTTTCTACAACAGTATATACGATAAGATAGATCGTATAGGCTGAGTGGACAGTCTTATTGCCAGAGTATTTAAGGTCATCCGAAGGTTTCCGCCATGCCTCATGGCAGACTATTTCGCGGCCTGCACTGCCTATTCTAGAAAGTTGCGCCGTTCTTATGCCGAGTTTAAAGCACGCTTTGTTCAAAGTTGTTAAAGGGGCGTATATCCTGGTTCTCGCTGCCTCGTTCGCACTATATCAACATTTCATAATATAAAAATAACGAGAAGATATTTTTAAAAAAATCTAGTCATTGACTTAAGAATACCATTGCCAATGTTTTATAACAAAACATTTGTTGTTTTTTTTTTGCCTTTTCCTTTGACAAATTAAGAAATAATAACATGAAAATTGTTATAAAAAATTGGCAATGGTATTAAGTCAATGACTAGACATTTTTTTAATATCATCTCATTTTTTAAAATGTTGATATAGTGCGAACGAGACAACGAGACCCAGGGTATACTCCCCGGTAAGAATATAATCTTAGCGACTTCGAATAACGCGAGCTTCGAGCTCTAGAATAGTTGTTTGTTATAGCGCGTACAAACGAAACCTACAATTTGACATTATTACCATTAAATGCTGTCAAATATATCAGTCAGCAACTTGATAGTTGATCTTTGTTGCTGTTGGATTCAACCTATTGTTGTTTGATGAAATATCTACTTCCGGTATTCACAAAGTCTGAAATGAGCGGAGCGAAGACACGTTGACCAGTAGAAGTGCAAAAAACCGACGGCTCTGTTACGTCATGTCATTTAGCGCGATTCTATTGGTCGATATGTCGCCGCTGCGCTCATCTAGTTTTAGAGGTTAGCGGACTTGGCTAAAATACATCTAATGGTCATAAGTCATAAAGGCTATATTATAACATCGACAGTTCACAGTTAGTGTGAGCAAAGAGCACCGCGTTGAAGCCGAGTGATGATGGCCGGTGATGATGAACAAACACCCTTACACCTCGCTATTAACTACTGGATACATACTTGTCAGTTCATTATTTGCTATATCTTTTGCTGTTCATGGCCATTTAAGGCGATTGACAGTATACAACATTTACTGTTCAGGAGGATAAAGGCGGTTTTACACGACCTTAGGTGGGGTATTTAGTCGTGCCTCAGCTATCTCACTTGCACATTTGCAAGATTTTATAGATAGTCTGAATTCCCAAAAGCATTATGTTGTATCTGTCTCTCATCATATCAAAAACATTTAAATACATTTTCGTGTTAACATGTTTAATTTGACCGAAAAAACTTATTCGTTTTTTATCTCCGTCAAATTAAAAGATAAAAAAACTATATCTCTTTCGCACTCTTACAACATTTTTTAAATGTAAAGAGAGACACCATTTAGCATTTTTCTTTTCTTTTCTCTTAGTTGCATCCACACATGTCTCGCTCACGCATTTTATAATTATTGAAGATATACCGGGTTACTGGTAACTATCCAACAACCCCTCGTAGGCAGCTTCTTTGTTCCATGACTTTTAATCATTCGTATTTTTTTTTCTCCGAAATATAAACAAAGTCGTTTGAATTAGGGCTACAAATGACAATAACAACACGGTTTCGAATGAGAAAGCACGCGGGACCCGAGTGAAGCTTACGAAGCTGACATTTGCATCAAAACAATACAAGGACATAAAATAATCCATATAAACTTTTTCTTTTGGTGAATGTTTTATAAAAACATAGAACAAAAGTTATGAAGGATGCTAGGAAGCTGCCTGCTAGAGGTTGTTGGCTAGTTACGGATAACCCGGTATATCTTCAATTACCATAAAATGCGTGAGCGAGACATCTGTGGATGCGACTATGAGAAAAGAAAAGAAAAATGCATGAAAAATGTATTAAGAGTGCGAAAGAGATAGATGAATCATCGGAGCCGACCCTTAACGACAGGTTTTATGGCGAAAAACCGATTCATATTATAGTGCAAGTCCTCCTTTAGATAATGAAGTGACATTAAAACCTATACCCCCGAACACTGAAACGTTTGTTAACTTTGACGACAGATTAAGTCTATTGCTGTCTTTGTCATTTGCTTAGTGCCAGACAAAGGCAGAATTAATCTGTTCTCAAAGTTAACAGACGTTTCAGTATTTGGGGGATAGATGCTCAAACTCTCCCATTATCATTTTTTTTTAATTTTGACAAATCCGTGAGCTGTAGTTTAAACCTTACTAGCCAGGTGTTAGAGTCGTGTTTAGTGTAGCTAGGCATGTGGCGTCAATGGGCAGGCGATGTGGGCAAGGACAGCGGCAAAGCACAGGTAACAATACATTCATAGAACTTCTTCAAGACTAGCGAAATACCAACGGTCTTATACGGCAAGTGTTTTGTCTCGTTCTCGCGGGTGACATTTCTCGTTGGCTAGAAATCGACAGAGCGTTTCATAGCACATATCAGGTATCGAGCGTTTATGAGTAAGGGGGAGAGATATTACGAAGAAGTTCTAGGAACGTGAACAAAAATACAGTACATCAATTTTATTCAAGAGTTTTAAGAAGAATAAATAAATAAATATAAGAAGCTGAATGATCGATGTTGTCAATCCTGTTGTACCATCTTCTAAACAAAACTTTTAAGCTTTAGCTTTAAATTTTCGCCAACTCTATTTTACATACTAAAATGAAAAGAGACGCAGGTCATTTTAGTCCGGTCAGTAAATTTAGTTTAGAGCGTGGTTCAATAGAATGGACATTATTGTCGATTCTGTTGTCTCCTTGACTAAGCTAATCATTTAACAGCCCTGCGCCTTTTATCTATCGATATGTTGAAAAAGCTAATACATCTAACGCTGAAAAATTTTGTTTAGAATATGGAACAGAATCAACGCAACGGAGATTTTTTGTTTGATTTCTATCTCTAACCAAAGACTGCAATTTTTTTTTAAATTGTTTTTGGTGACGAGACGAGCAAGTCGCTCACCTGATGTTAAGCGTTACGCTTGCCCGTAACAGTTCAGTGCCACCCAAAATTTTGAACTTCAACAGTTCAACACCATGCGCGGCAATGCACTACGCTCGTCATCCTGAGATATTAGATGTTAAATCTCTACATGCCCAGTAATTACAATGGAAACATTGCCCTTCAATCCGGAACACAGTAATGTTTGCACACTACTGCTTGGCGGTTGAATAACTGGCAAAGGTGTGATACTTCCCCAGGCGGACTCTGCAGAAGAGCCCTACCACTACTCATCATCATCATCAGCCATAAGACGTCCGCTGCTGAACATAGTATTAAAAAACTAAAAACCACTACTAAAAAAAAGTATTTGTTTTGCAGTCATTTATCAGTTTTATATTCAATATTTTGCATCAAATCTAATCATAGCCTCCCATAAACATCCGGTGAACACGTTTCTCTTGTGTAAAAACTCTCGACCGGAAGACACAAAACACACTTTATCGGTCGTTTTTGGGACGTTTTTTTAGGACTTTGTAAATAAACATATAATTTTATTCTATAGATACTCAATATATTAATATATCTTGCTTTATTTGTGGCTTCAGTACGAAGCAAAAGCTTAATGAAGCACATAGGGCGGTCGGTCTGAAGCACATATATTCCCCATATATTTCGTGTTTTAGACTGGGATTCTAGTCCGAAAACGTTCGATACGCCCGTTTAGCTAAAACGTGCCTTATCTCGTTTACGCGCATGAGACTTCACGTCAGCGAGAGATAGACAAGACACCTTACAGCCAAAACTAGGTTATCGAACGTTCGTTAAATAGAGGTGGGTATTTACAAATGAAGGGGCCACAGACATGTGAGAATGGCGTGTGGAGGGATAGTGAAACGATTGTATTGAAAATCAACATTTTCTTGTTACATTTAGGTTATATTTTGCTTGGCATTGGCGTCGATATTGCTGCACCTTACACTAAATCTAAATTATAAGTCATAGTCCGACTGCTCTTACATTATCTGCGTCCTTTTTATTTTAACGATAGAGAAAAGGGTGACAATAAATGGCACAACAAAATCGACGTTATCAAATGTAATTAAGTGGCTCGAAGGACCATAAATGTGACTTCTATTCAAATTAGGAACTTATGAAAATTAAGCGGATTTGCGTACTGTTTTGTGCCAAAGCGCTTTGAATTTCTTCTGTCGACTATACAAGTACTATAGTCGTGTATGTGTATAGTCGTAATACAATCATTTCACGTGATACAAGTATAAAGTCGGTGCGAATGAGACAGAGTGGCAAGCGCAGCTCTCGCTAGTATCCCTCGTGGTAAGGTCGTAGGCTGGCTGCCCCCTTCGTTACGTACAAAGTCAATATCAATACATACAATACACAAATAACTAGAGGTCAACTATCGACTGTTCTATCTGTTGGAGGTAAACAAATAAACTAAATTAATATCATACACTAAAAAAAAAAAAATTTTAAATAACTTACAAAATGGAATGCAATTTAGCTAATCAAAATGTATGGGAAGACACTAAATTTCTATAGAAAAAAGTTATCGAAATATGAATTCTATTTCGCGTTCCGGTACTGCAGAATTTCAAATAACAAAAGTACATGTCGAAAAAAATAAAACACGCTTCGATGGTCGTAACCGTTCGAAGTATGCCGTTTAAATTTCTATTGTAAATAATACGACATAGAGCTCACATTTGAATATTTTTTTCGCTACTACCACTCTCAATCAATTATCGTCCTCCATAATCAGAAAAGGCGTTTCACTGCTGCGGTAGAAGTATTTTCAGTAAAGTGCAATGATAGACTCTAACGGAAAAAGAATAAAACAGCAATTTTGAAAGATTACTTCATGCCGGTGATCATGAAAAATGTAAAATAAAAAAAATGTTGATTGCTTTTGTTGTCGTGTACTCGAGACACTAAGGATTCCTATGGCAAATCGGACATTAGCATCTAAATAAAAATATCATTAAAGCCATTTGGTAGAAGTAGCACCAAGTTCATTTTGTAAACCAATTTCCACTATAATGACGCTGAAGACAGAAAAGTCGACGTCAGGGAAAAACAAATTGTCCCTTTAGATACCGCAATACGATATCGTTGTTCCGAAGAAACCGCACGAAAGTTGGAGAAGTGTTTCGGGGACTGAGACCCAAACGTTCTCAATGGCTACGTAGGTTATATCTATTCGCGGCTAGCAATTAAAACTCTCAACGGATTTTGATGCGGTTCTCAGCAGTAGTTAGTTTCGGTTGCTAAAGTTACCTATAATTCCATATAATTTTAAAGCGTGAACTCCTTAGTGTCATGCCGAGTGCTCGACCAGTTACCTTTCAAAATCACCCGGGGTCGTAGAAAGCGGTACCGTTACATAGAATAGAGATAGGTGTGCCGGGAGTACCTTGGTCGTCGTGGTGCTTGAGGGGCGGCCCGGGCGGCCCGGGCGGCCCGGGCGGCCCGGGCGGCGCCGGCGCCTCGCGGAGCCCGTTGCGCAGCTCGGCGCGGGTGAGGCTGCGGCTGCGGGGCTCCGCTAGCCTGGGGGCGGACAAACAGTGATTCTGTACGTAAATACAATACAATAGCACTATATTGATACCGCAGAAGTGCATTACAGAAAAGCGATTATACTATTACTAGTTTGCCCGCACGGCTTCGCTCGCCTAGGCTACAGTAAATGAAACAGCCTATTTCACTTCTTTAGAGGTCGATTGAGAGAGAAGTATTTTTTTAAATTTCCATAGAGACTTTAGGGGACCATTTCGTCCCTTTAGAAGTGGAATTTCACAAAATCCGTTCTTATTGTCCACCTAGACCATTTAAAGAATATTGGATTCAAACTTCACGTCTCTATTATGAGCGGTTTGATCTGTGCATCGATTCGTAGAAAAGGCTTTATTACTTTTCTTCGTCGTATTTGCAACACAAAAAAAATTGTCACTTTAAGTGCCTATATCAAAGAAGATATTGCAAAAAATAAAGTTTTTCACGGTGTAGATAACATATAAAAAATCATCGAAATCGGATAACGTTTACGGGTTGAATACTGGGTATTACACTACGCTTTTTGTATGAACAAGACGGCGGTGTACTCTATTCTAACGAAATTATTATTATAAAACGATAATCATTAGATAGACAATGTTATTCATTATTTCCTTACCTATCATTAAGTAGTAAAGGTGAGGGCGGGTGTAACCGCTCGTGCAGCGGCGGCGGTTCAAGTTCCATACTCCCATTAGCTGCAACAAACAGACAAATTGCATCAGACAAATACTCAATTATTCACTCTATTTTAATGCAAAAACATTTAACGGCCTGATATACAAAAAAATCAGCGTACCTCAGTTATGTAGATTAAAAATCTTATTTTGAGTTTTGTTTTGGTGCCCTCTCTTTTCAGCTGCGCGTGAAACTGTATAGCACTATCTTTTTCTCGAAATAGCGTCTTAAAAGGATAGCCTCTTCAAAATTAAATGCTAGCATCACCTACTTACGCAAGCTTACGACTGTACAAGTGAATGCCCTCCATGCAATTATGGATGCCTCCCGCTTTTAGAAGACTGGGCTGACTGGGCTGACTGCCGACTGGGTTCCACGCGCTTCTCAGAGTTGGCGTTAGCTTAACGCACTCGACTACTCGACTCGACTCGACTAGCGATCAACTTCGGGCGCGTGCGGAGAGTTGTCGTTATGTATATAGTATATAATATGGTATTCTGTGAGGATACGAGTAGTATATCAACTTTTTTTCAAGACTGCTTTGGTATATTCAATTCTATTACAAAGCAATATGCTTTAACAATTTGAGAGCATTTCACTCGGCAGGGTAAATCAATTTTGAGCTGTATAACAAGATAATAAGGTTGAAACTGGTGTTACCTTCATGTCCTAACATGTGGTATTGCCTGCTCATCCGCGGCGGCGGCTCGGGAGATCTACCCGCGCTGTGTTCTCTACTTAAACTGAAATAAATGACATAATAATTAATGAATTATTACAAAAAACTAAACAAAATTAAAATCTAGAATATACAGTTTAAAGATGCCGATGGACTTCCGCAAAATAACACCAGATTGAATCAACTACCTTGACCACATAATCTTCTAACATATAAAAAAGAAACAAAGATCATTTTATTTTCTTAACTTTAGACAGAGAATCGACTTTTAAAATCACAATTAGTTATCAGTAGTTTCCAGAGCTGTTAGTTACCTTCTATGTCGAGGAGTAGCGTGCAGGTCTACCCTGGATCTTCTCTGTTGGTTCTGGTGGTAAAACCTTTGTAGGACTATGGGACTAGTGTTTCCAGAGCTCTGCAAAACATACATTCAAAAGATTTAAAAAAAAACATATATAAATGAAAATTCAAGGGCCTTCAACGTATGTGTGTTGCCAGTGATAACATATGGAGCCGAAATGTGGTCCTTGAATGAATGAATGAAACTGGCCTTTTGAAAAAACTCAGTCACACAGCGTGCAATGGAGAGAGAACTGATAACCGATGTGGAAGAGAGGTTCTTGAGTGGCGACCACGTACCGGAAGACGCAGCGCAGGCAGGCCTCCCACTAGGTGGACCGACAACTTTGTAAAACTCGCGGGCAACTTCTTCATAACACTTAACTCTTTGCAACTCCGTAATGGATAAAATTTGGTATGGACGTAGTATTTCGTATGATAATTTGCACGAAAAATAAAAGACTAAAGATTTTCTATCGATAGAAGCAAATTCGAGTGGTTCAAACTACTCGTAGCGTGATAAGATTTATTCAAAAATGCGATTTATGATAGAGAATTCTTTCGAAAGTCAGTCAGTTCGCATGATATTTTCGTGCCAATATCATACGAGCGATTCAAAAATGCGAGCCCCTGTATAAACACAATCATAATATGGGCTATTTTGTATCCAGGAAACATATAGGGTCCTGTAGGATAGCAGGTGAACCAGCGGGAGGCTATTAGTATTCGAATAAGTAACTCACAGCGGGCGAGGCTCGCCACCGGTTGTCGGCGGACACGCGGCGCGCGGCCGGCGGCGGCGGCGGGGACGCGCACGCCTCTATCGTCCTGCGGTACCGGTACACACTTACATTATCACACTAATAAATATAAACATTAACCACTTTATTTCTTTTTTAAATTATTAACCGAGCGAAGCGAAGGTCTCAGAGTTTACTGGGACAAATCGGCATTTGTATGTATGTTTGTGTGTACGACGATAACTTGCGAACCGTTGATCCGATCTTCATGAAATTTTGTAGGCATGTAGTTCATTTCAATACAATTATTAGATTGAAATATGAGCTGAATCGGTTCAGGGGTTGTGAAGATATAGGGATCGCGAGGTCTCAGTTTGCCTCGAACTATTTATAGGCTTGCGTTTGACTGCCATCACGTCTGATGTTATACGAGGTAATATAGTTAATATTTCTCCTGGTCACGCTATAACTTGAGAAAGGTTGGACCGATTTTTTTTTTTTTTTTTTTGTGTTCGTAATTATGAGGACAAGGTTTTTAAGAAGAGTTTAGCGAGGGCAAAGGCCGAGCTTCGCAGGCGTCAGCTAGTATGTTATAAATGCGAGATTGTGTGTAAGTGTGTAAGTATGTAAGTGTGTTTGTTCCCGTTCAACTCTGTAACGGCTTAACGGATTTGGATGAAATTTGGTATAGACGTATATTAACACATAGGCCAATCCAAAACCTACATTTTATCCCTAAAATTTAACCTTTCCTGTAGAATAGCGGGTAAGGTATTGATGTTTTGTTTAGATATTAGACAGGTGGCTCCCCCATAAGAATCTCCGATAATTTAGTGGCTCTGTGTTTAGGATTTTAATTAGAGACAAAAAAAGTAGTTTGCTGTCAACCACAATGGGTAATTTTGTAACGAGCATTCTATGAGTTATTTTTCCTTATTCGTAGATTAAATCTGAAACATGTTGAAAGTAACCATGCTTCCTCATCATAAGGACAAAAATCAGCAAGCTAGGTAATGCATAGAAAAAAGAAACATATTGAACCACATGTAATCGGTAATGCGAGAGCACAGATCACACTAGATACCGCATCACGAGATTCGTTGTTCCTACAAAAAGTCACGTCAGTTTGAGGCGCGGCGCGGGGCGCGGGGAGTGCGACCGAGCGTTCTAATTGGGCTATTTCAAGGTTACGCCTGCTCGCGCCTAACAATCAACCAATAGGAGTAATTTCTTATAAGTGTATTTAGATAGATGCGTGGTGCGCTTCGAGCGTCATGAATGCAGAATCTAGGGTGTGATCTGTGTGCGAGAGTTTCGTACCTGCGTCTTGGGTAGGGCGAGTGGTTGGAGAAGTCAGTCTCGAGGGAGGTGGGCTGCGAGCTGCTGCCGCCCGCGCTGCTGCCGGACGTCCAGCGAGCACTGCCACAACATTCATCGGGGTTATTATCTATTGATAGTGGGGTATATTGATATCTTTCAAGACTCTTCGAACGTATTCTACAATAAACTTATAAAACATTTAAATGGTAACAACCAAAGGAAACAAACCGAGGACATGTTACAAGTCACGTCATTTGCGGCACTTTGAAAGCACAATATAGCGTCAACTCCACCTCTTTCACTAGTGATTTCCTAACACTTGGAAAACATTTGACAGTTCTTGACATCTAACGTACTGGCTTGGCTGGGATACAAAACATGGCCGACGTGCCGCAAGGCGGTCCCAAGTGACGTGAGCAATCAATACTTTGTACAATATCGCAGCAATGATACGCTCTCACACCCTCTCACATCATCACTTACCTGACACTTGACATGACATAGAAAAAATTACGTTAAATGTAATATTTCAACAGAACCTATTATTGTATATCCTCAGTCTAAAATAATTCATTGTATAAAACTTAATCACTCTTAACCACATACCTTTGGAAGAAGCTGCCTTTTGCAACACAGTTTCTAACTAACGCAAAAGGCAGAGCTATCACTTGCATTTAACCTTAGTTTTATGTTTTTGAAATAAATTATGTTTATGTTTGTGGTCCATCCGCTGTAGTAGAAAAAGTAATAGTTGTTCGTTTGTCTTGGAAACAACACAAACGAATAATAATCTGACATTTTCTTTAATTGTGTTTGCTGTAAACTATGTGTGTATATATTACGTTGTCGTACCACTCTTTTATAGGTGAATGTTGTAAGAACCTGTTACTTTTATACATATCGGAACTGTATTAGATTTTAAAAGTGTTACCCTACAGATAAGTTACATGTAAGTAAAATCGCTGAAATTATATAATTTGCATATTTCTATGAAGCGTTGCGGATAAGCAGCAGTGGTAAGCCACGTCATGCCCCAGTAAAGCGTAACATAAGCCTTTATTAAATGTTTTTATGGAGTTTTTGAAAAAAAACTAAGAGTCACGTTTCACAAACACTTAATGGATAAAAAATCCACCATTTTTACACTCGAAATAACATAATATAAACATTTTAGGAAATAGTACAATGGCGCGAGATGATTTCTTAACGTTCCCGCCAAAAAACCAAGAGCAGTTCCTGCTCCAATTGGCCAATATAATGAGCTCACCGTCCGGGCGTCGGCGTGGCTTGCTCCGGCGTCCAGGGCTGCGCACTCGTCACGAAGTTCCTCACTGGCTCCACTCCATTGCCGACGGCGTGCGGCACGTGAGTCGGCGTGGCGTGTACCGACCCCGCCTTGGTTACTGATGGCGACGATATCGGCAGCGTGGCGTACCAGTCGCCTACCGATACCGTGCTCTTTGTAGATTGTACTACGAACGCGTGTTCTAGAAGCTTCGCGTATTTAGGCCGATGTCTGTAGTTCTTTGTTAGGCTGCGGAGGGAGATACAAATTGTTACTTGAGTTAGACATTCCACCACAGGTTCCGCACTCAGGACGAACGAAGCACACCACGCATCGTTCAAAATACACCTATAATCATTTCCTTATTGCCAGGCGTGAGTAGGTGTAACCTTGAGCTAGCCAATGAGAACGCTCGGTCGCACTCCCCGCGCCCCGCGCCCCGCGCCGCGCCTCAAACTGTCGTGACTTTTTGTAGGAACAACGAATCTCGTAATGCGGTGTGATCTGTGTCTGAGATAGACATTGTTGTGTTGATTTCAGTCTATGGATTATGTTTAATTATTGACCGAGCGAAGCGAATGTCTCAGAGTTTACTGGGAAAAATCGGCTTTTGTATGTTTGTGTGTATATTTGTTCGATGATAACTTGCGAACCGTTGATCCGATCTTTATTAAATTTTGTAGGCAAGTAGTTCATTTCAATAAAAAAATTAAGTTCGAATATGAGCTGAATCGGTCCAGGGGTTGTGAAGATATAGGGATCACGAAGTCTCAGATCGCCGCGAACTACTAGTTGTATATTGATATGAGAGGTCAGTTCTACAAGAACGTACCGGAAAAAAAAACTGTTATTAATTAGTTACCGGTAAAACGCTAAATTGACAGGGCTATGGTACGTTTTAGTCGGAATAATGATCTAATAATGCGGTATCTAGAGTTATACTACTATTTTACTTTCTTTTTTTTATAAATACACACAAAGGACCAACATCCATTTTCATCACACAAATATTTCTCCTGGGAATCGTACCCACAACCTACAGCTCAGAAGGTGGAAATCCTCCCGCTGAGCCACAAGAATAGACCAATGTTACTTACCACTGTGAAACGAATGACTTAAATTCAAGTGAGAAATCACTGTCTTCAGGCAACTGTGGCGGCGCGTCTACTATCACCTGGAAAAAAACCAAAAACGTTTAATACCATTTTTGAACGAAGCGGAGTAGAAGCAAAGTTTGAAGAGAAGATTAGATGCGAGATGCTCACTTGCGAATGAAAGTGAGCATCATTCGTGAATAATGGAAAAGAGATCACCGAATGTGGCCGAGCTATTAGTCGAAATAACGGACTGAACGTAACGTTATTATGATTCCTTTCTCTTGATAAACGTAACTGAAGGTGCAACGTTTCGCTCAGCGCGGCAAATTCAAATTTTCTTGCGTTTTTTGTCAATTACATCTTAATTACTCATCGTGGGTTCATGAAAATGAATTTTGCGCAAATAAATAGGTTGTATCAAAAAATTACACCAACCAAAAAATCAAGGTGAAACCTAGTATAAGTACACTTCTCACTAAACCAAAAACCAGATTAATATCAGTTTATTGAGATTCGTAGCTAAACCAATATTATCTAGGTGATCCTTTTAGCCGTTTTTTCTTTATACGACCTATTTATTGGCGCAAAATTAGTTTTCATGAACCAACGATGAGTAATTAAGCTGTAATTGACAAAAAACGCAAGAAAATTTGAATTTGCCGCGATGAGCGAAACGTTGCACCTTAAAGTTAATAACTTCTTAAGCCTAAGTTAAGTTAACAACCTCTCAGCCCTTTTATAACGATGAGGCCTTTATTCAGCAGTGGATATCTTCTGGAGGATGATGATGATGGCAGTACAATAACCGTACCATCCGACAGGGAGGTGACGGCGGCTCCGTTCATTCGTCATAAGCCCTACTGCCCGCTGAGGCCGCGGGTAGAAAGATGCACTCATCAACATCAGCCATAAGACGTCCACTGCTGAACATATGCCTCCCCCTTAGAGCGCCACACCGACCGACAACAGGCCACTTGCATCCACCGGTCGCCCGCGACTTTCACAATATCGTCGGTCCACCTAGTGGGAGGCCTACCTATGCTGCGTCTCCCGGTTCGTGGTCGCCACTCAAGAACCTTTCTTCCCCACCAGCTATCGGTTCCTCGAGTGATATGGCCTGCCCATTCAGCTTGCAAACTCTGAAAGCTATGTCGGCAACTTTGGTTCTTTGACAAACCATTGCCCGCTGTGCGAATCTGAGTTTCTCCAAAAGGCCAGTGGTGGAGGACCACGTTAAGATGCACTCACCCTGGTGAGAACCTCGAAGTCGTTCTGGCAGTCCCTGTACGGGAAGACGCCCGTGGCCAGCTCCACGAGGGAGATGCCCAGCGACCACACGTCCGCGCGGATGTCGTAGTCCGGCCGCGAGGGGTCGGGCGGGTCTATCCGCTCCGGCTGCGGGGAAATACCACTATTACCACAGTATAACTAGTACGTGCGCCTGGAAATTTCTGGCTTTAGAAGCGGAAGGCATCCGAAACATGCCTTGCCGTGCTCTTGGGGCTGACTAAACTTGAACCTGCATGAGCAATTGAGCAATGACCCGGGTTTAGAATTGTCTATCACGATCATGCGAGGCCAGATAAAGCGTTAAGGCGAGTCACCGGAGGCGGCCCGCGGCGGGGGGCGCGGCGTGTTGCAATCCCGCTTCGCAACGTTCCAATTCTGGAATACATTTGAATTTAATAAGTTGTAAACCGAAATGTAGTACGTGCTCTGCAGTACTTGAAAAATATATGTATACTAGCTGCGCCCCGCGGTTTTACCCGCTATTCTACAGAAACCGAATATTTTACCGGGATAAAAAGTAGCATATGTGCTAATCCAGGGTGTAAGCTACCTTCATACCAAATTTATTTCCAATCCGTTCAGCCGTCACAGAGTTGAACGGGAACAAACACATTTACATACTTAAATACTTAACCCCGAATACTGAAACGTTTGTTAACTTTGACGACAGATTAAGTCTATTGCTGTCTTTGGCACTAAGCAAATGAGTGCCAGACAAAGGCAGTATTAGAATTAATCCGTTGTCAAAGTTAACAAACGTTTCAGTATTCGGCGGTTGCAAACTTACACACAAACTTTCGCATTTATAATATTAGTGTGATAAAAGTTATGTACAAATTTAGACATTTTATTAATAAAGAATTCGTTTTAGAATTTATTTTATCCTGTTTTCCTATATGATCCAGTAAAATACATCCAATCGTGTAACCGATAAGTACATTCCTAACACGATATCGTTAGGTGTGTCGTATATTTTTTGTAAGACCGTTATTTGATAGTGGATACCTAAAAATTTGATTTAGCAAAAACCACTTTTTTCCACTTCGCTCGGTGACTCGCCTTATTAAAAAATATTCATCATCAGCCATGATTTCTTAACAAAAACTTGTGTATCGTGATCAGAGATACTATTCCTACAAAATGGTCGTAAAAGTAATGCGAGGCGTGTACTGACGGCCATGTAGGCGGCGCAGCCGGCGCTGCGCGTCTTGGCCTTGGAGTCGACGAGCCTCCCGCTGATGCCGAAGTCGCAGAGCTTCACGTTCCCGCGCTCGTCCAGCAGGATGTTGCTCGGCTTCACGTCGCGGTGGATCACGCCGTGCGTCTCCTTCAGGTAGGACAGGGCGTTCACCGTCTGGAAATTACTAATTATTGTTACAACGGAAATAACAGCCTATTGTTCTTGTTAACGCTTTTTAAAGATAGCAAACGTGCCGCTGTAACTTGATCCTGCCTTATTACGTTTCCTCTAAAGCCTTTTATACACTTATTATCTTAACTCCTACTAATAACTACTCAACACCCAGAAGACGTCCGCTGCTAAGCAAAGGCTCCCACTTATGGAGGGGGCGGAGCTTGCCATCATAAAATGAGATGATACTAGTCACGTACCATCGATTTCGTACGAAAAAAAAGTTCTTCGTACGAAACTGATTACGTAGAAATGAATAATTTTAACAAAAGAAACCGACTTCACCCGAACCATTTGTTTAAATTTGCTTCGTCATGTTCGCTTATCGATATTATCTTGGCGCCACCCGTGAAATAGATAGATAGATAGAAACTCTTTATTGTGTACACCAAAATAATAATGACACACGTACAGAACTATCTTATAGGCTAGTGCCACAAGTGGCACTAATACTACTAAACTACGGAACTAAATACGTATCATTGAAGAGTTCCGGTGGAAATCTGTGGTCTTCTTCATCAGTTCCACTTCACCAAAGGATACTTTCTGAATGCAAATGCTAGACTTGATGATGAAAACCCTAAAATCGCTATATGTATGAATATGATATTTGAGGACTTAATTCCTCGTGGATCCCATTATCAGAACTAGATTTTGATAGAAATGGGACCAATCTGGATGTTTCTCCTTTCAAATAAAAAAACCATTCTGTATATGACGGATTTCTGAGGTAACAAACAAAAAATTGAACTCTACAACTAATTGAAAACCTCTTTTTTTGAAGTCGGTTAAATCTACGACACTGGTAGGACTGCTACTGGTACCGTAGGCGGCCCAAAGGGAGTCTGTATATCAGCTTAAGGCCTTTAACAAGCTACAGTCGATTGATATTAGGCGGACACAAAAAACTCACCGCAACAGTGACTTTCCCCAGAATGACCTCGGGTATGGGCGCTCCGAGTCGCTTGAGCAGCTTGTCGAAGCACGAAGCCATCAGCTCCATGCAGATCCATACATCGGCATCAGTAACGAAACACCCCAGGCACCGCACGATATAAGGACAGTCGTGCGACCGGACCACCACATCGAGATCCATTAGGATCCGTTTGGTTTCTTCCGAGTTGCCCGAGCGACGCATTTGCTGTAAAGTTAGAGCTCATTTTTTTTTCTCCAAATGATGCAGATACAAACAGATGTTTTATTGGTGAAACATTATTACTATCACAGGTCATGGCAGATACATACAAACATGGAATAATGCTCGTATTACATAATGCTTCTTATAAAGTCACAGATCACACTAGATACCGCATTAGGAGATTCGTTGTCCCTACAAAAAGTGACCAAAGTTTGAGGGAGGCGCTGGTCACGGGGACTGCGACCAAGCGTTCTCGTTGGCTATTTTAAGGTTACGCCTTCTCGCTCCTAAAAATCAACCAGAGTAATTTTTCATAAGTGTATTTAGACTGAAACGTGGTGCGCTTCGAGCGTCCTGATTGCAGAATCTAGGGTGTGATCTGCGTTAAAGTGTTGTACACCAAAAAAGTGTTTTTAGTGAATAGTAGGCTCTTCCAATTAAGAACCCTTTCAATCTATTTATAAAATAATAGCCTAAATATAATAATAGCGTGGTCAAATATATTTAATTTTTAATGTCATCGGGTAGTTGGTTGTAGATGTCGGGACCTTTCACGTAAACCGATCTACCGGACTTTGATGACGTTGAGTATTTGTGTTTGTGAGTGATAGCAGAACCACAGACTGCCACTGTTATCATAAATCAGAGAAGATGAATCACTACGTATATTCCGTTGTACCTCTCACTAAACTAATCTGGTTAAAGGATAAAGGACTAAAATTATGTGCGTTTCTTTTAATTCCAATATGTGAGAAAAGCATGGCAACAATTTTAGTGCTTGCAGTTTGGTTTTAAAATGGTGCAACAGAATAGACACGACGTAACAAAGTTAACGAGGGCAGTCAAGCCTGGGGCCTTGCGGCCTGGCATTCATTCTCACAGACTGAGTGTTTCGTGCGACGGCGATGGTATGTTCTGATACACGACACAAAATGCATAAAAACAGATCAACACTGTCTATTATTGGTGTAAAAAATCCATATTTATTAGGATTATATTTTCTCTATACTTATGGTTTATAGACTTTCATATTATGTGGTAGTTGTTACGACAAGTGACATATCGTTTGGTAACAGTTACGACAACAATTAATTTAATTGGTTGAACCATATTAGTTAAATAAATAAATGATAACAGTAACATATTGTGTTACTGTTATCTATTACTGTATTAACTGTTACGACACGGCGACCGAAATGGTTGTACATTTGGTCTTTGTGGAGCGTTTGCCACCTTCGTGTTACCTTGACAGCGATGACAGCGCCCGAGGGCCTGTGCAGCATCTTCACGACATGTCCACAGGTGCCGCTGCCCAGCTCGCCCAGGTGCTGCAGCTCATCTATGTGCGAACGGTATTCTACTCCCTCTACACTCAGCTTGCCGCTCACCTGCCAGGCAATAGATATTACACTTATCACTATTATTAACTGAGCAAAGCAAAGGTCTCAGTCAACAGGTCCAAGTCAGCGTCGAACAGATATACATACAAAAACACAAACATACATACAATATCATGTTTGTACATACTACATTAAATTATTTTCATGGCTGATAAACTACTACTAACAATAATAAGTCCCAACAATGAACAGCGCCTGATGAAGGACCAATGAAGGAACGGAGCAAAAACAGTAAGCCTTACTTAAAAGCCAGCTCCTATTCCAAGCAAGGTGCGTTTACCAACCTCATCATCACAAATCAGGGACACGACCCGTCCCACCTACCGACTTCACCCACTAGTGGGTGCACGGTTAATTCGGATTTATCTTTGAACCCACTGCATTAGTTTTAAACTAAAAAAAAAAACGACGCCATCCTCAGCAAGAGTGGTTCACAATTGGAACAGGTTGCCTGAGAAGGTGGTCTCAGCAAAATCTATAAATACTTTTAAAAACAAGCTAGAAGCTTGGATAAATAAGGAGATGATAAACTTGATTGACAGTTATTAAGTTTCAACACTGTGTAATATAGGCACATCAGCCTATGCTGCTCGCCTATAAATAAATATATATATTTTTTAAATAATATCCACGATTAATATCCCGTTTCTAATTATTATACTTCTAGTATTAGTAACTATGTTATTTTAAGCCATTCAAAGGTATAAATGCTTCCAGGACTTAGGTACGCTCACTTAGCAGGGGGATAAGAAAGGCTACAAGTAATTATTTTTGGTAACAAGGAGGAAATCTTTGCAAGTTACCTGGTTGCATTGGGGTGTTGCAAGGTTTTGTGGGATTATACTCACTAGGGGAATAACTGGAAGCTTCTCCCTTCCTTACAATATTTACATATCATTATTGGCACCCATAGAAAAATTATTTAAAACAAGTAATATTATTACAAGAAACACAAAAAACCCAACTGCAAAATGTAAGAAGCCCATGTCACTTAGGACGTAAAGACGAATCACTCGTCAAAATCAGTCAATAAACTGCGACTTAATTGTCACAATTTCTGCTTTACTTGAAATAGAAACCCAAAATGAACTCATTTGTAATGTGGTATAGAAAAAAACGCGACTTGTTAAGAATATTTTTGCATTAGTAATATCACATCATATCTTAGTAAAATCATTATTAGCAAAACTCGCCAGGTTCTCGAGAGATTTTTATATACACTTTTTTTATGAGATTGTCATTCTTTTCGTATCATTTTTCTTTGTTCTACAGGAAGTATGTGCTAATCATGTGTACATTGTAGAAGTAGGTATTATGATGTAGGTTTATGAGTATGTTGGAGCACTGGAATGATTACCTTGGACCACTGGACCCACCTTATAGACTTCCCGCATCCTGTACTCTGTTTCAGTGGCTTGTGGTGACCTCGGTGGGAATGTTGGAATTTCTCTATTTGAGAATGGCAGTGCTGGAATTAAATAAAATTATCACTATACATATATAATAGATAAATAGTTATTTTCACTGATATTATGGTGAAATTGTGTCATTAATCGAACTTATTCTGACATTTTCCTAACGAGATTAATCATAGCCATAATTTATCAATACAACATTATTTTACAGACAAAGTCAAAAATTGAAATTTTTGTTACTCAACGAAAATGACAAATTAAATTACATAATTATACAAATATTATTAATATTTTATAGATTCATTTTTGAAGAATATACATAACATAATATAAATATATTAGTGATAATTTAACAAAGTTATAACATAAGTATTATAAATGCAAAATACTAATCACTTCATAGGGGCTGAATAAATTTAAGTGGATGTTGAGGTAATTTGAATCTATGACTTGACAAACACTTGTCAAACTTTTAGAAAAATATAATGTATGTAGTACTATGACAAATGCTGGGATTAATATTTTTGATCAAGACAAGTTTTCTTAGAACCATGGGTACAGATAACACATTGTATTGTAGTTTCTAGTCGTTTGCCAGGTAAAAACAAACCTGTAACCCATGTCAGATTCTATGCCTGGGTCCTGCGCTTATATTCTGGTATATTCGTTTGATATCTTGCGCGTACGCATGGTGCAGTTAGTTGCCGCGAGTGGAACAGCATGCAATGATCATCACCAGATTTATATGATAATGCCCCAGGTTGGAGCCAATGGTGAGAATATTGTCAACACATCTAGCAGCTGGGTGAACAGCAACAAAAGATAAAGTTGCTATTTTAATCAATACATTTTACATCAAACGTAGAAAATAACAGTCATTGTAACACTACACCATAATCTGAATCATAACAATGAAAGTTACATAAAATGCAGATATGTTTAAGTCATGAACGAGCCAGCTCCTGCCAGACAATGCTCAGGGGTAACATTTAAACAAAACATATTAGCACAAAATCATAAAAACAATGATTGATAGGTACTTACTTTAACTCCACCCACTGCGGCACAATGCAAATTTATGCAAATAATTTAAACGCATTGTGCAGGCTAGCCGACAAGGAAACTGCTACCATGAAAAAGACGTTGAAAACTATACCAAACAGACCTGTTCAGTGTTCAACCTTTCTGGTACTCATAATGAATGATGCGGTATTGATGAACTGAATGGACTATCTTGATAACCGATTTTTTTAATGTTTTAAATACTAAAATATTGATCGGTAAAGTATTTGAAGATGTAGCTGGAAGTGTGAGCACATAATAGTAAAAAATATGTAGGATACCTAGAAGATTTGTATCAAAATATTACACTAAAAGAACAGGGTGATAACATGGTGTTAGCATGGATACTGATTGAATTGCCTGTTCACTAATAAAGTTTGCTGGGATGGTACTCACAAGGTCTAGTCCTCCGGCCGCTCCCAGGCCTGGGAGACCCAAGTCCACCTTGATTAGTGAAGCCACCTTCTCTCCGTATACGCATTTCATTTTCGAAACGTTCTTGTAAACCTTTCAGCTTCCCTTCTATTGTACTATTTGACATTATAATCACAAGTGTAAGCCACTTTTATCATCTAAATACTTATAAGACAACAAATAACATAATTCTATGTACAAAATTGCAAATGAATATCGCAGCAATCCAAGGATTTTCTTCTATTTCCTTCGCTAGCAGCCATTTCCATTCGGTCTTTTTTAATCTGTTTTGTCTTTCAGCTCAGACTTCAATGCTTGTCACTTGTCACTCAACTCTAAATTGTCAATGTTATTCTTATTATTTTTAATCTGTAACTTTAGTTCACAGATTAAAACTGTCATTTTATTATTGAATAAGCTGTAGGCAGAGAAAACAATAGATAGCGGGCTTATCCTCTAACTTTGAAATGTTCGTGATTCTGGTTGCGAGAACATGCTAACCAACTAAGTCGCACAATGCGTGGTCCCGCTCGTGCACTAATACTATCACTTTCAGAGTTACGGGATAAGTCCGCTGATCAAAATCCCACAAGAAAAGAAAATAATAATATAAATAAAATAAGTATTCCTCATAAAAGAAAAGGATCCATTTGCATCCTGCAGTGCATGATATATTTTTTGAAGGACAGCAACCTTACGAATCAAAACTAACTTAGACACAACATGCATTGTACTGTTGTGAGGTGGTAGGGTCTGTTTTTGCACGTTAAAGAGAAAAAAACTTTTCTTAGATCACTTAACTATGATGATGATGACAATGAAATGGCTTATAATGAATACTCAGGCGAGCGATTTAAAAATAATGCCCCTGTAGTGACCCTATTATGATAATAATAAGATCGTCTATCTCATGAGGCCTCGCTGTACAGTTGTCTTCAAGTACTTCTTCTATGGCCTAGATTAAAAAGAGTGAATGAATTACACATTCATCCGTTCATTTCATTCCAAATTCATCCATTCATTTCATTCCAAATTACTCATTCATACATATTGCCTTCGCTTTTCGCAGAGAATTTCCAAATCGAGAAAATTAATAAAAAACTTATTATTAAGAAAAATTAAAGCGACTCTTACAGTTCATATGTGTAGCTATAGATATTACAAATCATACAAAAACCTTAACTATTACCCAATTTCGTAAAACCAATGGTAAACAATGAGGTGAAAAGTGTCAAAAAACTTGTTTCCGTAAATGACGTGAAATATTATTTTCCAAAATTTGTTTTATAAATGTTTAACCGTGTGCAACAATGATGCAGTCCACCTCAGAGGGTGGTATGAACATTGCGGAGCTGGCGAACCAGCTCCGACGTGAGAAGATTTTTATAAACTCCGAGAGGCAGCTGTTGCAGAAGTTAAATGAGGATGTGGAGAAGCGAGGGCAGGAGTTGCTCCAGGTCTCGTGGGTATGCTCTATGCAGCGGCAGAACCTCACCAACCTCATCACGTCGCGAAGCGAGCAAGATTCGATCACAGCCTGCCAGAGGGCGAGCCAGCTTGAAAGGGCCACATTTGTTGATGTGTACAAGGTCTTGAAGTTTAAGGTAAGTAGGCATAAACTAAATTTTGGTTAAATCCCAATAAAATGAATATGTCAGGAAGAATGTGAAAGTTCATACTACCCACTTAGGTATGCAAACAAAAACAAATCAAACAAAAATGTTACAAAGCAGCAAGCCCACAACTTTATTATCTACTAGCTTATTTCATTTTGTCCATTTTTAATGTTGCAATATTTTAGTACTAATTTTCCATCTGTCCACATCATTGTTGAGTCCGCCCACTTTTCTGATAATAAAATAAGCATTGAAGTCATTTCATTTTATTCATTTATTATCAAAGCTAAAGTAATATGTAATCTTCAAGAAATATAATTCATATTAGGAACCTACCTAATTTTTGTGAACATGAAGTTATTCAAATGAAAATCAGATATAATAAAATTTTAACTAGCAGTTTCAGAAATTATTCTTTAGGTTGTATTAAAAAATCACTAACACCTAGATAGCAGATATTTCCACAAGAAATACTGCAATGGTACAACCAATCAATGCAATAACTCGGTATCTGACTTCATAATGCACGATAGAAAGTTCAAGGGCAGAAGCAAGTGATGCGTGGAGGTGTTGTTAATTTAGCAGCTACGTTGTTATATTGCCATTTTCATTGTAACATATCTACTTTCCTGTATTTAAATGGTTTGTACAAAATGAAACCTGCACAAAGACAATGGTAACTTGTCTTCATTGTTTCAACCTTTGTATGCATATGAATAGCTAGCTATTCATTCGAAGACTATATTGTGCATTTGCTGTGTACATTTTCATAGTAATGGCTGGTAACTAAGTTGAATAGAGCCTGTCCTGTACCAGACTTTGTGGAACTTTTCTTAAAGGAGTCGTGATCTTGGTCAAATGTCTTTTGTGGGCTTACAGTGCAGTATTCCATGGTCTGCAATTGATTTCACACACAGGACAGGACTAAAAGGTAATATAGAAATTTACTCTCCTCTCATGCATATCCTCTTTCACACAGTTCATGAGTGGGAACCAAACAAACACATTAAATATTGTAAAAAAGATTTTAAAAAAATGCTTTCACATGTACTCTCCCACAAACTTACGCGTTTGTAATTCAAGTGTAATTTCAGGAAGCAACAGCGCTCGGCGAGTTGCTAGGATGGCTGCGCGACACCCCGCACCTTGTGTCACTCAGTCTGCTCCTTGGTGAGGAGCATATGCCGCCCTCACTACCTTCGGCTCTACTAGCGGGCCTGTACGGCAGCTGCCGCTCCACCGAGGACAGAATGCGACTGTTCGCGGTCTTGCGGAGCCTCATCAAGCATCAGATGGTGCCCTCCAGTGACCCTAGGAAGTTAGTTTAATCATACCTCAGACTCCTAACAATAAGAACACACACATGTGAATGCCACCATGTAGTTATGTATGCCACACGCTTTTCTAATGTCTGGGTAGCAAGCGCTTCTCAGAGATTTTATTTAGCTTTGAACCCCAGAGGTGGCACTAAGTTATCGATTGCTAAAGTGATAGAGCGATCACCCACGCCTTTTCGCACGCTTTGTGTGGCTGTAGATGTTATTCGGCTGCAAAAAAAACTAAAACTGCACTTGCCATCAATCTCTATTTAGCGAGCGAGTCTTCTGTATTTTTACTATTAATAAATTAATTATTCTGTGGTAATGTATCTAAATGGCTTCGATGATTTTCCTACGACCCTACACAATAAGCAAGTTATTCAGATGCTATCGTTATTACCAGTAGTCAGTCTGTATCGATACACTATTAAGAATAGACCTCCTCTTCTTTTGTTCCTCTGATGTTTATCTCTATTTAACGCCAGTCTTCCTCATCTGTTATCACCTTCCCTCAGGTTGCTCCGCGTGGGTAAGTGCGCGCTCTCGTCGCTGTATGCTGTGTTCCGAGACGGGCACTCGCCGGCGCGCCAGTTCCTGGTGGCCGCGCTCCAGGCGCCGGTCATGGCCGTGCTGCACGAGGACGAGTTCTTCCTCGACATCGACCCCGACAAGGCTATGGAAAGGTAAAATACAATACAGTATAACATTATTAAAAGCACCGAATATTATTAAAGTAAGTTTTTTTTAGTTCATTTTTAACTAATGTCGATGTTTGGCGTGTTCTAAGAAGACACCCAAATAAAAAAAAGGAATTTATTACAACATTAAATGTTTAAACTATATAATAATGAGTTCATGAATAGTAAGTTGTAATTTTAGGAAAAAATTATGTTCACTTCTTTTTTTTGTTTGTTGACATTTCATGTTCTGACGTAATCATTATTATAATTGAATGTTATTAACATTGTATAACGCATTTAAATGATCATTGTATTCAATGAATACCCTCTACTTAATTTGCATACTATTGTATACAAAAGGTTATTATTTTTGACTTGTAGATGAATATTTACCAATAAATTACTGTGACTTTTTTTGTAAAACAGATTTATTTATTGGTCAGAATCTATTTATAGCCATTTATTCATATTTTAGATATTTTCATCAGACGTGAGGAAGCAGTTAGGAAGTGGAAGTTAACTTTTATTAAAAAAATACTTTTATTTAAAAGAAATAAAAAATAAAAAACAATTTTCACATTTGCAGGTTCTCCACGTCAGACCGTTTCAAGAAGTTCGGCCAGCCGAACAGCGCCGAGTACGCGGCTAAAGTAGCCCGCTACCGGAAGTGGACCGTGCAGTCTCTGTACAACCTCACGAGCAAAGTGATCGCCTCCCTCCGCGAGAACTGGTTCACCTTCCCCGCCTCCATCGCATGGATCGTGCATCAGATCGTGCATTTGTTGAAGCAGCATTCAAGGTAAATATTTGTAAAGTAGCCGACTAGCTTTCGACTGAATGATTCTAAAATGCTTTGTTCCCCGTCAAAGATGTCAGAGATTCGACATAATTATGCACTTACAAAAAGTGCAAAGGAAACTGAAACATAATCCGAACTCACTATTCCCGTGAAAGATAAAATGTTACTTTAGAACACATTTGTCTGAAATGGGTGTAGCAGCCTATTTATTACAGTTTTCACAGCCTAGATTACCGTGGATAAATGCAGCATTTTTAAAGTGTTATAAATGTAGCATCTACACAATCACACTAATATTACAAATGCTACAGTTTGATTGTTCTCGTTCAACTCTGTAACGTCTGAACGGATTTGGATGATATTGTTATGGAAGTAGGTTATATCCTGGATAAATCATAGGTTATTTTTTATCCCGAAAAATGAACGGTTCTTGTAGGATAGCGGGCGCAGCTAGAACACCGAACACCCCAGTCTGGTCTTATTTCCAGAACATCCGAGCGCGAGCTGCACTCGATAGTCACCGAGCTGGTCCTGAGCCACTACATCTGCCCCGCGATAGTGAACCCCGAGGCTCACGGAGTGGTGGAGGTGCCCATCTCGTACATCGCGCGCTTCAATCTCATACAGATCGCGCAGGTCCTGCAGACGCTCTGCCTCGCCAAGCACCAAGAGGTGAGTACTGCATCCAAACTAGTGGGTTTTCTCTCTCTTTCCTCCTAAGAGGATATTGGCGTCGCACGTCTTATGCATTTGCCAGTGTCAAGTATACGTATATATATTCAAGTTTTGTTATATATTATCAAACAAGTCGTAGTCACAGTCAAAGGCGAGCAAAGCAAGTGACGGTCAAGTCCAAGTCAATCCCCAGTAAAGTAGAGAAAACATTACCAGAGCCTTCTTTGGAGTTTTGGAAACAACATGAAAATTCACGTTTCACGACATTATACCATTCACCGACACTCGTGGATGTTAACAAATACTTAACGGGTAAAAATTCACCGTTTTTACACATTAACACTCGAAATAACACAAGGTTTGGAAAATAATAAAATGACGCGACATGAATTCATCACGTTCCCGCCAAAACTTCAAACTAGTGGTCCAATCACGATGAACCCTCAGGACCAACCAACGACTTTCTATCGAATAGACTTTGAGAATTTTCAATCAACACATTAGCACAAACAGTGCCAATAAATATCTCAATGCTAATATGTCACGCCAGTATCGTTCAATCAAGACCTTGAGATCAGTCAGAGTTCTGTATTTCATTCCGTGCACCTGAGCCAGTTGTCTGAATTTTCATATGGCGAATAAGTTTGATGTAATGTCTATATGGTATCAATCAAGTCGTAGATTTCAACTGTTCGTCTGCCACACAATACTGAACCGTACTGTTCATGAAATATAATTGTAAATGTTACGTTTGTTTTGTCCCAGGTGGATGCAAAAGTCCGCGACTTGTACACGAAGTTCGAGCGCTCGTGCGTTTGGTCGTTGGTAGAAAGTGTGACGACAGAGGCTCATTTGCCGCTTCCCCAAGCGCCGCCGGGAGACGCTCCGCTCCGTACTGACGCCGCACTGCACACTACTGTCGCACTATATACTGCGCACGACGCGCAGTTGCTGGTGAGTTTTTTTATTGTCCTGCTTATCATTTGAAAGGATGCTGCTGCCCGTCTACCGGTGGTTCAGTTTTAGAATAGGTAGTTTCGTCCGGCACCCTTATTATGTGAGTAGGTGATTCTGATTGTGATAGTATGCCATCCCGCACTTACCGACTTACTCTCAACATGCCCGCTCCTGCTCCCTCGCAGTCACTATCTCAATATTTGAGGTGCTTGTTGTACGCAGATATCGTTCCTGCGTCGGATATCGTCCAAGTTGAACAACAACACGCCGAGTTTGACGGCTGATGACCAACAGAACACGGCGCCGCTCGCCGAGGCCGGCCCCTTCAGGTGAAACGTCACATTCTTCTAAAAACCAATAAACTCCCTAATAACAAGTATGAATAAAAAAAATTATATATAACTATATTTTTGTTTCGTACAGGGTTTTTTTTTCATTAGTGTCGTTGGTGCTTTTAGCGTATTTCGGACCACGCACTAAGTGACCCTTATTATTGAGTAATTCCCTCATTATGGAGTAATACTCTTATTACGGACGTTCGATTCTAATTTGTAATAGCTTGCCATCCCGTTCGTACCACATTACTCGAATCATGCGCGCTCCTGCTCGCTCACGACCACCATCTCAACCAGGAACATCTGGTATAAGGGGGCTGTATGTATAGTATTCGTCTTTTGAAGTGACGGATAGTAAGGATAGTATAGTATAGTAATAATAGAAAACCTAAACCTAAATAAATAAATAAATAAATAAATAGATGGCTCAAGCAGGATAAACGGAGCGTTGGTCTTCCAGCTGCGAGATAAATAAAATATGAGGATGTCTTTCACAGACAGCGCCATCTAGCCCTCAACTTAGCAAGCTTGTACTGTGGGAACCAGATAACTGATAGAATACATAAACACTTTTTTTTTTGTTGTAAATAGATATATAGAATACATAGAACACCCAAAGAACAAACATCGATGTTCATCACACAAATGCTCCTACAACTAAACCATAACCTACTGAGAAGGTGGGAATTCCACTGAGCTATAAGGCTAGTCAACTCGTCAATTATGTTTGTTTCCTACTTAGAATTTCTTATAGATCTCATGAGAAGTAACTTTTAAATTGAAAGAAATATACAGGGTTATAAAGAAAGAGTATGCTAAGCTGAAAACGGCTCATAGTACTCATCATTATGAACAACTTTTGCTATGGGACCAACCCTGAAATCGAGAAAAAAATATCAGCTGTTCCATAGAAAAATGACAATGAAAATCGCTAATGTTTTATGAAACAGCTAATTTTTTCCTCTTGATTTCAGGGTTGGTCCCATAGTAAAGGTTGTTCACAATCATGAGTACTATTAGCCCCTTTCGGCATAGCATACCCTTTCCTTACAACCCTGTATATTATGAAGGTTGTAAATGTCGAGGATGATACTGAATCGCCAGTGACTTGTCCGCAGCAGCAGCGACTCGAGTGAAAGTTCATCGAGTAGCGAGGCGTGCGCGGCGCGGCTCGCGGCCCTCCTTCAAACTACGGAGCCCAACTACCGCAGCCGGCTCCACGACCTGCTCAAGAAGATGCCGGACTTCACCAAGTATAGGTCAGTTTTACTTTAGAACCTCAGAGAAATAAATAAACAGTATAAATCAGCCGTCAACATCGGTTGAGATGGGCTTCGAGTCATGACGCGTCATTGTATTATTTTCCAAAATTTGTGTTATTTCGACAGAGTTCGTGAACGTGCACGAGTGTTGGTGTGTGTTAGAATGTCGTTAACGTAACTTTTTATGTTGTGTCCAAAACTTTATAGAAACCTTTAGTGAAGTCTCCATCACTTTACTAGGTCATGATTTGGACTAGACCGTGTTTTATTTCTCTTGACTATGACTAACTTAGAGATGAGGTTCTGACCAATTTCGGGATTTCAAAACAACATGGACATGTTTTAAATCTAGTGCTTGACTATTGTAAGACCGTATTCCACGTTATTCCTGATGCTTCCTGGTTTATTTATTTTTTAGCCGCGCATACTTTTAATTTTCATCTTGAATTTGTTCTCAGGTTAAAAAGTTTTCGTGGCTACAATTTACCACCAAAACAAATTTCTTGTCAAAACTAAAATAACTAGTAGTTCGCGCCGAACTGAGACTTCGCGACCCCTACATGAAAAATGAAAAAAATGAAAAATGAAAATGAAAATATTTTATTAGCATAAACATAAGCTTAAATTAGGATACATAAAATAAATGTACTTGTTACACACTTGGCTTATGTCTATGGAGGTTTGAAAAGTGGCAACACAGTGATTCCCGCACTAGGCTAAGCCTGTATATGTTCACAACCTCTGGACCAATTCAGCTCATATTCGAACTTAAAAATTGTGTTGAAAGGAACTACTTGCCTACAAAATGTCAAGAAGATTGGATTAACGGTTCGTATCATCTAACAAATATACACACAAACATACATACAAATGCCGATTTGTCCCAGTAAACTCTGAGACCTTCGCTTCGCTCGGTCAATAAAGTCAAAAATGTCTTTTAAAATACCTGCATTGTTCCAGGCCATCTCCGCCCGAGTCCAAAGAAATCCTCGAAAACGGCCACATTACCAAGAAAAGCATCCTCGCCAAAGTATCCAAACCGCGCCTTCCGCGGTCCGCTAGCTCGAACTCTTCCTTAGCGTTGTCTTCAGACGATAAACCTCTCAATGGCAACGCAGATAAGGACGATAGTCCTTTGGAGCATCTGGAGGTGCTCGTCATAAAGCTAGCCAATGTAGAGGAGCACGATTATGTTGGTAAGTAACTTTTGACTTTATGGGGTTCAAACTGTGTCTTTTACTAGTAGTTCGCGCCGAACTGAGACCTCGCGACCCCTATATCTTCACAACCCCTGGACTGATTCAGCTCATATTCGAACTTAAAAATTGTATTGAAATGAACTACTTGCCTACAAAATTTCATGAAGATCGGATCAACGGTTCGCAAGTTATCGTCGGACAAATATACACACAAACATACATACAAATGCCGATTTGTCCCAGTAAACTCTGAGACCTTCGCTTCGCTCGGTCAATAAAAAAATTGCGCGCTACTTAAAACGTTACCCTGTATGGATCGTGGTGGTCTCAATTTGTTTTTATTCCTGTCCTAGATTGGCGTCTATCGCCCTGAATTATCGCGGAGCGAGGTGATTTCCGCCAATTAGAGACGCTCATACTCGTCTCTGATTGGCGGAAATAGCTACGTTGCGTGAAGATTCGGTATTCGACCTGCAAATCTGGGACCGGCATTACAACATAAATGTGTTTGTTGTAGGCCTAGTCCCCGAGTCGAAAGTTCTGGAATGCTACTACGGCGGGTCGGAAGCGGGCGACGCCGACGACACCGGCTCAGCGCTCGCTGTGGCCGGGCCCGGAGCACCCGTGCAGAAGAGAACTAGGTAAGAAGCAGGGCTTAATCGAAAACAATTGTGTTATTGTATTTTTTTTTTTGTATCTTCATCGGCCTTTCAACTGCTGAGATATCGGCCTACCCTCGAAGGGTGATTGGGCCATATCCACCACGCTGGCCCATTGCAGGTTGGCGGCTTCACATACGCCATCGAATTTCTTAACATTTCACATGTGTTACTCGATTGATATTACCTAATGATATGTTCAGGTTCTCGGTGTCCCACGACGAAGTGTCGCTGGGGAACACGTCGGATAATCTGGAGGCGGTGTCGGAGGCGGCCTCCAACCACAGCGTCACCTCCAGCCTCGAACTGGAGACTGAAGACCAGAACGACAACCTCTCCGACATGGTAACTTCATAATATTAGATAGATATATAGAAACTCCTTATTTTTAACACCGGAAAACCCAAATCAAAATCAACTGAAATCATATACAGAACAACCATATAAACTAGTGCTAGAAAAGGCGCCCTTATCTCTTCCAGATTTAATTTATTTTAGTTTATTTATTTATTTAAGACCAACAGCACAATAATACAAAATAAAGAACATAGATACATTATATAATACAGCCAATTATAGGTCTATTCTATTTTAAGTAGTATAAACAATATCGCTTTAAAAAACACCACTAACATAGTACTAACATACTAACTAGTTTAATAAATATTAGTGTCAACTATGTCATTGATTTATTGGGGTTTAAGTGCACGTTGGATTCCTTTTGGGCAACACTTCAGACCCACCTGACGCTGCCAGCACAGCAAAAAACTCTAAAACTATAGGCACCACGTGCGCAGGAATGATATAAATGTGAAGTTTTCTATTTAGTGCCTCATTAGTTATATAGATTAAAAATCTTATTTTGTGTTATACGTTTTTTTGAATCTGTATATATTATTGGATGGCGGGAACATGATCGCATAACATTTTCTCGATAAACAAAAAAAAATACGTTGAAAAGACCTCACAAACATTTTTCGCTGGCGCTCGGAGCCCCTAGTGTATATTCAAGTGATTATTACACTAATAGTGAGGTAATCATACTATCTAGGTTTGAATGGAGAATAATTTTGATTTTTTCCAAGTTTAGATGTAATTAACAATTATCGGGTTTTCTGACTAAAGCCATCTCTTTTTATCTGCGTGCGAAACTGTATAGATATCTTTCTCTCTAAATATCCTCTTAAGGCTTCAAGGCTTCACCATTTTGCGGCTTGCCGATTTAAAACGATCGCGCCATTCCTATGCAGAACTCGAAGTCTGCTTTGTTCGAATTTGGTAAGGTTTTATAATCTTAAAAAATTCGAAAGACGCACGCTTCGCTCTCGCCGTAAAATGTTCAAACCTTAACTCGCGTAACTGAAATGTATGCCATTATTTAAATAGAATTTAAATAAGATCGTAAGAATTGAGTTTCGGTCCATTCATTGGCATGTGGAAATGTCATACATGTTTTCCCAAAAGTGTATGCCTCAGTTCTCCCATTACATGTTGACAGGCGAAGTAGTACTCCTCCGTAGTAACAACGTGTAATTGCGCAGGTGTCAGCGAACGTGTCCGGCCGCGGGAGCCCTAACATCTCGGGCCGAGAGACGCCGTCCTCGCAGGTGACCGACGGAGAGCCCGCGGGGGACGCGCCGCCCAGACGGTACACTGCCTTGTTACTGCTAGGTTTTTTTTTTCTCTTTCCTCCTAAGAGGATTTTGGCGTTGCACATCTTATGCATTTGCCAGTGTCAAGTATACTTATATATTTTCACGTTTTGTTAGATATTAACAAACAAGTCATAGTCACGGTCAAAGGCGAGCAAAGCAAGTCACGGTCAAGCTCAAGTCATGCCCCAGTAAAGTGGTGAAAACTTTACTAGAGCCTTCTATGGAGTTTTGGAAACAACACTAAAATTCACGTCTCACGACATTATACCATTCAACAACACTTGTGCATGTTCACAAACACTTAACGGGTAAAAATTCACCGATTTTACACATTAACACTCGAAATAACACAAGTTTTGGAAAATAATAAAATGACGCGACATGATTTCTTCACGTTCCCGCCAAAACGCCCACTGCTACTTAATGGTTCACTTTTATCGTTGTGTATCAAGTATCAACCAGCGACTGAATATCATACAGACATAACATAAACTGCTTGATAATTGAGACAACTATTGTAAACGCATTATCATCAGAGTCGTCGAGCAATAATCGTCACTCCATAAGACCTGTAAGTGCGAGCGAGATAGACAGATATACCACTCCATAAAACTGGTAAGTGCGAGCGAGATAGACAGATTTATGATATGACCCGACGACTATGATAATGCGTTTACTATAGTTGAAGTGAACTAGCATGGGTGAGATACTGAACGCTGATTGGTCTTTAGATACTGGCGTGCTATTGGGGGGCCGAGGGCCGCCTACCTATGGAAGCGACTCAGTTAAGTGGTAGACTTAGCTGTAATGTGACTTTTTGATTGGCAGATTACCGCAGAACGTGCCGATCCCACAAGTGGGCAGCGCTCAAGCGAAGCTGCTCAAACAGGCGCGAAACGAAATCGAAGATAAATTCTGCAAGTTCGAAATCAAGGTAATTTGCTTTAAAAATGGGGGTTCAACTCTGAATGAGCTTGTGTAGTTTCACTGTGGGGCAAAGCGCCCGTAACTTCATTCCCTTTGGTCTGTTCATAACTAATATCATAAATTCGAAATTAACTGTCTATCAGTCTGTCTGGGTGTTTGTCGCGTTTTCACAGCTAAACGGCTGAACGGATCGACCTGAATTTTTGCATATGTATAGCTTAAGGGTCGGAGACGGGCATAGGCTACTTTTTTTATTGTGTAGGTCCACGCGAATGAAGTCGCGGGTAACCGCTAGTACTAAATTTAGACAAAAAAATATTCTACTAGAGACGAATAAAAACTGACAGCTGTTGAAAACGAGACAGAGAGAGAGAGATAAGCTGCTGTCATCCACGTTGGGTACTTTTCTAACGAGCATTCTATTGGGTGCCACTTAAACCTTACCTTATTTGTAGTTTTGCCATCACTTTTTTTGTAATGTAGCGAGGCCTATTGTCATCTGGCTTCCACTGGGTGGTGTTCTCGATCCAAAGATGAAAACATGTATAGTTTAAAACAAAATCAAATGAGAAAACCATTCTGAAGATGTGTGCGTTGTAGAAATTGCTGGAAGGCGACGAGACGATCAGCATAATGTCCGACACGTGGAGCACCGACGTGCTCGCCTCCGACTCCGAAACCATCGGCGACTCCTGCGACCACAACCAACTGCCGCCCGCACAAGGTGGGACTGCACACTACTGTACGACTCTAAACACACATTCCAAACCAGACCACCACTCTTATTATGTAATCGTGATTGTGATTGCATGACATTCTGCTCGTACCAATTTAATCGCACCACTCGCGCACTATTACTTGCTATCACATTCGGGGACATTCGTAATAAAGCCGGTGGCCATGTATTCTGAGCCCAGTTTACATTTACAGTCAGGCCGAAGGAGACAGAATCTAGATCTCGAATCGAAACCAAGCGGCCGGGCCCACAGAGCGCCATACATTTTTGTTTCTCAGCGCCCCGTGCGCTCTTCTGGGCGCTTGCTATATCAAGTCCCTAATATTTAATAGCTAGTCCCCGCGAGTAATGAAGTATAATATATTTTTTTGTTTAATTTTTCACCATACTTTGCCATATTTATTCGCTTTTTATTTTCCCCATGTGTTTCGGACGATAAGAGAGAAAAATCGAGCTTATCGTCGTGTCGTGTCACTCGTGTGTCTTTTTTTTTCTTCTTCCTCCTAAGAGGATTTTGGCGTCGTACGTCTTGTGCATTTGCCAGTGTCAAATATACATATATATTCTCAAGTTTTGTTAGATATTATCGAACAAGTCATAGTCACGGTCAAAGGCGAGCAAAGCAAGTCACGGTCAAGTCCAAGTCATGCCCCAGTAAAGTGGTGAAAACTTTACTAGAGCCTTCTATGGAGTTTTGGAAACAAAACGAAAATTCACATTTCACGACATTATACCATTCACCAACACTCGTGCATGTTCACGAACACTAAACGGGTAAAAATTCACCGTTTTCACACATTGACACCCGTTTTAAGGCAATACTTAAAGTTATTGTAAATTTTCTGTATTTATAAATAAACTAAAAAAAAAAAAAGTTGGGTAATAAGTTTTGGAAAATAATAAAATGACGCGACATGAATTCTTCACGTTCCCGCCAAAAACTCGATTCGATTCGATTCGAGCTTTTCACGAAATTGTTTAGACCACTTTAGAGTAGAATGTTGGTGTGTGTCGGTAGGCGGCAACATGGCCAACCCGCCGGCGCCGGACGTGTCGGAGACGGCGAGCGAGTCCGCCTGGAGCATGGACGTGCTCGCCTCCGACAGCGACAGGAATACTGAGGTAATCCTACTGGGCTGCTGGGACTTACTACCTGTCTCTATGGGGTATCGATAAAAATAACGAGAAGTCGACATTATACTATTCACAAACACTATTTTTTTAAATTACGGTTTCGACTGACCAGACGAGCGAGACTTGTGACAAAAAATATGGATAACAATCCACCGTTTTTTACACATTATCACACACGAGATTACATAAATTTTGGAAAATAACACTATGATGCGACATGACTTCTTCACTTCCCCGCGAAAACTCGACATCATTTTTGTATTCGCTGTAATTCGAACTGAGTTTTAAAGTAAGCGATGTTTAGGTGGACACCGACGACTGCGTGTCAGTGGCCGCACGATCAGACACCTCCTGGCCGAGGCGGCCTTCGCAACAAGAAGATTTTCCACCAGTCAGACTACCGACACAGGTAACTAACTACAGCGTAAAGCTTAAACATAAAAATAGAAAAATTACACTTTATCAAATTAGGCCGTTAACGATCGACGCGAAAACAACGAAGTTAGTGAAGTAATAGTGACCAGTGCGAATTGAGCAAGTGTGTGATAAGTGAAGTGTTACTCTTTGCTCTTGTGTGTCATAAACTTCTGTTTAGGACTAATCGACTAATTTTATGTAGTGGTAGGGCTTTCTTGCAGAGTCCGCCTGGGGAAGTACCACACCTTTGCCAGTTATTCAACCGCCAAGTAGTAGTGTGCCAGCGAAATTACTGGGCATACAAAGATCTAACATCTTAGGGTGACGAGCGCAGTGAATTGCCGCGCATAGTTTTGAACTGTTGAAGTTCAAAATTCTGGGTGGCACTGAACTGTTATGGGCAAGCGTGGAGCTTAACATCAGGTGAGCGACTTGCTCGTCTCGTCACCGAGGCACATTAAAAAAAAAACGGCATTTCGCAAATTTATCACAACCCCGTCTCAATAAGTAGAAAAATGATGTCCTAGAATATGTCGGTCGTGTAATTGAACAGCCTGTATAAACTTGAAGTAACGATGGTTGTTTTATTTCAGAATGGCAATGTGAGAAGGCCGGATTTGGGCAGTCCAAGGCACACGTCCAGACCTTGTCTACCCAACAGGTAACAGTCAGTTATAAAACTAGCGATGACAGCTCAATGGTTGCCGCGATCGAATCTCGCGCTAAGGGCGTAGGTTCAAATCCCAACAATGAGAGTGAGGTATCGGCGAAGGAAAACATCCTGAGGCAACCAAACCACGGCGGTGGGGTGCTTTATAGACCTCAGCTCAAGTTGTAAATTTGTCGCCAAGCACCGGTGTTTAGCATTCTTGGCTACGAATTTACCATCTTCGATCACACCGTCATCAGGTGTGTGTGGCCAAAGTTCTAGCCTGTCAATCATAAATAAAGGAATTTAAAGGTCCGATTCCAAATTAGGCGACAGGCGGCAAACCGCAGCGACAATATCGAATGCCATTGGAATCACAACTTTATTGTCATTGAAACAAAGTCGAAAATAAATATGAAATAGGCTATTTTAGAAGTTTTTAGCTTGACAGTAAATTAAATTTTCGTTTTTATGGCAATGTTGATAAACTTGTGATTCCAATGGCGTTGGCGATATTTTAATAATAATTATATTATATATTAAATATATAAATGCAATATATATTATATATTGCCGTTGCGATTAGCCGCCAGTGCTTTATTTATGGTTTACAGGTGACTAGGTGTTTGGCCACACACACCTGATGTTAGCACCTTTATTGAAAAAATAAAGTACCCCACCCCCCCTGGTAGGTCCGGCGGCGGGTACCTGACCGCCACAGCGGCGCTGTCCCGCGGTGGGGAGCTGGACCTGTCTGCGCAGGCGCAGGCGCCCGCGCACGGGAACACGCACTACCCCATCGAGAATAGGAAGAGCATCCTCGTCAATGGATATCCGGTAACTATCTACACTAGACATTCTACCTACTTTAAATATCGATGTCATGAAAAATGGCCAAGCGTGTTGCTATTACAATTTTAGTTTGACTAAAACAAACACTCAAGCAAATCATGAGTTTTAGTAATTTAGATTCATATTTCAAAGGAAAATAAAATGAAACCAAAGATACATGAAGTTAAAGGAGAAACAATAGGTAGATTTTACATATAGATCTTTGGTTCACCCAACAACTCGCCAAGAAGCCAACGATGCAAAGCAAGGCAGTGTTTCCAGTGAAATACTGAGCATAAAGATGACAGTTAGATCTCAGTTTAGGTTTTTCGCAGGTTTAAAATAGCACCGCTGCGCCCCACCAATTGTTGTATAGGTATTCTGTGGACTGTCCTAAACAGTAAAACCACAGATCACACTAGATACCGCATTACGAGAAGGTTCGTTGTTCCTACAAAAAGGCACCACAGTTTGAGGAAGGCGCGGGTTGCGGGGAGGCGGCCAAGTGTTCTCATTGGCTATACTCGCGCCTAACAATCAACTAATCAGAGTAATTTCTTATAAGTGTATTTAGACTGATGCGTGGTGCGCTTCGAGCATCCTGAATGCAGAATCTAGGGCGTGATCTGTGAGTAAAACCTATCATACTTAATGAATAAGGTTCAGTTTAGAAATTTTGGCGGGAACGTGAAGAATTCATGTCGCGTCATTTTATTATTTTCAAAAACTTGTGTTATTTCTAGTGTTAATGTGTAAAAATGGTGAATTTTCACCCGTTAAGTGTTCGTGAACATGCACGAGTGTTGGTGAATGGTATAATGTCGTGAAACGTGAATTTTCGTGTTGTTTCCAAAACTCCATAGAAGGCTCTAGTAAAGTTTTCACCACTTTACTGGGGCATGACTTGGACTTGACCGTGACTTGATTTGCTCGCCTTTAACCGTCACTATGACTTGTTTGATAATATCTAATAAAACTTAAGAATATATATGTATACTTGATACTGGCAAATGCATAAGACGTGCGAAGCCAAAATCCTCCTAGGGGGAAAGGAAAAAAAAAAGGTTCTGTTTTGGACTTACTGTAAATCGGGAAGGGTTGAGTTGAGTCTCTCCAGTGGCCGTGCCCGCTCGTCCGTGTTGACATAGTCGTGTCGGTCGTGTCCAGGTGATGACGTGCTACGCCACGTCGGCGCCGGACAGCCCGAGCACGGCCGCACCCGTGCAGCTGCCGCCTGACGTCTTCGACTTCGAAACGCAGTCCAATAGGTAATATAAAAGTGTTTGTTGGTTCGGTTGTTCTTCTTTCACGCAGCAACAGAGCAACGGATCAATCTGAACTTTTGCATGGATGTAGATAGATAACTCTTTATTGTTCACACCAGAAATAACATACAAATAACCAAATATCAACTTAAAACTAGTGTTACAACTGGCGCCTTATCGCTTAAAGCGATCTCTTCCAGGCAACCTTAGCATGTAGAGGATTTGTATGGAAGAGGTAAGGGACGGGGTGTGCTATTAATAAGGGATAATGCTAGACGCAAAAAATAATGACATATATAATAATATAGGCTACATACCTACTGAAAAAAATAGTTAAATAATAAATATATACTACTTACTAATACTACAACAATACATACCTAAATAATAATTATAATATACATACGTACACATACATATTTATAAGCATAAAGTGACCATGACGATGCAGCGGCTACTCCGAGACATAGTGAAGCTTAACTCGACGCTTAAAGACTTCCAGTGAAGATGAACGCTTGATGTAGTTTAAAGGTCGGAGAGTGACATAAGCTACTTTTAATGTCGGGAAAATGTACAGTTCGTGTGAGATTTTCTACGCGGGGATGACCACAAGACGCAGCTATTAAGCTTTAATTATTTGGTGTGAAATCGCTTTGTGCGTTCACTGATCACCATATAATTATGTTGACTTAGGGATCTACTAGGGGCGCCCCGCGGCTAGGCTGAACAATAGCGGGTGAAAGCGCGGGGCGCAGCTAGCTTATAATATTAGTGTGAAGTATAACTCGCTTTTGTATCATGTTGCTGTCTGTCTATTAAATAAAGAAATAAATTTCAAGCGCGCGCATTAACCTCGAACGCACAACCCAAGTCGAAAACTAGTTTCAAAAGCATCGTCATCGCATCATGTTGCGCAGTCTTTTCCGAGCAGATAATAGGTTTTTTAGCAATGTGTATTTTGTGTGGACAGACAAGCGCCCGCCGAGAGCGTCCAGACGGAGTCTACCCTCGACGCGAATTCGGACGCCACGTCCCAGTGGGTGGACGACAGCTTCCCCCCTCCCCACCACTCGCCGCACCGCCCCTACCCCTCCACGTCTAAGTACGACCTGCCGTCCACGTCCAAGAACTATGAGGACAATGACATGGACAGATCGCTGAACTCCAGTGAAAGCTCCTTCAATGCTTTATCTGCGTCGCAGGTATGACCTAGCACGACTGTCTATGGGAAGGTTCTTTGCGTTTTTTTTTTCTCTTAGAAACACTAGAAATACCTTACTGCCATAGATTTTGCTGTAATATTTCCATCTGGTAGCTCAAAAATTACCGCCTAATATAATTATTTAAATTACTTACAAATTCAATTTATTTATTGACTTAAAAACGATTATACATATACATTTTACATTTTTTTACAAAACATAGCACTTTGTTTTTTATAGTTTGGCTTTCTATTTGTGAAAGAATTTTTAATATCGGACTAGTAGTCCCGAAGGTTACTAGTTAGGAAAATAGTATAGATTTTTTTAAATCGTTAACTTACAGTACGACAGGCGATTCGATTCCGGCATCGAGACGGATCGGCCCGAGGCCGAATCTCGATCGACCATCACCGATCTGATGACTCGGATGTCGTCCGCAACGATCTCGACGTCGAATCTCGTCAACAACATCACGTCTCGAATAGTCAAATCTGAAATCCGCACCAGCATCGTCAGCATCAGCTCGTCGCGGATCGAGAAGAAGCGAGAGGGGAACAGCAACATATCGTTGAGCACGCTGTCGGTGAACAGCGCGGAGTCGGCCTCCGACAAGAGCTCGAGCCTCGACGTCAACTCGGAGAACGTGACGGAGAGGAGGGTGAGCCCGCCGCCGGTGAAGGTGCCGTCCACCGGCGCCATACCGAAGAGTATCAGCTTCGACGCCACGGCTGAGAAGTCGCAGAGGTGAGACTGCGTTACTACGTAGCTTCCATTATCAGTTTCGTGTATGAAGGGGAGGCCTTTTCAATGATAATTTTTATCGAGAAAACGTCATTTTATCTTGTTTTCCCTCTTAGCTTTTTCTCCCGGACACTCGACTAGATCTCGATACAAACGCCGCGTTCTTACTACCTATTACACAGACACTACACACATGTCGTTGTTGTACACGCGCAATTGTCTGCGTGAAGTCTAAGGTGGTAAGTGAATAGTGCGAGTGAGACAGTTGCGAAAGTGTTTAGGAACGAAAATCTTCTGATCTGAATGTATAAATAAGTAAATCAATTACGTTATTTGAATAGTATAGTTTAGGAACATAACAAAAAATTTTTAATTAATTTGAAAAAAAAAATGAAATTCCAGCAATAAGCGTGACAGTTACTTGTAGGTTACCAAGAATAATGTACCTTATTTTATCCCGTGTGGCGTCCCTTGCTCAAATCGGATCCTCGACAGCTCAGAATCGGTGGCGGGGTGAGGTAGCCCCGATTTGTGGAGGGGGGAAGGGGGGGGCGGTCAGTGTCCATTGTATACGTAGAATTATTATAATATGTTCTGTGGCGATGAACGATAGAATCTAAAATATGTATCCTAACTGAGATCTCTCTATTCTCTACATAACTAAAGAGATGCACGGAAAATTATTTTTTTCAGATTTTCGTAATCGCAATAAATTATTTTGATAACAATTCGTTGCAAGTCATAAATGGTTTTAATGAGTTAGTTTAGTTTTGTTGGTGTCGTGCCGGTTCTTGAGAGATCTCATGATCGTTTGTTCCAGGAGGCGTATAGTCGGCGAGGAGGGGCTGGCCAGTAACTTAGACGAGCTGAAGAACAACATGCGGCGCTCCGGCGGGAACCTACTTCATAAAATCAAGATGTTCCGCCAGAAAGGACGACATCACCAAAACGGTAACAACACAAACTAGCTTGGCTTATTAAAAAGCTAGGGGTTGATTACAACACTTATTTATAATCCGCGAGCTTGGCAGAATTCTCAAAGTTTCACAAGAGGACGCTACTGCCGTTTTGTATAAACGTTTTGTATAAAAGCGAACTTAAATGAAGGTGTGGTGGGGACACATCCTGGCATGAAGGGGAACTGATATTCAAGTGATGCTTCCACAATACAGCATAGAGGTTTGAATGTATTTGTACTAGGTTACCAACGAGAACCAATTTTCGTCTCCGATTTCAACAAACGCTATTCCTTGCCGTTGTCCAATCTAATGCCCCAGCATGGCTTGACCTTTACAAATGTGGGAATAGTAGGTCCCTTAGTCTTCTCAGCAGTACTTGGGACGTCCGGTAAATAAAGCCTCCCCCCTTATAATGTGTGTTCCTGATCGCGACAGTGAGCGTGCGCGAGCGGGACCGCGTATTGTGCGAGTAATTTGGTACGAGCGGGATGGCATGCTATCGCAATCAGAATCACAAACGTTCATAATAAGAGTGCAGATTCCATCAATTTCCTTCAGCCATCGATTCAAAAATAAATGAAAAAAAGCTTTATGAAAAAATACGGACTCGGAACAGAATTGAATTCGCGGCCATCTCTAATCTATTTTCTTTTTCAAACTCAACAGAAGTAAAGCTGCCCGAAGTGGAAGCCCTAAACGAAGACGTGTCCCGCGCCGATGGTGGAAGTGGCGAGACTTCCGAAGAGATTCTCGCCAAGTACCGGCGGCAGTGCTCTACTGAGAACCCGAAGTCTCGTCGAAATCAACGTAGGGTGTCTGACATACCTGCCGCTGATATGGAAAGGTAAAGTTGTAACTAATTGCCCGATATATGGCGCTGTTATAAATTCTTCCCTAGTTGCACTAAGACAAAGAGATTCTTTAATATTATTGCCCGTTATAAAATGACCCAACGTGGGTGTCAGCAACATATCGTCGTTCTCTCTCTTTCCTTGTGAAGAGCTTTGTTTGACTTTTTTTTGGCTCCAGTTGACATGTGCACTGAAAAAATCGCGCTAATCGAAGAATCGAACGGGGGAGCCATCTACGTACTTTCTGAACAAAACTGACAGACATCCGTACAAAATCGTTAGTCCAATCATTTAGTCACCTCTACAGATTAGAATTTTTGTTCCAGAAGCGAAGGTGTGGTCGATTTGAACGACCCAGAAGTGTTCAACAGCATGAAGCGCAAGCTGCGGCTCGTGCTGTCCAACCCAGATCTGCATTGCAACGAATACGTGCCGAACGTGAGTACCGGACACCGTGCGTCGCGTCAACACATTTTTGAAAATTTTAATTATTAAATTTAAAAAAAAATAAAAAAGTTTAATTGAGACGGTTAGTCTGACTATAGTTTCCTTCACATCCAGTGATCTTTTTCTAGTAATGCTATAAGCGTGACGCGCGCACAATCACGTCTTGTCTTGCACACCGGCTGCTGCGCAAGTACGGGGGCGGAGCGGTCCTCTTCATACTTCGTATAAGGCATAATATTTTCAAATAAGACATGAACAGAATAACACATAATAATTATATTATAATCATTTACCGCCGTCGATAACTTCCTATGGTTCCGTACTCAGGACGGACGAAGCGCACCAAGCATCGGTGAAAATAATGTTATTGGTCTTTCTTTCAATGTTTTTTTATTTTCACGGCCCATGTTTCGACCCAATCTAAGACCTAAATTTAATTAGCCTGTTCAATATGTTTATTTTAAATTAAATTCTTAAATTCTGCTTTTTAAGTTTAGATGGTGTTGTGTACACATACTTAAGGGATATGGTCCAGATCGAAACTGTAAATCCTATACTGTTTTTGTATTTATTTGACTGTATTCTGTTTGTGTGCCAATAAACTAAATAAATATTTTTTTATGCGCGAGTGCGTAACCTTAAGATATTCAATGGAAACATTTGTCGTCTCACTCCCCGCACCCCGCGCTTTCCCCCACATTGGTGCGCTTATGTCGGAACAAAGGTCTCATAATGCTGTATTCCGGCCACTGCTACAACCGGTGCGTGTGTATGACGTGTCGGTCCGTACGGTGCAGATGTGCAGCATGTCGGTGGTGGTGGAGTGGGTGCGCGCGATGGGCGCGTGCGCGGGCAGCGAGGCGGGCGCCGCGCACGCGCACGAGGTGGGGCGCGCGCTGCGGCAGCACGCGGCGCTCGGGGCGCGCCTCGCCGCCGCGCTGCGGGCCGACCTCGCGGCGCGCCGCCCCTACGCCGCCTACCTCGCCTCGTGCCGCGCCGCGCTGCACCACACGCACACGGAGCTGCTCGCGTGAGTACCTAACAGTGCGGCTTAAGATGCGCATATAAAGGCTCCTGTCAGACACATGACGTCATGAGTGACGTCGTTTTAGCGTGCTCACGGTGCTCACGGTGCTCACAAGAATGAGGTAGTGCACTGTGTGCGCTAATGTCAAATTTAAATTGTCATCTGTGAATTCCGATATTCTCTGTTTTTCACAGAATAAATGGATTGAATGCACTCCACAGTCTTCTGTGACAACAGAAATGAAACTGACCATCAAATTATGAGACACAGGTCGATAACCTGAAAAATGAAACTATCTGACATAAGCACGGTCATGATCGGTTTAATTTGTAGGCGCGCTGTGAGCGTACTAACAATTTGAACCGATCGTTAGCAGTGTATGTGGTGTTTGCACTGTGAGCGCATTTTAAACCGTACTCTAACTATGTATTCAAACGTCATACTGTAGCGGTAGGACTCTAGCTAACTCCGCCTAGGGAGTACCACATGGAGTGCAAACATTACTGTGTTCCGGCTTGAAGGCCAACGTTCCCAGCGAAATGACTGACCATAAAGAGATTTAACGGTTGAAGTTTAAAATTGTCGGTGTCACCGAACTGACTAGCCAATGTCGTCACTCGGTAGCCTAAAGAAAAATACTCGCAGCGCTGTGATCAAACTACGCATGACACGCGTTGAATATCAAGCTTTTTCATGTTTAAAATGATGGTAGTATCGAGCTCTACCGTCACCTTTTGAATAGTTTGATAAGGGTTCCCTTTGTGCAGGCAAATCCGGCAAGTGCGTTCGGAGTGCGCGTGGTGCGCGGGCGCCGCCGCGGCCGCGCGCGCGCTCGACCAGCTCGAGCGCGGGAACGCGCTGCGGCGCCTGGCGCGGCACCACGCACACAACCACCACGCCGTCAACAACGGTACACGCACACACGAACACCTGTCTAGTTACTCAATACACAATCATTTATTGCGACACACCACTTATATTGTTTGATGCATTCCATTCACTACAAATAGTCCAATCTATAAATTAATTTACCGAGTGAGCGAAGCGAACGAAAGCTCTTAGTTTTAAATGGGAAAATTTGCTTTTATCTGTCATTATTATGTGTCATATGTCTGTCTTTATGCCTTATATTATATTCCCTTAATGTTTCCCCCTCTTCTATTTTGGTAACAGTCCCGTGCGTCTCAGACGGTCAGTGCTGAAAATCAGTGCTGCGGAGAAATCCGCAGCATTATCGCTGAGCACTGACCTTTTTTGTCGCACTGGTCGCTACAGCGACAACTGAACATAATTGTATATTATTCTTTCCCTTCATTATATTTAATTTATTTTGTGAAGTTAGTGTTATAAATAAAGTAGTGTTTTGTGCGTAAAATAAATGTTTTTCTTTCTTTCTTTATATTAACAAAATCGGCCGGTAAATGGCGCCGCGAGAAATATCCCTTCTTTTTGGGGGAAGTACCCCACCAATCAAAAATCACGAACGACAAAAAAAAACTATGAAATTGTATAATTGAGATTTTGCAAAAAAAGTTTGTGCTCGCGAGCTCTACTGTTCGCAGAACTACTAGTGTGTTGTCATACCGTTGTATAGATTATGTTGTCTGTTTCCAGGCGGCGAGCTGATGGACGAGAAGGCTACAAGACTGACAGCCAGCATCAAGGCCATCACGGCCGAGGTGAAGGCAGACCCCTGCTGGGAAGGTAACCGGCTATATTTCACTATCTGAATGGTGTCTGAAAATCTCTTTTCCCACTCGGAAAGGAGTCGATTGGAGATACATTCTCCGTTTCTGTCATTTCACCGTCAGTTTTTCGGGTTTTTCTAAGCTTGTATAAAAAAATTGACCGATTTTGAAATGTGAGGTGTCGTTAGATTCGTCTCAATTTCTGGACTTTCATAGGATATAACAATAAAATATTTTTTTTTTTTTTTATATATTTTTTTTTTTTTTTGGTCTTTATTTTATGGTAAAAATACTAATACATCGCTCGCAAAAATTGAATACAAACCTGTTTTTGTTAGTACCACTTTAAGTTGTACTCCAGGAAGTAAGAACGCCCATAATACACGAAGGTCAGCTTACACAATTTCAGCCTCATTTACCTGAATGCTGCTTGGGTTTTGGTTTTAAATTTTTTGTATCTGTTGGCGTAAATACAAAAAACATTGTCTCTAAACATACAAGTATGATTTGTGGTGAGTTTCGGACCCGCACTAGGTAGATTACCCGTATTACAGGAGCCAATCCGTTCCGTTAAATGCTCTGTGTTGTCTCCAGGAGCGTCCGCCGCCGTGCTGGAGATGGCGGAGATCACGGTCGAGCGAGCCGCGTTTCTGCGCCTGTACCTGCACGTGCTGTTCCCGAACGGGGACGGGGACATCGCCAGGGACCAGTGAGTCGACATCACACATTCACAAGCACTAACAACTAACCCTTGAACAAACACCCTTGAATATCTAGAGGATATTCTGATTTCTTATTCAAACATAAAACGTATGGCGCGGTCTTTAAACATATGGATATGGCTCAAGTCCCTCAGAATAGCATTTTTGCTGGAACTTTCGTATTTCGCCCTCACTGCGTTAGAGATCAACCCAAAAGGTCTTATCGAGTTTTGGCGGGAACGCGAAGAAGTCATGTCGCGTCATTGTATTATTTTCCAAAACTTGTGTTATTTCGAGTGTCAATGTGTAAAAATAGTGGATTTTTATCCGTTAAGTGTTCGTGAACGCGCATGAGTGTTGGTGAATAATATAATGTTGTGAAACGTGATTCCATTTTGTTTCCAAAACTCCATTGAAGCCTCTAGTAAAGTCTCCGCTTTACTGGGGCATGACGTGGACTTGACCGTGACTTACTTTGCTTGTCTTAGACTATGACTGAGGCTTATTTCAATCATGAAATATTTAACTTCACTTGCAATACAACAATACTTGACACTGGCTAAATACACAACGCTTGGAGCCAAAAAATAAGAGAAAAAATAAAAATAAAACTTATCAGTTTTACTTTCTGTACGTTATTGCCGAGAGCTACATGTCAGGTAGCGTGGCCGAGTCTGCTGTGAGTGTAGAGCCGGGGTGACGGAGAGATCGGTGTCCTCAGGGTGCTGAGCGAGCACATCCGCCGGCTGGGCCGGTCGGGCGCGTGCGCGCGCGCCGGCGTGCCGCCCGCCCACCTGTGGGCGGCGCCCTTCCCGCGCGCGCAGCTGCACCTGCGCCACCTGACCGTCTACCGCACGCCCAGGGACAAGGTAACATCACGCCGCGCAGATGTGGGAAAATATTTAGTTCATTCACTCATATCAGTTCAGTGAATATTAATTAATATTCTAAAGTCTTCCAGGCATATTTTTTTTTTAATAGTAAATAAATGATGGCTTTGAATGCTTTTTTCTTAATACATTAATCAAACACTTAATTCACAAATTATAACTATTAATTTATTATTATTTTATTTATTTATTGTTCATTTAATTTATAGTTCCGTTCTTTTGAACGATAAAATCTTAACTAACATCATTACGTTGAAAGTTGGCAACATTATTTTTGACAAGTGACATTTTGATCTGTGAATTTACTCCAAGGATTCTATAATAAAGGAGATGGGCCACAAAGTTTTGTTTGCTCATGTCACTTGGGACCGCTTTGCGGAACATCGGCCATGTTTTGTATCCCAGCCAAGCAAGTACGTTAGCTGTCAAAAACTGTCAAATGGTTTTGAAGTGTTAAGAAATCACTAGGGAAAGGGTTGGTGTTTTCGCCATATTGTGTATTCTTGACTTGAATGTAATCAACTATAAATTGAATTATTCCTTTAATTAATTAATGTAATTGGTGTTTTGTACCGTTTTAATTAATATACAATAAATTAATTAATTCAAAGTGCCGCAAATGACGTGACTTGTATAACAGGTCCTTTTATTTTTTCATTGGTTTACTCCCTCTGATTAAAATTTCGACTGTTGTTTATTTTTCTTGTTTGTTGCTTTACTTTATTTTTGTGGAAAAAAAAAATGAGTGTCTTTTGTCTATTTGGGTACAAACAATATTGTAACATGTTTGTATTGTGTTGTGTTGTGCAGTTGTCGTGCATAATGCGGTGTGTGACGTCGATAATGGCGGTGCTGGGGCTGAACGAGGGCGTCACGCCCTCCGCGGATGACCTCACGCCCGTACTCATCTACGTCATCATCAAGGTAACCGTCTCAATCCTCGACTTCTGAATCTAAATTAATCTCTTGAATCTTCATTGAGGATTTTAACGGACTACTTTGATAAAAATGTGATGTTTCTATTTAGTGCCCCTCATTAGTATTTGGCGCTCTAAGGGGTTCTGCAGTAGACGTGATATGGCTCATGATGATCATCAGTTATTTAGATTAAAAATCTTATTTTGGGATTTCCGTTATTTCGGTACTGTCATCTAGTATTGCATGGCGGGAAAAAGTAACTACGTGACATTTTCTCGATAAAAAAAATTTATTGAAAAGACCTCGATTTATGCACATTTTTCGCTGTCGCTCGGAACCCCTAGTGTATATTCAAGTGATTATTTCACCAATAGTGACGTAATAATAATATCTAGGTTTGCATGAAACAGAATTTTCATTGATTTCCTGGTTTAGATGTAATTAGCAATTATCTGGTTTTTTTTAACTAGCGCGCGCTAAAGCCGTTTTAGCGCTAAAGCCGTTTTTCATATGCGCGCGAAAGTGTATATCGCTATCTTTCTCTCGAAATATCCTTTAAGCGTTTTTAAAATGAAGGGAATCGAGGGGAATGGATTTGGGGATTATCGGCCGCACTCAGAGACGTAATGTTTACTTAAACCGTCACTAAGTAAGATTTTATTTTGAATAGGTTTACTTGGTGACAGTTTAAGAAATCGTTAAACGTCTCTCTCGAAATCACTAAACTTTTTAAACCGGAAAAATATACTATTCCTATGGTATAGCGAGTGAAACCGCAGGGCGCTGCTAGTCACTAATATATCGGCTTCACACTTTTGTAATGGAGAAAAAAACGAGGTGAAAAATGTGAAGTTACTGCCTTTTTATACAAAGATTGCATGGTTTGAGAAGTTATACAGACAGACGCGGAAAGCGACTTTGTTTTATACTATATACCCCCGAATACTGAAACGTTTGTTAACTTTGACGACAGATTAAGTCTATTGCTGCCTTTGTCATTTCCTTAGTGCCAGACAAAGGCAGTATTAGAATTAATCTGTTGTCAAAGTTAATGAACGTTTCAGTATTCGGGGGATAGAGAAGTGTGTGTAGAGGTAAAGGAGCGGCCGCGTCCGTGTCCGTGCGCAGGTGAACCCGCCGTCGCTGCTGTCCACCATCGAGCTGGTGAACGCGCTGGGCGGCGCGGCGCTGGCGGGCGAGGCGCTGTACTGGTGGACGCAGTTCTCGGCCGCGGTGGCCTACATCAAGACCATGGACTACCCGCCGCACACCTAGCCGCGCCCCACGCGCCTGGTCGGTGCTCGCTACACTACTACCGAACATAATCTACACGAAATTTAAAAAAAAACATACAAAAAAGTACCCCAAAAATCTTCTTAACATAGATGGCGCTTTCGTATTTAGTCAGCTATTGTCCAAACCGCTATAAAAGCCGATGAAAATATGGTTAATTTAACAGTATTAGTGTATGTCCGCTATTTAGGGTTTAATTCAAATTAGATTGCAATATACGAACGATATGTTTTCAAGAATAATTTTTTCAACGCCATCTCTTGAGAACTTAGCGAGTTTTGCAAATATAATTAATAATTTTACTGATATTATTAATGCATGAATATTCATAACATTTTCCCCTGTAGCATTACGAATGAGTTAGCTTGGGTTTCTTTTTCAAGTCAAGCAGAAATTGTGACGATCATGTCGCAGATTAAGGTGCAACGTTTCGCTCAGGGCGCGATATTCAAATTTTCTTGCGTTTTATGTCAATTACAGCTTAATTACTCATCGTAGGTTCATGAAAACTAATTTTGCGATAATAAATAGATTGTTTCAAGAAATTACACCAACCAAAAATTTAAGTTGAAAGCTAGTTAAGTACATTTCCCACTAAACCAAAAATCAAGATGAAAATCAGCTTATTGAGATTTGTAGCTAAACTAATATTATCTAGGTGATCATTTTACACGTAATTTCTTAAAACAACTTATTTATTGGCGCAAAATTGGTTTCAATAAATCCACGATGAGTGCGACGCCAAAGTACCGAAAGGACGGAATTTTTTTTTTGTGCATTTGCAACCAGGCACTTCGTACGATAACATTTAAATGTTCGGTCAGTCTCGGGTTTGTTCGTTATCTGCCGCACAAAGCGTCATCACTTATCAGTCTGATGTCATGTCAGCGGGCCGCGGGGTGACACCATGTTCACTTGGGCTTTGTTACTTTTGATCTTTTGACGCCCTAAATGGCACAAATCCTAATAAACATTATAAATTCGAAAGTACCTCTGTCTCTCTGTCTGGGTGTTTGTCGCTTTATCACGGCTGAACGGATCGAACTGATTTTTTGCATAGATATAGTCGGAGATTTTTTTTAGAGATAGGCTTCTTTAACTGTTCTTTTTTGTAGGCCCACGCGGACGTAGTCGCGCGTAACAGCCAGTATTCTATAATCTCAAAATTAAAAGTCTAATTTTATTATGTATAGCGGTAGGACTTTTTCGTAGATACTAGGGAAGTAACAGACCTTTGCCAGTTATTCATCCGTCAAACAGTAGTGTGCAAACATTGATGTGTTCCGTATTGAAGGGCAGCTAGCGAAATTACGGGGCCTGAAGAGTTTTAACATCTTAAATGTCAGGGCGATGAGCGCAATGCATTGCCGCGTAGGATGTTCAACAGCAGAACAAGCACAAAAATTCCGGGTGGTGCTTTGGGAAATGCTTACCATCAGCAAAGCGACCCGCTCGTCTCGTCATTAAAAAAAATACTATCATATTGTAATTCACGGTTTACTTTCCAGATCTCAGCGCGTGTCTACGGATCGTTATTGGAAATTAGCCCGTGTCTTCGCGGACGGCGCCATTCTATATAAACTTACTCAAAAACGTTACAGCAGTCTTGTCGTGTTACTCGCTACAGTTTAGGTGTTTGTAGAAATGCAGCAAGTACGAAATTAAATTATAGTAGTGAAAAAAATTTGGAGGCCGAATATAAACGCGTCTAAACGTAGTGCCGAACAAAAAGTAGTGTACACAAGCCACAGATTACTCTCCATAGATACGGCAATAAGTTTTGTTCCTACCCAGTCTCGGAAATTTGAGGAAAGCGCAGGTTGCGGGGACGAAGCGTTCCCATTGGCTATCTCAAGGTCCCTAGCCGCGCCTAGCTGATTGCTATACCAATTAGAGTGTTTTTTTTAGCAAATTGTATTTTTCTATTAAAAAACGTTAGTTGTATAATGTAACTGCGTTTTCACACTCTGAGCAGTTCTGAGCCAGCATTGGCTCGATCAAGATAAAACTTTTTTTTTAAAAGATTTAAAAAAAAAAAACTCGCGTTTTCCTTATACTGTGATTCCAAAACATATATTCTTAGATAACACAGCAGTAGTTGTTGTGCACCAACAGAATACTTGTCCAAAAGGATTACACGGAACGGTGGTACTGACCCGAAAAGAGTTTATTTATTTAGATAATTGTACCATGAAAACAAACTTGAGATATTGATAAAAATTCCATTATTAATTTAACCATATTTAATCATAATTTTCCATTAGATCTGCTGTTCCATACATTGAGTGTGAATGTCATTTTCTTTGTCATTTTACCGATTTTTGACCGACTTCCAACAAAAAGGAGGTCCTCAAGTCGACTGTTTTTAAAAAAAATGTTTGTCACCTCACTCAGTCATTTATGACGAAGCAAATTTAAATAAATAGTTTTTTTTTAAAATTTAAAATTATCTAATTTTTGGTCTCTTACCCCCGAATACTGAAACGTTTGTTAACTTTGACGACAGATTAAGTATATTGCTGTCTTTGTCATTTGCTTAGTACCAGACAAAGGCAGTATTAGGCAGTATTAGTATTCGGGGGTGAGTAAGTCATTCATAATGACAATGGGTTCCTTTCGCCTTATTAACACTGTTCTGTGTAACCTTAAAACATTTATTGAGTAACGAGACGAGCAAGTCGCACGATGGCGAGAGTTCACGTTTTTTGAACTTTCGATAAAGGACTGCCCTCGTCACCGAGATATTAAATCTATGTTCAGTAATTACGTTGGAAACATTACCTTTCTATCCAGAACGCAGTAATGTTTGCACACTACTGCTTGGCCGTTGTATAAATGGCCAAGGTGTAGTACTTGCCCAAACGGGCTCAGCAAATCAGTCCGAGCACTACAAAAAGAATAAGAGTTCAAAATATTCGCTCAGAGCTATGTTCAGTAGTTAAAACGTAGGTTTCTGTTATTCACTGTTGGTATATTGTTTTTATCCCAGTGTAAATCGAATCAATGCTAATTACCTGCAGTCACATATTCCTTTCACTTGGCACGGGCTTTGTTTAGGCGGCAAAAGGCTTTTTTTTAGATCTTATGAAAGCAATTTCTAATCTCCATATAGCTATGAAAAAAAATACATATTTTGCACATCAAAGATAATCTTAGAAATTAATTTAACACTAATGTGTAGGTATAGGTACTAACAATAATAACGGAGTGGCATAAAATATGTATCGATCAGTATATTAATTTAGTCGCCAGCTCACGCGAGATACCTGCTTTATTGAAATCTGCAGTCTGATGCGATGATTGGCCGGCTGTCGGAGCCAATCAAGGGCGCGGATTACGCGATTCAATTTCAAACAGGCCAACCGATGCGGTTGGATTTTTTTACAGAGAATATTACTGCAAGCGCGATTGTATTATATTTGCACACAACAAAAAAGTAAATGTTCGACAAATATTCTACACGGGTCGAGGAAACTGCCCCTTTGGACAGCATAAAAAGTGCGCGATACTTTAAAAAATAAGAACTAACATCCCAAGCTGTATCCCAGTATACACGACGTACTTCGATAAGCGCATTTATTGGACGATCAGTTCCGGGTCAGAAAGTCTTTCGTGTGCGCTGGCTATTGTTCTATTCTATACCTCAAAATTGGAACTGTATATACAAACCGATGGGTCATGGCCTGTCGAATTATAAAGACTCCACCAGTACATCTAGCACAAGAACTATCTAAAAAACTTTCGTACATATTCGATAGCAAAGTATATAAAAATAGAACAGCGTATCGTCATATCATATCGAGCGTGAATGGAAACTTCGTTTTCGCGTCCTTAGCTCGAAAATACCTTTATTGCGTAAAACCAGTGAGCAAAACTATGTTGCCCACCACTAGTGAGTACAAGTATTTTGAATTTGGAACACTCCTAATTAAAATATTCCTGATGAAACTACGTAGGTATCTTGATTTGTTGTTATTTTTTTTCTTCGAAATGTTGGTTCTGGGACACTTAGCTTTTTACCGCCATTGAGGTGAAAAGTCGTAAGTGTCAGGCGCGAGTAGTTTTTTGGTTCTTGTGCCTTTGAACCCCTCGCTATGGTCGTGTTTCAGTTATAGAAGTCATTATGCTTGCTCGGGATTCAAACTGCACTGGTACACGAAAACGTATATTATAACCTGGTAGAAAAAAATAACTATTTTCATACTATTGAATACGTAACGAAAGTTTTTCAAAAGTAGTTGTTTTTATTTTGGGCGTAGATTTTAAGATTTTTTTTTCGTAAAAATCAATTGGTCTTATTAAAATGATTGTCTCACTAACTGTGATGTGAAGTTAAGAGTTGAGTGAATACTCGAAGATAAGTATTTTGGATGATGTATAATTTTTGTAATGTGATATCTGCGAATATTTAAGAATGTTCTATTTTGCGGCCTACGCTGCCGATTTAAGAAGGTCGCGCGATTCTTATGCAGGGTTTATGCGAAGAACGCGTTCAAATTTGGTATGGTTATACAACCTAAACAAATTCGAACAACGCGCGCTTCCAACATTTCGTAATGTTGGCGCGTACTTTTCGAGTCGGCGTCGTAGGCCGAAAAATGTAACAGCCTTACACGAGTTATAATAATAAAAATAAGACTCGAATTTGTCGGAACGAGTGTGGCATAGACTGAAAATGGATTCGGGCTTTTTTAAAATCATGTTTAATTAAAACTAATAAATACTCTAAACATAATATATATTCTACACTATGTAATTAATCTAAGATAATATAGCTTTATTCTTTGTTAAGCACCAGTTTATTTTGCACCCTTGTATACCTGTGAAAAGACACTAACTTGTAAGTGTATCAAAAATATAGTATTTTATCCGAAACATCCGCATTTCCTCATAAGAATTAATGTTTTACTGCGAATATGAAAATAGTGAAGCCGAATTTCGTTGTACCATTTTCTACGCTATTTTGTTTTTTGACGGACACCTTTGAGTGGAGTAGACGCTTCCATTGGCTCGTACTCGTGTGGCCGACCTCTATAATCAGGATACCGAGAGCAGAAAATACGGCAATACTATTGAAAGATCAGTGGTATTGAACCCTACTGAGAGTATTGTTGTTCCGATCGTTCAGAACTATCGATGGTCATACTATAACGAAACTGCGGGCTTATCGTCTAACTTTGAAACGTTCGTCATTCTGATTGCGAGAGCGTGCCATTCCGCTCGTGCTAACTTAGTCGCACTATGCGCGGTCCCGCTCGCGCACTATCACTGTCGCTTTCAGAGTTACGGGATAAGTCCACTGTTCTAACACAAAAACAATGTACATAACATAGACAACAAAAATAAATACATTTTCTCACGTTGGTCTGCGCTTCGTGGTTGTCAAGTGTGCTAGCTAAAAGACTATACATGACCTGCGGGCTTATCCCGTAACTCTGAAAGCGATAGTGATAGTGCGCGAGAGGGACCGCGCATAGTGCGACTAAGTTGGTACTAGCGGGATGGCATGCTCTCGCAATGAGAATCACGAACGTTTCAAAGTTAGAGGATAAGCCCACAGACCTGACATGGTGTGAAAGAGATGGCTATATATGAGTTTCTGTGGAGCGAAAGGGATAAGCTATAATCTTAGTAGTTTGTTTCCTTTGCTCCCGGAAAATTCAAGTCTAGCTATCCCTTTCGCACCATGTCGGGTTGGCGAGGCACCGTAACATTTGAGTTGCAGCTTCGTAGTTAAGAAATATTGTGACGCCAATTGAAAAAATATATGCGGAAAAATGTTGTTTTTTTCTTCCACATATATATAATTGGAAAAAAATAATTGAGTTGCCACGTCTAGTGCTGTCATATTCATATAGTATAGTTGAGACAATGGTAAAACAAGAATTGACGGCGCGGTTTATAACAATCACAGTAATATTATAAATGCGAAAGTTTGTGTAAGTAGGTAAGTATGTAAGTGTATTTGTTCCCTTTCAACTCTGTAATGGATGAACGAATTTGATTGAAATTTTATATGAAGGTAGCTCACACCCTGGATTAACACTAAGCTACTTTCAATCCCGAAAAAATATTCGATTTCTGTAGGATAGCGGGTGAACCCGCGGGGCGCAGCTAGTTGTTAAAATAAATAAACAAGAGGCAGTCCACGATTATTTGATAATGTCGCTGGTAGACTTAGTCAGCAAGCGTAGTGCCAGAATACTGTATTTTATTGAACCATGTAAAAACTTAGCGTTATTTTCAAAATGTACCTAATGTAATCAAATAGGAGCAATCAAATTATATTTAGCAATAAATCATGGTTATTTTATTACATATCCCCGTTTTCATTTTATTCAGAGTAGTTAAAGCGGCGGCCATTGGAGATAATGCGCTTTGGTAGCAAATCGCACTTCAAGTTATATTAGGAGTTGAATATGCTTCTGTGAATTACCTATAACTCAGGTCAGCTGTGAGCAAACTTTGGAAAGTTGCGGGCAAGCTCGGCAGTCCAGAAAACTTTCGAACGTACATGATTTGACTAGCCTTGTGGCTCAGTGGGAGGATTTCCGCCTTTTGAGCTGTAGGTTGTGGCTTCGATTCCCACCCAGGACAAACATTTGTGTGATGAACATGGATGTTTGTTCTTTGTCTGGGTGTTTCTATGTATGTATTTACAAAAAAAAGTATATAAGTATTCTATCAGTTATCTAGTTTCCCATAGTACAAGCTTGCTTAGTTTGGGGCTAGATGGCGCTGTGTCAAATATGTCCACCAATATTTATTATTATGAAGTCGCCGGCCGAAGACGCGATTTGTGTATCGGCAAGAAAGTTTGTTACGTTACGTTGGATACATTATCTTCACTAATAACAAAATTATATATGTAGAACTGTTAATTATAATAAATAAAATAATATTATAATTAACGCTTCCTACAGTGGACAACTTTTATCTATAATTATATAGCTCTTTTTACCCGACTACCAAAGGAGGGCAATGTGTTTGGGGTGTTCATTCCTCCTGTAGCCTAAAACGACTTGACCGATTTTTATGAGTGAGATGTCGTTGGATTCCTCTTTACATCCGGAGTGACATTTGCAGTTAGGTATTTTGTTTATTTTACATCCTAATATTATAAATTCGAAAGTAACCGTCTCTCGGTCTGGGTGTTTGTCGCGTTATCACGGCTGAACGGATCGAGCTGGATTTTTGCATAGATATAGCCTAAGGGTCGGAGACAGACAGACAACTTTTTTTTTGTAGGTCCACGCGAACGAATTCGCGGGTAACGGCTAGTATTTTATAACTTGTTAACTAGTGCAGTAGTTCTTGTAGATATTTTAGTAAATACTATTAAAGGTTTCATGTGGTGGCCCGACTGCGGTAGTTTTCCGCGGGACGAATCCCGGGTCGGGCCGGGCTTCGGCCATACGTGCCTTACGATTATAATAATGATGTCCAAGACATACGGAAATAAAGTCCTAATTCCTAACCATCTGTGATGCTCTGACGTAAATGAAGTAGTGCAGTCTTGCTCATCAGTAAAATTACTTCGCTGTTGCATATATATTTTTGTATTTTACCACAAATATACTTTAGCATCATTACCACAAATATTATACAGTATTGCAAAAGGCGCGCGTATGAATTTTGAATGAATTCGTATTTACACGTCCCCACACCAATGCGTATTTAGAAAAGCCCCCTCCTTGTACGTACGAGGGGTGGGCTGCGCGTAGCACATGCGCCGCGCGAACACGGGCGACCACGTGGTTAGCATGCCTAAGTGATGAGCGCGAAACGCGTGGGTCGTCGAACGCACGTACTGCGCGCGGCGCCGCCGCCCTTTCAACTCCGAGGATTACGCTTGTACTATGCGTGTTTGCATATTATAAAAGGTATGATGATAATTATAACAGCGCATTTACAGTGTCAATGACGAAGGCATTTTCTACCTATATTTTTTCTGGTACAAAGATATAACCAAGACTACATAACTGCACTGCGGTTTTTTAGTGTCAGCCAAGATAAAAAAATATATATGTGGATGTATGTGCCCTATGAAAGGACTATTTTTAGTTATTTCAAATTACTTACACTAAGATTCGACTTGTCGCCCCGTTTTGCGAAAAAAGTAATACTAAGAGTTTGATAGTGGTGTTTAGGAGCAGCTCAGAACAAAATGACGTCGATTCTGCTATTTTAATTTGATTTCATTATATTATTGTAGTCTCTGTCATGGAAAAAAGTATACCAGAATCGGCACCAGTTAACTAAATAAAACAGTAACAAACACGAAGATTGGTCGTACACTTTTATTGTGTACTAGATTTTACATTTTTTAAATGTACACTTAAAAACAACACCTCCCAGCAGGTCACTGAAACAAAACATTTCAAGTCAGAACAATGTTTTTAAATATAGTGTGAGGCATCAGGATGCTAATCTATCAGAAAATATTTTGAAACGTCACGGCAATCAGGAGTAGCAAATAATATAACATCATTTCAAATTAACAAGATACTAAAAATTTATATACAGAACTTTGGCATTTCAATAACTTGTGGTTACATGAATTATATTCTAGAATTTGAATGAATGAATAATTAATTACCTTATCACAGTGCAGTTGGTAGTCTATGATCGTGGCCTCTCCTTCTTCTCTTTGTACAAAGCAAGGAGCGACACATTAGCAACCTTCACCACCTACAAAACAAAAAAAAAAGAACTTTGGTAAATCATACTTTAAATAAGAGGCCTTGAACGTGTCAATGACTGATCATTGTGACTGACATCAAATAAAGTTTGACAAAAACAATGGATACAAACAGGGGGAAATAATACGTAATTTTCGATTATTAAACTTGTGCCCCGTCCATAATAAATAGTCTAAGGTTTAGGCAAACATGCATACAATTTTCTGATAACTGCTTTTGTGAGCATCATTCAAATGATATTTTGTCTAAAATATCTTAAATTTAATTATTTCATTTCAGTTAAACGTAAATATTGTTTGTTGACGCTATTAGATGCTAATTAAAATGGAAGCTATAATTAACAAATCCACTTGAATTTCATATGTTCCATAATCGGCTCACTATTATTGTTAGCATGTACATGAGTATGTTCGGTACTTGAAGATTAAAATAATACACAGCGTCTTCAAACTTGCCTTGAATCTGACTCCGGGAATGTCACCGACGGCGTGACCCTTGCGACCGAATCCCGCCACTAGCACTTCATCGTTCTCCTCAATGTGGTTAAGGCAGCCGTCCCGGGGAACGAATGCAGTCACCTTCTTGCCGTTCTTGATCAGCTGGACTCTGACACACTTGCGGATGGCAGAGTTAGGCTGCTTGGCCTCAACACCACTGGGAAAAAACAAATCCATTGTATTTATTATTTACGGAAAAGGTGAATAAATTCTATAACAAAATGAGACTGATGACACTTATTCTATTAATCAATCATATTTTCTGATCTGTACAATTGACCAAATTAAGAAAAAAAAAATGATGGATGCTAGTTTAGTTTAGCAAATAGAATTGGCAGCTTCTGCATTCAACTCATTTGTCTCTGTAAATTTAAGCTGAACCAGGTATCTAAGCTATTGCTTCAAGCTTGTTTACAAAAAATTTACTTCATGCTCTACCACTTTTTGTAAGATTACTTTTATGTGGATAAAAGTAGTTCGTAAATCAAAGATCACATAAAACTAGCTTAAATATCACTGAGCATGCAACTGTCTAGCTTTCTTTCGAGAGTAAACCAGTTCTAATGTAAACACCATACATGCGTATAACCCACGTATAACCTCAATCAGGGTTCATCGACCTACATGTTATTTATCCAAACACGTAAAATCGATAGATACGCCTCGGTTTTGGTGGCTTTAGTCACGTACATAGTTAATATTCATCTCGAAGTCTTCTTCGTGTTTGATGCAGCTTGTAGGGCGTAGAGGCGTAGCCGCCACTCGCAGTATTATCCTGTGATTGTAGTACAAACACATTCACAGGAATATTACCACGCGCGGAGGGACGCTAACGGACTTCTCTCTTCGGCAACTTATTTCTTCATGACTTAGTAGTTACAAGATGATAGCTAGTATACGCAATTTACACTAGTAACTTCTAAATGATAAGGCTATAAAAAATTAGAAAAGCTATGAATGACACAGACCAAAAGGAATGTGGAAAATTGGAGAAACGTACTTACACTTTCTCCAGGACGATGCCCTTGGCGTGAGATGCACCTCCGAAGGGGTTAGCCTTCCATCTCGTTCCCATGTGGGCTTTCTTGAATTCTTTATCCGCCCATCTTTGCTCACGGCGGTGGTTCACGTGCTTCCGCGCAGTGCGGATTCCTCGGGGTTTGCCTGAAATTACGATGTCGCCGGTTACCACTTATGTTTACAATTCACTGAAATCGACACAAAACCAACAACCCGCCTAATTCTGAATAGGGAAACTTATAATACACCTCACAACCGGCGCGACTATGGCATGATGGAAATAGATTCATTTAACACCACGAGAAAAACATGTCTCCGCCATGGATGACACCTATGCATGCACTTTTATGTCGTGATTTACGGTATTTGTAAATTAAACAAAAACACTCCTACATTTTGTTCGTGATAATTGCACTATTCCACACTTCAAAAACCGATTTATAAATTAAAATACACCAATTTTTGCACAAAAACTATTCCTTACCCATTGCGATAGCACGACACGAATCGGCTACGGGTGGGAAAAGAAATTCGAGAGCCGACTGGCCAACCACGGGCTTCAATAAAACAGTAATGACAACATAAAAAAATATTATTGCCAGTGTAGCAAAAAATAATTAAAGCAAAAGGCGGAAGTTGGAATCAATCGTTCATTTGGTTCAGAGCAGTTTGACAAATCGAAATGTCAGTTGTCAATGTCATTTATCGGAATCTGATTGCCGTTCGCAGTAGAATTTGTTTTACGATTGTTTTATGCCAACACTGTTTCGCTACAAAAAATAAAAAACAGACGAAACTAGGAAATAAAAGCAGACATGACGATGAATATAGCCAGAAAAGATGGTGGGCCAGGCTATGTCGGTATACAGTTCTGCCAGGAGTGCAACAACATGCTTTACCCGCGCGAAGACAAAAACAACAAAGTTCTCCTATACGCTTGTAGAAATTGTGACTACAAGCAACTGGCGGACTCCAACTGCGTGTATGTGAACAAAATTATGCACGAAGTTGATGAATTAACGCACATAAACCCTGACGTGGTGAGCGACCCGACGTTGCCTCGGACGAAGGACCACACGTGCCCCAAGTGCCACCAGAGAGAAGCGGTGTTCTTCCAAGGACAGACCAGACGTGCTGAAGAGGAGATGAGATTGTACTACGTATGTACTAGTTGCAAACACAGGTGGACTGAGTGAATCGGTGTTTATATCATAGGAATATCTATTTTTAAGAAAAATAAATCAGAATTTACTAAGCCAATTTGTTTTTCCAACTTGTTGCTAAAATGTGACGGTATCTTTTAATCTTAATAAACTGCTGATCAGATTCTCCAAAAATACTAGTCTTCAGTTTCATTCGATCACACAATCAAATTATGTTGTCATATAAAATACAGATTAAACATTAAATCAAACTACAAAACAAACTTTAAAATCATTTATTAACTAAAAATATTGCAAAGCCATATTTGATCTAATATAACAGTAACAATTCACAGCCATCGATCAATTATAATGAACATTGAACATGTCTCTACACAACCTACAAACATCCTGTGTTAATTTATACAACATTGCTAAACTTAACAACATAACATTTTGCTAAACCTATTTATTTTGATTCACATAATACATTATTGTATAATTAATATTGGTTACATGAAATTCTTACAATGCAAAAGCTTGCAAAGCGTTAGTACGAAAAGAAAACTGAAGTTTTAATCTTATTTCAATATGTTAATTGACTCGACAAACAGTGCCAGATATCCCATTACTAGATATTGTGAAACTGGGCATAAGTTATGTCATTCACACACTCGTTCTCTATCCTCACAGATTATGATTACATGAAATTATTGCATGTACAGTTACAGTACGAACCGAAAGCAAGTTATTTCAAATTGTGTTCAAAAACCATTAGCCAAAGCCTGAAAGATACACCACAAAATGCGGCAAATTTGGAACATTAAAAAAAAGTAAGGATAATAACATTAAGTATGATTAATATATATAGTAATAAACTAACATACCAAATCCTGTTACACATTAAAAAGAAAATTCAAAATCGACTTAACCAACAGAATGTAATAGATATCTAATCTACCTTATTATAGTAATTATTAGAAAAGGTAAAAGCACATAAACCTAAAAGCTCAAGCATTTAATAGTTTAAAATCCTCTAAAAAGCCTGCAGAGAGATTCATAAGACTAAATTTTAGTTATTCCTGTCTTTCCCCAGGAGGGGAAAAATTTCACTTACAATTTAGATGTTTGTTTATTTTAATTAAACATTGCCAGTAGGTATTTAAGAATAACCCACATATCCAAGCAATTATATGTATAATATGCTTCTTTTCCTATAGGCAGTATGTCATATTCGTTGTTTGAGTAATGTAGGTTTTGATTTTGCATTCAGACTTTTGATTTTGCATATAGTTAAACATCACCTTTCCGAAAAGTGAAATTTGGTAATTATTTTATTCCGTTATTTAAAATTTATTTACAAAATACTTTCATTCATTTTATTACCTTAAATAAAATATTTAAAAAATAACTAGAGAATCGGATTCGAAGATTTTAGCATACCTTACTGTTCGCCATCTTGTTTTTTCTTCAAAATAGCGGCCACTCATAATATCTATATATGAATCGATAGCTGACACTAATACGAACAAGGCTTGTATGAGACAAAATCTTCTCCAACATCACATTTCCAAGATATACACTTTTAAAATTTGCAGAATATTTTACAGTTATGCCACAGAATTCTACTTATAAGAGTAAAACAATATATTTAGAGCCAAGTCACACCTTCAATTTAGTCCTAAGTCAACTTACCGGGGGCGCCACCAGTGTAACTGTAACTTTGAAAGTGTATATCTTGGAAACAAGACAGGAGATTTTGTCTCATACAAGCCTTGTTCGTATTAGTGTCAGCTATCGATTCATATAGCTATAGGTATTATGAGTGGCCGCTATTTTGAAGAAAAAACAAGATCTCAGACAGTAAGGTATGCCAAAATCATCAAAGCCCTTTTTCTAGATATTTTTTTTACAATAAATATTTGTGAACTAGGTGCACTTAAACCGGAATCATTCCTTTATTAACATTCATAATAAGGGAGCGTAAACCCTGGTTCTCACTGTCTCGTTTGCACTATTTCATTATTATTTTTAAATATACAAATAACAGAGAAGTTTTAAAAAAAATCTTGTTGCCATTGACCTTGGAATACCATTGCCAATGTTATATAACAATTTTCATGTTATTCTCTTTTTCTTTCGGCGAAGCAGAAGAAAAATACATTTGTTTTTTTTTTTTGCCTTAGCCATATTAAAAAAGAAAATGAAAGTTGTTAAAAAAGATTGGCAATGGTATTCTAAAGTCATTGATAAGACTTTTTTTAAATTTCTTCTCAGTTATGTTTATATTAGAAAATAATTTTATTTAATTAATTTAACATAACTTAAATAACATTAAATAATAAATAAATTGAAATAAACGCTAAGTAAAAATAAATCATAAATATATATACAACTTAAAACCAGCACTAATCTAATAAACCGCTACCAGCAGGTATCGTGCCCAAAATGCTGGCCGAATTGCCGCGTTGAATTGCGATTGCAATTCTTTGAGCAAGGTAGAGGCCAGCATTTCGGTCACGAGATGCTTCGACCAGACGCATTTTTTCATTATTTATTAGAAAAGTTGATAAAGTGCGAAGGAGACAGCGAGAACCAGGGTATACTTACGTCCCCATAAGAGAGTGATTATTGAAATAATATTTAAAAAAATAGGAAGCAGATCTTATTTAGTTATTACATGTTAGAGATTTTGCACTTTGTTTTTTTTTTGTGACATAACTTTTACTGATATTCACAACGTATTTCTAGGTATATCTAAATATTTTTCAATAACATGGGTAAAGTAACAATTGTACAATTCATCAACCATTAGGAAGACGGGGTTTCCAAATTAAAGGAAGAGCCGAAGATTAAACACTATGCACGACTGTGTCTTATAATTATCATTATAGTACTAGTCAAATTAAATGGGAGTGTACAGAGCACAGATTACCCTCTATAGATACCACATTAAGAGCTGTTTGCTCCGGCATACATATACACGCACCAAAATTTAAGGAAAGCGCGGCTCGCGGACTGACACCAAAAGTTTCTATTGGCTATTTCAAGATTAATACTACTCACGCCTAGCACGGAACCAATGGGAGTGAATTTCTATATCTTCTAGAGTGGTCGTCGCCGTTTTCCTGTTTTTTGCCAAGTGACAAAAAAAAATCGTCTATATTTCCACGTTTGATTTCCACCTCGCCCACCACTTATTCAAAAACAACGAACACCACGAGGTGGCCGGACGAGCTGCCACTCAAGGGAATATATGTGTATTTTGACCGATGCGTGGTGCGCTTCGATCGTCCTGCACACGAATGTAAGGGTAATCTGTGGTATAGAGTATTTAATTACAACGAATTTTAATTTGAAATTACCTATAAATTAATAGTAATTAATCTAGTAGGCATACTTTAACATTGACTTGTAAAGCACCAACTATACTATTTATAGGTCTAATCTATGGCACGAAAGGTAAACCTAGTTAAAATGTTTCTAAAACCTCGCAATGTACGTATAACTGTTATTAATTGCTTCTATTTCCTAAAATGCTATAAAATTCAAGCTCGGGCAAAACAACCTTCACATTTTAACAATTAACTATGCTCAAAGCTAAATTGGACAATTTTGCGGACAGTTTCTTACGTTTTGGTGTCACAAGTGAATACCTACTCAATTAAATGTTTAAAAAAAAACGGCTCGACGGACCACAATATGTTACCCGATTTTTACCCGACTACGCGAAGCGACAAGAAGGGTTATGATTTTGTATTTTTTTTGTTTTTTATGTTTTTGAAACCAATTTTATACATATATATATATATATATATTTGAAATGTGCTAATTATAATATTGAAAGCCCTTTCATTTGAAATCCTACAAGGCATCAGTAAAACTTTTATTTATAAACTTCTTTTTTTTTTGAGTGAGTGATATATATATATATATACTCGTAGTATATATACTCGTATAGGCTCGACGGACCACAATATGTTACCCGATTTTTACCCGACTACGCGAAGCGACAAGAAGGGTTATGATTTTGTATTTTTTTTGTTTTTTATGTTTTTGAAACCAATTTTAAAATTGGTTTCAAAAACATAAAAAACAAAAAAAAAATATATATATATATATATATATATATATATGCTAATATATAATGTGCTAATTATAATATTGAAAGCCCTTTCATTTGAAATCCTACAAGGCATCAGTAAAACTTTTATTTATAAACTTCTTTTTTTTTGAGTGAGTGATATATATATCTCAATATATATAACAAAGTCGGGTTTGTTCGAACACACTTATAACTCGAGAACCGCTGCACCGATTTTCATCACCGAACTTGCACCGAACTTGCATCGCGTACGAAATTGTAAGTAAAAATTTACCGTGACGTATTGTAAGGACGTAGTCGGGTTTTAGTTTTTCAACCTATATCTTGTTATTGTTGTTTTAAAAAACTTTTTTTTTGGTTCATTTATTCACAAATATTTCGCCGAGGTCTTTGTTTTCACTCAACTTTTTGAACTTGTTTTCATAAACTATTTTTAAAAACTTGTCCTCTTATTAATAAACGCGTAATCGTGACTTTTATTATATTTTAAACAGATTTGTATATAACAAAAAATAGAGTAACTTTTCCACGGTTATGAGCGGATTGTGGTTTAGGCCTCTATCAAATAAATAGAAATCAATGGTGTGGTGGTGATGCACAGATGAATAGAATCAATCATTAGAATAATTAGAATCAATAGAATCAAGAATTCATCTGTGTGGTGATGGAAAGACCAGCGAAGGTCAAATATTTATCAATAAGCGTTCAGCTTGCGGGCCTACAGACTCTGTTTGGAAACATTAGGCGTTAGCTTACAGCAATGCCGTTGGCATCATAGCATTTCTAACTACCCCAGCACTAACTATTCTGAAGGCTGTAGTGATGCAATGCTTTATAAAATAGTTCATAGGTCACCGTGGCGAAGACGTCGAGACTCGATAAAACTTTCAATAAACCAACTGAATCTTATTCTCATTCTATCTTTGAATCCTACTTTGTCACCTGTTTGTCATCTAACTTTCTGTGTTGTTGCAGTCAATTCCTTGCGTTAATTTAACGTTTATAATGAGTTAGTATCGTATGAGTCGGTTAGTATTTCAAAGAGAAATAATCGATATCTTAAATCGATTGTCAACATTTAATTACGTCAAATTAAGTCCCTCACTAGTCACCATTATATCGTTAATACTTCGTAGGCCATAAATATTCCCTTTCATTATATATCTTGTCGGTACTCTTCTTTAAAATAAACGGTTTATTTTTCCGTTCTTTATCAAACATTTTAATCGATAAATAATTTCTATCATCCTTTGTCGGGTTGCTCTCAATCATTTCTCATAAAACTTTCCTAAATACCATCCCGCGTTTTCCTGAGGTAACTCGGTTACCTTTGTGGATACCTAGTTAAGTAGTTATCTCAGGAAAGTACCGTCTATCCTAAGTCGCCTGCCACGGAACGAGAATCGTCAGTGCTCCGGGGGCGGGGGCAGGTCCGGGAAGTTCTCCGGGAGCGGAGGTAGGACGTTGGTCTCGAATTTGCCCGATATGTTTCCTGGGGGCGAGTAGTTCGCCACCACGATCACCTTCCCGGCTCTGGAGCGAGCCTTCCCCACGCCGAAGAGCTGAGTCGATGCCCACACCATTTGGGTGAAGTGCCCTGAAATTTATAAGTTTGGATACATATATTTTTACTTGAAAAAGTACTTTGTGCGACTGGCCATGGTATTATAATTGTAGGGATAAGTGATATTAATTTCGAAGCAACGGTAAATATCATCATATACCTACAACAAGTAGTCGTTATAGCATTAGTCTGTGGATACGTGTACGCACACTGTGCAAGAGATATATAGACAATAGACAAATTTTTAATTATGGAAAAAAAATGTAAACAAGAACCAAAAACAAAAAGGTAGACAAAAAAAAAGAACTAATACACATTGTTTTTAACCACAAACCGGTTCCAGCTCGCCATAATACTGGTTGCGACCAGCGCTGGTCTTCCGCTGGAACCGGTGGTGACGTCATAAACTATTACCGCACGTAACGGTAAAAATATATATATGTGTATATAGATACGCCACCAAGTGTAACTGTGTGAGTAGGTAGGAACAATGCAGGTACACCCACCTGCATTAACATTGGCATGGAGAACATCTCGCTCCTTGAAGAAATTGTACTGTCTCACGGCTGCGTACCAGTACGAGGACACCTCTTGACCTGGAACATTTCATCGTTTTCATTTTAGGCCTCTCATATATTTTTTTTACTGTTACGGTAATAACCGCTGCGCTGCGCTAAACTTTATTTTCAAGTACATACAAGGATTTAGGTGCGGTTGTACTGTGCACGACTTTTAGTCTGGTGAGTGATGCGCCATACATTTATTACGACGTTTTATCGCCGTGTGTGCGGTGGCCCTAAGTCGCGACGACATAATTTATCTTCTATATAATATAAAAATCAATTGCCATTAGTCTCGCAAAAACTTGAAAATTGCTCGACAAATTTCAATAATTTAGTTTTATTCGCCTCAAGACTGAGGTGCTTTGGGAAAAAATAAATTTCCACGCGTGTGAAACCGCGGGCGCAGCTAGTAATGTTATATATTCCAAATTGCTACGCGGTACGCTTCAGCTATAACACGGAATAGATAACAAACAAGCAGTACAAGGCATTAATTCCGCCGCTACGGCTTACGCTACGGCTACGACGACGCGTGAAACAGTCATTGTTTCATCTGCTACGGACTACGAGTCAGCTACGGCATAGCGTAGACTCATTCAGAGCGGGTCTTTGCCGAGACATTCCACAGAAATACACAAAAAATTGTTTCGCTACACATTTTTGGATGAGGGTGCATAAACATGGCTTAACCTGACATCGTGTGAAAGAGATGGCTACATATAAGTTTCTGGGAGAGCGCAAGGGAAAAGCTATAACCTTAATAGTTTGTTTCTTTTACTCCCGTGAAATTCAAGTCTAGCTGCCCCTTTCGCATGATGTCAGGTCAGGCACCTTAAAGCACGCGCAGGAGATCTGACCTAACAACAAGAGAACAAAAATGTGTAACGAAACAATGCTTGTTGTGTGTTTGCCACGCCGACTTGTACTTTATACATACAATTTGTAGAGCAGTTCGTAGACCTGTGTCGGTCGGTCATTTCCCGCGACTCGGGTCGATCGTGACCGATAACCCAAGTGAATCACTACAACTCATCAATGAAAGACCGACTGGATCCTGTGCAATTCGCCGGCTTCTTCCTAACTTCCTACTGGTTTCTATCATCGTTTAACATCACACCTTTCTACATGCCAAAGAGAAAGTATCCTTATGACTAAGATAAAAAGACCTAGATTTTTTTTTGTCAATATCGAATGAACGCACGAGACATATATTGCAGTAGCGTTTATCCAACTACCGTAAATCTATGATCTTAGTCTAATTACTCTCACAGTGAGGCGACCCGTCGGTCAAAATTGATCGAGTCTTTCGGAGAGCGGTGACCGACTCGGTCACGCATGGATCGCAAGCCGGTCGTTTTGACTCGGTCGGTCGTGACCGACACAGGTCTAGTAGTCAGTAGTGGTGCCGTGGTAGTACCTGTGACGTCAGGCTGCAGGGCGCTCACGGGCCGCTGATAAAGGTTCTGTCCCACGTCGCGGTCGTTCCTGTAGCGGAACTTGTTCGTGTGCGCCAGGTGGTTAGCCCACGCCTGGGCGTAGTCGCACAACTGGGAAAACACATCTTTACTTAGGTTGTTTTATTGCTTTACTAGCAGCGCCCCGCGGACTCCTCGCTACCCTGCAGGAACCGTATATTATTCTGGGATAAAAAGTAACAATGTCTATTAATCCAGGGTAAAGGTACCGTTCTAACACACACAGTTTCGCGTTTATGATAATAGTGTGATAATTATTAAAACACAAGCCTATGCTTGTGTTTGGGTGACCGCTTGGTGATGTTGCGGCTTATGACATAATTAGGCCGGGTTGCACCATCTAGCTTAATTCTAAACTACAGCCATAACTGCAGTTAAAACTCCCGTTAAGCAGAAAAATGTGTGCACCGTTTTAACTATGGTCAAAATGACGGATTACACATGCTGGCAAAACTTCATGCAATGCATAGTAATGTAACTATAACAGTAAGTTTAATTGGGATTATGGTGCAACCCAGCCTTATTACGGTCAGTAGACACGCACTAGAGATAAAAAATAACCCTACCCTATGGCCTAGGGCTTACCATAAAGTGTATTTTTTGACTCCGATTTCTTTCAGCCGATTTTCTTCAACTATAACTGCTATACCTAAAAATTGGCAGCTATTGTAAATTCCAAATAGGTATATACGTTAGTAAGGAAGGTGTACCTCTGGTGCCATGTAGAGGTGCGGCGCGCCGTGTCTCTCTCGGTACACGTTGTGCCAGCACAGGGCCTCGGTGATGAACTCGCTGTCCTGCCACGCCGTGCGCACCTCGCTCCACTGCACCACCATGCTCACCGGCCGCGCCCGTAGCACCTGACGAATACCATCCACCTATCTTACTATCTACCAAATTACGTGTAGGACAACCAGATACGAGCCAGCATGCCTATCACGGGCGCCGGGATACTAGTAGTTCGCGCCGAACTGAGACCTCGCGACCCCTATATCTTCACTACCCATGGACCGATTCAGCTCATATTCGAATTTAAAATTTTTATTGAAATGAACTAATTGCCTACAAAATTTCATGAGGTTTATAGGATAGGAAGTAACTTTGTCTCTCTTTGTTTGTGACAAATATACCTACATACCTACATACTTTTAATTACGTATTGAATTACGCCTTAGTTCGATTGTTTTGACTTGTTATTTTAAAGAAATTTGAAAATTTTGGAATTTGTTTTTTTTTGTGGTTAGGATCCGTCCATTAATTTTACTTGGTCAAAGCTTTTTTGTGCCTTTTATTTATTCATATTCAGAAGAGAGTAGAATATTAACTTTTTCGATGTAGATTGTAGCCTTCCCAATATTTCGTTACCTTAGAAACGTTTTACCCGCATTATTCAAGAGCACGCTGCCGCATAAAATAAAATTGTTTACTTACTCTACCGACGGCCGTATCTCAGGTACCACAGGCAATATATTTTGTGAAGTCTACATAAAATGCGGTAGCAGTAGGTAGGTGTTATGTAGATATATCTTACCTACTGTGACCTATCTGGGCCAGCGCCAAGAGCTTAACTTAGACGAAAATTGAATATCTATATACCACATGCTAGACTTGTTCCTATCCTAACTGGACGTATTTGCCAAGTTCTACAAGCCTCCTTTGTGTGGGTTTTTGGCATAAAGTAGATAATTCTAGGAATAAAAAATATCTACTTATTATAGAAGTAGCGTAGCTGGTACACTGGATTAACAGATAGGCTACATTTTATCCTGGAAAAGTGTTCGGTTCGGCACCTTGTGTATTTTTTTACGGTCGAATTTCTTTTTGTGTTTGTGTTTTTTTGTTTTTGTGGTGTGTTTTTGTTTTTTGTGTTTTTGTGTTAACGTTGTTCGATAATTTACGAGTTTTATATTATACTCGCTGCGTCCTGCTGTTTCACCCGCTATTCTACAGAAACCGAATAATTTTCAGGGATAAAAAAACCTATGTGTTAATCTAGGATATAAGCTACCACCATACCAAATTTCATTCAAATCTGTTCAGCCGTTACAGAGTTGAACGGGCACAAACACACTGATGACCGTCACACACACACCAATGGCACCGTCACATCTTTCTGAAACACGGAATACGGCTGGCGCGGCGGCTCATTCAGCGGAGCAACACAAGCGGCGCAAATATACCAACGTCGGTAGTGGTTACATATTTGAGCCGTTTGGAGTAGAGACGTTGGGCCCTTGGGGACCGGGAGCTCATCTTATTTCCAAAAACGTATCAGAGCACCTGGTGGCCGCGACGCGTGACCAAAATGCTGGCGTTTATTTGGCTCAACGCAAAAGCAATTAAGCATTGCCATTCAGCGTGGTAATGCCGCCAACATGCTGGGTACACGTCCAACTGGTAGTGGGCTTGTACATTTGGATTATCTATAGACCTTTAATGGTCTCTGGATAATCCAACTGTTATTTTTATGTAGTAGGCTAAGTAGTTTAAGAAGTTGTAGTTTGTATGTATTTTGCTTAGTTAATAAACAAACTTGCATACTTACCTAGTTATACACTACACACAAACTTTCGCATTTATAATATTAGTGTAACTTATAAACTTGTATAAAAATGGAAAAATTCAGATCACATTTTGCAAATATTTCAAAATACACATCCCACTGCTGGGATATCAGCCTACCCTCGAAGGGTGATTAGGCCATATCCACAACGCTGGCCCAGTGCGGGTTGGCAGATTCACATACGCCATCGAATTTCTTCTCCGGCAATATGCAGGTTTCCTCACGATGTTTTCCTTCACCGTAAAGTCAATGGATATATCCGTACGTAAGTTCTAAAGAACTCATTGGTACGGGCCCGTCCGGGTTCGAACCCGCTACCTTACGAATGTGAGGCGAGCGTTCTCTCACTGAGCTACCACGACTTTTTCAAAATACATACCGCCAAGTAATAGTATTCTGTGACCGAGACCGACCTCGAGCTCGGCACTCGACCTTAGCGAGAGGGTAGGTATTTCAACTTGACCATATAAAATGCATCGTGTCACGACACCGGGAGATAGTTTGTAATTTTGTTAAAACTTGCTGGAGTCTCTCGGAGGTACACTTAGCTGTGTGTAGGTACTAGGGATACCAATTTGTTCGAACAATATTTTAAGTATATGTACCGCAGTCGCTGTATTTACGAGTTACAAGTTTGATGACATAAGGGCTTCTCTGGTTTTCGCTTTTTCAACATTTTTGAATATATCCTAACTTAACGTTATAAATGCGACATTTACTCTGTCTCTTTGTCTGGTTATTAGTCGCGCTTTCTCGGCTAAACGGCTGAACGGATCGACATGAATTTTTGCATAGGATAGGAAACGGACATAAGCTACTTTTTTTTGTAGGTCCTCTCGAAGTCGCGGGGAACAGCTAACGTAATATCATATTTAATAAGTTGGATTTTACGTAATCAAAACTTAAAATGTAGTCAAGTCAAGGACCATCACAGTTAAGTATCAATATAATTTTTGATTATCACTAATTATAAAAGTAATTTGAAACTTGACCTTATACCGCCCGAGGAAAGTTCTAGTAAATAAATCCGACTGAACATAGAGCGCAATTGGAAAAGTTCTGAGAAAAACGGCGAATTCGCAAGAAAGCCTTCCGAGATCGGCATCTCGAGTCGAGCTAGGAAGTCGTGAGTGCCTCGCCCTCGTTAGTGGCGAGAGCATTATACACCTACTCTGTGGTCGAGACCTCCGACTCACTCAAAGCGGGATATAAGTTGGGGTCACGTTGAAAATACGTACACGAGTACCTATTTCTTAGGTTTGAGGCTTGTGCCTAGGACTTTGTCGGCCTTGTCACTAGTTCAATTTTGTCACTAAACAGTTTCGCAATATTGCTCTATTCAGATTTTTCGTCATAATGTATGGATTTTGTCCACTTGAATTACTTATATAACTACTTCATCACATTTAATCGGTGTCTCGCCTGTCCCACTCACACCCGGCCGTCATCGTACTAAATAAAGCATAGATCTTATTTTTAACCGACTTCCAAAAAAAGGAGGAGGTTCTCTAGTCGACTGTTTTTTTTTTAATGCTACTGAATGACGATACGGTTAAATCGCTCGGTTATATATATCTACAATATATTCATGAGACATGAAATCTCAGTTTTTTTATTTTTATTTAGGATAAATAATCAAAGCAAGACTTCAATAGGTGCCAAAAAGGATGTTCGCCAGTTGGTTCCGAAATTCGAAAATATATCGCCAAAATGGTAACCTACGTTTCTGATCTAACGCAGGGTTCCATCTAAAATATAAATCTATAGAAAACAATCTAAATCAAAGCAGCAGGTATCGTGCACAAACAGCAGTTATCGTGCCCAAAATGCTGACTAAAATTGACGTGTTGAATTCACGAAGTCTGTTTGTACTTGCTCCAGAATGCTGCAAAACTTCGCAAAAAGTCCGTGAAAGGGACTTTCTTGAAACACTCGACCGGTTCCTGACGTTGACTGCCAACTTTGAAACGAAAAGCTTGTCCCATTAGTGGAACACGCGCTACAGAGTAACTTTTTATACGATCTATGGACTTGGCTCCAAATTATGGCTTATTTTTATTTTTTTATTTTACAATATTGCTCCACGGACTCCGGGGTCCGTGCCATTTATCAAGTTTTACAAATATTTTATCAACTAAAACGATATATAAAAACTAAAGAAATCTTTCAATTATGGCTTTGAAATGTGAAGAATATTTTCCTACGAAATATTGTTTTTTTATGGACTCTCTCTGTAGGAATTATTATTAGTAATGCGGCTGCCGCAGGCGTCGGCAATGTCGGTATCTTGTAGGCACTCTGTGCTTGTAGGTTACATATTTCCAGAGTGAGTTGTCATATCGAATATTTTATTATATCTACTTAAATATTTGTCATTTTTTTAGTAATGCTATTATATTGTTACACAGTCTTGCAAAAGAACATATAGTTTTGTTTTTTATAGGAGGAGTTTTCAAGTTCTTTCGTTCGTGGTGGTTTTGACTGATTTGACTCTTGGGTCTTGGGTCTATTTGTAGAGTTCTAAAATGCAATCGAATTATAAATTATGAACCTGTCCATTCTTCAACTTCAAATTTTCAATGGCTAAGGAGGTAAGCTGATCTTAGAGCAACGAGGGTGCCGGCACCACCGACCCGAAATCGGCATCCGATATATGTACCTACGTAGCTATGCTAGGTGTATATCCCTTGAAACAAACCGTCTTCCAATATCCATACCAATCCCTACAATATTAAAAGACAGAGGAATATAGCCGCATTCTTAACGCAATCAGAGCTTGGAAGTATAAAAATGAAAATCTTTGTTTGCGCGATTCAGAACTCCCTACATTAAAACTGTCAGTCCATACAAAACACACACTAATATTGTATGACGTACTTGCAACGTCCATAATTGAGGCGCTATTCTCTGTAACAGTTTGCTGCAATAAATACATTTTCATTTCATTTTCACAAAAAGGGATCAACGCCGTCTACCGAACTATGGAGAGTAAAATTTTGTCATGCCTACCGTTTGTTAATTTTCACGACTAAACGGATGCACCGATTATGATGACAATTTTAATGGCTATATAATAATCATGAGGACGGACATACGCTATATTTTTATGAAAAAACGCGGGCGAAGCCGAGAGTGAAAGCTATTCACACTAATATTATAAATGCGAAAGTTTGTATGTAAGTTAGGTAAGTATGTAGGTAAGTGTGTTTGTTCCCTTTCAACTCTGTAACGGCTGAATGGATTTGAACGAAATTTGTTATGGAGTTAGCTTATACCGTGGAGTAACATAGGCTACTTTTTATCCCGGAAAATATTCGGTTTCTGTAGAATAGCGTGTGAAACCGCGGGGCGCAGCTAGTGTCCTATAATTATGTAAATGACGTCCGACCTCACATGTAGCAACTGTTCCAGAATATTCACATTCTAAAATTGGGTATATGAGCCATGTGAGGACGCATCAGTAACCGTAACGTAACAGTAAACATATAGTTGTAGTAAACCGGCAACAGAGTGTATAACATTCAACCCTCGAACTCACGTGAACGTACGAGTTACATTAAAATGGGTTGTTAGACAGGTGTAGAGCTAAAATTCATCCATCAAGCTCATGAAGACCCCAATACTTTATTACTATATCAGCACCCTACTTTATCATCATCCATTCATGGGTGAAATGATAACAGCTTTCAACGCCGACGTTATTAGGCTCATTCTTGAAAAATCGTGACTTGGTTATGTAAACTTATTATGACATAAATCTAAAATTGTACAAAACTAGGAAGAGTGTTATTATTCTTTTTAAAGTTTTTTTTTTCTTTTACTGCGATTGTTGCCTATTTTATCTATATATATTTTTAACTTATGCCTAAATAACGTATCACCAGTATGATAATTGAAAAATACTATCTAAGCGATATCTATTAGAGAATAAATAAATAATAATAAAAATATAGACGAATAGAATAGAATATATAACTAATATTATAAATACCAAAGTAACTAGGTCTGTCTGTCTCTCTGATCGACCTGAATTTTGGGATCGGAGACGGGCATAGCTTTTCGGGCGGGCTTTTTTTTTTAAAAGTCTAGGCAAACGAAGTCGCGGGTAACAGCTAGTTATTAATAAATACAGAATGTATTTTGCTGTTTTGTTACATACTAATTTACTACAATACTAATTTATTTGATTAAATCTATTTACTACAATGCTAATTAGAATCAATTACTATAATAGGATAGCGAGATGTCAAAAATAAATAAAACTCAAAAATTAAATATCAGTCAAATAACCGGTAACCCTGTACCCGGTGCAAAGGTGCCCATAACGCTAGCGGCATTACCGCGCTGGATGGCAATGGCCATCCTTTGCACCAGGTACGAGCCGGCCCGGAAGTCACCACCGCTGTCCCTGATCCTACGCCCTATCTCGCGAACCAAACGTTTAGCCTCCGCCCCCCAACGACCCATGGTCTCCACGGCGATAGGCACAAAATAATATTATGGTTCCATAGCCGCGTACTTGGGCCGCTTTTTACTCGCAGCGTCCTCAGCAGCTGCTGCCGGCGAGTGGACTGAGCGACTCAAGTGGCTGGCGGCAACCGTGCTGACGCAAGTAGCGTTAGCTGTTTAATATTTAAATTACAACATGAAACAGTAGAATATTACCCTATTAATATTATACTCTATTATTACAGTGTTTAATATTGCTTGCCTCTACAAAATTAAGCCGCTACTGAAAACAGGTAAGTAGGCTCTCCATAAAATTCAGCATATGATATTACGACAATACTCTATTGGGTATTTTCATGTCAACTTCGCTTCAAATGAACAAAGCAGAACTGTCAGCTCAGCTCAGCTCAGCGAGGGGCAGCGAGGCTTCGAGGCAGGCGCAGGGCTCAACGAAGGTCACAAACATTTCCGCATACACACGGGTCAAGGACTTGCCCTTAACGGTATTTGTTGTTATAAATTGTATAAAGGCACCTTTGTTTACGCAAGTAAAGGTGAAATATTTTTGTTTTTGTCAGCGCATTCTGTTATGAAATAAAGTGTAGGTACTCGGGATCGGCAGTAAGTATTTCTTCAACCTTTTTAAGTTCTTTTGTCGATTTCATCCTGTTTTTTAAACGTTTGTCCAAGAAAACGAGTGTTTTACGAATCTATTCAGGTCCGTAACGTTTCTCCCACATACTTTTATGTAAAACAATAATAATACGTGTGAAATAAGATGCCACCTTGCAAGTAATTTACAACACAACTGGTATCTTTAAAAACAACCACCGATTTGACAGCAATCGAAAGAAGCGTAGCATCCCCAAGGTGAGTTCGACTAAAAATGAAGGCAAAGGCCTGTCTTAGGCTACATTTAGGCTGGATTATACTTTTATTGAAACCTAAGCAAGCGAAGGATTCTAGTGCTGAGCTTAGTGAGGGTTTTACAAGTACGAGACGCAGAATAACGAGCGGAACACACTACTTTTCACCGCACTACAGCTACGAAAATGCTAGCATGATGGTAACAAAGAGAATATAAATGCTACGGATCTTACGTAGTATTTATATTCTCTTTGACTACGGATGGTAAGTGAATTGAAGAGAACATTTTAAAAAGTTTATTTTTTTCGTGCATTGTTCGTGCAGTGTGATTATTAAAAAAATGAAGTTGGCGGACTGACATGAAATAAGTATTTATGCATTTTCAGTGGACTGGGGGTAAGAAACATTTTTGAATTAGAAAAGTTCGAATTTTAAAAACTCTTTACACGCTTCTTGGGGCATTCGGGTAGACATATCTACTTTTTATCTTGAAATATCCTTGATTGCATCAACTTATGTGTGAAAACGCGAAAAATTTAGTTCTACATTTTCTGAGAATAAGTACTCAGCCAGAGAAATTTATTGGAACCCGGACAGGTTATTTTGTTTTTGAGAATATAAGTAATTTTATATTTTATTGAGATAAAAGTAAAAACACACATAAATAAGTTTTTGTGGAAAAATATATTTTCACCTCACGAGCTCGGAAATATTCTGTTTATCATTCGAAATCTGAGTGCGAAAATGCACTTTCGCACTCAGATTGACACATAAGTTGATGCAATCAAGGATATTTCAAGATAAAAAGTAGATATGTCTACCCGAATGCCCCAAGAAGTAGGGTAATGTTTCTGGGATGCATGAATGTATACGTAAGTATGGCAGTATGAAAGTATTTACATATGTTTGTGTTGCTGTATTACTCCTGTATCCTAAACAGCTTGCTGATTTTGGCGAGTGAGGCTGCGGTTGCCTCTTAGAGACCAGAGGGCTTATCCTCTAACTTTGAAACGTTCGTGATTCTGATTGTGAGAGCGTGCCACCTCGCTCGTACCAACTTAGACGCACTATGCGCGCTCCCGCTCGCGCAACTCTCGCTATCGCTTTCAGAGTTACGGGATAAGCCCACGGATTGTTATCCTACTCCTAACTAATAATATAAATGCGAAAGTAATTCTGTCTCTCTGTCTGAGTGTTTGTCGCGTTATCACGGCTAAACGACTGAACGGATCGACCTGAATTTTTGCATAGATATAGCTTAAGGGTAGGAGACGGACATAGGCTACTTTTTTTTGTAGGTCTACGCCTCAGAATCCTCCTTATTATATAGGGTCCACGCGAACGAAGTCGCGGGTAACAGCTATATTTTGCAGTCGGGTTTCTTGTTTTTCCTTTAATATCTAATAGTATTAGGTTAAAGTTTTGTTTGTAGCACGAGCGAAGTCGAAGCCGGCATCTAGTATATAGAAAATTTTCAAAATATCTTCTTCCCCAGCCCAGAGGCGTCGCTGCTATCGCAAATTTTATACGACTCTAGGGCAGATATTTTGGAGGCCTACACTGCCCATGCAAAAAAGGTCCTGCCATTATTATTTTACGTATATAAGCGCTTTTAATGTAGACTCACAGAATTCTCCCTATTATACAATGTCGCCCATCGGCGACTGACCGCCTGAAAAGGGCTTATAGTACTCATAATTATGAACAACTTTTACTATGGGACCAACATTGAAATCGAGGAGGAGAAAACTGCTGTTTGTTCGATAGAAAAATGTCAATGACACGACAAAATGTATGGAACATCAGTTATTTTTTTCTTTATTTCAGGGTTGGTCCCATAGTAAAAGTTGTTCTTAATGATGAGTACTATAAGCCCTTTTCTGGCGGTCACTTGCCGATGGGCGACATTGTAAAGAAGAACTCAAATCGTGCGTTGTTAGAAGTTTGTAAGGTTAAATAATATTACCATCTCCAACCAACGCGTGCTGCGAGCTCTGCATAAGAATATCGCGACCTTATTGCATTGTAGCCGCAAAATAGTTCGGCCTTAACGGCTTTTCCTCCTTTTTTTCCAAATATTCTCATTTTTCCAGTTCAGTATTATGACCATTTGACCTTTTCTGTAATTGGAGTCGACAGACAGACGGATGGGAAACCGAGCTACAATTTTCAGTTTACACCAACTTATCTGTATAGTTAGCCAAATTAAAGAACGATTTCGGGTGGCTGTCAGTTTCGTATAGGGAATACGGTGGTGGCGCCCAGTTCAACTGTACAGACAAGTTTGTCGTACTGTACAATTAGTTACGGTTACAGGTTTCTAATTCCGGCGGATCTCCATTCCCCGATGGTAATTTTTGTTATGAGAAAGGTGCTAACTCGAGCGTAGTCAAGCGATAAGGATCCTTGATACCTTTTAAATAGATTTTTTTTACATTACTTTGGATTCGTTTTAATTTTTATGGTACGGTTGGTTGGTATGGTGGTACGGTATTTATTCTAGCATAGAATAGTATATATATACATATATACATATATATATATTATTCTTATATACATATAAGAATAACAAAAACCCGAATGCAAAATTTAAATCCGAATTCACACTCAAATTCGGTCAAGTTAGGATAAAAGAAGATATCATAGAAATACACAAACAAACATCATCATCATCATCATCAGCCAGAACTCATCCACTGCTGAACAAAGGCCTCCCCCTTATTTTCATACTTATTTACTTATTACTTTACTTCACACTACTATTATAAATGCGAAAGTTTGTGTGTAAGTAGATAAGTATGTAAGTGTGTTTGTTCCCGTTCAACTCTGTAAAGGCTAAACGAATTTGGATGAATTTGGTATGGAGGTAGCTTATTCCCTGGAATAGCACATACGCTTCTTTTTATCCTGAAAAAGTTAACAGTTTCTGTAGAATAGCGAGTGAAACCACGGGCACAGCTAGTACTTATATACTTTACTTATACACCCCGAAAACAATACCCTCGTTCTTGGGCAGTCGGGTAAAAATAGCCATGATCTAAAAGAGAATATCTATAGGTATTTATTATCTGATAATTAGGTAAGTATTTTCAAGTTATTTTGTACTGGCACTCTTGCTGAGTCCGCCTGGGGTAGTACCACACCTTTGCCAGTTAACCTCCAAGCAGAAGTGTGCAGACATCACTGTTTTCCGGATTGAAGGGCAATGTTTCCAGCTAAATTACTGGCCACAAAGAGATTTAACATCTCTGGGATTTTCTATGCTCTGGGTGACGAGCGCAGTGCATTGCCGCGCATGGTTTGAACTGTTGAAGTCCAAAAGTTTTTTGTCTCTCTTGATTATTCTTACCTTTTGCAAAAGTTTCGGTCTGTTGTCGAGTTCTTCGCTTTCGTTGTCCTCTTTACTCGTTGATTCGTTGTTGTTGGCTTTATTGGCGTATCTGCAAACAAACATGATATATATATATATGTCGCAATCTAGTCGTATCCGGGACGCCAGCACCCTCTGCCGGCGCTCGATGGAGTTAGTGGCCGAGCGACCGACCGGTTGTCACATTGCAAACTGTCAAAGCGAGGCACTTTTCCAATGGCGGTCGGTTTGTACGGTCGAGACTGAACCATCGCGCGTCCCACTACAGATACCTAGCGATACTAGCTATTCTCTTCTGATCGGCTCAGTGTTCTAATAATTATCAAAGACATTATAAACCTAATTGAGTGTACATCAGTTTGCTTTGCTGTTCCAACATTACCCACCGACGCCCACTGTTAGAAGACCAGGAATCATGAGTGCTAATGATGACGTTGACCCACCTCATCCGTCATATATATATATATATTATTTTTTAATAATTTACTTTTTTATTCTAATTAATGTCAAGTTGGTGTTACTTATGTCAAAATGTTATCATTACGTCATTTTTTTTTTTTTAATTAAGTTATAATTAGATATTGATACATTATATCAATATCCAAATTAATTATTACAAATACACGTTAAAATACAAAACGAACACAAATTACAAGAAAAACACACACATTAGTCAACTATTGGTTTTTAAATAATCTTATTCTAATTATTGTCAAATTTGTGTTAATTATGTCAAAATGTTATCATTAAGTCATTTCTTTTTTCTAAATTAAGTTATAATTAGATATTCATACATTATATCAATATCAAAATTAATTATTACAAATACACGTTAAAATACAAAACGAACACAAATTCCAAGAAAAACACAGACATCGTCAACTATTGGTAGAGTCAATCGTCTAGTCCCCAGCGGGCAAAAAAAAAACATGTTATTATTGTAATTTTAAGATATCAAAGTCTAAGCAGAACCTTAGAAAATGCGAATGTGTTCTTCGCAAAGTTTGCTAAAAACATGAAGTAACTCTTCTGGTCTTCTTCTCCATAGAGAAAGCAACGCACCGGCGATGTCTCTTGGGTGTCGGTGATTACAGTTGTCCTGAGGCGGCGGTGATCACTTACCTAACTTCGTAAGGTATTTTGTGTGTTAGTTAGTAGGTACCTCCTGCAGCCTAAACGGCTTGACAGATTCTGACGAGTTAGGTGTCGTTGGATTATTTTTACGGCTGGAGTAACATAGGCTGCTACATTTTACAGCGGTTTAAAAAAAAAAAGTTAAAATATTACTTGTTACGTATAGGTACCTTGTAGGAAACCTCTACAATTAAACGGTGCGAAGACAAACAAATGTCCCTCGTCTAACCGAACATTCAGCATATGGTTTCTGTATAGATGGCAAAACAGCGAAAAACTCGTAGTAAGACCAGAAATGCCAAAGAAAATATAAAATGATAAAACAAACAAAACATTAGTTCTCAAAGTTCCAAATCGACCTCATTGCCACAATGAAAAATTAGCAAATCACTTTGTAAGCCGACAAAGTAGTAAATACTAACTAAGTAGGGTAAATAAACAAATTGGCAATTCAGCCGTTTCGCACGTAGGGTTGCGTGCCGCAAGCCATTTCTCTACGTCCAGCCAACTCTTTATGTAGAGTTGGATGGGGGAGCCATTATCGTACTTTCTTAAAAAACTGATAACCACCCGTATAGCAAATTTTTAGTTCCCTCATTTGGCCATCTACCGATAAGGTTGGCAGTCTGTATGCGTCAAAGCTTTTAGTTCAAGGCCAGTCGAAGGAATAGATAGGCTGAATTACTGACAACCCTATAAAGGGCAAACTTATGACGTCCGCGTTGCTGATTTGCCATTTGAGAAACTGATAAGTCAAGTTTATTGCGAATGTGAGCGAAATGTTTAGACGACCTTTGTCTTGTAATGAGGCATTTGGGTCGACTGTTTTCTTGCTCTTTAAGTAGTCGGAGGTTTATGGTAGTTAGGTATCGATACTGTTGTTTTATGCTACCGTGTGACGAGACGAACAAATCGCTCGCCTGGTGGTAAGCTTCACGCTTGCTCATAACAGTTCAGTACAGTTCAGTGCGTATAAACCGGTATCTTGCGTTATGTGTGCCGTCCCACTCGCGCCAACTTACTCGCAACATGCGAGCAAGCAGGATAGCAAACGAAGACCATCGCCACCAGAGTTACGGGATAAGGCCCTGGTTCTGACTCATGACGTTCGCAATAAGTTGTGACCTTCATGTCTTCAGAAAGGGCTAAATATTTCTTTCACACGCCAAATTGTCTTCGGAAGTCGGCGAGCGCCGCGTTTCGGTGCGTTATGCTATTCAGGGTAATTTTAATTACTGCGCAAATTTTATGCATCTAAAAATTGTTGAAAAATAAAGGAAAAATAAATACATATTTTTTTGGTTTTGCACCTACCTTGGTACAAAATTATCGAAATAACTTCAAATCAAAGTAGCTGCAGCAAAAGCTGTAGTCATGGTCACTCTATTCGCTATTGTACTACGAGCACCTACGACAAGTGTGGGTACCTACAGCGCTCCTTCTCACTCGCTACAGCGAGAAGCAGGTAGGTCATTATTGTATCATAGGCTTTCCGACATTTCGTGGTCAGTAAAATAAAGACGGAAAAAAAAAGTTGGTAAACATATTTAACCACTATTTAAAAAGTTACCTTGTATTTGTATTTGTATTTCTTTATCACACGATAGTTCTTGGAATCTCACGCAACAAAATTCTGTTTTAGTAAATATCCTGTAAATTTATATCCTGTATGAATATATGGTGATATAGAATTTCGGTGTTCTGGAACTCGTGTCCGACCCACAATGGTGATATCCCTGTGTTGAGGGATCCGTACTTCGGACCGCGCGTTGTTCTAAGTTGGTTTTCTCACTTTTCGTCTGTCGTGTATGTGAGTATGTAAGTATGATGTTTGTGCGTGTGTTCCTATATCACCTTCCGTAGCTTAATACAGCTTGACCGATTTAGACGTGTCATTGGATTCCTCTTTACGTCCGGAGTGACATAGGCCACACAGACTGGTTTTTTTCTTTTAATAATTCTACTGATACCCTAAATAAAGCTTACTTGTCAGGGGTGAGGAGCGCCGGCGCGACCTTTTTCCGGAGGTTGGCGAGCGCGGCCAGCTCCTCGCGCTTCCTGGACGGCGGCGGCGCCCCGCACAGCGTCAGCAGCGGTGCTGCTGGAGTCGGCTGCGCTGCGCGGGACTGGAGTCTGGGGACAATGCTTTCCGTATAGATATCATGCTATACCCGAACCAAACAAAAAATAATGCTTCTGGTAGCAGTCATTTCTTTTTTACCCGAGAAGAAGGGTAGTAATTTTTGCGGTGCATTTGAGTTTGTGTGTATGTTTGTGTGCTCCTATATTACCTCCTGTAGCCTAAGCGGCTCTACCGATTTTGATGTTTGAGGTGTTATTCGATCGCTCTTTATATCCGGAGTGACATAGGCTACATTTTGCGGTCGGGATCATCGCATCAGACATTTCATTCTGGTAAAAATAGGTTTCACTCTATAAATATATTTATCATTTGTACAAACATCCAGACCTAGAGACACAGTTATTTCGCATATTTTTATTTTTTTTAGTACACTGCAAGATTCAAAAATTTAACACAGATGTTTTGAATATACAATGGTTCACGGATCCGTGGGAGGGCGATTGCTATTTGATACAATCAGTCCTCCCTCAGATCCAGCTAAGTAACTATCTAAATCTAAATACAATAAGATGCTACTCGAATTTCTAATGTACCGAAGCAATGAAGTTTATGTTCCATTAAATTGCTTCAGTACACTAAAAATTCGAGTAACAAGTTTTTTCCCACAAAGCTATGGCAGATTATTTCGTGATAAGGTTATCTAAGTCATATTAGTTAGGTTAAATCAATAAAATAAAATAAACTCTTGCTCTTTTCTACTTCAACATTAAAAATTAAATTGAATTAAATAAAATGAAAAAATTAATAAATATAAAATATATAATGAATTATGAAATGAAGATGAATCAAATATTCTGTGTTTCGAAAAGTAGTTATAAGGTGACATAACGAGCGCGTACATTGTAATATGCCTGTACTTCAAAATGTACAAACGGTACAAGAAACTGTTTTTCGATACAAGACAATATTCACAGAAACTGATTTTCGATTTAAGACAACTATTATTGGCAAATATTTTATCTACTAGCTTTTCAGTGTGGTACAGCTTCCCTATGGACATTACGAACATACAGCTGTTCCACAGACATTTCGTCGATTGTGATCATGAGATTTTCCTATGAGGCAGCTGTTTTATCCACCGCCATTTCGTATCGGTCCCATAGTTAAAGTTGTTTATAATGATGAGCACAAATAAACTCTTATATCCTAGAATTTGTCCGTCGTCTAACCGCGCCCCCAGTATCAATCAAAACGTCGAGTCAACAATATCGAATTGAACTTTATAAGACCCCAAGAAAATCTCAACATCGAGTTGTCACGAAAGCAATCGTTTCTAAGCCATTTAGGTCAAGTCAAAACGAGCCGGAACCACAGAATACACAGTAGATTCTATAATGGAAGATTTGTGGCCAATTCAAACGAAACGGAAGAAATACGAAGCGATTTCATTATTTATCGAGTACCTACCTCAAGCTAGTTGAGACAAACCGCACTCGGGAATATTATTAAGTATATCTCTTCTCTATCTCTATCTCTACATACCTAGTAGTATAAAATATAGTTGTTTTCCGCGTCTGTCCCTCTGTATGTCTGTATATCCGCTCCTTCTAAACCACGCAACAGATTTTGATGCGGTTTTCACCATCGATTAGATAATTTTTCACGGAAGGTTTATAAGGCGGAAGAAGCAGGGGTGGGTCGCTAGTTTAGTATAAGAATGATTGAAATGGGTGCATTCTGCAGTGGGATCTCGGGTTCCTCATTTTCGTGTAAAGAACAAACGGAGCAAGCATAATAAATAACTTTCTTTCTTAAACCCCAATGTATTTTTCTCAAACAGGGATGATAATGTTACATAAAATAATAAAATCTACTTTTACTGATTTGTTTTGGCGAAAAAGGAGGAAAGAAACTCGAAAAATATGTTTTTTTCCTCCTCCTTCGCCAAAATCACAAATAACATGAAACTTGCTGTAAAACATTGACAACGGTATTATTAAGATACCCCGTGATGTTTTTTTTCATTTCCCTTCTACATAATTTTATATTGAAAATGATGAAAACGTGCGAACGAGAGAATCAGGAAAGCCAGCCCTTAAGAGTCAGCTCGCCTGATTCCGTGATAACTTTTTTTTAATCTCTTCTCTATAATTTTATTTTAAAAAAAAGATTCTAAAGTGCGAAAGAGATAGCTGAATCAAGCGAGCCGGCTCTTAATAATATTGGCGGCCAATTTTTGTCTCTTCTTTATTCTTTGATCATGAACTTATCAAAAAGTAACGAAGACGCAGCGTAGGCAGGCCTCCCAACAGGTGGACCGTCGTCGGTCGTCGGTCGGTGTGGCGCTCTAAGGGGGAGGCCTATGTTCAGTAGTGGACGTCTTCTGGCTGATGATGATGATGTCTTCACACTTATCGAAGTCCTAATTTTCTAAGTAGTCCGTAGCACTTATGCGCTTCATCTACGAACGTAGACATGCGCCTGCTACGTAGTCATGGGGTGCTACGTGACTGTTACATGCTACGAGCTAAAGGGCCGTAGCGTAGCAGCTGCTGTTGTAGTTTCCGATCCGCGTCAGGATAAATCTTGTTCAAATAATACGCAAATTCAAAATTTTTAAAGAAGAAAATCACTACTTCGATACGTCATTTGCGAGTTTATTTTCCCTTCGCCAAAAATAAAAATATAGACATGAATTGCATTATAATTATAACACTAGTTACTTCGTTGACCTACAAAAAAAAGTAACCTATGTCCGTCTCCGACCCTTAAGCTATATCTATGCAAAAGTTCAGCTAGATCCATTCAGTCGTTTAACCGTGATAACGCGCCATACAGAGAGACAGACAGACAGAGAGACAGAGTTACTTTCGCATTTTTAATATTAGTTATGATTTGTAATCTTCTACATTCTAAAGAAAATCCGTTTTTTTTTAAAATCCCGAGGTATGGTAAAGTTTTACTACGAAAACTGACGTGATTTTGATATATTTTTTTTTTTTAAATAAAACGGGGAATCCTTGATAAAGGTCACCGAATGTGATCGAAACTATAGTCGGAATAACCGACTCAATTTAACGTGAGTATTCCCGTTTTATTAAAACAAAAATATGGTAAAGTTGTTATTCCCGAGTAGTTTGTTGTAGTGGTAGAATTCTTTTGCAGAATCCGCCTGGTGAAATACCACGCCTTTGTCAGTTATTCAACAGCCAAGCAGTAGTGTGCAAACATTACTGTGTTCCGGTTTGAAGGGCAATCTTTCCAGCGAAATTACTGGGCACAAAGAGATTTAATATCTAATAGTGACGAGCGCAGTGTATTGCCGCGCGTGGTTTTTAACTGTTGACGTTTCATATTTCTGGGTGGCACTGAGCTGTTATGGGCAACCGTGACGCTTACAATCAGGTGAGCGACTTGCTCGTCTCGTCATAAAGTATCATTAAAAAAAACTTTCCAAGTGATTTATATCTTCGAAAATGTTGTAAATAACCTAACGAACGATGGCCCATTGCGGGTTGGCGGATTCACAAACGCCATCGAATTTCTTCTCCGGAAATTCCAGGTTTTCTCGCGATGTTTCTTCTACCGAAAAGCCAGTGGTACATCCGTATGTAAGTTCCAAAGAACTCATTGGTACGGGCCCGCCCGGGTTCGGACCCACGACCCCACGTATGTGAGGCGAGCGTGTTCCCACTGAGCTGCCACGGCCAGTATTTGATTACGGGCTTCTAAATGAAAAACGCGAATAGAAAAACATCAAACCATTTAAATTATTTCTTCACGGGTCGAACCAAGCGCAAATATGAGTCGTCTAGTTTCAAAACTGACAATCTGTTTTTGGTGTGGGTTTTGAAACTAGTCGACATTTATGTAATTTGTGTAAAATATAAAGAAAATCCCAATATGGGGAAATTGACATAGCATTGTCTGATGTAGTCTTCGGGTACAAAAGTCGGCGATTGCATGTATGTTTGCGTATTTGTAAGTCTGACTATTGTCAGACTTACAAATATAAATTCGCGAGTTATTACTCGCGAATCATTATTCCGACCTTCGTGATATATTGTAGGAAAGTTCATATTCATAACTTCATTTCAATAAAAAAATTAAGCGACTCCCAATAAAGGACGAGGTTTTCAAGTCGCGTGACTTTTTTTTTGTTACCTCAGAACTCATACACAGAACTCCATCATTTATATAAACCGATTTGGAAAATTATTTTTTTAATTTGACAGGACTTCCAGATTGGTCCCATTTTTATCAAAATTCAGTTCTGATAAAGAATGGGATCCATGAGGAATTGAGGGAACTCATCAAATATAATTGGCATACATATAGCGATTTTGGTATTTTCATCAACATGTCAAGCATTTGCATTCAGAAAGTATCATTTGGTGAAGTAGAACTGATGAAGAAGACCACAGATGGCCACCGGAACTCTATTATGATAGTTAAGCGACTATGACGAAGCATAAATATTTGGATCTAATTATTTCGTTTTTTTTTTATAGTTTAAAATTAATTATTAGGTTCAAATACGAGCGAAATCGGACCTGGAATTATGAAGATATAACTTGAACGCGTGAGGTCTCAGAACGCGCCCTATGACTTATCCCTATAAAGTATAAAAACGCTGCAATCTGCATATTTTTTTCGAAAATAAACAAAACGCGTACCTCTTGGACGCCGGTGTCCGTTTGGAGAGCAGCGTGTAGTCGTAGAGGTTAGAGGTGGAGGGGTTGGGGAAGACCGGCGGCGGGAAGTAGGCCTCCTCGTCATCTCTGTAGTTGTTGTTGACGAGCGCCGACTTGAGAGGCAGTAACTCGACGGCGTCCGGGCGGCAGTCGCGTGGCGCGGTCATGTCGCGAGTGACATCGTGCCGGGCCGACCGCCTGCAACACACTGACACCACGGCTGCCCTTGAAAATGCTGCAGTGTAGGGCGGGGACTCGAATACCTACTACAGTTCGGGATTGATACATTTTTAAAATCATAAACTTTCTGAAATCAATGGAGACAATTTTTTACCCGAATGCTCGAGGAGTGTTATGGTTTTAGGGTATATGTAAGTAGGTATGTATGTTTTTGTGTTCCTATATTACCTCCTGAACCCTAAACGGCTTGACCGATTTTGACGAGTGAGGTGTTGTACTTATAAACGTTCGTTGCTACAGGTATCCAAGAGTAGGAAACCGACTTTTGTGTTCTCTTGCTCGCACGTTTTCTCATTTATTATTAGGTAGTAAAGAAAAAAATTAAACAAACATATTTTTGGATTTCATCCTCCGTAATACTATAGATTTTTAATTTTATTTTTTTTAAACTGTGAGTGCGAGATAGCGGTGTATTATAATGTACGATTATGTAAAAGCCTTCGACCAAAGTAAAATGGGTAGACAGGCCCTACACACAACGTCCTTAAAAATAACAAGTCAAAACAATCGAACTTAGGGTTCAATACGTAATTATACAAGTATGTGTAAATTTGTAACGTAAAATAGAAATAGATATAATGATAGACGAATATTTATAATTTATCGAGTTACGAGAGAATAAAAGTGGTATGGAGGTAGCCGAAAAAATATTCGGTTTCTGTAGAATAGCGGGTGAAACTGCAGGGCGCAGTTAGTGATTCATATTATTCAATTATTATTTTACGACAGTCTCGACTGTTTCTTTTTCTAATTCTTATTTCCGGCTACCTAAACCTAGTCCACCCTATTGTACCTATATCTATAAACAATTCCACAGAAGACTTCAAAGCCCTGTAAAAAAACAATTGTTCTCATTTAGAAAATTCATAGGAACATCACTAGCGGTACAAGCATCCAGAAGAGAATCCCGGGCGCTGTAAGCGCGCGCGTGCGCCCTCGCCCTGCGCATCTTCAACCCCTGCCCCTGTGAAGATTAGTATTCGCTAGTTCGCAACTCGCCTATTTTAGGGCCACTCTAGTTCTTTCCCAGGGACCCTATTCGGAGAAATGACATTTTATCTCGGTCACTGTCTCTCTAATTTAGAATTTAATGGGAGTGAGAGTGACCGAGATAAAATGTCATTTCTCCGAATAGGGGCCCAGGTCATTAGTCGCAGCCACCGTTTTCTGGCTTGTACATTTTCATTGTCTAAATGTTTTATAGAAACTTTCGCTGGTTTGCACCACACATAAATTATCTGTGGTTTTCACCTATTGGTTTTCAGTGGTTTTTACTATGCAATACTGAATATTCAGTTTAAATAGTCAAATCTCGGCAGTTCAAGTTCTAGTACCTATTAACAGTATCCGTTTTCAAGATATTTTTCTATGTTGATGTACCTATATCATTGGTTATTGTATTTATTTGTACCGGACTATTTTTTACTCGCGGCGGGAGAAGAAATTACAAACGGATATTCTAATGTTGTAGCACTAGATACTAATCCTGTAAACGTTTGCGTTTCCGGAAAAACTGCATATGAAAAATGATTATTTTCTGTAACGGAAACGGTTACAGGATTGCATTAGTGATTGTACGTACAGTCATCGGGTATTTGGGTATGTGAACATACCAAAAATGTTAATGGGGAGAAACATTTAAATATACGTGCATGACGAGTATTGTCTTTAGATAATAAAAATGTAACAGAAATGTTTCAACTACCGCGCGCCTAAGCGGCGGTTGGAGATAGGCGCAGCGTCCCCTTTAAAAATAAACAGTAAGTGTTCTGCGATCCCCTTGCCACCTACCAACCCACCCCTTTAAAGCAGTCCGAGCGGCATAAGGTGGCTGCTGGATTTTGGATAATAACCCAATATCACTAAACACAACTCTGAAAAGAGTATTTTATTCAAATACCTATATCAATTGACAAAGCAAGCAGCGATTTTTTTCTCGTTGGCGCCAAAACTCAAGTTTAGTTGGATATGATCAAACAAGTCATAGTCACGGTCAAAGGCGAGCAAAGCAAGTCACGGTCAAGTCCAAGTCATGTCCCAGTAAAGTGGTGAAAACTTTACTAGAGCCTTCTATGGAGTTTTGGAAACAACATGAAAATTCACGTTTCACGACATTGTACCAAGTCACCAAGACTCGTGCATGTTCACGAACACTTAACGGGTAAAAATTCACCGTTTTTACACGTTAACACTCGAAATAACACAAGTTTTGAAGTTTTGGCGGGAACGTGGAGAATTCATGTCGCGTCATTTTATTATTTTCTAAAACTTGTGTTATTTCGAGTGTTAATGTGTAAAAACGGTGAATTTTTACCCGTTAAGTCAAAGAGAAATACCGTTAAGTGTTCGTGAACATGCACGAGTGTTGTGAATGAGGTTAAAAAAAAAATACGATCGGTGTTTTAACTTAACTTTTTTAAGAGTTGGCAACCAAAGAATATTTTGTTCGCAACTGGCAGCCCTGATTTTTTTGTTTTTCCTGTTCTAGATCCAAAAATTCAGAATGCAGATTTGAGTTTTGTGTCCCTGGAATTTTGTTTTGCTTTTTTCTTTGAATGTTAGGCAGTTTAATTAAAAAGTGAGTTGTTAACACGTAAAGTGTATCAAGTTAACCAAGCTCTTAGACTTGACAAAAACATAAATATGGTGTAACTTTTGTATCCCGATGATTCATCGATGATATAATTTTGTTTTCCCCAGATACCTCTATTTGAAGGTCTGGTGGAGCTCCAGGCGTGTCTTCAAGATAACAAATAACAAAAGTGAAATGGAAGCAGACTACATACGCAGGTGGCGTCACAAGGTATTATTTTTATTATTTACCTACATATGAATATTTTGCATTAAATAGGAATATTTTGTACACAATATGGCCCATCGGCAAGTGACCGCCCGAAAAGGGTTTATAGTACTCTTCATTATGAACAACTTTTACTATGGGACCAACCCGAAATCGAGAAACAAAAATCCGCTGTACATTTTGTCGAGTGTCATTGACATTTTTCTATGGAACAGCATTTTTTTTTCTCGATTTCAGTGTTGGTCCCATAGTAAAAGTTGTTCATAATGATGAGTACTATAAGCCCTTTTTGGGCGGTCACTTGTCGATGGGCCACCCTGTATTACGGTCACTAATTTGAAGATGAACTTCTGCAAAGTAACACCCGATCCAATCAGTATAAAATCTTAGATAATGAATTTTATATCTGAAATTATCTCTTCTGATCCATCATGTTGTAATAATACTTAATGTCAATTCTAGTTAATCATATAATATTACTTATTAAATATTTTATGATTTCTGCTTTATTATTTACCTATGCAATTTTATCACTTTCAGGGAAGTACAGGCTATATTTCTACCCTCTACCATTGCCCCACTGATAAGGCCACAGACCTGTGCTTCTATGACATCGCTGAAAAATTGAAAAACAACAGCACATATGACATCGGTGGCACTTACACTGGAGATGAACCAGACTTCTGGTTCTATTACACAACGACACTGTGTCATGGAAACAACTATTTACTCAACTTGTTTGCTCTGCCTCGTAAACCGAGCAACTTCTCAGTGATTCTCCCCAAATCTATTCAACTGAGTAATCAAATCAAGAGCAATGATGAAAAGACCGTTATTGCTTATGGAGCACAAGCAGAGTTTACGTTCAGAACCACTCGGAAAGATGAGCATTTATTTATAACGACGCTGAGGTTTGACGCCAATGATATTGGTGCTTTAGAAAGCAGTTCTTTACTTCTGCCGTTTTCAATACAGTTGCATGCCAAGCTGCAACTAGATCAAAATATTGTGAGGACAATAAAACTCCGACACGATCTCAGCAATCTGCGGTCGCAACTAGAAACTAAAGATCTAACTCTTATATCTATTACTGGGAAAGAATATCCAGTTCATAAAGTACTTTTAGCAGCGCACAGCCCTGTCCTCAGATTAAAGCTTATGAGTACCGAGCAAACTTTACCTATGGACGTTTCCGATGAGGCCATGGAAATCATCCTCGAGTTTTTGTACACTGGGACTTTAAGCAACTTGTACAAACAAGACTTCATGATGCTCTTGGGGATAGCAGAAGGATTGCAATTAACACAGCTATTTGCTTTAGCACAACAACTCTTAGGAGAACAGATTGAAGTAACAAATGCTGTGAGCATAGCAGTGGTAGCCAAGAAATATAGTTTAGATAAACTAACTTTGAAAGTATTCGATTTTATAAAGTTGAATCCTGAAGTGATGGCCACTGAAGGCTGGCATGCCTTAGAGGATATTGATCTGGTGAAGCAACTGCTGAAGTATATGCATCCTTCATCACACAATATTGACTGATGTTCAAAATAACTACTAAATAGTTTACTTCTGTAAAATAATTATGTTTAGTCTGTGCCATAAAATCAAAAAGACCGCAGATCTTGTATGCTACATAATAAGTAAAACTTAAATACTAATAGCCTAATGAACATACTTACATACATACATGTCAAACTCGTACCCTCCTTTTTCAGTCGGGTAAAAATTTCATAGGCATACCTATTATATTAAACAACATACCTACTTTCTAAACAATAATCTATATGGGTACTACATGGTATGGTTATATGGTGATAAGGTTTTGACACATTTTATTTTTATTAAAACAGGAATACTCTAGTTAAATTGAGTCGGTTATTCCGACTAGCGTGACATGCTTAACCTCAAGACAAGACAAGTTCTCGTTTATAACATTGCTTGACAAAATCACCGAATGTGATTAAAACTATAGTCGGAATAACCCACTCAATTGAAATTGACTATTCCCGTTTTATTAAAATAAGTTTTTAAAAATAAGCTATATACATATACCCATTACTATAGACCAATCTTGTTTATATTGGTCTAGTTTGCAGTGTATACTAAATCAGTGCTACATATTTTAAAAATAATAGTCAATATACATACAGTTTATAATACCCGACACAAATTTTACTTATAGAATTCCTCCACGCTCTTGCTCAGTATAAAACGTTTGGTATAAGTCCCCGCAACATGTCTTTCCTCCAACTTTGGTATGTTTTGTCACAATAATGATCTTGCTATGCGTTACCTATTTGATAATTGGCGCAGTAACTTACTGCGCCTGTTAGTTACACCCACCTTTCTTTACAGCTACTGTTTATTTTTGGAATGAAAGTAGCCTATTTGTTACTTATGACAAGTTATATTATTCCCTAAATACCCGACTGCTAAATGTAGCCTACGTCACTCTGAAAAGAGGAGTCCAACGACACCTCAATCGTCGAAATCGGTGAAGCCGCAAACATACTTTCATACTTACATAAACCCCAAAAACATTACGCTCCTACTTGGACAGTCGTGTAAAAACACAATTCTATGATCCAGGGTTAATGCTTCTTCGATACCACTCTATCATTTCATCTTTTACCAATCGAGCAACTCGGCACCGGCCCGAGCGGCCCAGACCGCCGGAGGCCTGTGTTCAAGAGTATTTGTGTTCCTTCCCTATGTTCGGCTTTTACCGCAAGAAAATTTGAATTTAGCGCGCTGAACGAAATGTTGCAAACAAAATAACGCAGATTACTAACAAACGCATAAAGTTCTGTAAAAATCAAAGTATCAAAACGTATAGAAACTTATTGACTGAGAGAAGATGATGTGAGGTTTAGAAGAAGTTTTGATAATGATTTTATATTACTTACTGTTTCATCAAAATCGGATTTGTAGTTGTAAATGACTAAGGCTACGATCTGGATGGTGGTAGGTAAAAAGACAGATGAAAGGGATAGCTAGATATGAATTTCATGTTAGCAAAAGAAACAAAATATACTTTATTAGTTTGTTTCTTGTACTCCCATAAAATTCAAGTCTAGCTATCATTTTCGAACCAATCCGTGTGTCGAGGCTATAACAGTAACCTTTGGTCATGAGCTGCGGTCACATCCTCGACGAGTGGCACGGGAAGTACAGTACGCGCAAATCTTTTGAGGGCTCGAAGGTTAGTGCGAGGAGTTGTGTAGTACGCATATTTTAGGTGTAGAAAGGACGCAGCTTGCCACCGATAGCTAGCACCGCATGCTAGTGGGAGTTGCATTTGTACACGATACACGGACGCGACATAGTACTTTGTTTGCCTAAAGCTGCCTACGATCAAATAATTTGATAAACACTTTGTCCGTTTACCGTCGCGTTTTAGCTCTGCCATCGCTCTATCTCGTCGTTCCTTTAACTCGCGTCAAAAAGCAACAAAATTTGGGACCCTATTCCTGTGCGCTCGAGATTATCTCGGTGACTGTCTCTCTAATTTAAAATTTAATGGGAGTGAGTGAGAGAGAGATAAAAATGTCATTTTTCCGAATAGGTGCCCAGGTACATCCATGATACCATCAATTTCTGCCAACTTTCCTCACTAGTCGTCGAGTATCTGGCAGCAGCCTATGCAATGGGAGCAAAAGGGACAAGTTATGGCCTCTTCACAAACAGCGATATTTTTCATGCAGGAAATGAGATTGCTGGCAATACGGCACAATTTTTAGTCTACTATTGACCTTGAAAAAAAAAAGTTTTATTATCTGTGACAGCATGAAATACAAGTGCTTCCACTTTAAGGAATTTTCCCCTTTTTTAGGGACAAATGACTAATATTATGTATGATTTAGGAAGATTTATTTTAACAAGGTTTTTGGGGTAAAATCAAACTTAAGGTGCTACCTTATTGTTACCTACCCTATTGTTTATTAGAATGAAATGCAAAATGGGAATCTTAGCAACAAATATTGCTCAATTTTAAAACCCAATTTATTGCCATGCAAAAAGGTAATGAATCGGCTTCAGGTTCTGTAAAAATAGTGTTTGTATGTATTTTATTACTATATACGTGAAATGGTACATATTGTTCTTTAAAATTATGCTCCCTGAATCAAGGAATTCTGAAGATATTTTAGGGATAATATTAATGAACAAACTATGGAAAAACTAAAATTGAAAGTGGAAACACTGTCTCCAATGCTCCCGTCAAGCGTGGCTAATCAAGGCACGGAAAGGCGAGGTGAGGTTTACCTTGATTTTCTGGCTATAATTCCGTTTATTTGCAATATTTCTGCGGATAAATGCTATAAAATAGGAGTGAATTATTTACACCCGAGAAGAAATACTTAAAGAAATAAAATAAAACAGGTGAAAACATACGAATATGTTGAATTTTGGTGTAACAGTGCGGAGTTAAAATGCGTTCGGTTTCTATGGCTGAAACTTTACAGAAGCTTATTATTTTAGGAAAATGAGCAGCTCAGAAGAGGTGTCATGGATTTCCTGGTTCTGTGGGCTAAGGGGGAACGAGTTTTTTTGCGAGGTAATGTATGCATCTTTTGTGAATTTTTGTGTCAAAAGGCATACACTATTATTATAAATTGTTCTGTTTTAGGTGGACGAGGATTATATAAATGATAAGTTTAACTTGACGGGGCTGAACGAACAAGTACCGCATTACAGACAAGCCTTAGATATGATCTTAGATCTAGAACCTGGTAAGTTTGATGACTGACTCAACTTGTTTATTGTCTCCACATGTACATATAAATGATTGCATGGAAGATAGCCTAGACATGCCTAGTTATGTGTAGATGTGATAAAAAGTGTGTTACTTTACGTTAAAACATCACACTGGCAAAATTATTCCAAATATTCATTGCAATAGCATTGAAATGAAACTATTGTAAAAATATCGATAATTAACTATGACACAGTTCCCCATGCAAGCAAATTGTTTTGAAACAAACTGTGCTACTTTCAGATGATGACCTAGATGACAACCCAAACCAATCAGATCTGGTGGAGCAGGCCTCCGAGATACTATATGGCTTGATCCATGCTCGCTACATCCTCACTAACCGGTAAGATTACCAATCAACACAATCAGAAGCATCTAGAAATATCAGAAGCTTCTTTTATTCTCAATATGTTTCGTTGACTTCTATCTCGCACCATGAAACAGTGAACATAAAAACTGATTCCAATGGGACTTGAAGACACTTTCCTTGTATGTATTCCCTAGTGGGAAAGGCATGCCTTGATAGTGTTGCCTTACTACTGATATTGGACCTCAAAAATCAGTGAGGACTTTGACAGCTCTGACAATGAACATTGTCCGGGAGGACAATATACACAATACACCCCATGCATTATTTTACTTGTCATCTCCATCTCAGACAGTAGTGAGTATCAAAGTACAATACTTACCATCAAAATTTAGCAAATCATCTGCTTTAGTATTGCCGCTTTTGTAACTACTTACCACCACACAAGGCCTTGGTAATAATAGAGAATGTTCAAACACGGTACCAGTTTTTTGCTTCAAGATCAAAATAACATGAAAATTCTTATTCATAATTTTTATAAATCCTGCAGCGGAAACCTGGGTTAGTTAGCATAGAAAAATTACAATCTCATACAAAATAGTATACCCTCGAAAAACCAGCATAATATATTGATGGCGTATTTAGTAAATTAATGTTCAAACCTATATATAAGCTGTTGAAGATGTGGGTAATATAGAAACATAGTATTGGTATATGTCCGCAATTTAAGGTTTTAAATTAGTTCAAATAAGATTGCAATATGTGAACTAAAAAACATGTTTTCCACGCCACCTCTTGAGACCCTATGTGTATTGCAAATTACATATAAAATTAATAATCTTACTGATATTACTAATGCAAAAATATTCATAACAAGTAGCGTTTTTTCCCCATATAATTATGAATGATTCATAGCACTAGCGACATATTATGCCCTTATCAATTACTACAATCGGGTTTTACATCTTTCTATGGCCTTTGGCATTCTTCGTTGTATAATTTCTCTATGGTATTAGCATAATACAATGTCATCAGATAATTCAATTACTAATAGTAATATTTGTCTTTACAGTGGAATAGGCCAAATGTTAGAGAAATTCCAAGCAGGTGACTTTGGACACTGCCCTCGCGTTTACTGCGAATGCCAGCCTATGCTGCCGCTAGGTAAGCTTACCATTCTCTTAAATCTGTGTCTACAATCCAGTACATTAGGAAAAATGGATCAATTGTTTGTCTTTAACTTTACAAAGTGTATTTAATAAAATTGAATGTAATATAAATTGATTATTTTAGAAAAGAAAAGTATTATAATATAATTTTGAAATAATAATGATGATTCTAAATTTAACATAGAGTACTGAGCATTACTGTGTTGCCTGCGAAAGAAAATAAAAAATTAATTTACCAAAATTTGTCGCTTGCAAGCATATCTGTAAGAAATTGTTTGTTCTCAAATAAAATTGGTTATAATTATAACACAATATAAGAAGAAAACTGTTGTCATATATTATGTAATGACACTATAGTAAAAAATATATCACCGCTAGAGTACTGTATTAATACGCTTTTTACCTCTGACACGACATTGCAGAAAAAAAAAACACAAACTACAGCAGGCCGAGCACGCGCGCCAGGATAAAATATTGTCCACCATTTTTATTCCGCGAGAATGAGACGGACGCTAGCTTCTACCTTGGTCACGTTGACGCGAAGACAAAACGGGTGGAAAAAACTTTATCCTGGCGCGGGTGTAGGCCTGCTGGTTCGTTTGAAAATAAACTTCGGCAAAGTTACACTTAGATATACGTGTAATTTTTAACGACTGTGGAAGATGCTACAGATAGACACACATAGGCTTCAAATTTGTCTCAGGGGCCGTTCAAGTATTACGTAAGCAGATTTATTACAATTATTTACCCCCCCATCCCCCTTTTCAGCAAAAGTACGCAAAGCTCTTACCCCCCTCTCCCCATGCTTACGTAAACATTTTTCAATTATAAATGTTTTTTTTAAATTTTATAATTATAATTTTAAAAATAAGAAATTAGAGTTATAGGGTAGAGATTAGATTTTACTGTTACAGTATTCAACATAGAGTAAAGGACAAAAATATTATAATCTTACGAACATAACAAACTTATTTTAAATTTTTGGTACACATATTAAATTCAAATTAACAGTCTTCAGTCCATGAAACTCGAATCTAAGTTGGAGGGTTGCCATTTGTGTAAAAAAGTAAATAACTACCAATGACGTAAGTACATCCAAAATAAGCAAAACAAAGACTTAACAACTTTACTACAAATTTTATCCTCATGATTACTTCCTTGCTATTAATTCAACAGGCAGGTCATCCACTAAATTATGAAAAAGCATCAAACAGGCCACTTATTTTAAAATTCGCAGGCGATCGCTGGATGATTGTCATTCAGTGTCGCGTTCCAAGGGGGAGGCCTTTGTTCAGCAGTGGACGTCTTGACGACTTGTCGACAACTGATAATGGTGTGATCAAACAGTCTGAGTACTTCCTTAATTACAGACCTAATTATCTCCTGTGCCAATGCCTTAGCCATTGTGGGGGGTTTTTGGAGTTATAATAAAACAGATCACACCTAGATTCTGCATTCATGATCACCACACATCAGTCTAAATACACTTATAAGAAATTACTTTAATTGGTTGATTGTTAGGCGCGAGTAGGCGTAACCATGAGATAGCCAATGAGAACGCTTGGTCTCACTCCCCGCGACCCGCGTCTTCCTCAAACTGGCGACTTTTTGTAGGAACTACGAATCTCTCAATGCGGTATCTAGTGTGATCTGTGTATAATAAGAACCCAGATTACTACCTCCTAGTATATTCTTTATTTCTTCCTTTAGTATTAAAGGTGTGGTACTTGTTTGTCGATGTGCAGGTCTGTCGGACGTGCCCGGCGAAGCTATGGTGAAGCTCTACTGCCCGCGTTGCATGGACGTGTACACGCCCAAATCGTCGCGGCACCACCACACCGACGGCGCTTACTTCGGGACCGGCTTCCCGCACATGGTGTTCATGGTGCACCCCGAGTACCGCCCCAAGAGGCCCGCCTCGCAGTTCGTGCCGAGGTACGCATTATGGTCACAGCACAAAGATCGCGACGGGACCGGATCGTCTTCGCCTCGCCGTGTAACACGCCTCAATAAGAAACTCGTGACCGGAGCGGTTCGACACCTACGAAGAGTAGGCGTGGCCACGACATGACACTTGATGACAGTTTTTTTTCATTGTTTCAACAACTGTTTTTAATTATCACTGTTCTATCATTGTAATCTAGTTGTCTTTGAACCTTAACTTACCCGACCGCCAAAGAAGGAGCGTAATTTTGGGGCTTATGTTAGTGTGTTTCTATATTACCTCCTATGGCTTAGCAGTGAGGTGTTGTTTGATTCCTCTTTAAGTCCGGAGTCCCATAGGCCTCATTTAAGAGTAATAATAATAACAACACAATGTTCTTAAAAAATCTCTCTTAGCACATTGTGGCAAACGTAATACTAAACCAAACTTATCGAAAGTAACTCTGTTTATCTGCATCTCTGTCTGGTTTTTTGTCGCGTCATGACGACTTATCGGATCACTTGAATTTTTGCACAGATATAGCTCAAGATTCGGAGACGGACATAGGCTACTTTTTTATTTTTTTGTAGTTCCACACGAACGAAGTCGCGGGTAACAGCTAGTGTTAGTATATATAAGTAACAAACGATGTAATTGTGTTTGCAGACTGTACGGGTTCAAGATCCACCCGCTCGCATACCAGATCCAGCAGCAAGCGGCGGCCAACTTCAAGGCGCCCCTGCGGAGTCTCTCTTACAACAACGGTAAACGCTAGGGCTGCGACCGCGACCCCACCCGGTACAGACGCGCCCGTGTCCGCCCCTCCCCCCAACATCAGCCCTGAGCCCACCCTGCTCCCCTTGCTCACCAAGTAGCGCGCTTGAACAATCTGTCTCATCCCAATAGGTATTCATTGTTCTCCGCTTTACCTCTAGCTTCATGTTGCAGTTTTGACATATCAAACTTCACATAAGTGACTTACTTGAGTTCAAAAAACTTAGGTACTGCCCCTGTATTGTGGATGTTCCTGATCGTGATAGTGAACGTGCGCGAGCGGGACAGCGCATAGTACGAGTAATTTGGTATGAGCGGGATAGCATGCTATCACAATCAGAATCACGAACATTCATAATAAGGGCACTGGTTGACCGTTAACAGATCTAAAATCTCGAATACTAGGTGCGAAGCGGCTATAAGTAGCTAAAAACATTGGCCATCGCACGCATCCATGCTCTCACTGCCGCAGAAACGAAAACTACAATTCATTTTCCTTTTACTACCCATTTGCTTTTCAGTTTTTTTTTATCCTTAGCACAGAGGAATTCTCCGTCATAACAAAACATATTTCCAGTGGGATAAGACTATTGTAACTATGCCCTCTGCTCTGGTGTGAATGTTTGACTAACACTTCTCATATTGCGATTATGAATTTCAGCATTTCATCTGTTAATTTGACACCAAGAGAAGCACATATTTCAATGTACCTCTACTTTTTGGTATCATCACGTTTACCCTTAGTAATATTCTGTCACTAATGCTCAGTTCACGATTCATGTCGCATTATGAATTTTTGTGTTGGTGTCTTAACTCTTATTGTAATTTTGACGCTTGTGTGAGCTTCCGTCTGGTGTGTCTCCTAGTGTTCCACTAATCTGAGGATCCAGGGGCGGGTCTGTATCATAACATTTTGGTGATCTTCGACACGCCAAAATACGGCCAGAACGTTAGGTCGCGGCTAAATGAATTTCGATGCATTTGTTACGGGCTGTTGTTGTTTTACAAACAAGATTTTGTCCGACTTGAAGATTTCGCGTGAACACTGAAAATTATACTATTTGAAAAGAATGTCACTTGTTGATAGTTATTTTAGCATCTGGTGGTTATAGTAACATTCACTTATATTTTTGTATTTAGCAGCATGTAGTGGCTACTAAATAGTAATACAGCAACAGCAGTGGACAGTAATGTTGCCGACGACAAAGACATTTGATATTCTTAGATTCAGTGAATTCACATAATATTAGATAGAGAGTATATACCTGTGGTGTCTTCGATTCATAAGTATTGTAGTTCCACATTCGTATTTAAATGGTAAGGTTGTTTATCCAATGTAATTGTAGCTCATAAAATATACAAACTTTCAAATAAGGTTCATGTATGATTTTATTTTTATATCCAAGTTATTCATTAGGCACTCATTTCACATTATGCGCGTTTTTCCTTTTTCTGAAGAATATACATTATTTCTTCATGTAAGGGTTCCACTAATATTAATAAACGTTAAGAGAAATTTTAGCCTTTTTTCTTGCTTCTCCTGCATGTTAATCGTCCCTCTGCTGCGTGTTCATGCGAGGGGCCGGCCGGTGGCCGGCGGCCCGCGGGCGCGGGGTCTCGGGAAACCAGCCGGGTCCCATAAGTAGCTTCATCATTTGCATTTACTAGCTAATTCCTGTACATAAATAATCACTGAACCATAGTAGTAACACTGCTAAGTACTTTAGAAGGATTCCTTGTCAGAAGATACTACTTAGTTAGCTTAGATAGAAAGAGAAGAGGAACAGCCGAGCGAATCGATCTGCTTGGTTTAGCCTCAGTCGGTCGCGAGGCCGACGCCAAAGTGAACTAACATTTTAATGGAGTAAAATGTTTGTTTGCCGCAGAAACGAAGACTTCCAGTAACATTCCAAAATGATTTAGTACCGCGAGGCGCTCGCTGCGAGCGGCGCTCGGCCCCGGGCCGCGGCGCCCCGGCCGGCGCCGGCGCGACGCCGCTACTATCTTTAAACTTCCGACTACCACACTACTAACTCATAATACCTAAATAATATAGTATTTATTCAATCGACTTACTCCTATTTAACTGAGCAGTTATGTTTTAAATTAAATAAAGTTTATTTTTACGTTTTCTGTATTATGTTTTTCATTTGATTAGGTGTATTTATGTAAATAATACGAGTTTCGTGAGTGTATGTTACAGTCAAGGTATATTCAAATACTCAATATAAAAATTTTAAGAACATTTATAACAAACATAGGTATAAAAGATAAACATAACTTTCATAACACTTTTTCTAGATTTATGAAAAGTTATTTTGATTTCAAGGTATATGCTAAAGCCATTTTTAAATTATCAAGAAGTTTTTTTTTTTAAATATCACATGTAACTTAAATTCTATTCTTATTTTGAAAAAACTTCAAACTAAAATGGTATATAATTTTCTTGCACCATAAATTGTATCAAAGTTATTTCTATGAGGCCAAATAAGTACATAACTCCCTGACCAGCGCCATGTTGTTAATTTCATTGAAAGTACAGCTGTTAAGGGCATCTCTGTTCCTTTTGATGAACTTAAGTGCAGTAAGTTTGAGGCTGTCCGAGTCATACATGTCGGCGAGCAGGAGTATGTCCAGGGCGTTGTCAGTAGAGAGATGTTGAGCCAGGGCATGGTTACACAACTCTCGCATACCCTTAAGGTTGTAGCGGTCTGCCAACATCAACATATTGGTGAAATTTACATTCTCAATGTCATTAATAGTTCCCGTGTAAATATACTCCAGCATAGCATGGACATCATCTGTGGAGACATCCACCAGCCTGACGAAGCTGTTCTGACTCTCCGCTGTATCATCCTTCAGCATGGCTTTAAACACATCACTGTGACTCATCATAATAATTTTATGAACCCTGAACTGAACTCCGTCTTCACTCTCAATTACGAAGTCTGCTCCGACAGGATCCGTGAGCAAGGCCCGACAATCATGTTGTGCCTTAATATTGTCTACTACATCAGCACTCAAACTTAAAGCATGAGCATCAATTTGCACAGAAATGTAAAGCTTTCTATCCTTTAAAAATTCTACATCTAAATCTGTGAAACTATAAGTAGTAATGTACACATGGGATTTCTTGTCTTTGACCTTGTAGGTAGTGTATTTAAGAGTTTCTGAGAGGTAAGCAATATTATTTTTCTTATTGAGCTGGAGTTCGTTTCCGCTACTAAGGCCGATCGTGTAATTGCCTTCTATATTATTACCGGAAAATATGTGTAAGAGGAAGATATCGCCCACTTGCTCGGTCCTGAACGTGAACCAGTAATCGGAGACGTCTTTTATGTACGTGCCTCCGATATCGTAGATGTTGGTGCGATGAAACTTCTGGTAAATATCGTTTAGGCACAACCATTTCACCTCGTTCGTTTGGCAGAAACGGTGCCCGTATACAACGTCTGCATCTTCCTGGAAAAACATATTGCACAATGACTACTTATTGTGACTCATCGTTTGGGATAAATCGGACTTGTAGGTCTTAGATTAAATGTGGTTCTTACCAGTTTCTGTCTTGCAGTTGGCATGTCGGTATCCATAGTGTCCATGTTAAAAGTGGTGTTTAAGATTTTTGCATATAACTATACCAACACACGTTGAAAAAAGCACGGAAAAATGTTAATATAATAGAAAATTCTGAAGAAACAAGTTCGGTTTTTCCCAGCCGCCGGACCGAAAAGCAAAGATAAACAATAGTTTTTGATTTTTGACAATGACAATTAACAATAAATTTCTTTCTCTTATTTTTCGGCTCCACACGTTGTGTATTTAGCCAGTGTCAACTATTGTAATCTAAATCCATGATTGTAATATTGCAAGACAGGTGAAGTCAAATATTTAACAATTAAAATAAGTCATAGTCTAAGTCAAGCAAAGTAAGTCACGTTTAAGTCCACACCTTGCCCTAGTAAAGTGGTGGAGACTTTACTAGAGGCTTCTATGTAGTTTTGGAAACAACACAAAGAGTCACGATTCACAACATTATACTACTCACCAACACTGGTGCGCGTTCACGAACATATAATGGACAAAACTCCACCATTTTTACACATTAAGACTCGAAATAACACAAGTTTTGGAAAATACTACAATGAAGCGACATGATTTATGTACGGCATTTTCGTCTCATACGACAGCCCCGAAACCGACTTGGAACAACACTGTTTCCAACTTATAGGCTGACCTTCGTATGCTTTATGAGGTCTGTATTGAAAAGGCCTCGCTACATGGTCTGACCTGACATCGTGCGAAAGGGACAGCTAGACTTGAATTTCACGGGAGTAAAAGAAACAAACTATTAAGGTTACAGCTTCTCCCTTTCGCTCCCCCAGAAACTTGTGTAGCTATCTCTTTCACACGATGTCAGGTCTGGCCATGTATAGACACCCTTAAATACTGTCAAACCACTTTTAATTATTATGCACTGGCAACTATTTGGACAGCTGTTTTTGAGAAATGCTTTTGACATTGACAATTCGTGACACACTCGTTTGTTTTTAGAATTTTCTTTTCCGATAATACAGAATTTTAATTTTAATTTATTTCCTAATGCTATGACGATTGCCGAGGCTCTAAGCCTCTATCAATATGGTTTTAAATGCAGCTGTGCAAATGTTGAGGTAACAATATATTATTTACATCCACTAACCTACATCGTGCAACATTTGAGTCATCAAGTCAAGTCTACGCTCCTACGATTCAAAAATTTTAGAAAAAATACAAAAAAATACTATATGTTCAAGAAAACCTTGGCTAAGTGTAGCTTCCGTCCAGCTATCACCACATATCCAACACACTCACCAATGTCATTAATACTTAGTAAATATACTAGAATAAAAATAAAACGCACCTAATACTGCCCTTGACCATAATTGCTCGCTACCAGGTTTCATTATAATAATTACATTTTATACTCATCCGTTAGACACAAAAATGACAATTCATTTCAAATATCTGCTTCGTATATAGCAACCTACAAACAACACACATCTCTGTACTTGAGTTCTTTTGCATACTGCAAAAAAAAAACAATTCCAAAAGAAGAAAATAATGAAATTTAAATTTTAAAAATTTAATAGTTTGCTAGAAATACACGGGGCAAATTTAGCAAAAAATAAGGATATGCATCAGTGCAATCTACGAAACAAAGGAAAAGGTGTACAAGCCATGGACTAGGTTAGTTAAAATGGAGAAACAGGGCCATCATGCCAAAATATTAATGTACAACCTAATCCCATAACCTAACTAAAACATAGCATATTTGAACAGATTCTTAAGATATTTTTTTGGAAAACAATCCGTTCTACAAATTAAGTTGTCAATGAAATTCTCATAATCCTCTTTTTTGTTTAATGAACAAACAGAGTAAAGCATAATAAATACCTACCTGTCAATAATATTAAATTAAATTATAAACAAAAATTGCTTAAATTATTGATTAGTTTGCCTAATTTAACATAACATAGATTAATTTGTTAAAGTGAATTGCCTGTAATATTTAATGTTATTTATGGCCAATAAATATTTCTGATTTCTGATTACTGTACTAATGATGTCACTATGAGGGCTGGTGCTTTGCTTTGATTTACAGGAGGCTAACTTTGATCTTGTGTTTAGGGAGGCAGATGAGCTGAAGGAAACTATATCAAAATTTAAAAGTGGAACTTCTATGCTTCAAGAGCGCAATCTCTGGGGCACACAAAAGCAACTGCAGAAGGTAACTTCATTGCAAGCTATACCACTAACCCCGATATGTACTAAGTAGAGTTCTAGCAGCTCTAAAAGTGTCTTAAAAAGTTAAAGTAAGCCATACATTTGATAATAGTTGGCACTTTTACAAACATAAGGGCTAATGTAACTTCTTATATGTTTACATTGTAGATTTATCAGAAAGTACTAGTTCTGGACCTGGATTATGCCCTGGACAAAAAGGTTGAGCAAGACCTGTGGAATGTTGGTTTCAAGCAGCAAATCGAGGCCCTGCAGGCTATCTCTAAAGACAGGAAGGTATGTTACACTAGCTCACAATCTACATCTACTTACATCTATTATTTAGTAGTGTTAGCTAAAAAAGTACTATTACCCAACTGCTCACTGTGGCCTAAAAAGCTTCACTGCTTTTGGACAAATGAGGTGTATTTGGATTCCTCTTTATCTCCCTCTCGCTTGCATGGTGAGAGTAAATCTGTGCGAGCGGGATGGCAAGTGTTGATCATCGCCACCAGACTTGATGAGGCACATGGGCTAATTATCATGGTAAGGATACTAACATTGGTTCCAGAACCCTCTTCGTAGCGAGGGGCAGGCGATGCTCGCATGGGTGCTGCAAGCTGCCACCGGCTTCTATCTGTGTCTGCTGCACCAAATCTGCACAACATTTCAACTCGACTTGCCATTTAGGTAAAATAATATAATTTTATGACATATAATCATCATAGACTAGCGGCGCCCTACATTTTCACTCACTCTCCTACAAGAACCATATATTTTTCTGAAATAAAAGTGTAATTTAGGTAGCTCTTCCTAACTAATTATAAATGTGAAACTAACTCTGTCTCCCTGTCTGGGTGTTTGTCGCGCTATCACACCTAAATGGCTGAATGGATCGATCTGAATTTTTGCATAGATATAGATTAAGGGTCGGAGATGGACATAGGCAACTTTTTTTTTAGGTCGAACGAAGTCGCGGATACAATTTTTTTTTTAAATTGTCCACGCGAACGAAGTCTCGTGTAACAGCTAGTACATATATAAATTGTATCAGTCGCTATTGGAAAGAGTGCCAACAATCACACAAACAGTCGCATTTATAATACTAAAGTAATGTGGTGTGTTACACATTATGATGAAGTGCTTGTTGTGTCAATCAGCAATTTTAAGCACCATTCAATTGGCTTAACTCTAACTGTGATTAGCTTGACAGTCACATCAGGGTCAGGGTGCTACCATGTTTCACATCATCATCATCGGCAGCTTATTCAGCCCATTGAAGGACATAAACCATCTCCCTCTTTCGCCAACTTTTGCCAATCTCGTTCAAGTATGCCATATGAAACATATGCCATATGTTTCACATAGTAATGTTAAATTGTAAGCCCAGATTGTATCGTAAGTCAATAACTGTTTTGAGTCCTTCTGATGCCCATTGAGTCTATACTAACGAAAAGTAACTACGTCCATACGGGCTGAGAGGCCATGTCAAAGTTTTCAGGTCGCCTCTAAATGGTCTAAACATGTCCACTGCCTGGTAGAAATGTTTGTTTAATGATTTGTAGACGTCGCGCGTCACTTTTGGGCTGGGTGGAGGGGTGGGGAGCGGGCGAGGGCTGCGCGGGGTCAGGGGGGCGGCTCGCGGCTCCCGCGGCCGCGCGCTACATCTGCCAGCATTGCCTCGTGCACCTCGGTGACCTGGCGCGGTACAGGCATCAGCTGCGCGTCGCTCATACCTTCTACAGGTACGTGTATGCCTGCCAGCAGCGCAGCACTCCCATTAAAACCTAACATTATGCGGTCTTCAGATATCGGATTTTCCCAAAGAAGAGGTTCAAATTGTTCTTATCGTCCATACAAGACGTCCATATTTCAAAAAGGACATTATTCATGGGACCTCTTATCTATAACGTTATTCCAAAGAGGACAATTTTAATTATTTTAACATCTGTATTGTGCATGCAAATGTATAATGTTCACGTGTTTTATAGAAATAAATATTCTTTATATTTGAAAATGTATTATTAGTTATAGAGGTAATGTGAATCGTATCTCAGGCACGCTCTAGTGGTGTCGGTGCACTCGGGCCAGCCGTACAACCAGCTGGCGCTGGTGTCGTGGCGGCGCGCGCGGCGGCTGGCGGCGCTGTACTGGCACGTGCGCTCGCTGCTCGTGCGCGCGCCCTTCCCGCCCGCGCCCGCCAACCTCGCGCGCACGCTGCGCGCCGCCGCGCTGCCGTGAGTACTCCACTCCACTCCACTCCACTCTACTCTACTCTACAGTACAACTTTTGATAAGGAACAAGTTGCTAGCATTTAAAAATATGGTTTAAAATTTGTGCCAAAAACAAAGGACGTGGAAATTAGATCTCTAGTTTACGCAAATCCAAGGCATAAAAGTACGTCCCCTCCTATGTAACTGCAAACGACTGATCTATTAAAACAATATGAAATGAAGTTGATGCCATATTTAACATTCTCAAAACTAGAGTACGAAATTTACTTGTGGGTGTAAATGCCATAATCCAGTTTTGAGATGTTGCTTATATCATAAGTTACGTCATATCATGGTATTTCCTTTACACGGCACAGTACAGACCGCGGCGAGCTGCCGGTGCTGCCGGGCGTGACGCCCCCGGCGCGCGACGCCCCCGCCCCCGCCCCCGCCCCGCAGCGACTCGACGCGCACTCGTACGTCACGGAGCTGATCCGCGCCTTGCACTACATACATACCGAAGACGAGTAAGCGACACTTTTTAAATACCACTTATAAAATCTAACTGAAATCTGTAATCGATCCATTGAAATCTGTAATCGATCCATTGAAATCTGTAATCGATCCTTTGAAATCTGTAATCGATCCATTGAAATCTGTAATCGATCCATTGAAATCTGTAATCGATCCTTTGAAATCTGTAGTCGATCCAATTTCCCAATTTTCCTTCTCTCTCATTGGCACTCTCAGCACTTTGAATGATGTAAAGAAATAATGAGAGAGATTTAAAAAAAAAGAATGTCACGAGCGACCCGCCCCGGCTGCGCACGGGTACCGAACTTCACAGGATCACCCGCTGTGCTAATCTGAAGATTCACTATATATTTCCTCAAAATCGGTCCAGCCATTTTGTAGTCTATAGGGTACATACATACATCGCCTTTTATACCTTAAGATTTAGGATTCCTGAAGCTAATAATCATGTTGACCATAAGAAGTTTCCATTTAAAGAACAAGAAACTTCCCAAAAACATTAAAAAAAAACTGATTTAATGAAATAAAGGAAATCTTGCAAGAAGTTTTTTTAAATATAAAATTATTTCTTATATAAATATTTATTGAGTAAATACTTACTAAATGTCTCGGTGACAACTGGTATAATTATTATGTATTTACTTATTGATTTATTTTATTTTTGTATTTTTATATTATTTTGTGAACAAAAAGCTCAGTTCGGCCAAAGGGTAAGTTTCTCCAGGTCTTTGGACACCTTCCCCGCGGGCAGCGGCCTAAATGCGGTGTTTTATTTCCCTCCAGCTAATAATGTACAACACGCAAAATGTGGAAACGAGCAAATTGTACAAACGCAAAATGAACAAACTGCAAAATTTCTACTTTTAAACCGTGTTGATTTAATTTTTATAAGTAACTATTATAATTTTAGTTATAGCTTTATAGTTTCGATAAGATTGTGTAATTTCGATGTATCGTGGCAGCTTGGACACGGCTGAAGCCCTCGTGAACTCATTGAACTCGTCTCTGACCACACTCATAGCGACCGACAGCTTCGAGTCCATGACGCTTATAAAGGTAAACAAATATTTCGTATAACTAATATTATAAATTCGAATGTAACCTTTTCTCTGTCTGGGTGTTTGTCGCGGCCATAGATTTTCTTTGTCACGGCTAAACGGCTAAACAGATCGTGCTGGCTGGGTGATCGTGTTGGTTTAGATATAGCTTAAGGGTCGAAGACGGACATAGGCAATTTTTTTTGTCGCTGGTGACACATTTCGCTTGGACCTAGTTCAAATAAATTGGAATACTTTTTCGTTCATATAAATCGTGTTTGTAGTAGTAGGGCTCTTTTGCAGATTCGGCATGGTGTAGTAACACACCTTTATGGCAGATATTCAACTGCTTAGCAGTTCAAATTCAACAACATTTATTTCAGGTTAAATATTAGCCATACAAGAACATAAAAAACACAAATTACATAAAAGTTAAAAATTACAAAAAAAATATAAAATCATAACATTAACACTATATAACACTCTACTCTTTGTTAACCCGTCGTCGGTGGTGGGACAAGTCCACAGATCACACTAGATACCGCATTACGAGATTCGTTGTTCCTACAAAAATCCACCAAAGTTTGAGAAAGGCGCGGGTCGCGGGGAGTGCGACCAAGCGTTGTCATTGGCTATCCCAAGGTTACGCCTACTCGCGCCTAACAATCAACTAATCAGAGTAATTTCTTATAAGTGCGTGGTGCGCTTCGAGTGTCCTGAATGCAGAATCTAGGGTGGTTATCTGTGGACAAGTCCCTTAACCTATCACTTTCAATATTTGAAATGTTATGAACCCAAATTCAACTTCCACAGCTATGTCATTGAACCGTTTTCACATCTCATATTATGTTCTTGTTTCACCATGGCCATTTCGACCATGCACTATATTTTTATTGTAGTATCTAGACAATTTTGATCACTGTTTCGTTCTTGCCTCGTCTTGAACGATTTATTTACTCTTTTACTCTGGTCTCATCTGGACCTTTTAAAACACTTTTTCGTACTTGTCTTGTTTTAATCATTTTGAACACTGTCCTGTCCCGTATTGATGGAGGCCGGTTCGTTTCTGTTCGTCAGATGACAGTAGTGGTGATCTGGCTGGTGCACTCGGCGACGGAGGAGCTCACGCTGGTGGAGGCCGCGGCGACGGCGGGCGAGCAGCGCGCCGCCTCGCTCGCGCTGTCGCTGGCGGGCGGCGCGCTGCTGGCGCTGCTGCTGCCCGCCTACACCGCGCCCGCGCCGCCGCCCCGCGCCCTGCCCGCACGTCAGTACCTAACCCACTTCCGATACTATACCAGCGCGGCGCTAATAAACCTTCTTAGAACTGCAGTAAAAATTGTAAAAGCCGAATGTAATTCTACATTTCTGATTACTTTTGCTAGTTGTCATATAAACATTTGTGTGATTAATATGGATTTTTGTTCTTTGTCTGGGTGTTAAATGTACGCATTTACAAAAAAAAAGAGATGTATTCTATCAGGTATCTGGTTCCCATAGTACAAGCTTGCTTAGTTTGGAGCTAGATGGCGAAAAACGGTGAAAAACGTCCACCAATATTTATTTATTAAGGCACAATTTCACCGAGATAAGGTAAGTCTTACTCCAGAGTAAATTAGCCGTTATTCCAAGAATAAACTCCTTTTACGTTTCACCATTGCTAATTTTATTTTATAGGATTTAAATCTTTATTCGCGAGTAAATCGCTACTCCGCCGATTCAAGGGATGTTGAATTGTTATATCAGGGATGAAAATGGCAATCAATATGGCGTCAGTCGGACATATTCTTTTTTGACAATTCCGTCAGTGACGAATTGACGTTTTAAAATTTTCTTTTAAAACCCTATTAAAAAGAAATATAATTACACAGTACGTCTGACATAACAAGACGGACGTGAGCAATTTAATTAAGACGCAATTGACTCTGTTATGAGGTGGTGAAACGTATACGAAGTTATCCAAGAGTAAATATGGAAAGATAAGCAATACCTGATATAGTTATTCTCGAGAATAAGAAAGTTTGGTGTAATTGGGCCTAGGACATAAATACCGGGATCCCGGTATTACGAACCGGTATTGCACATTTCAATACCGGGATTTCGGTACTCGGTTAAAAGTAGGCGATATGACGGCACTACTGGGGACTAAGGCCTAATTTAGAAAAAGCAAAATGAATACCGTAGCAAGGTAAGGAGAGTTAGGTCAGTAACGGTCGTTTGTTGCACCCAGTGAAGGTGTGGCTGGAGTGGACGGCGGCGCACGGCGCGGCGCTGGCCAGCGAGGCGTGGCGCGCGCGGCCCGCGCTCTGGCCGGCGCTCGCGCATCTCCTCACGCTGCTGGCGCGCGACGCCGAGCCCGGCGACGCCTGTCAGTACCTACTCCACTAGCGGCACACTGCACCGCACACTCAACATGTCCTCCTAACATAAAATAATAAAAACCTTCATCGCTGTTGCCAAAGTGACTTAAGTCAGTCATAATAATTAAAAAAAAACATATAAAACAAGTAATATTATTAAAATAAAAATAAAATACCCTACTGCACAATGCAGCGTATCACTCTGAACGTAACGAGGAATTCAACGCATATCAAAATTGGTCAAGCCGTTTAGGCTGCAAGAGGTAGTATAGGAACACACAAACTTACTTACACCACAAAAACATTACCATCCGTCTTGGGCAGTCGGGTAAAAAGCGTACGGTCAACTTTGACCGCATCTTGCAAGTAAGTAGCCGGGAGGAAGGGTCGATAAAACCGGCCGTAGTGGGATTTCCAAGTTTGCAAGAAAGGTGAACCTTTTGATGGTTTCTGGATACGGAATGGGCTATTTGACAACTTTTGGAACAGTATTGCAGATTATTGTTAAAGGAAATTTATATACTACATTGATATTTTCTCGAGATCAGTTGCATTTTCGGATAAATCGATGCTTATGTTGAAATAAAAAATCATGCGCCAAAACGGGAATCTTTATCATGGCGCCGGTCACGTGACGAATGACTTCACTCCAAAGTAAACATCCGCAATTTTAACAGCGAAAGTTGATTTATTTACTTAGGCGTGACGTCATTATAGATGCAACCTGTCACAGAGCGTTTACGATTATGACCAATCTAAGAAAAGACAGAAATACGTTTTTTTTTAATACCAAAAATATGTTTCTTTTATTCTGATGATTCATAAAAAGTTTGTTTTCACCAATCACACTAATATTATAAATGCGAAAGTTAGTGGGTAAGTATGAAGTGTGTTTGTTCCCGTTTAATTCTGTAATGGCTGAACCGATTCGAATAAAATTTGGTGTGGAGATAGCTTAAACCCTGGATTAACACAGGCTACTTTTTATTCCGGAAAATTATTCTGTAGAAGTGCGAGGGAAACCGCGATGCGCAGCTAGTAAAATATAAAAGGATTGCTTGTATGTGTAGCATATTTTCAATGCAGTCTAATAGCTTAAGACGCGAGAATAAACAAAAAAAATACTCCCAGTAAAACACTTATGTACAACAATAAATTTGTTGTAGACGCGTCCGTCCCGCTGCCGGAGGACGAGGAGCTCCACGGGTTCCTGCCGCTGGAGGGCTACCTCAAGCGGCTCAAGTTCCCGAACCACGCCGCCTGGGACACGTACGGCGCGCGCGTGCCGGACCTCGACACGCCGCAGGACGACACGCACTCAGTATTGTATGTCATTATTATTATGTCATTGTACGTTCGCGTACCGCAGGCGCCACTCAAGTGCGCAAAATGATCCCGCAGAACTCTTAGCAGTCTTACAAAAGTCTGCAAAAACTACTGCACTTTAGCTAAATGATTATCTATATCTATACACAGTATAAATAAAATAAAGTCGCTCTCCGCGTTTGTCTTCTGTGTGTTTGTGTACCCGCTAACTCATCCTAAACCACGCAACGGATTTTGATGCGGTTTTCGCCATCAGTTAGATAATTTTTCACGGAATGTGAAACGTGATATAAAAAAATATGTTTTTATATAATTTTTCCAAATAACACCCGTGCGAAGCTGGGGCGGGTCGCTAGTATATGATATAACGTCCCTTTTGTGTGCTCATTTGACCCATGATCTTTAATGAATGATGAGGTCCTCTTGTTTCCGCAGGTCGCCGCAAGAAGTGCCTTGTTGCTTGGTGGAGGAGCCCGAGCTGCAGCGCCGCGTGCGCGCGCACCGCCTCGTGCGGCTCGGGGTGCGGCTCGCCGAGATGAGGCCCGAACAGTTCTCTTACACGTCAGTTTTTCTGCCTATTTTAAAAATATATGTAACGATAAATATCACATTTCAAATATTATCACACTGCATTTTGGTTTAAAAAACCGATAGTTATCACACTGCATATTGTTTTAAAAAACCGATAGTTATCACACTGCATATTGGTTTAAAAACCGATAGTTATCACACTGCATATTGGTTTAAAAACCGATAGTTATCACACTGCATATTGGTTTAAAAAACCGATAGATATCACATTTCAAATATTATCACACTGCATATTGGTTTAAAAAACTGATAGATATCACATTTCAAATATTATCACACTGCATATTGGTTTAAAAAACTGATAGATATCACATTTCAAACATTATAACACTGCATATTGGTTTAAAAAACCGATAGATATCACATGTCAAATACTATCTCACTGCATATTGGTTGTAGGGACGGGTGATGTTGCATACTGTGTGCGTTACAGTGCTTAGTGTGCAACACATTATACTCCTGCTAAACATCATTCGTTAATTCATAGTCATTGCTTATTTCAAGCGCTGTGTTGCGGGTTGGTAATAAATACATAAACAGACAGAACGACAAAGTAAGTTAGTTTTGCATTTACTGGGCGTATTATTAGACGACATCATCATCGTCAACTACTTTTACTATAGGACCAAACCTGAAAACGCAAAAATGTATGGCACAGTTTTTTCCCCCGATTCCACTTTTTCCACTGTGCCTTAAAACGTTGTTCAAAATGACAATACAATAAAGTATATGACCCGGAATATCCGGAACGAGGATATTCGTCGAAGAACCAAAGTTGCCGACGTAGCTTTCAGGGTTTGCAAGCTGAAGTGGCAATGGGCAGGCCACATCGCTCGAAGAACCGATAACCAAGGGGAAGTAACTAGGTTCTCGAGTGGCAACCACGAACAGGAACACGCAGCGTAGGCAGGCCTCCCACTGGATGGACTGACGACATTTTTGAAATTCGCGGGCAACCGGTGGATGCAAATTGCAAATTGTCGTTCAGTACGGCGCTCTAAGGGGGAGGCATTTGTTCAGTAGTGGACGCCTTCAGGCTGTTGATGATGAATATGACCATCGTCTAACCGAACATCCAGTATTATTATATGAATGTGATAATGTGATGCTTAACGACAGGGAAGAAGACGGGAAGCCGACGTTCACAGCGGCGTCGGCGGGCGGCGAGCAGCTCTCCATGGCGCTCGCGGAGCTGAGCGCGGCGCGCGGAGCGCCCGGCGGCGGGGGCGGCGGGGGCGGAGCCGCCGAGACCGACGACGAGAGCGACGACGACTCGCCGGCGCTCAAGCCGCCCATCGTCATATCGGAGGCCGACTTCAGGGAGAAAGGTATGTCTATTAAAACAACATTACTACTACATTGTTATGATAACAATGTAGTAGTAAACTGGTTTTTAAGATTATTGATATAATTTTATCAACCCATCTAACATCAGAAAAACCAGAACAGGGAACTGGAAGGGAAATTTTAACTATACCACGTCTAACTTTGCCAAGGTACAATAACCGGCAATTATCTTAAAAAATTACATCATCTACGCAACAGACGATTTTTATGTGTTTTTAGCGGAGCGAAGATTGCGCGGAGAGATTACGTAGTGCAGTCCACGCGCGATTTGAAAGCATTCGGGTCCTTTCAAAAGCCTTCGAAAGCTATGCGCCAACATGCGCCAACTTCCCCCACTACGCCGCTTTTTGCTCAAGATGTTTTTGCCGGTCATTATACATGACGTGCCGTGCATGAGTCTGAGCGATCTAATCACAGATCACACTAGATACCGCGTTACGAGATTCGTTGTTCCTACAAAAAGTCACCAAAGTCTGAGGCGCGGCGCGGGGCGCGGGGAGTGCGACCGAGCGTTCTCATTGGCTATCTCAAGGTTACGCCTACTCGCGCCTACAATCATCCAATTTATTTATTTAAGACCAACAGCACAATAATACAAATTAATGAACATAGACACATTTTATAAAACCGCCAATTATAGGTCTATTATACTTTAAGTAATATAAACAATATCGCTTTTAAATCACTACTAACAAAGTAACATACAAAGACAAAATGCTCCAATAAATAAAATAAAAAACATGACAACAAGCGCCAGTTAGAGTGGCTATACATGGCCCAACCCGACATCGTGCGAAAGGAACAGCCAGACCCGAACTTCACGGGAACAAAAGAAACAAACTATTAAGGTTATAGCTTCTCCCTTTCGCTCCCCAGAATCCCATATATAGCCTTCCCTTCCACACGACGTTAGAGTAGTTTCTCATAAATGTATTTAGACTGACGCGTGGTGAGCTTCGAGTGTCCATAATGCAGAATCTAGAGTGTGATCTGTGCATCTAATCTACGTGCTTTTGTTCATCTATTAGGTTATGAGCAGTTTTTATCGAAGTGTGCGCTTGTTCGCTTGTGTTGACGTCTTGGTTTCTGTCATGTTGCGTCAATACGTGTTCATCTCGCATATTACCAATTACTTTATATATTTAGTTAGAGATGTTACTTAATTATTCAAATAAATATTAGTTTACCTAATTTAATTTAAACATAAGTTCTTACGTAAAAGTGACTTGCCTGTAACATTTACAGGTATTTATGGCCAATTAATATTTTTGATAAAAATCTCTCGCAGTGATTTTCCTTATATTATAATGTAACTGACTGATCTGGTTGCTCTTGGTAATTAGCTAAGACTCACTTGAAGTCCGAGAGTTGTAATCACATTATCAGCCAGAAGACGTCCACTGCTGAACATAGGCCTCCCCCTTAGACCGCCACACCGACCGACAAGCCGAGTTGTAATTAAAGCATAATAATAAGTTTATTGAATGGGATATCAAAATTTCGCTCACCATTTATTCTCTTACCTTATCAATAAGGCGTAAGCGGGAATGAGATTTTAAAGTAAAGCTTTATCTACAAGTACACAAGCATTCCATTGTATGAACAGTTCGCGAGAAACGCGCCGGCATCCTGAAACCTCAAGGCTCGCTGGAGCGGGCGCGGGAAGAACGCGCCATGCTCACTCAAGATGACCAGGTAACACACTAATTATCTTATGAAACTGAGCGAGGAGCAAGTCACTCGCCTGATCGTAAGCGTCACGCTTGACGATAACTTTGAACTTCAACAGTTTAAAACTATGCGCAGCAATGCACTGCGCTCGTCACCCTGCGATGGTTGTTAAATCTCTTTATGCTCAGTGATTTCTCGACAGAGAAGAAAAATGCCTCGTGAATGGTGACACAGATTTTTGCGATTTTGTTTTGGGTATACATCTCTTTTATCTTTCCACAGGATGATGGCAGCGAGGACAGCAGCAAATGCGAGGATAAAAAGGATACTCGGAAGCCTCGCGTCAATATAGCCATGGCTGCCATCATGCGGAAACAAGAGGAATCTAATAAACAGGCAAGTTGAAGCTGGCGGGAAGTAGCTTGAAACATGACGACACGCCACGTTTCCAACTCTAACGTTTATTGTATTTAGTCGCTAGGTCTGTCTAAAAGTAAAGAAAACCATTTCAGGTGAAATTCGTAACGCCTCCGCCTACGCCCGAGTCCACGGCCGACAGCACGGAATCAAAAGAAGAAAAGCCAAAAGTGATTCAACCGAAAGCGATCAAATCGCTCGCGGACTTACCGCTCGGAAGGAAAACCGGCGGCATCCTCTCGCTCAAAGACAAATCCGGGTACCCGCACCTCGTCAATACGGAGCCAGAGAAGAAGGAGAAAGAAGAAAAGAAGGAACAGAAGTCGAGTCAAAGCTCTCAGTCGCAACCGTACCAGCCAAAGCGACAAGATATCCCGCCGCCGCCCACTTGGCCGGCCAGCTCTCAGCCTTCCTTCAGCGAACCTCGGATGGCGTTCCAAAAGAACTACGGAATACAGAACGCCGGGTTGAGCTACAACCCGGGGTCGGCGGCCTACAGCTCGGGGTCGGCGGCCTACAGCTCGGGGTCGGCCACCTACCAGCCCGGGGTCAACAACCAGGGCATCAGATTACCCGTCGTCAACCCCAAAGAGATCGACGTTAGAACGGCGGCGTTGCAGAAGCAGAACTCGCGACAGGAAATGTTCCAGGACGGGCATAAGTTCCACAACTACCAGGTTTCGGGAGATAAGAAGAACTTCCTGAACGATCTGCCGCCGCGGTTCGCCAACCAGTACCGGTACTGGCAAGCGGCGCAAGAGAACCAGTTCAACGACAACAAGTTCAGGGACGACAGCTTCAAGCCCGGCTCCGACGTGTTCGACCTCCAGCCGCGGCCGACTTGGACGAGCCAGCCGCAGGCGCCCGACACTAGCTACCGCCCGGCGCCCGCCTCGTGGTGGAAGCCGGACAACCCCTCCACGAGCTTCAACTACTCCGCCCCGATGAATCCAATGAAGAGCAATTATTTCGCGCCTCCGATGAACACTAACATGCCGAACCCCTATCAAAATATGCCATTCAATCAGATGCAAAACAGCATGGGGCCGAAACCGGAAAATATGAACACGAACCAGCCGTATCTAAACATGCCTTCGACGATCGGCCAGCCGATGCAGACGCTGCAGAGTCTCGTTACGTCTCCCAACTTCAACTCCTCGTTGAACAGCTTCAGCTCGTATCCTGCCGCGGTCCCGTATGACGCTGCGATGTATCCTCAGTTCAGTAATATTGGATATCGGCCGCTACAAATGCAGAAGCCGCCGACCTTCCAGGACAAGGATCTGATGGATTTGGGAGTAGGTTTCGGGAATAATCTCGAACTCAAGCAACGGATGAGCTTTAACGAGCCGAAGGGCGAAATGAACGGGAATAAATTGGAACAAAATAAGGTATGTTAACGTAACCAGCCCTATATCCATACGGTAATATTTAAAGTGACATTGAGCGAAGGACGCATTCGTGCGTTTCGATGCCTTTGTGTTTACCCGGTTGCCCAAGAACGAGGGCAAAGTTTTTGCAGTGTATATAAGTATGTTTGTTTCTTTCTATATTACCTTCAGTAGCCTGAGCGGCTTGAGATTTCGACGAGTGGGATGTCCTTAGATGTTTTTTTTTAAATCCAGAGTCCGGCAAAAAAATTCCAATTTCTTTTAATAATAATACTTTCAGCCGGAGTGCTTGTGAGTGCATCAAATTCACTTGGAAATTTTAATCAGTAGCAAATGTTTTTCATCTTAACAATTTGGTTGGTGCCGACGCCGCCGTCTAGAGAAATATATTTTCCCCGTTACATGGTCTTCAGCCAGGTCTATTAGCTACATAAAGTCTGCGCCACGAAAGAAATCCTACGACAAAGATAGAAATTTAAGCTTTTTTAATAAACCGTACCTTTTTAATATCTCTACAGAACACAACACCTGAGCAGTAGTAGTAGATCGAATACTCTCATAGAGTTGTTAAGTTGATAATCAATTAAAGAGGAAACATTAAAACTGTAAATATCTCGCGAAAGCAGCGCCACTTCGGGGCTTCTTTTGTGGCGCGGACTCAACCAAGCCATCTGTTATAATTATAAATAAATGAAATATAAGAAAAATAAATTATATAATAAATATTACCTTCACAAAACTTAGTTTAAAATTACATTTTTCAATACCCCATTTATGATTTTAGATGGACAATACAGCCGGCGAAGCGCCGAGCAATACTTATTCGTTGTTCAGCGGGGCGCCGAGCACCGCTTCTTGGGGCTCCGCGCAAAATCATCCGCCACAGGTAAACTGTAGCTATTTTAGAACATTTGTTTCAAACAGAAGACGCGTGACGTCCCAATGTTTAGTCCAAGACATGCTTTAATTGGCCTCGGGCAGACTGCGCTCGACCGCTGACAGGAACAGATACGCTAGAATGTTCGTGCGAGCGAGACGGCAGTGTTTTCACCAAAGCTAGTAGTGCCTGTGGTAGTTTTTTCAGACAAACTATGAGATTACGTCACCGGTTTTCTGTTTGAAAACAAATAATATGATGTATTTTCTGAGCACTTGTAGTAAAAGTTCAATTCGCTAAATATGACTCGTTTCGCTCTTGGTTTGAACGCGCAGCTCGCACTAAACGCTTTATAGAAAATCCGGTCGATGTCACAAGCTCTGGTTCAGATTGTTCGTTTTGCTCCAGTCGCTGTGGTCGGGGCCCGGGCCTTCGCCCCTGGAGCGTCTCCTGGAGCAGCAGAAGCAGCTGAGCGCGCCCCCGGCTCCGCCCACGCCGCAATGACGGGGGGAGCCCCGCGCCACCGAGCGCACGCCTTACCCGGACTATACTAATTGTGATGTGAAAATTGTGGTACGCTAGTCCGACTCCAACCGAGGGAATACTGTATAATGTATTTCTGTTATAATTTGAACCCGTTGTCTGCCATCATGTCACTGTTGAGCATATTACTGTTTGCTCAATTTGTATCAAGACATACTCTAAGCATTCCTTAAAACATTGTACTGTATAGACGTTGACAAAGATTGAGTGAACTTCTCCACATTTTGCACGTTTTACCAATTAGTCATGTTGTAGAATAATTCGATCGTGTACCTTTTTTAAATGTCAAATATTATGTCGTTCTTTGGACTTTATGCAATGTTTGTTCAAAAGACATCTCACATTTTATTTTCGTGCACTCGGCCTTGGCCCCTATTCGGAGATATGTCAAATTGATGTCGATTTCGAGATTCCAATCTCGACTATCTCTCGTTTCGATTGCCTCCGACCAGTCGATGTATCTCGCACGCTAGCCATCGTGAATATCTCGAAATATAGCGTTGAGAAAAAGAAATCTCGAAGTCCGACATTTTTTCAGAGGTGAGATTGAATCACAGCTTTTGAGAATATGGACCCTGGATATTTTGTGCCTTTGGCGTAACATTAATATTTTCATAATACCGTGTAATCAAAAGATTTTTTACGAATTCGATAAAGAGATATTGAAAAGACAAAAAAAAATGTTTTGTGGCAGTGGTCAACAATAATCATTTTGCCTATAAAAGTGATAACTTTGTACTTTTCCATGTAAAGTTTTGTGGTCGATTGTTGATTAGTATTTTATAAATCCATCAAAATAGCGAGTGACTTAGAAGTGTCATAACCTCGCCCCCGCTGTGCGGGGTGAGGTATAAAACAGCTAACACTATAGACCTTACTAAAATAGCAACAAATTACATCAGTTTGTACTATTTTTCGTTTAAAGTTTTAATAAAGATGTTAGAAAAGGATGCAAATGCATTCGTACAATCGTAATTTAGAAGGTTGTTACTAGTTTACTCAATGCTAGTCAATGAAAGCTTTAGCCGTACCAATGCGAAAGTTGTTATATCTTCACGAAAAAGATCTTGCAGGTACATGTTTTTAGTTTAGTAGCATTATGTCGAAACAATAAAAATTATGAGGTGGTTTCTGTTTCAGTCGCTCTCGTGTACGCTATGCATTCACAGCGCTGTGAATGAATGAGTGAATGTGAATAAGAGAGCTGTTACACAGCTATTATTTTAGTAAGGTTTCTATAGCTTTAGTTAATATTCTGAGATTTTATTACCTCAAAAAGATTTGTTATTTTGATGGATACATTTTTATTCGGAAAGAGTAGCAGTGCTAGCATTTGAAATTGTTAGTAGTTATTTGATATGAGCCTTCATTAATATAGCAGTTTGATCATTTATTCTTCTTTTACAAAGAAGAATAAAAGACGCAAATATCAAATAAAATTTTCAGTTTTCTAGAAACGAATGTTATAACACAATAATTTTACTATTGATATAAAAATTTATAGACTGGTAAATATCGAACGACTATTTTTGCTGTGCCAAAATACTAACGTGTGTCACATTTATGTTGTATATTTTCACAAATTCACGTATGTATTTCCAATTGGCGATCTGTGTGAAGGTTGATATTTACTAGTTGATAATTTATTTTAAGCGTTTTGTCGTGATTTTAAGTGAAAACAAATTGTAATTTTTTTTTTTGCAACAACTTTTTTGTAATTAAAATGTTTTTGTTAACCTACTCGTTATTTATTCATTTATCTCTATTGGGGCGGGTAGTTACAACTAAAAAGAAATATTATACTCAGTCAATAATTTAAATTTTATTCATCAATAATAGTTCTAACCATAGTTATCACTGAATCTCGATAGTGCGTAAAAAAGCGTAACTAATTTACCTAATTGCATTATACAAAAATATTTACAATATTATGTATTGTTAATATATTAGATTTGAGTGAAGCGTAATGATGACAAACATTTGAGACGTAGAACAATACTATTAATTCAATTATAAATATTCAACTATTAAAAACACTATTTTGTTGGACTATGATGTAGGGAACAACACGATTCCTCTTAACTATTCCAATCTCACAACAACACCTTCAATTCTAGAAAACTTAAAAATTTTCTTGTGTCAAATTTCAAACAAATCAGCTAAATTTCTTCCACAAATTTTAAATGTTGTCTTTGAAGTGAGACAATCGTTCTATCATTTTAAAACATAAATTCAATGCATTATACAGGGTTATAAAAATGCTGTGTAGGGTATGGGTATGCTAAGCCGAAAGGGGCACAAAGTACTCATGATTGTGAACAACTTTTACTCGGGCATCAACCCAGAAATTGAGAAAAAAAAAACCAGCTGTTCCATACATTTTGCAGAGTGTCATTGACATTTTTCTATGGAACAGCTGGTTTTTTTTTCTCGATTTCAGGGTAAGTGCCATAGTAAAACTTGTTCATAATGATGACTACTATGAGCCCTTTTCGGCTTAGCATACCCTTTCCTTATAACCCTGTAGTAAAATATATGGTTAAATTAACTATACAGTCACCAGCAGCCTGCTATGGGATTGACAAAATAAATTCAATTAAATCCAAGCCAAATTCAAGGACAAAGTCGCTACTCCCGTCGCAACCACTGAATAATATTAAGTAGGCTGTGTCTCCGATTCCGGAGCCGGCAAAGGCGAAATAATGGAACGGTTGCCGGAGGTGCGGCCGACCTACTATCATCAGACCTGACACCGGAAGGGTTACAAGTTATCATAAAACAAAATAATAGCTTAATCTACTGTTATGCGACTCGGGTTTTTTTTTCGGGTCGCTTGCCCACTTCCGGCAGTCCTTCCAGTTGCCAGCTCCGGCAGCAGAGGCACTACCTAATAAACACATCGACAGTTCAAAACTCTAAAAGATATGTACAAATAATTGACAAACACAGGTTGCACATGACATTGGGCGGCATAATTAATGTAACAACTAACAATAATCTATTTATTTATAGGCGAGCAGCATAGGCTGATGTGCCTATATCACAGTGTTGAAATTTATTCAACATTCTGCTTAATTTTACACATATCTTACTTTAATTCATATTTGAATGTTTAATTGGTAATTTTATGTATCATTGCATCAGAAAATAAGAATCAAATCACTTTTTGGACCATATCTTAAAAGAATTTCGGGTAAATAACCCATGCATATGCATTTACCCTTACCCATTTATTTGTAACATGATAAAGTGAACTGAGATGACACTAAGATGTTTCATGATAAAGTGCATTCTTACAATAGTTTCATTCACTCTTACGTTGACTAGCTCACTTGGTTGGCTCGCGCCCTATTTATATAAATCTGTAATACTATTGGCACAATTACATTCCTTTATAGGTAAAACATAAAGGTTGTAAAATCGAATAAAAAGGTTTTTATTAAAAAAAATGTTAGGTATGTATTTAGTAAAAGTGGTATAACACATGCAACTACCATCATGCATTTCATTCAAGGCCTCAGGGACGCACCAATTTCTTCAATATTTCCTTACCATTACACGAGCAACGCGAATGGTCCAATCCACGCTAAAAAGCTTATCATCAATCACCCACAAATCATTAATTTAATCCCGACCACAGATTACACCTATAGAAATCGTACTATGACATCTTGTTCCGACAAAAACGCACCAAAATTATAGCGCGGGTTGCGGGGACTGAGTCAACGCATTCTCATTGGTTATCTCTATCCTACTTGCGGCTAACAATGAACAAATGATAATGAATTTTTAAAAGTGTATTTTGTAACAACGCGTAGAACGCTTCGCTCGCCCTGAGTGCGGAACCTAGGAGGATCTGTGGCCTCAATTAAAGATTTTCATGTTCTGTTCCCCTTCTACCACTACGTTTTTTATAGATATATGGATATATCTGATATTCTGAAGGACTCCTTTCAAAACTCTCGCTACCATATTAGTGTCTAGGCGATAACAAGCCGACATATCTACATACGAAATAAGAGATATGTTCACCAATGCCATCCTTTACATTCACAATAATTCATTCCCTACGTATTTGTAAAATAATTCAATGTTTTCAACTCAAGTGAACATGTCGTAAGCATAATATATATATAATTTATCCAAATAATGTACACAACCAATTTTAATATGAATTGAATTTAATGTGAACGAAAGTTAAGGACTAAATTTCATTCCTTTTTTAGGTTCTTCTATTTAATAATGATAATACAAATGATCACTTGACATACCTAATTTAGAAAATTACATACGGAATTCAAATTTCATTGAGCGAATCTAAGCTCTTCAAAAGAGTGAGACGAGATAACGATATAATTTTCTCTAATCTTATCCGACTTTCTCTCTTCTCACTTATTAAAAATACACGATGAGCTTTCTTTGACATCGATCATATCATATTTAACGGCCAACTAAACAACCAATCCACTCTAACATCATAATTTGTAAACACAGTTTTGTTTACTCATAATTCTAGGAAATAGAAGTCACATACAGCGCCTCTTGTTCAGTGTAAGGTTTTGAATGTCCTACGTCTTTTGTCCTTGTTTTACAGAAAATACTTCAGATTTTCCATCAAAGCCTCAGCGAGCGCGTTCTCAGGCAATATCTATTTTACTATTTTTCACAGGTAATAGTCATTGAAGTACTCATTGGGAGCGAGAGAGACGCTTGCGCTAAAATCATCCCGTTATATCATTAATTTCCTGGAGTATCTCTTACAAATAGGATTTGTCGTGCCAATTTATAACTTATTTAACTGTATCGTGGGCAATCAATTCACAATTCAATTTATCCTCGGTCACGGTAGAAGGTCATTTCAGTACAGCTTGATGGAGTAGACGTTTAAAAATATACCTTAATGGTAATGTCGTTAGGATGTTGTTCGGTCTCACGTTTCACACTGTCGTTCGACCGAGAAGTTGTAAGAGTATTCTCGGTCGAGATCGAAGCGCGTGCGCCGCTTGATCGACGGTAATTGCGTCTGAAACGAAACAAAGCAAAGAAATCAAACGAGGTTTCATGGTCAAGTAAGTAACAACACTCTTACAGGATGAATGCAACTGTTGAATTGATTTGGATGTCAGTGCAGTGTACAGACGTTGTCGATTACCATCTATCTAGATATATACATTTTAATATTTTTAAAGTAATCTAAAGACGGCTCTGTAATTTTTGCCATCCTATTCTCTCACATATTGAAATGAATGGAGATGCAGATAAATAATAGATACTATTAAGATACTTTTAAACATGTACCGACTTTGTCACCCACGCAGGCTAAAAAAATCGAATTTGATAAATTTAAATTAAATAATTTAGAGAGACCTAGTGCCTAGGATGACGAATATAATAATAGGGTTGTGGCAGTGATAAATGTACGAAACAAAAGTAATGTCAGTATTATACATGTCAGATTAACTCTTAGAAGCAGGTTCTTCGTCCATCTCATCTTGAAAACCAGTGAAAATGAAAATAGGAACATTCAATTTACTTTAATCTCCACTTAGTTCCATATTTTAACTATCCAGAGATTATCATTATGTTTGCTTACGAGAGTGTCACTCGGCAGCCCTCTCAGCTTGGGGTTGAGCAGGAAGGGCACGCCCTCCATGGCGTTGTATCCGCCCAGCGTCTGGTAGACGGCGTTCCGTGGCAGAGGCGCCGGGTTCTTCTTCCGCGCGGCGCCCGCGGGCGAGGCGGGGCTCGCCGGGCTCGGGGACGCGGCGGACGGCGGCCTGCGGTCAACGACACTGAAAAACTTCCGAATTCGTTTTCGATCTATTCCTATTATGAAAGGTTTGCAAACAATAATGGCGAAAAAACTTAAAATACTTAATAGATGTGTAACCCACCCTCGAAGGGTGATCGAAGCATATCCACCATGCTGGCTCATTGTGGATTGGATACACATACGCCATCGAATTTCTTCAACGGAAAATATGCCGGTTTCTTCACGATGTTTTCCTTCACCAAAAAGCCAGTGGTATAACCGTAAGTTCCACTCGCCCGGGTTCGAACCCGCGACCCCACGAACACGAGGCGAACTTTCTCGGTTTATCTTTTTAGCATATCGGCTGCTTTGAACTGTATTTAGCAAAAGAAAACAAAGATTTCTGCGTGCACATTGTACAGTTAGTATGCGCATACCTCGGAGCAGGTCTCGAGGGCTTGATGTTGTAGGAAGGGCTGAGCGCCTCGTAGTCGTGGTCGGAGGTGAACTCCTCGATGCGCGGGTAGCCGGGGGACTGCAGGTTCAGGTGGTTCAGATCTGACACTAGCGGGGACAGCTTCGGAGGCCGCTCGGGGACTTGCCGCAATCTGTATACAAAGCATTTAACTCACAATTAAAGAAACTGACATACAAAGACAATTAGGGGGTTTTAGTGGGTAAAATCGGACATACGACGGTAAAATACCCCGGCCCGTCTACCTTAGTTGGTAGTGCGTCTACTTTGTAAGCAGGAGGTCCCAGATTCGACTCCCAGCCGGCAGATGTTTGAGTGATGAATTTAAATGTAAATGTTATTGAAATTATATATTTCTTGTCAACACCCCAAGCGGGACGTCAGTCGCAGGTCTTGTCGCCCCCTTATAGAATTAAAATAAATGTCTTTGCGTGTGTTTTGGCATCCCCGACACAGGGTGACCTACATTTGAGGATATAATCATATGTATCTTCATATCTTTTGAAGATATCCCCCTTGGCAACAAAATAAGCTGTCTTATCTTTTATTGTGAGGAGCACAGACAAGACTCGCAGTAAATCTGTTTCATAGATATATCTTCCGTCGACCCCTTATAGAAAGAGGGTTCCCAGTTTGCTACGGAACCCTGAAAACGTTAACGGCCTACTTTGATAAAAATGTGATTTTCTATTTAGAGCCCTTTAATAGTTCTGTTTATTAGTTGTAGTTAATAGTTATGTATATAGATTAAAAATCTTTATTTATTTATTTTTTGGTTCCTTCATCCATATCAGGAAAACAACATTACATATCATATTCGCGAGAACAATAATAATTGTAAAGACCTCGATTTACACACATATTTTTTCGGTGGCGCTCGGAACCTCTATTGTATTTTCAAGTGATTATTACACTAATAATGAGGTAATAATAATATCTAGGTTTGCATGAAACAGTTTATGGTTTAGATGTAATTAGCATATATTTGGTTATTTTGACTAGCGCACGCTTTAGCCATCTCTTTTCATCTGCGCTCGAAACTGTATAGCGCTATCTTTTTCTCGAAATACCCTCTTAACTAAATGAAATGTGTCTGGTATCACTACTTGACTGTACACTTGTTTTCGCTTTGTAAAATCTATTTTGGGTACCAAGTGTTTTCCTTCCTCATAAATCAATCAGTCGTCATCGTTCACACGTTCTCCTTCAGTTCAAACCACCAACAAAATATGCACCGAAGCAAAGCAAACGCACTTCTCTTATCAAATATCCTATTTCTCGTACATTACGAGAAATGTGATACCCTTGAGACGGGGAGGGAAGACTACTTTCAACCTGTGTTTCTGGCGAAGCAGGCCGATCCAGTTTCACTAGTAGATAATGAAATAAGATGTTTTGCAACTGTTATTTTAGCTTTGCTTATGCTTGCTAATGGTTTGCTAGGCAATTTTTTTGTTATTTATAGGCTTGCGTTTGACTGCCATCACGTCTGATGTTAAACGAGGATGCAGCCTACGATGGAACACGCTTGCCTAGAAGAAACCGATTCACCCGCGACTTGAAGACACCCAGATTATAATTATCAGGAAAAACCGTTTATACCTGATTACTTCGGAACCAGACTAAACTTTCTTACATGGTCCAGCAGGCCTAGCACGGGCGTCGGGATAAAATTTTGTCCGCCATATTTATCCCGCGAGAAGGGGACGGATGTATCCATATTCTAGCTTTTTCACGTTGACGCGAAGACAAAACGGATGGACATAACTTTATCCCGGCGCCCGTGCTAGGCCTGCTGGTCTTATGTCGCGTTACCGCATGACGTCGCTTGCAGATACATCACACTAATATTATAAATGCGAAAGTATGTGCGTAAATATGTTTGTTCCCATTAAACTCTGTAACAGCTGAACATATTTGGATGAAATTTGGTATAGAGGAAGCTTATACACTGGATTAACACATAGGCTACTTTTATCCCGAAGAAATTAACAGTTCCTGTAGGATAGCGGGTCAAACCGCGGGGCGCAGCTAGTGTTTCAATAAAAAATACCGCAATGGCAGGTTTATCTACAAACACGGTTTGTGATAGTAAATATTGTTGCATTGTTGCACAACAACATCTCTGTTGTTAGGTTATGATGATATGTTGCGTTGGTACAATTAACTATTTTTGTAAATTACATTATTGTTCAGTGACTGATAACAATATAGGAATGTCGCAGTAGTAACAATGAGCTGTTTATGGCAAAAACGGCCAGCAGTGCAGTTAGTATCCAATGACGATATGTTTAATGGTACCGTCCATGACATCAAACCAATATTATAAATGCGAAAGTAACTCTGTGTCTCTGTCTGGGTGTTTGTCGCGTTTTCACAGCTATAAGGCTGAACTTATCGACCTGCATTTTTGCATAGATATAGCTTAAGGGTTGGAGACGGAGATAGGAGACTTTTATTTTATTTTTTAGGTCAACGCGAACGAAGTCGCGGGCAACAGCTATTATATTATAAATGCGAAACTTTGAAAAAAGTGCGTAAGTTACCACTCAACTCCGTATCGTCTAATGGGATCTCAATGAAATTTGGTATGGAATAAGCTTATCCCCCCCATGCCCATGATTGATAGGGCCCGAAAAGCCAGCCAATCATACGTTTTCTGATTGATAAGGATATGTTTTTTTATTGTAGTGGTAGAGCTCTCTTGCAGAGTCCGCCTGGGGAAGTGCCACCTTTGCCACTTATTCAACCGCCAAGCAGTAGTGTGCAAGCATTACTGTGTTCAACATCTAACAACTCTTGGTGACGAGCGCAGTGCATTGCCGCGCATAGTGTTAAACTGTTGAAGTTCAAAATTCTGGGTGACACTGAACTGTTATAACATCAGGTGAGAGACTTGCTCGTATCGTCACCGAGTAACATAAATATATATATATTTCCGTGAGAGGCAGTTAAGAGGTGATACGTTGTCTGCCGATGACCGGTACCCACCTCCCGTTGGCCTCGGGCGTGACGCTCGAGGCGACGTTCTCGTACTCGTTGGGCGCGTGCGTCGGCGACGAGTCCGCGCTGCCGCCGCCCACCTTGTAGCACACCACCTTGCCGTTTATCTCGCTGGAACGATACTACTCGCTTACTACGTGTTATGGGGCACCGACGTGCCCCTGTGCCTGGGCCTGGGAGTTACAGCGATGCTACCAAACACAAAACTCACTGACAGACTATTAAGTAGTTATTGTGCAAAACTCAAGCAACTTTAGTAAAATGATTGACTTCATCTTAACTGTAATTTTTATCTTAATATATAAAAGGCGATGTGTGTATACAGGGTTATAAGGAAAGGGGCTCATAGTACTCATCATTATGAACAACTTTTAGTATTGGACCAAGCCTGATATCGAGAAAAAGTAATGAGCTGTTCCATAGATAGCTCCAGCGTATGATCCTGTGAAGTTTGGTACCCGTGTGAAGCTGGGTCTGGTCGCTAGTTAATGAAAATGACTAACTATGCACGCGGTTTTTCGTTTTTACTATACAAACCTCGTATTGGTGAACAAAAGAAAAGATATTATATTCAAATAGGTCGAGCCATTTTCGAGTTTAGCGAGACTAACGCACGGCAATTGATATGTTATAATTATGTAAGTAAGTGGGTTTGAAGTTACTCTATTACAACCGGTTGCTAATCTTATTTGCCAACGCCACTGGATTCTGCACATAATCGAATCAATGATAATGTTCAAAATTCTCCTTGCAAATAAATTCTATCACTGCCGCTTGACTGCCTGCTGAGGCCGAATATGCAGCTCGACGGTAATGATACAGCTGGACCATTCGTGCGCTTTTGATTATTTAGCGCGTTTTGTTCGAAAAACGCACATTTCGAGATCTGCATAACAATTCGGCGACGTACTTGAACCGGCAGCGCTGGCCGCAAAATGACGCACATTGAATGCCTACTGCATATGTACTGACCCGGCGAGTATGAAGCCAGCGGGCGCCTGCCGCATGCGCGAGCAGACGATCACGTCGGTGACGGGCGGCGCGGGCGGCAGCGCGGCGGCGTGCCGCGACACGCGCGTGCACAGCCGCCGCTTGCCCGCGCGCCCCGCCACGCTGAACCCGAGCGGCGCCGGCCCGCGCTCGCCGATCACCGCCACGCCGTCCATCACGTACCCCGGCACACCTGCACCAATCATTCAATACTAGTTCTAACCCAGACATAACAAAACTGCAACAAGATTTGGGACTTCTTCTGACGCATTTTTTGTTAACTTGAACTTTCGACAATGCTTTACGATGGCTAGTTATTGTTACGAGCTTCCCACACTAAGAAACTCTAATTAAAATTTACAAACGGTCGAGGCCAAACCTCTCACCGTTGGTCGTACGGCGTTATTCATATACATTATAGGGCTTTCGCACTTGTAAGCTGTGAGAAAGTCCTAATAAATTAGCGATCCTGACCTGAATAATACTGAATGCGACCTTTTCCTCTATTATTAGACAGAGTTCCTTGTACAGGTTTGAAGTTATCTCATCCTTTCCTTGTCTCATATAGTCGAGGGTGATGCATCTTCATGAATATTTATGTTTTTATCACGACTCATTATTTCGTAATGACTCACTTAGGGAATTTGAGTAAACGTGGAATTAGCGTGGTTCATCAAACTGTGTAAGTAGTTTCTCGATTTTATGATATCATAGGTTTTTAGAGACATTAAATTCTCTGAATTGTCATACTTTGGTTATTTCTAATTAGTAATGGAGAATAAGCAGCTTACTAAGTTGTTTGACTACATTTTTGTAGAGCACGTTCAAGTGATTATTTGAAGTTTTTTTTTAAAAGGTTGCTGAAATCTGATTGTATAAGGTACCTTTTTTGTTTATACTCCGAGTGATGAGACGAGCAAGTCGTTGGCCAGATGGTCCACTTGCCCATAAAAGTTCCCTGATATATGTTGGATTTAATAGAAATACGATACAATACAATATTACTCCATAGTTACATGTCGAAAATCAATAAGGAAATGTATAGGAACTCAGCGGAGTATGCCTCGATGCCTTTTCCAGATTGATTTTTGCGTTTGCCTATACAAGTCAATTAGAGGGACAAGGCGTCATAGAATTGCCTAAAAGTCGGTTCTTTAGTATCACTCTAAGACTAAGGTAGGATCATCGTGCATCGTGCGATGATCACTACATTCGGTTGTCACATACATTTTACATACATTCGTTTTAAAACGGTGCGGTCACTTTACAAACGTTCTTAGATTGGAATGTAAGAATACATTCCAATCTAAGAACGCTTGTTAAGTGACCGCGCCGTTTCAAATAATAGTATGAATGAGTCAACGTCTAAAGTTCAAATGGGTAATAGAAATACAGTCATTATCAACGGAGCTAAAGAAAAATCCTAATAATGAGTGTGTTTTAAATTACTTTTTACGCGGTGGCGCTGATGGCCTTTTATGCCAAAACAGAGTACTGATTGTACTTCATCATCATCATCATCAGCCATAAGACACAAAAATATATACTTTACCATAGAGAAATTATACTGAGAATGCTTATGTATATAAGCATGATGATGATGATGTATATAAGCTTATGCTTATGTCCTCAGAAAGTAGCGTAGCTCGATTGTAGTATGTACTAATAAGGACGTAAGATGGCGCTAGTACTTTAATCTGCGACATGATCGTCACAATTTCGGCTTGACTTGAAATACAAACCCAAACTAACTCGTATTCGTAATGTAGGAAACATCATTTTTAAGTCGTATATTGCAATCTAATTTGAACTAAATCTTTAATAGCGGACATATACTAATACTATTTTCATCGGCTTTTATACCGGTGAAAGCCGGTAAATCACCTCATCAGCTGACTAAATACGTAAGCACCATCTAGTTTTAAGCAGATTTTTCGGGGGACACTTTTTTGTATGAAGTGGTTTTTCTTCTCGTGTAGATTTTCTTTGCTTTTACATACACCTAAAAATATGTCCTTCTGTATGCAACAAGTAAACAAAGGCAAGCATTTCTAAGTAATCTAATCTGATATTTCAATGGGGTTTTTTACCTGCTTCTCACATATAAAAATCCCAGGCCTAGTCCTTGACTTTAATAATTGTGTGCCCTAATTCAATAAGCTGTTACCACTACTACAACCGGAACAACTAGTATTCAATCTGTGGCTACGACGTCAATTCGCTAGTTACGGCTATTGAGTAATCAAAACGATCGGAATGATTGACGACTGGCGCGACCTTCCTCCCGCCTCAATGAAAGTGAACCCGCTGTGATATTTCGGTACGCAAATGCTTTAGGGCATCATGGGCGTTTTAGGACCGGTTTAAAATTAACTACATTCATTTCTTGTAGTAAGTGCGTTGTTTTAACGATGCTATCGTAGAATAGACAATCAACGGGGACCTACAATTTAAAATGTTCAATTTTTAACCCTTGCTCTAAGCCATGTCAGAGCCATTCAGGCGCCCTAAAAACTCTGATATAAGGACTACCCAAGCGGCCCATACTGACTTCATTACCTTTTACTATTGGCTGCTTCACAATCACTCCATCAATGTCACATGAAACGCTGCGATTTTGTATATCCGCCCAGTGTAAATGCCAGTACGGACACCCATCTCCCCTGATGTTTCAAACACATAGACGAGGTACACCATAAACACTCATTTTTCGTACTGAGTCAAAGACTTTTTAACGTGCCATAAGAATCTGATAAAAATGTTATTTAGTCACACAGGTTGAATATTCTTTAGGTTGGTTATTTCATTGTTTCCTACCTCCCATGCTTTATTTCAGCCGCCAATAACACACCTAGCTCGCTAACAGCCGGTTTCAGTTTAAAAATATGAGGATACTTAATTAAGACCCTCCGTTGAGTTAGCGGGACAGACGCACCCGTCTCGGAGGGCTTTGAACTTCACAATCATAAGCAGCTTTCATACAGAAGAGATTGTGATAGCTAACTACACGGTGACCCACTTGTGTTTCAATGGCGCGTCTTGTTTCAACTTATCACTAGACAACGGAGTAGAGTTTGATACAGTTCTGTAAAATAACGGTCATTGTTTGTTTGTAAAAGTTTTATGGATCATTGTCTGCGATCAATACGTCATTGGCCCTGACAGTTTATGTAGCGAGTTATTTAAGTCGTGTATGTAGCGGTTTAGTTTATTTTTGCATAGACGCGTCAGACCTGCGTAACAGCATAAGGCATATAGGTCAATTTTACATTAAAAGTATTTAACTAAATCGACCCTAGCTTTTAGTTTGTCAAAATAAAATCTTGGTACATAAATATTTACCCTAGACTAGATTAGAGAGGGGTTTCCAGATTCGCGCGCGCATGCCCTACAAAGCCTGAGTTTTACAAAGTAATAGTTGTTTAGCGATATACATATTTAGAGGCAGTTGTGTAACAAAAAAGTCTCTAGTTTTCATCATACAGAAGGTTGAGAATAATTATTTTTAATATGTATGGAAGAAAATAATTGTTTTAACTATTCATATCAAGAAAGTGATAGCTTAATGAGTAGTATTGCGTACTTTTGAAACTCGGGGAGCTAATTTACTATGAATATTTTCAATGCCGTCCTCGGTGCATACGCGTAGATATCTTTCATTAATAATATTGCAATGTGCGACAGAGGTACGAGGTACGATAACTCCGACACGAGAGGATCCCGACTATTGTCTCAAAGCTACTTTAGTACATATTGGGGTATTCACATAAATTTACATTTCCAGTTACTGATTCATTCCAGCACCTCATGAAGAATCAAAGTGGGAAGCTGTGATGACTTACTGTCGTTGCGCCTACGCAGCTCCGAATCATTCAATCAATTTCAAAATTTCCTTTTTTCACGTTTGAGGAAAAAATAATGTTAGTTAAAACGATAGAGGACTTGTACTATGTGCTAATGTCCTTAGAAAGATGCGTAAATCTATTGTAGTACTGATAAGGGTAAGATGTCGCTACTACTTTAATCTGCGACATAATCGTCACAATTTCTGCTTGTCTTAAAATAGAAACCCGAGCTAACTCATTCGTTATGGTACGGAGAAAAAACGTGAGTGAATATGAATATTTTTGTATTCAATAATATCAGTAAAATTATAAATTTTATATTTTACCTGCTTTTACAGTTTAGCTGTTACCCGCGACTTCGTTCGCGTGTACCTACAAAAAAAAAGTAGCTTATGTCCGTCCTATGCAAAAATTCAGGTCGATCCGATCAACCGTTTAGCCGTGATAACGCGACAAACACCCAGACAGAGAGACAGAGTTACTTTCGAATTTATAATATTAGTTAGGATTAGGATTTGTAAAACTCGCTAAGTTCTCAAGAGATGACGTTGAAAACATTATTTTTGGAAGCATATTTTTTACGTAGTACATTGCAATCTAAGTTGAACTAAACCTTAAACTGCTACATACTATACTATTGCTTGCATATATTTTTTATTATATACTATTACTATTTCTATATTAAACCATATTTTCATCGGATTTTATAGCGGTTGGACTTTAGCTGACTAAATATGCCATCTAGTTTTAAGCAGATTTTTCGGGGGTACACTTTTTTGTATGATATTGTTATTCTTCTCAAGCAGATTTTCTTTGGTAAAAACGTACGTTCGCGGATTTCGGGCTCGTGAAGTATTTCTAGGTTGTCTAAAAAATAATCTAAACCATCATGAAATCAAAATGAAAAGCTGCTGGTTGACAATTTCACTAATCCCACACTAAGGGCCGCTTACAGTGAGATTTAGTTGTCAGGGCTGGTCTGTTTATATAATATAACAACTACATAAGATAGTTTCGTAAGCCCCATCAAAGTATCAATAGAAACCTTAGTACTTTCCGCGTCTGTTAATGTACATTACAGTGCACATTACACGTGTAGGTAGGTAGTACATCGCACATTGTAAGGATTAGCGTAACTTAAGCACGTGGAGCTCTGATCCCTAATTAGAACTGTTTAATCAGACGGAAAATCAATGAGCTGCTCGGGTTACTGTACTTGCTATACTCACTACTCAGTGAGCTTGCAAGAAGCTGTCGGTATTACAAGCAACCTTTCTAGGGCAAAACCTCAGGCGCGGGTCACGGGTTTCGAGGTTTTTTTTTGTTATAACTATTACTTAATTTGTGGGAAGCTTCGAAGAAACATTGCGTGAGAAACATAGCTGTTACTCACGACTTCGGTCGCGCAGACCTAAAAAAAAAAAGTTGGCGATGTCCGTCTAAACTATGTCTATGCAAAAATTCAGGTCGTTCCGTTCAGCCGTTTAGCCGTGATAATGGTACAAACACCTAGACAGAGAGATGAGAGACAGATAGACAGAGTTACTTTCGCATTTATACTATTAGTTATGATGGATCTCCAACAGAAGTTACACATTACATTGAAACATATTTGTTATGATTTTTTATTTCAATTTAATTATTTTTTTATATAATTGTTGCAAATAATAATTTATTGACATAATTACTTATACATTCACTAACTGTAATAATTTACAGTAATTTTGTACGACATTGTATTATATTATTATTATGATTTGTGTGTATGGTTGACTAATGTAATTGGCGTATTGTGCCGTTTTAGTTAATAAATAAATAATAAACATAGGCATCAAGCTGGGTGCACCCCAAATTGCAGGAGACCAATGCACGCACATGGAGGTACGACTACACTAAATTGAGAATATTTTTTTGCTGTATAAAGAGTACAAAAGTGCCGGCAAATATCTTAAAAAATGACGTCATCTGCACAGCAATCAAATCTCTGGTGGCGCGAAATTTTCACGGGGAGATTCGACTTACGTGTCCCCCAATACGCCATTTGCGGTAAACAGCTCAAGATGGTTTGCCGGCCACTTAATATATGGAAAACTTTAAGGAAACTTTTTGTTAATATTTCCTTTTGACGTTATAATTGGGACTACCCATACCTAGGACGCTAGCTAGGCGTAAGTGTTCTGTGACGTTACAAACCCGCGAACTACCTTACTCAATCGGTGGTCGTTTGGAAGAAATCGCTCTTAGCGATAAGACCGTCTTTTTGTGGTTATCTCTAATGTATTATTCTTGTAAATCAATGTAGTACAAGGCATCATGAAGGATTGCATACTGCGGTAACTTTCAATCAAAGAAACGATTTATACCTATGTTTGTTGTTCTGGAAATTTCAACTTACCCTCAGATTTTGACAGGCAAATATAGTGGCTGGGCTTCTTGCCAAACAGTCCATTTTGGCGAAGCAGGCCTGCGTCCGCGTCCTCGTCGTAGGTCCGGCTGACGGGCCAGTACCCCGTGGGGCATTTGGCTACACTCTCCACAATCTGGAGTGACAGCAGCGGCCGCTCGTCGGGCAGCGCGCCGCCGAGCGCGCTCAGGACTTTGGACATTGTCGCTTATGACATGGTTCAGTCAGATTCAGTCTTGTGGTATTGCACACGGTTTGGCTTACTTCAGTCTCGTGGTAGGTGGCACCTGAAACAAAGTGTTTAAGTTAGGTTTTAATAACAACTATTAATTAGCGTCGGACTGAGACTCGCGAATGTTGACTTGTTCCCGTACTCTAAGGCCTTCGCTTCGCTATATAAGTCAATACCACAGATCACACTAGATACCGCATTACAAGATTCGTTGTTCCTACAAAACTTACTGATGCATGGTGCGCTTCGAGCTTCCAGAAGCAGAATCTATTGTGTGATCTGTGGTCAATAGCAATGATTATTTCTTATCAATCAAAGATAAATTTTGTAACTTAATAATTAATATAATTTGTTTAGTAGTAACTGCTACTAAATACTACACTAAGAAGGTCCTGTTGTGTTCTTTTACAACTTTAGTTGATACTAGCTTTTCCCTGCGGCTTCACCTGCACTGAAATAGTGAAGCTTTCTATTTGTGAAGGAATTTCATTAGAATTTGTTCGGTACATCTAAAGAACATTCAAACAAAATTACAAAGTTTACTTCTGTATAAAATTACACTATCACACTAATAATATTATAAATGCGAAAGTTTGTGTGTAAGTATGTTTGTTCCTGTTCAACTCTGTAACGGCTGAACGGATTTGAATGAAATTGGGTATGGAGTGAGCTTACACTTTGGATTAACACATAATTATAGGCTACTTTTTAAACCGAAAAATTATTCGGTTTCTGTAGAATAGCAGGTGAAACCGCTGGGCGCAGCTAGTAAGTACATATTCATGCAGATTATATGCCCTGTTATCAATTTCTAATTATTACAAAGTTATGCAGTAGTTTAAACAAACATTAAACAACATGGGCCATACAAGTACAATGCAACAGTTGTTAAGAAATAGGTTAAGTAGAAAGCCAATTGAGTTATAGAATGCACCTGGCGAGCTTCTCGTGTAGACAAACACTGTAATTGTTCACTAACCCACTTCTACAGCTAAGTTGTGTATGCAGGGGCATTCTGGTGTCCACGGCCAGTTATTGTTACGAGCCTTGTGGCTCAGTGGGTGGATTTCCGCCTTATGATCTATAGGTTGTGGGTTTGATTCCCACCCAGGACAAACATTTGTGTGATGAACATGGATGTTTGTTCTTTGTCTGGGTGTTACTATGTATGTATTTATAAAATATAAAGAAATTATTTATGTATTCTATCACTTATCTGGTTCCCATAATACAAACTTGCTTGAAGTGGCTACATGAATTAAGATTAATTTTGGTTAGTGGTAGATTATGGCATAAAAAAACTCAAAGGTTTCTGTAGGCGAGCAGGTGAAACAGTGAGGTGCTGCTATTTCATAGTTAAGTGTGTTTGGATAAGCATTTGAGCTATCTTGCCAGATACCTTCTAGGTAGTGCAATCTAATGAGTCAATGAGTAGTTGCGTAACTTATCTTACATGCAAAATAGCACTAACAGGATGTGCCATTATCAGATTTATTGTTTACGTAGTGTTTAGCGGTACCATTGGTCCTACTTACTATAAATCAATCTTACTGTAATTAGTGATTTCAGTAGTAAACAATTTTTAAGCATGCTGTGTTCAAAACAAGAAGAATGTATACATTAACAGAAGTCTATAACATGTATAACCAGTTTTGTGAACCTATTAAGAATAGAGTACACCGCCGTCTCTTATATACAAAAAGCCTGGTCTGTTACCCACCCCTAAACGTTATACGATTTCGATGATTTTTTTATATGTTATCGAGGTAACTTGCTTAAACTTACTGGTAACTTGGTGCTTAAAGTAACAATTTTTTTGCGTCGACAATACGACGAAGTGGAGTAGTTGTTGTTAGAATACCATAAACATTAAAAAAAAAAAAAAAAAAACATCGGGGCATAGATTATAGTTTACCCACGCCATTGACACAAAAACAAAAAATTTATTTTGACCGAGCGAAGCGAAGGTTTCAGTGTTTACTGGGACAAATCGGTATTTGTATGTATGTTTGTCTGTTTGTGTGTATATTTGTCCGATAATAACTTGCGAACCGTTGATCCGATCTTCATGAAATTTTGTAGGCAAGTAGTTCATTTCAGTACAACTTTTAAGTTCGAATATGATCTAAATCGGTCCAGGGGTTGTGAAGATATAGGGGTCGCGAGGTCTCAGTTCGCCGCGAACTACTAGTAATATTTAGGGGGCGATAATAGACTACTCCCGAAACGCTAATATCATCAAAAAGTTAGGAAAATTCACTAACTCTCTCTATCACACGCACGAGAAACAGTGCGACAGCTATATAATTTCAAATATCGAATGCGCCAAAACATCGCGGAAGGACTATCCTATAATAAAAAAACTATTATGATATTTGTGTAAATATTTAAAATGGGCAAACAAAAAAACACAAAAACAAGTGTTATTATCAAAAGATTAACAAGAAATCTAAATGCAAAATGTAGCTTAGCCCTTCGGTCGTAAAGAGGAATGCAACAACACTTCAGTCATCAAAATCAGTCAAGTCATTTACCCCTGAATACTGAAATGTTTGTTAACTTTGACGACAGATTAAGTTTGTTGCTGCCTTTGTCATTTGCTTAGTGCCAGACAAAGGCAGCATTAGAATTAATCTGTTGTCAAAGTTAACAAGTGTTTCAGTATTCGGGGGTTAGGCTATAAAAGGTACTGTACAAACTGACATAAAAACTTACAAACTAACATATACTCCAAAAATTTTACCCTCCATCTTGGACAGTTGGGTAGAAAACATTCTAGAGCATACAGTTGAGGCAAGCTGATGTACCTACCCACTTGCTAATTTTTAGTAACCTAGTTCTAAAGCCACTGTGTCTAACTGTATGTAATGACAAATACTCAATGAGGAGCATTAAGAGGGTATTTCGAGAGAAAGATAGCACTATACACTTTAGCACACAAATGAAAAGAGATGGCTTAAGCACACACTAGTCAAAAAAAACAGTTAATTGCTAATTACATCTAAACCAGTAAATCAATCTATATTCTGTTTCACACAAACGTAGATATTATGAATACCTCACTATCAGTGTAATAATCACTTGAATATACACTAGGGGTTCCAAGCGCCAATGAAAAATGTGTGTAAATCGAGGATTTTTCAATATTTATTTTTTTATCGAGAAAATGTCATGTAATCATTTTTTCCCACCATCCAATACTAGATGACAGAACCAAAAAAACATATATCTCAAAATAAGATTTTTATTTTATAAAAATATTGAATAACTAATGGGGCAGTTAATAGAAAAATCACATTTTTATCAAACGCCATTAAGTAAGAAATATTCTGGAGCTCTTCAATATTGTTTTGAATGACTAATGTTTGCTATCCTTTTTCATCTTAGAAACATAAGATAACTACCTACTTACATGCATAATTTAATACCTAGTGATAGGTGATATAATAATTATGGCAATAAAAACAAAATACAAGCTCTTTTTATATGAACCTTTTTACTATGATTATTTTTTGCTAAAATGTTTGTTAACATTGAATAATTTTTAATTTAGAAGACTTGATGCACTTGTCCAGGTTTTCTTTACTTTGAAGAACTAATGAGCTGTACCTAGATAAGTACAGATTTGATGAAGACATACCTTGTCCAAAATAGGTTGGGAACTCTCAATATCCAAACAAATAAGAGACACATACACAGTTATCATTCGGAGAGAATAAAATATAATTTAGGCACAGACAGAGAGCGAAGTCGGATGGTTATCTACCACAATGCACAACTTATCAGCAAGACACACAATGAAAATAATCCTAATATATTCTGGGCGTATGAATGCACTGGTTACGTGGGCGACCGACTTGGCTCAGTTCCATCGAGCGAGTGCGGCCGAGGACGCGTGCACCGCCACAACTACATAATTACAATTAAATTCGTAGGTCTACAGTGGAACAATGACCCCCACCAGATGACCCTTGTTCGACCCGATATTTCAAGGGAATACTCCAGTAGCAAAACAAACAAACAATGCAGCTTACCGTAGTCATGGGAATTACGCGAGATCTACGCCCATGGAATATGTACTCTCTTGTTGAAGCATAAGCCTCCTTTTCATGAAGAAACAATGAGATTTTCTCATATGTCACTACATTCTAATTCACAAAAAGCTTTCAATATTTCTGTTGTTTATTGGCCGAAGACACCTTTCAAGCGAGAAAATAATATAGCACATTTGATTTCTATCACTATAATTTATAATCTTTTATTTTTGAAGAAAAAGAAAAAATGAAATACTTTTTCGGGTTTTGTTAAACTGAGTTGCCATATTAAAAAAAAACTGCTATTTTTCTTTTTACATTACCGATTTTGACATTATTTTATTTTATTTAACTGATTTAGATTATATTGTTACTTGAGATAAGTTTTATTTGTACTCTTATGGGTTTATCTGGGTTAATCCCAGATCTGTGTCACCCATCAATCATCTATGCATGTCTTCTTTGCCTGTCTTTAAGGAAAAAAACGCGTTCTAGCACTCTTTGAAGGGGGTGTATTGGTGTACTAAGCCCACGGTTGACCGACGATAATGACGGTGCAGAGGCGACTGCACATGGATTTAGCAATGATGTTTCGTCCAAGCGACTGCACGAGCGCTTGTACTATTACCTATTCTGTGCGAGTGCCTGCGGGCTTATCCCGTAACTGTGCGGGATGGCATGCTCTCGCAATCAGAATCATGAACATTTCAAATTTAGAGGATAAGTCCGCTGGTCACTAGCGTGCCCCTGGCCAAGGTCAAGTCAAGACGTACGCACGCCGTGCCTCGTATGCAAAGGACTTTTTAAATCGGCCGCGCATTGTGGCGCGGCGGTAGGTCCAGATATTTCGTCATAAGAGTTGGTATACATGGCCTGACATCGCGTGAAAGGGACAGCTAGACTTGAATTTCACGGGAGCATAAGAAACAAACTAGTAAGGTTATAGCTTCTCCCTTTCATTCCCCCAGAAACCTATGTATAGCCATCTCTTTTACACGACGTCAGGTCAGGCCATGTATAGCCACTGTAACCGGCGGCCACCTTAGAAAAATTGGCCGACCACTGTTGAACTAAGGGCCTTTTCCTTTAGAGCTCCTCACTGAACAACAATCTGCCATCTCTGTATTCACCAGTGTTGCCAACAAGACTGTATTATGTTCCTTGCTAGTGATGTTTTTTCCCTCCAAGATTTAGTGAAGATTAAATGAATACTCTATTATAAATGGCATAATTTATTAACGTGAATTAATACAATACATAACATTCTATACAAGGCTTTCACAGTTTTATATCTCACTAACTAAACAGCAAAATAATTTAATAAATTCAAAAATAATTTTAAACTGCCAAAAATTACCACCTACGTTTTTTACTAATGATTTTACTAATGAGCAAAATCAATTCGAACTTAAATAAAATAACAATCATGTATAAAAATGTACACTCAACCAATACATTGATGGAATATACTTTCGTAAATAGTTGGCTGACGTTTGCACTTTTCGTTAAATTCTACCGTCTACAATATTTCTGCATGTTACGAGAAGCTTTAATAGTTCCAGAAATTATCTTCACGACGATACATAAACAATTTTATCAAAACATATGCCGATAGTGCCTTCCTCACATTATGGTAAAAACATGCCAATGGCAACATTAATGATGTACCCGTTTTTCGACAATTTCGAACTTATTATTTTCTTCTGATGATAACAACTTGCAGCCCTATTCTAGGACTTTGAAAGGCAGTGGCGTCGTGTCGGCGGTGCCTGGAGACGCGCTGAAGTAGGGCGATACATCGGACAGGTAGTTCCGGGGTATGATGCCTATGAGAAGCGCGATCTTAGCTGCAATGGGAGCCTTCTCTGTGTCGTCTATGATCGTATCTTGGTCTGGCATTACCTTCAAACAAACATTTAAGGTTTATCATGTACTTTTTTTTGGATATTAGGTATCTAATAGACTCAACAACCATGGACTGCAAGCCAATGGAGAAAAATAAGAAGAAAATACATTTCTCACTCCATTATAAAACGTAAATCGAGAAAAAAATACTGCTTTTCCATAAAAAACACTCTCAACGAAATGTAAGAAGCACACTGACTTCTATCGATTTTTAGTAAAATAGAAATCTGTGATGGAGCAACTGTTTTTTCCCCCGCTAGTTTGGGTTTCAAAATTGTCTGATCAGTAAAAACAATCAAATCTTATTCCGTCGTTTATCCAAACATCCAGTTCAAAAAATGTACTTAATTGTAGCTAACTTGAATCGACTAAAATATATTTCTACAACTTCTGAAATGCGTAAAAAAAAGATAATATTTGCATTAAGAGTGGCTATACATGTCTTGACCTGACATCGTGTGAAAGGGACAGCTAGACTTGAATTTCACGGGAGCAAAAAAAAACAAACTATTAAGGTTATAGCTTCTCCCTTTCGCTCCCCCAGAAACTTATATATAGCTATCTCTTTCACACGATGTCAGGTCAGGCCATGTAGCAAGGTCTTAAAAATAGGCTTTACCAGACGTTTTTAATACGTAAATATTTACCTTGTCACAAACATGCTTCTGGATGAGACCATCTCCTCCCACATAAAATGTGGAGAATCCGTCATACCATCTGTAAACAAAAAAATACAAAATATATCCTTCATCAAATTCCAATTCACGTGTAGCTCAATATTTTTTAATGTTATTCGATTCTTACAGCTCTTGGTCCTTGAAGACTTTCTTCAAATCCCAGAGTTTGTACTTCCAAAACAGGAAGAACACTTTCAATCCTGATATGCCTCTGATGCGCCATCTCATTCTGGAAAATAATAATAAAATAAAAACATTTAAAATCTTTACTCTTATTATTAGTTATGTTTCTTTCACATCAATCTATTAATAGATTGAGGTTCTTCCATATTATCTTATCAAAAATGTATTTATGTGAATTTTATATGTGAATAATAGCTATTAATATTTCGGAAAAATTAAATTTGAAATAAAATTTCTTAAGGTTGAAAAAATACAAACAAATTTCCGTATTTTTATCAGCAGTGTTTCGCGTTTTACATATTTTGTTCCTTGCCAAACCATTGTCACATGACACATGGCATCATTACCATCTGATACATGGTTCACATTTTAATACAGGGCCCAAACATTTAAATGTGGAAGCATTCTATGGTTCTGCACCCATAAGATGTCAACATAATCGTATCACTAAGCCTACGCCCTCTAGTTGCCCTACTTTTCAACCGTAATAGGTAATCAATTGGGTTTTCGGAGATTTTTTTTTCTGTTACTATATCTGCAATCATTTGGACTATAAGCAGATTTTTTGTGTGACTGGTTTGGCGGGGTAAGTGTGGGCTCCAGTGAGCACACCTCCTTTAATGATTAAGGTGACTTGTAGTCAGTTGTTGAGCACATGCTTTCTCTTCAGCCTGGGTTTGTATCCTTGCTCTGTGAGTTCCAAAGCCAACTGATTGGGATGTTGTAGTAGGCGGTGCCTATATTTTTTGTGAGATTTTGATATTTCTTCTTTGACTGTGGTCATCTCTAGGTTACTGTGAATTTCTGCATTGGTTGTGTACCAGGACACTTTGCTTATTGTTCTCAATATAATGTTATGCATCCGTTGGATTATTGAGATGTTTGAGTTGCAAGCGGTTCCCCACAATTAGATACCATACATCCATATTTGCTTGAGTACGCTTTTGTATATGAGCAGTTTATTGTCTATTGACAATTTGCTGTTTCGGCCGAGCAACCAAGAGTAGCCCGAGTATCTCATTTTGAGTTCCTCTCTTTTAGTTCTTTAGTGATCTTTCCAGGTCAGGCGACGGTCTAAGTGAACTCCCAGGTATTTAACTTTGTCTTGGTGAGGCAGAGAAGAAAATAGTTGTTAGTAGAAAATACAAAAAAAACAAAGAGTAGAAAAACAAGGGAATACATGTTTGGTTTTTTTAAGGTTCTTTTTATTCCTCTATGCATGGTAATACAAGTGTCAAACTTACTGTGATTACAGTGTTTTTAGAAAATCCAGAGACATGCCTTTCTTTATTTTGTATGCTTATTACATAATCCGAGTTTCATTGGCTTAGTGTGAACAAATATTTTATTTCCATACAAACTCTGAAGTCTACTTTACCCCTTTAAGTGGAATTTTGCAAAATCCGTTAGACCATTTGAGGAATATTGAGCCCAAATGTCACGTTTCTATCATAATCGGTTTCCTCTGTGCATTAATTCCAAGAAAAGGGCTCGATCTTTTAAATATAAAGATTACTCACTTGACAGAAGAGTCTTCAGGGTGCTGCGTGATCTTCATGACGTCCAATTTGACATAAGCAAACTTCAAGTGGCCTATGGTCCTCAGAAGAGCAACTTGCCTCACATAAGGGAACAGACCTCTGTTGAAAAATATAATAATGTTAAATTGCAGAGTAAATCATTTTTTTTTTAATCTGTTACTCAGTGTTTTATCACAACTAAGCAGTTACTCACTGCGGCGCAATTTGGCGAGAAGGAAGTGTGACTAATAAGGACAGATAAGTTACTTTTTATCCCTTAAAATTTCAGGGCAAATAGACAACGCATGGCGCAGCTAGTTTATACTTATTCAAGGTGAGGGCAATAAAGTCACTACTATTGCGCACTACTAATACTGTATTGCGCATTTCCCCATCAGCATCTACCTCAGCTTACTCATCTCCTTGAAATATCGAGCATAGCTTTGGGCCACTGGCACAATTGCTACTTGGTAATTTTGTTTGTCTGTTTGCAGATTGTAATCTGTCAAACAGCTAAACCAATTCTCAGAATTCCAAAACTGGTCTACACTATCCATTAGTGACTTTTTTTTTTTTTTTGTGTTTACCTTATTATTGTGAGAAAAGTTATAGTGTACTCACACAGTGGTAGTTCCTCTGATATTGTTTACAAATACCAAGTTCGGATGGTAGATGGAGTAGTCCAGGGGCTGGATAAATAGATTAGGCATCTGAAATATCAATGTTGAATAATTCAAACAAATGTTTATGTTATCTCACTGCCTATCTCAAGCCTTGACACAAATATTGACTGTTTGCAGGTATATACACACACACACCCTCACACATATTATGTAAAGATGTGCTACATTAAGAAAGAGTAGGGACTCTTAACACAGGCATTTGTATGCTTAAAGAGTGTCCCTGGTTGCTTAAATCTGTTTTGTATTGTGTGTTTACTAAATAAAAAACTTATTAAACTTATTAACTTATTATTATATGTTGTATTCTAGTCTAATGAATTTTCTGTTGAAGTATCACATCTTAATAGAAAAAAAGGAATCAATTTGTCTAGCTTTCACTTTTTTTAAAGTGTTCTGATGAGGTATTTATAGAGTAGGCTCAATTTGTCACCTTTTTTTTTCTCATATTGAAATAAAAAATGTGTCAGTCCTACGACGAAAGAAACCTTGACTTGCACTTGCACTTGAAGCACTTGAAATACCTATAAATTAAATTTACATACCTACAGTATCCCAGCCCTGACAATGGTGAATATGACAGGAAACGAAACAAACAAATCTACAGACCACAGAGTACAAAACTAAGGCCCTCAACATTACTGGCAGCCTGAAGTAGGTATAAACGAGGTACATAAAAGAGTGAGCAAATTGAACGAAAGGTCTGTTTTAACTGGCAAAATTTGCTTTCATCCGTCGTTGGTACTTGCATACAGGTCGAATTTTTCAACCAATCTTGACAAAACTTGGTATACAGGTTCTACAACTGTTTAGAATTTTTTAGTCATCAGCGATTTTTGATTGGTGGGGTATTTTCCCCAAAAAGGATCGATGTCGCGAAGATGAGGATGATGCTTGATGTTGATTATATTCAATATTCTTGCTAAGATTTGAGTACCGAAACTTTAAACCAAAAATTATTAAAATCGGCCGGTAAATGGCGCCGCAGCAAATAAAAAATCCCACCAATCAAAAATCGCCGACGGCTAAATTGCGATTGTGCAAAAAAGTTTGTGCTCGCGAGTTCTACTGTTCATAGTGGTAGTAGAATGGGCCAGTCCTCTGGTTTCTTTCATCGTAGAGGCAGGCATATATTTTAGATCTGCCAGATGCTTTTAGTTTAGACATATTTTCCTTTAAAATTCAGTAAAGTAATGTAAAAAATGTATGTCCAGGCAGGATTTGCTTTTGCTTTCTCCATATTATATTGAAAAAAAAAACTTGTGTATAGTATATATTAGACAAAAAATACTTACAGTCTCAGACAAGATGTTAAAGACTTTTTGTAACTGCTCCTCACTAGGTCTTCCATCTCTGTTAGGCTCGCTAGAAGGGCTCCGTGCAGGTACATTAGGCCCTTGACAATATGCAATAGCACTGCGCTCAAAGTCTGATAAGCAAGTTAGTTCTATAGGCTGAAATAGAGAACAACTTTATGATACTTTAAATCCTAACCCAAAATTACTCTGCTCTATACCTAAAATGGGTCAGTAAATATAAATAAAATTATTTTATACAAGGAAAATAAGGAGCAAACTTACATCCTTATTAAATTTAGTTACATCTATGTTGGATATATTAGTATTAGGTATATTAAAACTGTATGCAGGTAAACTTTGTTCAATATAGTCATCACTAGTAAAGCCTAGGTGCTTTATTTCAAGCCCTTCATTGTAATACTTCTGTTTCACATCATGTGTATCATCAAAATAACTCAGTGGTGCTAGTTTGTGGCTTTTCCTAGCTCTACCGTCAGCAGCTATAACTTCATCAATGTTGCTCTCTGACAGGGTCTTTGGAGCTAGTTGACAGCTGGATATACGTCGCTGGTTCAGGAACTGAAAACAATATTTGTGGTTATATCATCAATCAGTTGCATGTTAATGCCAAGGAGTTGCTTGCAGTTTTCCACAAAAATGCTGTTTGCAATATTATGCCACATTCGCTATGCTTTAAAGTGTAAATTTATGGTTGAGTAGGTGACAACACGTGAATATAAATTCACAATAATCTGCAAACCTCTAATTGATTCAATGTCAAAGGAAGAAAACCAGGTACTGTACTAGGTATGTACCGAACTTTACGAAATTCCTGTTCACAATGTGTACAATTAACTACAATTTCAGCGTTGAAATCATAGGGAAACATGGCAAATACTCACTTCTTCGAGAAATTGCGTTCTTGTCGGGATTTTTCTGGACAACCGGTTGGGGTGATTTTTGGTAGATACTATTCCATTTATAGGCAATATTTTATGCGAAAACGTGCGCAAACAAATCGCCATTTTACATGGAATTAGAAGATCACTCTTTATCGCAACGAGTTCCAAAATATTTCGAAAATATGTCGCAGACCCGCAGACAGGATCCGACCGACATCTCTGAAAAAAATGAAAAATTCAATTGAAATTGATTGATTGAATGTATGCTAAGAATGACAATGTCATTGTCATATTTTTTTTTTTTGTATTATTCTGGCAATGAACTAGCTAGAGCCATTAAAGGCCTCGCTACCTGGCCTGACCTGACATCGTTTGAAACATGACAGGTAAAACGATAGGACTATGAGGCGTATTCCAAAAAAAAAATAAAAAAAATATAAAATACTTACTAGATGGCGTAATAGACCTACCGTTTACCTGTCACTGTCATTTCTGTCGAAATATTTTATGTTTATATTTTAAATCGTAAATTTTGGCTCCACACGTTGTCTATTTAGCCAGTGTCAACTATTGTAATAATTCAAATGAAGTCAAATACATAGTTACGTTACTTGAAATTGTCTAAATACACATGTGGAGTCAAAAAACACGAGATATAAAAGGCACACGTAATTTTTTTTGTCTTTCATGTCTTGACAGTGACAGAAAAACCTCAAGGTACATCTAACGCCATCTATTGGGTACTTTTATAACCAGGTTTTTTTTTTAGGAAAACGCCTCATTACTCCATCTAGTAAGTATTTTAGAACAATATTTTTTTTTTTGGAAAACGTCTCATATTCTTATCGTTTTACCTGTCATTGTCATTTCTGTCGAAATATTTTATGTTTATTTTTTAAATCGTAAATTTTGGCTCCTCACGTTGTGTATTTAGCCAGTGTCAACCATTATAATATTTCAAAAGAAGTCAAATACATAGTTACATTACTTGAAATTGTCTAAATACACATGTGGAGCCAAAAAACACGAGAAAAAAAAGGCAAACGTACATTTTTTTTTGTCTTTCATGTCTTGACAGTGACAGAAAAACCTCAAGGTACATCTAACGCCATCTATTGGGTACTTTTATTACCAGGTTTTTTTTTTTTGGAAAACGCCTCATTATATGATTTTTTTTTTCTCATGTGCAGCCACGTTAACTAACGTCTATCTCTCAGAATAATAACTGAAACCAGCAAGTGATTATGGTTTTGTTTTAGATAAGATGAATGTAAGTAAACGCCACGTAAAGGCTAATGCAGATTGCAGAATATAAGTATTTTTACATCGGGTATTAGCGACACTATTCTTAAGCTACATTCTAATCTCAGTCTTCTGATAGTTTATGATAATGTTTATATGAATCAATGAATATTATTTATTTTTGTAGCCCTTTTTTGACAACCAGATAGCAACTGTAGCCCTTTTTAGCTTCGTGTATGGCCCCTCTTCAAAAAGTAACGTGGCAACACTGTAACATTCAAAAATTAATATTTCAGGATTTTGAGAGGAATTTGGAATTTTAAGAGATCGCCGCTTGTATTTTCACAATTCATGCATTCCAGTGTTTTTTTTAGATAATCAAGATCAAGCCGATAAAAATGAACGTACACAAAGTGTTTCAGCGGATAAACGCCCATGCATTTTCTTCTAAAGTAAACGTAGTATGTATACCGTAGTATTTATATTCTCTTTAATGTATACCTTGATTCAATAATATTCTGGCCCTGCACAAAAATAATAATAAAATTATCATTAATCTCATAAAATTTTAATCTAAACAGGTTGTAACCAACACATTAGTTGACTCTTCATCTCACTGATGTTATATTAGATACTGTAACAACAGCAAAGGCTTCTGAACAAAGGGCTTCCCCAGAATTTTTTTTTAGGGATGTTTTGTTGTGCTTTGGATGTTTGTTTCATTCTAAAATATGCTTTATCAACATCATCAGCCAGAAGACGTCCACTACGCAGCAAATGCCTCTCCCATAAAGGTTGCCATAATCCCCATGCTTGGCAAGCTTGAGGATCGTAGAACGCACATCATTTACCAAGAGGATGTTATTGTCCACAATATAAAGTATATATTGCAAGGTTTTTCTCAAATATTCCAGGCACAGCCATGCTGTTCCGTATTTCGATTGAAACACAATGCTGCAGAAATAAACAATCACAGAGCGAAAGTAATGGGCCGTGGTTTGCCTGAGAAAAAGCCACTGCCAGGAGTCAAAAGCATAATTATGGTAGCATCTGGTAAAGGAGGTGTCGGCAAGACTACAACGGCTGGTTTGTCAATATTCTTACCTAAATACAGTTGCTTACAATAGACTTAACTGCGGGGCAAGCATGCGCACAGTGACAAAATCTTGTTATGCAAGAACAGTACATGGCTACGATTATGTATTATGTATTATGTCAATGGTTTTTGTATTGTTTATCACTGATAATAGTGACCGTAAAGATAACCTATCATAAGAGAATATTTTGCAGTGAATCTAGCATGTGCTATGAAGGTGATAGAGCCGGACAAAGAGATCGGGCTTCTGGATGCAGACGTGTTCGGGCCCTCGGTGCCTCTTATGATGAACATCAGTGGAGAGCCCATGCTGAATGATGATAATCTCATTGAACCACTCTTGAATTATGGAGTAAAATGGTAAGCAAGGTGAACACAATACAATCTACAGCCAGCAACAGAGGTTAAAATAGAAAAGAGATTGGAGAGAGAGAGAGATAGAGAGAGAGATTTGTATTGTCTAGGGCAGGGGTCTCCAAACTACGGCCCGCAGGCCAAATCCGGCCCGCCACTGCCATCAATCTGCCAGCAACAGCTTAAGACTAGTCTCATCAATCTGGCCCACGACAGCCAATGTTGTACTGTTATTACTATTGCTGTATTAAGTTGAATGGAAGAAAATGAAAACACAGAATGATAATTGATGTTTGCTTAGGTGGGCAGAAAAATTAAAATTGTTATGGCCTTTGCAACATACCGAAAAAAATATTAAGGCCCCAAGGCGTCAAAGTTTGGAGACACCTGGTCTAGGGCATGGAACCTGGATGGCTGATGATAATGATGGATGAATGTTTATGTGGAATTAAATAAGCTTCATACCTGCCCGTACCAATTCAGTGTCCTCCAGTATTTTGAAATTCAACAGTTCAAAATCATGAGCGGCAATGCACTGCGCTTGTCAACTCGTCACCATGAGATATTATTATGTTTCTTGTACTTTAAAATAGGCGAAGTTTGAAAAAAAATTTAAAAAATTAAATTTTAATTTTTTGCACTATCTTTGTCATTTTCTCAATAACTGACGTTCAGATAGAGATTTATAGTAACATCGTTCCTTCGCCGCTTTACTGGTTGGTGGTAATTTCTTCCATTGATTTTTTCTTTATTGATTTTAAGCATGTGCGTTTCTTCTTGGTGTGTGGGGAGGAGTAAGGTGGCGGTTTTCACCCGACTATGTCATATCTCATGGTGCGGCTACATACTCGAAGAGTGGAGAAGGAAGTAGGCAGGTAGGTGTAGTGTGGCCATGTTACTCCTCCTGCCACTCGCCATGCTCCTCGCCTCGCCCGCTCCCAATTTTGTCGGTTTTTTTGTGATAAAGATAAGATTGGCAATTCCAGACCTAAAAGGGATAAAAAAAGTACAGCCGCCTCGCGAATATAGAAAAAAGTACATGGGGGAGAATTAGCTACTCGGTACCAAGAAGCTATCGAAACCGAAACACCGGTTCTTAAAATACCTTACGTTATGCATCCCCTAATGTTGTCGTATTATTAGAATTTTACTAAGAAATCTACCGAAAAATATTTATCTCAAAAAATTGTCTGTGTGTATATAAATGATGTAAGCATTGTTCCAGTATGTCGATGGGCCTACTAGTGGCCGGCGAGAACGCAGTAGTATGGCGCGGCCTGATGGTGATGCAAGCGCTGGACCGGCTGACGCGGCACGTGGCGTGGGGCCCGCTCGACTGCCTCGTGGTCGACACGCCGCCCGGCACCGGCGACACGCATCTCTCACTTGCACAGAACTTGCCTATAGACGGTTAGTATTTTCATCCATAAGAGGCAAGTGGGAGTCCCACTTTGGGATGACGCTGACCTGCAGAATCAAGCATTAAAAAAAAAACCTCGCACACGGAAGTTTAAAGTCGAATAATAATTATACGGCGTATATACAGGATGTATTTTGAGACGTGGATCAGAGGGAGCAGAGTGATGGAGGAGCTCAATGTCTACCACATTAACGTACACGATTAAAATATTTGCTGCCAATAACCTTTTGCTTTGAAACCGCTGATCCGCTTTTCGCGATTCCTGGTTGGTTTCGTAGTTATTTAGGTTAACACTGATCCATATCTCAAAATATAAACTGTGATATGCTTGACTAGTCTGTTATGTGCTGACATGACTAATTATGTAAATGCACCAACGTGGTGGTCTTGAAGTAATTTCATGATAAGAAAATTTAAATATACATATTGCTAATATTGATTTTACATATTCAAAACCGTGAAGTTTATTATTCAAGAAAACTGTTTTTAACGCAAAAATGGTGATTGAAGTCAAGTTTTACAATATACATCGCCTGTTTCAATGAGCCATTTCCTTTGGTTTCCCTTTGTCATTAAACTCTGTTTCTTTCAACCAAAATATAAGTGCGCGGTAATCTTTTAACAAAATCTAAAAACCTGTATATTGCAAACACGAAAACCATCAAGAGATTGGATTTGGTTCACGGGTATCGCTGCGTAACAAAGGCGAAAGAAATGTATTTTCCGTTTTTCGTTTGGCTGCGGTCACAGATCACACCCTAGATTCTGCATTCAGGACGTTCACAGCACACCACGCATCAGTCTAAACACACTTATAAGAAATGACTTTGATTGGTTGATTGTTAGGCGCGAGTAGGCGTAACCTTGAGATTGCCAATGAGAACGCTTGGTCGCACTTCCCGCGACCCGCGCCGCGCCTCAAACCTTGGTGACGTTTTGTAGGAACAACGAGTGTCGTAATGCAGTATCTAGTGTGATCTGTGGCTATGTCCAGTGTTTTTACGTGTGTTGTGTGTTTTAGGGTCATGACATAAAAGAAAGAAGGTCATTTTGACCATCTCAAAATAATTTCTAATGATTATTATTTTGTTCACAGGAGCCATAGTTGTAACGACGCCACAATCGGCAGCATTACAAGTCACGAAGCGAGGAGTGAACATGTTGGAGAAACTCAAAGTTCCTATCATCGGCATGGTCGAGAACATGTCGCACGCCAAATGCCAAAACTGCGGCACAAAGAACTTCGTATTCGGTAACGAGACCAAAAAGACTGCAGACGAAATCGGCCTTGAAATCATAGAGAGCTTCGAAGTCGACCAGAACATGTCGGAATGCATCAACAGTGGGAAACCAGCGATCTACGCGCTGCCGGACAGCACACACGCGGAGAAGTACAGAGCGCTAGCAAATAGAGTGTTCAAACACATAGGAAGTAAGGACAGAGAGGCGGCTAAGGCAGAATAGTCGCACAATACTTGTAGCTGTTTAATTATGTTTATGCTTTATTATTACAAATGAAATTATATCTTGCTATAAGAAGATTCCTTATTTTTCACAATAGCAAAATAAACGACTGTTATAGATTTTTACATATTTTTTTTACAAAATTAACATTTTGCAATATCGTCTCTATTTGCGCTACGTTAGAGTCTATTTCAGATGACGATCGGAAGCACGGCAGTGAGTCGTCGGCGACGATAATGTATTATGGCTCAAGCATACATGCTTTTTTCTGTATTCCGTACCTCTAGACTGTTTAATTTAATTTAATATTGATTGTACGACAGCAAATTATACCAAGCACAATTTTATATTTATATTATGAATTACGTCCGGTTGCTCCATACTCACCCCCGAATACTGAAACATTTGTTAACTTTGACAGATAAAGTCTATTGTTGCCTTTGTCATTTGCTTAATGCCAAACAAAGGCAGTATTAGAATTAATCTGTTGTCAAAGTTAACAAACGTTTCAGTATTCGAGGGTAAGCCCTGTAACTTGACTGAGCTATTAGGTGAAATATATCACTAGCTGGTTTTACCGATCGGTAGTCTATCGATAGCACAGTAATAGTGCAAGTATCGATAACACAAAATATGGCAGTCCTATTTATGACTTGCAATAGTACCTACTATTAGATAATCTTGAACCTCAATAGCAACTACGGATACTATCGACGCTAGTCAATACGTTTAACTGTTGTTAACTCATTGATTTACTTCCGCATTGATGGTTGTCCCGGACGAGTTCACTATCGTTTGTTTTTTGAAGCAAACAAGTATCGATATCCCAATATAAACAGCGATGCCGCATTTGGTGCTATCTATATACTGATTATCGAGGACAACATTAAAGCCAACATTGTAAATATTTGTAAAAAGCGAAAAAAAGCCTCTTGTCGTAGTTGAATACGTAAACGGACCAACAGCCATTGAAGGAGAGCCTTGAGGAATAAAGCACAAAAAAAAAACAATAAAACAACAGTTGGTTTTAATATGTAATACATTTTATTGGGAACTTTTTATCATCATGACCGAACTGCAACATATGAAAATATAAATTAAAAAAAATAGTAATAATACAAAAATATTTGTCTTTTAAATACTCTCAATACAACGTAATTTATTTTGGGTAAAAATAAAATGTAAACCAAGGAAGATACGGCGATTTTAAACTTGTGATGCCAACTAAAGCTGGCATTTGAAGCTACGCTAATACAAAATAGATGGCCATAAAATTAGTGGGAAATTATGAAATTTTCGCGGTTCCTCAGTCAATAAGTACAAAATAGAATTATTTACATTGACATCACAATATATAGAAAAATTCGGAATGAAACTCGTTAACAGTTGAGAGAAACGGCAAACCTCAGTCGAGTCCATACACTTACATGCCAACTACACTCCGCCATAAAAATATATCACTTATGCGGGTACGAAAAACTAAATAATTATTGGTACACACAGATGCATTATAACATGAGCAGTGAGCACAACTTTTAAATAACTTGTGTCCTATAACAACCAGCTTGCTTCACAAACACCCGCCATGTTACAAAGCGACCGTGTTAATGCGGAGAAGCTTCAGAATTCACAACACACTACATAATACAATATTGTTACGAAAATACAGTTTTCTGAAAGGTGTACTTATGTATTAAACATTGACGACGGAGATTTCCGATACTTTCTCGGATATGAATTGAAAATGAATGCCGTGAGAATCGCAAAGCGAGAAAATCCCGAAAACCCTGTTTATCGAGGGTTTGGGTTTCTCTTTAATTCACTATGCCATCTCGGAGGGTATAATAAACTAGTCTTAAAAAATACAGCCAGCTTAACAATATGCATGTGCGTCGAAAGTTTGTTACAAAATATTCATAAAACGATAGCACACAAAAAATCGACGCACGCGCATTTCGTTTTCATGTACAAAAAGTACGGATATGGAAGTGTGGTCGCAAATCTGTAGCCGACTAGTCTTAAACACCGATTGTGTAAATGCCGTTTGGTAGCAGAGCAGTGCTTTATGGGATACTAGATGGGCGCAGGCGACCAAGGTCGCTTGACCTCGGTTACGCTATTTGCCCTCACGCGAATACCTATATCGTGCTTCATGCACTGATTCCAGTTGCGGCGCACAACCGTACGACCCGGGTCGCGCATACTTCAGAATGCAAGAGTAGAGTTATTCGCGTGTGGGCGAGTCGATGGTCGCGCGATCTAACTTCGGTATACCTTCGGCGTAATTGAACCTTATCCTATATCTTCTGAGGAATTCAATTAACATTCCACTTGCACATCCCCAACACCGAGTTGTTCCTACACTCCTTTGTTCTACAGTATCACCCCACAAAGCAGTACACTGCTGGCAGACGGCGTCTGTTCGTTCCGCACCACGTTAACGTTAATATCAAGAGTCTGTGCACTGCGGAGCGGTCCGACGCGGTTACCACTTCTTCTTGTGCTCGTCCATACTGACGCCGCCCGGGCCCAGGTACACGATCATCAGCAGACCGCCCACCACGGACAGCGTCTGCGGGAGAACACGTGCTATAATAACGTACAAAAACAGGAAGACACAGCGTAGGAATGCCTTCAACCTTTTTTTGTCATATGACTCTACTGGCCTATACAGTTTTACCGGACTTTGGCGAACGCTTGTGGCGTTGAGCCCTAAAACTGTTATTACGTCGCGAAGGTTACTAGCGCAAGGGCTCCGTTGCGGTACGAACCTCGGTTTCGGCCTACAGAGTTGCCCTGGCACCCCAGAAGGGGTTTGCTTTGGGGCTCTAGCGGTTTGGTTGTTTATTTGGAGAGAATTTAATCGATGTTCGGACAGATCCTGGGATTCTTCGACCACGCCCGCGAGGTCGGTGTATGATTGTGAGCCTCCAACCAGTTGGACCGAAGACATTTATATTTTACCGTCCAATCAGATTATCAGTTCAGTGTGGAGCTCTAAGCGGAGCCCTTTGTCCAGCAGTGGACGTCTTCTGGCTGATGATGATGAATAAAATACTCCGCCGCTTATGGCACCATGTCGTCTCGTGGTTAACCTGTCATCTGACCCACGATAGCGCTCAGTTGTAACGAGTGCGAAAGCAACAGAGTGATCACTCTCATCTTGTCGCACGCGCTGTGTGTTTGTAGGCATTTATCGGGGACAGTTACGCTTCGCTGTGCGTGCTAAAATTCACTTTATTGCGACGTAGCAAGTCTATTGTATAAAAAAAAAAGATCTTGTAGTATATATTGTTTACTATTAGTTAAAACAGTTTGTAAAATACATGAATGTATTACCTGGAAGAAGTCGTACTTCAAGAAGTCCCGGAGCGGCTTGTACGACGGCACGTTCCACCACGCGTTGTGGTACAGATTGAGCACGGAGAGCACCAGCACCAGCATCAGCGCCGAAAGCTTGGTGCGATACCCCACCGTCACCAGGACCATCAGGATGCTGCCCAGCAGGTCCTGCACGATCTGGACATGGAAACAAAGTTAGCTTACAGGCAGTTGCGTTGTGCAGCATATGCTGCCAACTAGTGGGCTGGAGCTTTCGGATTATTTACTAATATAACTCGGAGGATATAGCCGCAGTCGTAACAGGACCAATCAAACCTTCGAGGTCTAAAAGTGAATACGTTTGCGTGATTCAGAGCTCCCTACATTAGAAATGTCAGTTCACACAAAACGTCAAAAAATGTACAAAAATTAATCAACCCCATCTACCAGACCATAGAAAGTAACTTTTTGTCTGCCTATCGTTTGTTACCTTTTCACGACTAAACGGCTACACCGATTTTAATGAAAATTTTAGGCTATGGTCAGCGTGAGGACGGACATAGGTTACTTTTATATGAAAAACGATAATTTTCCACTTAAAGTATGCGGGCGCAGCCGCGGGTGAAAGCTAGTCATCCATAAATCGCGGGAAAGAACAACCCTATTTTGGCGAATTTAAATATTGGTCTCATAGTAAAAATAGTTCATAATCATATCATAGAACATGTCCATCAACTAACCGATCACCCAGACTGTAAATAGTCGGTAGGTGATACAACTGCGACCCATAATAACCGGCACTAGGAAGCTTCTACAAAACTTGAAACTCCGAAACCTGTTTCCAGGTTCAAATAAATAAAATAGTCATCTGTAGTCGCATTATTAATTTGGGTCATCTAATCCATGATGTAATACGAAGGAGATTTACATATCTTGTATGAATATTGAACTGGTATTTTTCTACATCCATGGTAAATGTAAGAGACGTCGGTGTAAATTTTACACGTGGATGCGTACAGACGACAGTTGCGGAGGTGTGGACTTATGGAGGTAGATGTAGACTTAAATGTCAGCACTTTAATATACACAACAATAAGTTCAAGGGCAGTCTATTCCTGGCCATTATCAATATGAAAGTTAAAACTACGGTTGCCGAGAATAAAATGTACTGAAAGTTTGTTTTATCTTGCCTTACAAAATAAAAGGAATTAAGGAAACCTTCTCCATTACGAACAGGTTTCGGATCTCTGTTGAAGTTATTTTTAAAACACCGGACACTTATAACTATAATTTATTCTGTAACCAGGCTGGCTTCGCAGAAAAGTTAATGGAATAAGCTTTTAGACGATTGGTGACATCTCCAATGGTCGATTGTTAGCTTGATATTATGTTAGATTTCGAGGAAGTTCATTCTTAAAATTGACTGTAATAGGAAGTCTAATCGGAAGAGGGTATAGGAAGGCTTTTACACAGCATTGGGACTAAACATACTCGTAATACTAGTGTTTAGAAGCCTCGACTTACCTGCAAGAAAGAGGCCTCGAACCTCAGCAGCGTGATAAACATGAACGCGAGTAGGATCCTGCCCGCGAGCTGCAGGTACGTCTTGGGCTTGTTCTCGCCGAGGCTGGGCACGCCCGCGAAGAGGCTCCGCCCCTCGGCGCGCGCCTCCGCCAGCACCAGCAGCAGCGCGCCTATCAGCGCCAGGTTGCGGAGCAGGAATTGAACGTCCCATAGTATGCTGTACGCGAATGTCTGTCGAGATAAAAACAATTCTTGATCAAAACGAATATTTATTTCCATTCGATGACTCGAAGCTAATAGAAAACATTTTTTTTTTTTTTATTAAAAAATATGTTAAAATGACTTAATTACGATTACATATTAAATTTAAAAAAAGATTTAAAGTATGTTAAAGAATTTAATGTTAGAGAGATCTAATTGTCCTCAATTAAAAGTTAACGATACAATATCGTGTGATCAACCATCAATGTAGGGCATTCTAGAGACGTCGCCTAGATTGTGCGCATCCAGATGCATCCGTCTTGCATCCAGATCTAGTAGGCGGTTTTCTTCATAATCTGCTGCAGCAAGCTATGTTGCGTATTATGACTAAGTTGCGCCACTGACGTACAACGTTTACAGAAAATTAGTAGCAGTTTCAGTTTACCTGTAGTACGACGATGAAGAACAGCATCCCGCAAGCGATGTCCACCTTCAGCCTTCCCAGGACCATCACGCAGCCTCCGATCTGACCCAATAAGTTTACTATCTGCAAAACAAAAAACGAAACTTGTAACAAACTTTAAAAAAAAAACAGACAGAACAAGGCTTGTTTGTTTGGCCAGGCCAGGCCTACCTGATAATAAGACAAATGATTATACGGTCGAAAATGGTAGCTCGCCCGATTCTGTTAGATCATTATATTTAGATATATCATCATGATAGTTAGATCAATCGAAATCGCAATTTAGTACAGATCATGTCTATGTCGTCCAATTTACAAGTGTAATGATGATTGGACGAGAATTTCAATGGTAAGAAATAAGGAAGCCAGTTAGATGCTTGATTGTCCGGACTTCATAAATTTGAAGAAAAAAAATGCAAAAATTTTGATAATATAAAATAACCCTGATATTATAACTTAAACAGTTAGTTATCTTTAGAATAACAATACCTACCAATGTTTTCAACCGATTTTTATTTTAACACTAGCTGCGCCCGGCGGTTTCACCCGCTATTCTACAGAAACCGATTTTTTCCAGCATAAAAAGAAGACAAAGAAGAGGGAAAAAACAAAAGTTTAGGGGACTTTTTCTTCTCCTAAAAACGATAACTTGAAAATCTAAGTAATAAAATCAATTGTTTTTTTTAATTTTTTTATTTCCCACTCATTCAGAAAAAGATGTGAAAAATGCGCGACCGAGATAGCCTATGAGGGAAGCGAATTCAAGACGGCTTAGATGCCGTTTGACATTTTAAATAAGTCATGGCGCTGAAAGAGTTACTGGCTAGTCGCCCCGGAAGGATCTCAGCGTGATAAATATTAGTCGATGCATTTGTCCAGAAATAATACAATTACAATGGCCGCCGTCGCACGTGTCGTTCAACGTAGTATAGCAGCAAGAGGCAAGAGATAAAAAAGGTCGAGGTCAAAATGCTTTTGTTGGCATTATCGCCACAGAATAAGTAAAAGTTTGACCATCGCCGCTACGCAACGACGGCGTAACGTACCCGCTACCGTTACGCTACCCGATATGGTTTTAAAAAGATATTTTTTATCTTCTTTATGATATAAATGTATGTGAATTTTTGACTCAGTGATAAAGAAAAATGAAATATTAATATTAAAAAAACCGGAATGCAAAATGTAGCATAAATAAATGTAACTCCTAATGTGGCAGATATAATGTACTTTTATCCCTATATGAAAGACGGCCCTTCAACCCTTCATGTTTTTAGGAGAACCACCCTAAAAACATATATTACAATTATTATAAATGTAGTTATTCTAAGGTAAACCAAATTTCAGCGCTACAGTTCATCGTGTATTCTCATCCTAAAACTATTTCATTTATATCTCGACGTTTCGGCCGTGTTTCAATGGCCGTGGTCACGAGCCGACTGAAGAATGCGGGGTCGTCTCGGTGCAAACTGAAGGTGTTGAGATCTACCCTCATTTATTTTGGTCTTATGGTCCCTCATTAAATTGTTTTCAAACCGCGAAAGTTTAAAAGTTACATCACGCATTCTCTGCATAAGCGGACCGTGCCACATACACAGAACAGACACGGCGAAACAATAAGTGGTTTTTAGTTTGCTGCGGGACTTTAAAAAGCGTTCAATGAATACTGGCCGGCCTTACTACTTACTCAAACACTTTGGGGAAATATCCTGATGACCAATATCCGTAATTAAGAATGCGTTTTTTTACAGTGCGATTTGCTAATCTGGTAGCCAGTTGTTCCCTTTTTTGCCAATTTCTATACATAGTGAGTATTAAAAGGTGTCAAGTACAAAGTGCATACAAACAACAACACGTGGATCCGTGTTTGTGCCAAATAAACACTACGTTTGAATATACTTACACATTGTCTGAAAATAAATTACTAATTCAATCAAATAATGTTTTCTGAATAAATAAAGAGCAATTAATTATGAGTGCGTGTGTTATATTTCAATAGGTTGTGGCGTAAAACAAAGCTGGCAAGTCTCATTCAAAATGATAATGTTTGGGGTCTTTGTTTTTATTTGCAAGTTCTAATATGAGCTTCGTAACAATATAGTAATAGTTAAGAGTATATTTTTAAATATTAATTACCACTGTTTTTTAAATGGAATAATGCATTGTCATCGTTTTACTTCTCTACCTCATCGGGAAGTTAGTTTAAAATCGGTGGAGGACAAGAAAACGAGTAAAAACCAGTGTATTTATTATTCTAACGCAAAATCTATTTGCTACAATAAGTTGTACTCGTAATTATTGTAATGAGCCGAAGCTCCGCAGATGAACTGAGTCGAAAGCGAAAGCCAGACGTTCAGAAAGTAGGTCAAGGTCACTTTCAAACGGACGACAAGAGATTCGCACTTCACGCAGGTGTTCAGGGACGAACTTAGTTCCGCGATGTCTAACAATTATAATTACAATATAATGATTTGAGATTGTCGAGTTACGTCAGGAGATCGATATTACTATTAAAAGAATAACATAAATATATTTTTTTTCACGTGAAGTACAGAAGACACGGAGTTTCACAATAATATACACCTACAACATGCCATTTACCGTACCCAAAGTTTCCGCGAGGACCAATTCACACTATGATGGGGACGCACGGCGGCATGCGGCAAGGGGTGCTAAGCTTAGCTCACGGGCATCTCAGTGCGATTACGGCCCAATTTGAGTGACGACTTGTTCAAGCAAGCTGGTAGTGGTAGAGTAGACATTCGATAAGCAGAGCTAAGAGACACGCATTGGACTAGGCCTCACTATCTCCAGTATTGTATGTTATTAGTTGCAAGATCTAAGAGATGAGGTTGCGCAGTGATGAACCCAAAGCCGACGCACAATATCTCGTGTCTCTTGCTTAAATACTCAATACATTTATTGCAAACATTATGTAAGTTAGATGCAGATCTTAATTAGCATATTTTAAATAAGAAATCATAATGACCCTGGTTGGGTATGGAAATATCGTGCGGAGCGGGTCAATCTATTCTATTGATAGTCTTATCTGTCAAAAATTCGTCTTGGGTATAGTAGGATTTCGCGAGTAATACAACTTTTAGGGCTTTAGCAAATTTGAATTGATCTTCTATCTCTTTTATCTGTACTGGTAGTTTGTTATATATTTTAGCAGCCATTGGGTTTGGTCCGGAGCTATGCATTTCTATAGTTTAGACGGTGGTACTATTAACTTGTGTTTATAATTAGACCTTATTCGGTAATCTCGTTTGTCAGATAATTTTGTAAAAGCTTACCCGTTTTTATTACAATCAAGCCCTATGATCTGAACCCAAATTGGAGAGGATTCGATTCGAGATATACGCTCGTCTTCGACATCCTAACAGTAGATCACGGAGACGGACTAAAAGAGGCCGTTGATGCTGGTGGCGACTTACCACAAACATAGTGGCGAGGAACTTGCCGCAGCCCCACGAGATATCCATGTAGTCGCGCTGTTCCGACCACTGGAACCACATCCGGAGCCCATCCTCGAGGAATGTGGAGATGAGGCACAGCCGCGCCACCGTCGGAAGTACATTCTTGCCTTTGCGGATCACCTGTACAATGAATAAAAGGTTTACTTTTTTTTTTGTTAAGCTGTAATGCAAAGATACAAATTAAACGGGTACAGAAAGCCGGCTGCACACACACTCTCACTTAGACGCGTACCTACGTACGTCGAATCTGGAACGGTCCGAGCGACTCTTTGTATGGAACCGGTCTTCTGTCCCTTTTTATTTTATAGCCAAAAGTAAAACTATCTCATACACAATATACTATAATGATTAATAATAATAATTATTCAATCAGTAATCAAGCAACATCAGTATATTATTTATAACTGATTGTGTTTGATAGTACTACATATAAGTATATGTCTTATAAACAACTTGCAGATTAAAGTTCATTCAGATATCTACAGCTTGATATAATCAGTATAACACAGATAACAGTAAAAAACGGTTACATAATCTGGCAGTTACATACGAGTAGGCTTCTAGCTAAATGTATTGCACTTGATTACAAAATTACTAAATTAATTACAACTTACAAAATGCTTTCACTATTCTTATCATTATTGAGTGGAGTTATTTATAAAACTAAATGTTTATTGCAGCCAACTAAGTATATTATTATTTATTGCAGAACTGTATGTATGTACATACATCATAGAGATTAATTAAATGGCCAGTCCTGATGACAGTTTTTACGCCAGCCTCAGGCCTCTGCCATGGCTCAATGTTCTTATATATATCTACTGAATTCCATACAATAAATTATTGTGTGGGTTACTGGTATGGTTTACATATAATTCAGTCGTAGTATAGAATCGTGGTAGCTCAGTGAGAGAACGCTCGCCTCACATTAGTGAGGTAGCGGGTTCGAACCCGGGCGGGCCCGCACCATTGAGTTCTTTGGAACTTACGTACGGATATACCACTGGCTTTACGGTGAAGGAAAACATCGTGAGGAAGCCTGCATATTTCCGGAGAAGAAATGCGATGGCGTATGTGAATCCGCCAACCCGCACTGGGCCAGCGTGGTGGATATGGCCTAATCACCCTTCGAGGGTAGGCTGATATCCCAGCAGTGGGATGTTTAAAGGCTGATATAGTAGTAGTAGTAGTAGTATAGAATAAATATCCTTATTAACACTAACGGGTTCATAAATGCAATTTTTATGTATTTACAGGTGAGCAGCATTGGCTGATATTCCTATATCACACAGTATTGAAACTTAATAACTGTCAATCAAGATTATCTTATTATCCATTCAGCGTGGTAATGCTTCAGCTTGAACATTTGGGTTATCTATAGACCTTTAATGGTCTCTGGTTAATCCAACTGTCATTTTTATGTCGTAGGCTAAGTAGTTTAGGTAGATGTAGTTTTTATGTATTTTAATAAAGGCACTTGCCCGTTAAAAAAAAGATTATCTTCTCCTTAATTATCCAAATATCTAGCTTGTTTTTATATGTTAATGATCATTTATTAATTATTGTAAATATTTAATCATTACACAGTTTATTTATCCTAACTAATAATATAATTCAGAGTAATATAGTCGTATCAGGACCAATAATGCTTCGAGGTATAAAAATGAATACGTTCGTCTTGAGGAAAACACTTCACTTGCGCGATTAAGAACTCCCTACATTACAACTGTCAGTCCATACATAACGTCACAAAATGCACAAAAATTGATCAACGCCATCTAGCGAACTATAGGAAGTAACTTTGTCTCTCTTTGTGGATATTTGTCGCGTTATCACGGCTAAACGGCTGAACAGATCTTGTTAAATTTGTTTTACTGTATATCACAAAGACGGGCATAGAATACTTTTTTATGTCCACGCGAATGAAGTCGCAGGAGCAATATCTAGGAATCCTAACTAATATTATATGAGAAAGTAACTCTGTCTCTGTCTGTCTAGGTTTTTGTCGCGTTATCACAGCTAAACGGCTGAATGGATAGACCTGAACTTTTGCATAGATATAGCTTAAGTGTCGGGACGGAAATAAGCTACTTTTTTTGTAGGTCATAGTGGCTACATTTTGCAGTCGGGTTTTTGTTTCTCTTTTTTATTATAATAATTCTAAGAGGTTTTTGCCTATAATCTTATTATGAAAACTGGCGTGGTTTTGAGACGAGGCCGCGCGCGTGTCACGCTTAAAGCATTCCTTGATAAAGGTCACCGAAAGTGATCGTAACTATATTCGGAATAACCGACTCAGTTTAACGTGATTATTCCGGTTTTATTAAATCAAAATGTTGTCTAGAATCCATGCTTTACTTTTACGAATCACATCACCCGTATGTTAATACAATGCCTAAATGTAATAAGGAACTTGTTTGAACTGATAGTGAAAGTACCACACTCACACAGACACGCTGGCTTCGTAGATGAATAACTAAAAGTGAAAACTACCGAGTTATGAGTACAAATAAGTTACGTTGTATTCTAAACTAGATGCACTCTTTGGTTTTCTCTATTCTCTTATGACCCAGTTTCGTTTGAGATAGGCAAAAACTGGGAACATTGGCAAAAGAGGGAGAAAGCTGCTAATGATGATTATACAATTCAATACGATATAACTTTATTATACACCAAAAACACAAACTTAAAAAAAATATGAAGATTGTGACAAGCCATTTTCAAAAGCAGTGTACAAAACTTATATAAAATTGATGTATTACCTAATCCTGGGAATTAAACTCTACATCTTTCTGCCGAATTTACACATCCACACAAAAAAAAAAAAAACATTTTTATAGGTGTATAACTTTTTGTAACATATCGACATGTGGTGTTTTTCTATTGGTTTAAATAAGATTATGTTCATTTTCACTACTTGGTACATGATTACATACTCACTTTAATTGGATCATGACCACTATTTACTAGCTATGCCACATATTTTGAGCTATAATAAATTCTGACACATAAATCTTTATACAAGCCTAGTCCAAGTCCAGTTGGTTTGGTGTTATTGTTACAATCAGATTATTGCATTTAATTTCGTATTTTATAACTTGTTAAAGACGGTGAGATACGGAATGATTTATTTGAATGAATCAAATAAATCACTACACCGCAATTTCTAAAGAACTCATTGGTACGAGCCCCCCGTACGGGTTCAAACCCGCTACCTCACAAATGTGAGGCGAGAATGCTCCCACTGAGCTACCACAACTCTAGCGGTAATTGTCACACACGTTGTCATGTTGTATAAGTCCAGTGCCTTAACTAGGTCGGACCTTCGTCTAATGATAGGTATTATCACAGGACACTGTGAGCTAAACTATCATTTGCACAAAGTTGGAGCTACAGATAGTCCTCTATGCCGAGGGTGTCTGCAGGAAAACGAGACCGTGGAGCATGTGCTACTGCACTGCAAGGCCACAGAGGACATAAGAGTTAGGTCGGGACTCCTTCAAGAATCTCAACACCAAGTCTCCAATAGCATAACATCTGACGAAACAGAAGTGGAACAGTTGTGCCAGCGACCCAAGGCCGTGCTCCGTTACTTTAAGGAGCTGGGCAGGTTTGGGTAGGCTGGCAGCGGGGTAAATGCACAAAACACCCTTAGCGGGACGTCAGTGCTGGTCTTATCGCCCCAGATAGAATTAGAATTAGAAGTCCAGTGCCGGTCAGAATTTAGAAATTCAACAGTTTAAAATCATGCACGGCCATGCAAGCTCCTGAGAACGCTGATATATCAGATGTTGAATCTCATTATGCTCGGTAATTTCTATGGAAACATAGCCTTTAATCTGGAACAGTAAAGTTCACACGCTTCTGCTTCCCAGTTCAACAACTGGCAAAGGTGTGGTACTTCCACAGACCAACTCTGCAAGGGTCCTACCGCTACAAAAATCAATAAAAGTTAACATAATATGAAATAATTTAAAATATTTTTTTGAACATTATTTTCTCAAACATGGGCATTTTGATCATGACAAGCATAAACCAGCAATTGTGAATGACTCAACATAAAGGTGATGATAGTTGTTGATAATGAAATAATAAAGTGTGGCGATATTCGCTACAATTTAAACTAATTACATACAACTTTAACATTTCAATATCTTGCAATATTTGGCACGACAACATTTCAGTAGGTAGTTTAGCTAGTGTTTTTAGGAGACCATCAAGGGTCGAGTTGTATCTTACTCAACCTTTCCATAGTTTCATCACATCACACTGGTCCAGATACTGATTAGGACTTATAATAATATGTACTACAATTATTATAACATAATTAATAACACCCAAACCAAGTTTTTTGTTTTTTTTTTCATTGTGATTCGAGTTTCTTAGGATAATAATTGATATTAAGAATAGAGTATACCCCTAAATGTTACCCGATTACAGTGATTTTTATATGTTATCTACACCGTGTAAAACTATGCTTGTATGTATGGTTTTGTATTTATTTCATAATACCTTCGTTTTTATAGGCACTTAATTTTTGTGTCAAAATATGACGAAGAAAAGTAGTTGTTATTAGAATACCATAAACATTTTAGAAAAAACAAAACATAGCAACATAGATTATGGTTCATCCAAGCCATTGATACCAAAAACAAAAGATATTGTTAAGTTTAAGGGGGTGATAACAGACTACCTCCGAATCGCTAATTTCATCAAAAATTTAGGAAAATTCCCTAACTCTCTCTATTGCACGCTCAAGAAACAGAGCGACAGCTATACAATTTCAAATATCGAATGCGCCAAAACCTCGCAGAAGGACTATATCTCTTAAGGTGATTCCACATTATTACATATCATGTTATTTTTTGAAAAAGATTTAATCAACATACAAACCATCCAATAACATTTTTTGTTTTTTTAAGTAATTATACTGCTAAGATTTGAGCATTTTTAAATAATCCGTACATTAACAGATGAGCGGTGAAACAGGTTGTTTCAATAGAACTTTTACCGAAGTTTCCTGTACTCTCCCGTATTGAAAACATAAGTGAATAACGTCTATGATGTTCGGCAGCAACGCAGTTCTTTATAAATACTAATTCTGATGTATGAAATTATCGTTTTAACTCCTAAAAGCAAGCGCCAACAGGAAACTTCGGTGACGTGACAAACCTCATCCAACGTACGCAACCAAATTAAATATTTCAAAACAAAATCCTGCAATCAAAGTTGACCAATTGGAAGTATATATTACCTGATCCGCTATATCTTCAGCAGTGGACACATATTCATTTGGAATTTGCATTTTACACTTTACAATCACAAGCACATCGACAAAAAATGAAATTTCACTGAATTTAGTTCCAAAAGTCGGGTCGCACGTCAGTGGTCTTCTATCGCTGTCAGTGTCAAATGACGTGTGGACAGTTGGAATGCTCTTCCTGTCGACTCATATTCTAATTAATGTTTGTCCGATAAAAAGTTTTCAAAATAGATATGTCATCAAAATTGAACAGAATAAAAATGATAAATAATATTACAAATATATAATTCTCGGTTGTTAATACAAAATTAAGCAACAAGTAGGAAAAGTAGTTTCACAGGAATCCGGATGCTAATGTCAAAACTGATAACAACGTTTTTTTTTTCTTTTCTTATGTTTTGGCTCCACACATATTGTAAGTCAAGTCACACAAAGCCATGTCACGCCATTTAATCCACAGAGTCTGGATGAGTCCCCTATTTAATCACCGTGTCCCATCATACAGTGATTGTGATATTACGTCCATGCTGTGTCCTGCCAGATTCCCGAGTAGTTTGTTTTACGAAAACCAGGACACCGTGCCACGGCATGCGGCACCGACTCAGTAACGGCAGGATAAGTTATTTTTTTGGTTTTTCGTAAACACAACTTTCAATGACAGCAACGTTTGTAATGCCCTCTTTCTTTCCTCCGTTATTGCCTCTCCCAGACTAGCGTCTATCGCACAGAATTTTGGCTCCTCACGTTGTGTATTTAGCCAGTGTCGACTATTATAATATTTCAAATGAAGTCAAATACATAGTTACTTTACTTGAAATTGTCTAAATACACATGTGCCAAAAAACACGAGAAAAAAAAAAGGCACTCGTAATTTTTTTTGTCTTTCATGTCTTGACAGTGACAGGAAAACCTCAAGGTACATCTAACGCCATCTATTGGGTACTTTTATTACCAGGATTTATATTTTTTTTGGAAAACGCCTCATTATTCTAGATGGTAAAATCTTTTTGGAGTTTGTTACTTTTATTTTGTTTTGCAAAAGCTTAAAACACGTAAAACAACAACAAATTACACCAATGAGGCGTTTTCAAAAAAAAAAAAAAACTTGGTAATAAAAGTACGCAATAGATGGCGTTAGATGTACCTTGAGGTTTTTGCTGTCACTGTCAAGACATGAAAGACAAAAAAATGTACGTGTGCCATTTTTTCTCTCGTGTTTTTTGGCTCCACATGTGTATTTAGAAAATTTCAAGTAATTTAACTATGTATTTGACTTCATTTGAAATATTGCAATAGTTGACACTGGCTAAATACACAACGTGTGGAGCCAAAATTTACGATTTAAAAAATAAACAAAATATTTCGACAGAAATGACAATGACAGGTAAAACGGTAGGTCTATTAAGCCATCTAGTAAGTATTTTAGAACTATATTTTTTTTTTTTGAAAACGCCTCATTAGTACAAGAAATAAGAATTGAACTGTAACTGTGGAGCGTTTTGGCGGGAACGTGAAGAAGTCATGTCGCGTCATTGTATTAATTTCGTTATTTCGAGTGTTAATGTGTAAAATCGGTGGATTTTTATCCAATAAGCGAATAAATGAACATGCTCGAGTGTTGGTGAATAGTATAATATGTTGTGAAACGTGGCTTTGCGTGTTGATTCCAAAACTCCATAGAAACCTCCAGTAAAGTTTCCACCAATTTACTGGGGTATGACTTTGACTTGACCGTGACTTAATTTGCTTGGCTTAAACTATGACAGACTTATTTTCATTCTGAAATATTTGACTTCACTTGAAATATTATAATACTTGATACTGGCTAATGAGGCGTTTTCCAAAAAAAAAAGATATCCTGGTTATAAAAGTACCCAATAGATGGCGTTAGATGTACCTTAAGTTTTTTCTGTCACTGTCAAGACATGAAAGACAAAAAAATGTACGTGTGTCTTTTTTTTCTCGTATTTTTTGGCTCGACTTGTGTATTTAGACAATTTCAAGTAACGTAACTATGTATTTGACTTCATTTGAAATATTACAATAGTTGACACTGGCTAAATACACAACGTGTGGAGCCAAAATTTACGATTTAAAAAATAAAATAAAATATTTCGACAGATATGACAATGACAGGTAAAACGATAGGTCTGTTACGCCATCTAGTAAGTATTTTAGAACTACTTTTTTTTTTTTTTTGAAAACGCCTCATTAAACAACGCGTGGCAAAGAGAATGTAAACGCGTGGAGCCAAAATATTAAAAAAAAATATATATGTTATTGTTTTTTCATTTAAATAGCTAGAATAAAATAACATTTTGCGCCCGTAATAGTATCCTAGCCAACTTAAACTTACCCATTATTAATTCCGGTAAGACCTAAGTTCTGTGATAAGCTAAGTTGTCCGCTTTAGAATAGAATAAAACTTACGGTAACCTCACCCACATTTCAATCAAAATTCAGCTTATTAGACAAAATGCTAGAAGTAACTTGCAACGACCGTCTTGGAAAAAAAGTAAGGGTAAAATGCAATCCTGACGACACTGTTGGAGACCTGAAGAAGTTAATAGCAGCACAAACTGGCACAAGATATGACAAAATTGTTTTAAAGAAGTGGTACACAGTTTTCAAGGACCATATCAAGTTATCTGACTGTATCCTTTTCTAAAAATTGCGTATTATTAATGTGTATCTATGTGTTTGTCATGTTTTTATAGACAGAGGAACAGGTACTGATATGATATGCCTACAATATACAGTTGGTTTAAAGATTGAAAAGTGACATTGAATATTGCATATCTTGGTAAAAATGTATTTCTTGTAGTGAAGTCCAAGCAGGTAAAACCGTAGTAGTTAATGAGTCCGAGAAGTCTCAGATTTATCTTTAGATAAATAATGTCTCTGTATATGTACTTAGTATTTCTGCTTCCCTAAACATTATTTGGATTGTTGAATGAATTTTGGTTCCGGAACTATGTTTGACCGAGTAATATTCACTCAGAGCCAATTATGTTTTGTAGTGGTACTAGGTACTTTGTGTTGGTGCGCTTAAATACTACATTGATCATTGTCTCTCTCTCGCTCATTAGGAATGTCATGAGTGTGAGAGTGACCGAGATATCTTATTAGATAAACAGGATGGACCAAAAAAATGCCCCCTGGAGCGAAAGTACTTTAAATATTGTAGTCGGCAAATTTTACTGAAACGATTCATTTATTTATTTTTAGAAATAAAAATAAGTGCAATTGCAATAAGTGCCTTCAAAGTTTTTTTTGTTTTTCATTGGTTTGGTCCAGCCTGTATAACATATTATTTAGCTCTAAAAATTATAAGACATGTGTTTTCTTGACTCTATCACAGATGAAATCCATGATGGAATGAACCTGGAGCTGTACTATCAATAAGCTAAAATTTTATATTTATGCTAGTAATAAGTAAATCTTTTAATAAATACTTTGGCATTGGCTATGTCCAAGTTTACATTCATGATCCATGAAATACTAAATAAATGATCAAAACAGCGTTCCCAGTTGTCGTTTTTGCATTTCCTGATGCTCGCTAAATGGGGCGGGCGACAATTTTGAAAGCAGTATTTAAAGTAAGTAAAAACATATTTTTTTACCATTTTAATTAACATACAAAAATAAATAGTAATCCTATGAAGAAATAAGATTTTTCTATGCAGTACACCCCATTAGTTATGTAGATTAAAAATCTTATTTTGAGATATGTCTTATGGTTCCATCATATAATATAGCATAGTGGAAGCGTTTTCTCTGTTTAGTAGCAAAATAACAAAGGCTCTCAAATTGTCAACAGAGCAAAATATCCAAAGAAGTGCAATGACCAAGAAGCAAAACTAAAGCTAATAAAGACCAAAGAGTGGAACTTCCATAGCGCAAAACGTCCAATCATAATCGCATGGCGACTAAAGCCCCAAAATAAAATAGATTTAAAAAAAAAAAAAAAAAAAAAACGCAAAACACAAAATTCCAATTAAACTGCTAAAAGTGTTATTAGGATAGAGCAATATTCTCGAAATAGCCTCATAATGTATAGCCATTAAGTAAGAGTGGCTATACATGGCCTGAGCTGACATAGTGTGAAAGAGATGGCTATATATAAGTTTCTGGGGAGCGAAAGGAAGAAGCTATAGCTATAAGCTAAGCTTAATGACTTGTTTCTTTTGCTCCCTTGAATTTCAAATCTAGCTGTCCCTTTCACACTATGACCTTTAAAGACGTCACCTAGCCTGCGCCACACAGGTGCGGCCGTGCGGCCTGCGGTGTTTGTACTTGCGACCTATGTGGGCGCTCAACTCAAAGTGGCTATACATGAACTGATCTGACATTATGTGAAAGAGATTGCTATATATGAGTTTTTGAGAAGTGAAAGGGAGAACCTATAATCTTAGTAGTTTGTTTCTTTTGCTCCCGTGAAATTCAAGTTTAGCTGTCCCTTTCGTACGATGTCGGGTCACTAACGGTGTCTACACATGGCCTGACCTGACATCGTTTGAAAGAGATGGCTATATATAACTTTCTGGGGGAGCGAAAGGGAGAAGCTATAACCTTAATAGTTAGTTTGTTTTGATCCCGTGAAATTCAAATCTGGCTGTCCCTTTCACAAGGTGCCACGTCAGGCCATGTAGCGAGGCCTACATGTAGCGAGGCCTTCTGCCCTCGCCACGATGACTGAGCAAACTGCTAATTTGTACCTTATCCTGATGCTGACAGTACTTGGTACTTGGTGAGCGGGCTTGTTTCCGCAACTAGGCCGCACAGCGGCCCTTTTTGCGTCTGATGCTGACAGTACACAGACGCAGCCCTAGGAGTAATAGTATTCTGTGGACGCAGCCACGGTAGTAACGTAGTATTATATTCTCTTTGCACGGCAGGCCGCGGTTATGTACGGCAAGCTTTCTTCGATTTCTGCCAAAATAGGGACGCGCAAATATGACGAAGGTTTTTTTTTTTTTTTCTCTTTCCTCCTGATAGGATTTTGGCGTCGCACGTCTTATGCATTTGCCAGTGTCAAGTGTACTTATATATTTTCAAGTTTTGTTAAATAATATCAAACAAGTCATAGTCACTGTCAAAGTCGAGCAAAGCAAGTCACGGTCAAGTCCTAGTCATGCCCCAGTAAAGTGGTGAAAACTTTTCTAGAGCCTTCTATGGAGTTTTGGAAACAACACGAAAATTCACGTTTCACGACATTATATCATTCACCTACACTCGTGCATGTTCACAAACACTTAACGGGTAAAAATTCACCGTTTTTACACATTAACACTCGAAATAACACAAGTTTTGGAAAATAATAAAATGACGCGACATGACTTCTTCAGGTTCCCGCCAAAACTCCATGACGAAGGTTGTTTTCTGACACTATTTTGTTCTGGGACCCTATTCCTGTGCGCTCGAGATTATCTCGGTCACTGTCTTTATAATTTAGACTTTAATGGGAATGAGAGTCATCGAGATAAAATGTCATTTCTCCGAATAGGGTCCCTGTATACGTGCTTGTTCTGCTTGATTGACTTACTTTAATTTTTTTTTTGTGTAGCAACATCGACTTTAATTTTCTCTGTATTGCTAATTTCCGTTTTTCTATTATTTCATTCGTTTACTTCATTTCGTTCATTCTTTGCCGCCATTGTGGTTTCAATGGTTTGGTTTGTGTTGTTGTGTTGTAAAATTTTCAATAATTGAAAGCGAAATTGGTGTGAATATATTTCTAATCTAATGTGACTACAACCATAACTGTGTTAATTACATTGTTGTGCTATTTTCACGATAAGTATACAATAATGTCCGAAGTCGAAGGTATGTGTTTGTGCCAATGATGGATGATCTTGACGAGAATTGTGTCACTGAACTTTCTTGGTTTTCAGAGTACAACCAGCAAAAGCCAGCTAAGACGGGCAAGCAGCACAACGTATTACCAATATGGGGTAATGAACAGACTATGAACCTGAACCCTCTAATCTTAGCAAATATTCAGGGCTCTAGCTACTTCAAAGGTAGGTAAGCAAACGTAACAACGCAGCGGAGCTTAAAATTTGGTATCCTAAAGTTTCATACACTTCACACACATCTCATTGTGCTTGTTTGTGAATTTATTTTGATTAGCAGTCGAGTAGGTTATTGCTCGGAATATATTAAAGACCCCCTTCATATAATGTGCTTTTGTTATGTTCACAACACATGTTATTTGTTTACCTTGAGGAAATTCAAATAGTTACCATTTCACAAGAATACAATCCTTCTCTGAAATTCTTAAATATGCTATCGACGTAACAATAATGATTTATGTTGGCATTACACATCACATCCGTTTTCATTCCAAGTCTTAGTAAATGAAACTCAATGGTAAACTTTGGATTGTTGTCAACAGTGCACCTGTTCAAATTGAAGACTTACCACGAGGTGGTAGATGAGATCTACTACCAGGTGAAGCACCTGGAGCCGTGGGAGCGCGGCAGCCGCAAGACGGCCGGCCAGACTGGCATGTGTGGCGGCGTGAGTATGTTGCTTCAACATCTCTTATTGGTTTTGTTTTACACACAGATTACTCCTTAGAGATACCACATTATGAGGTATGTGTTCTTGAAAAACACACCAAAAAGTGCAGGTTGTGGGGTCTCAGAGGAAACATTCCCATTGTTCTCAGGGATACTTGCATTATATGCACTTAGTGAGTTACCAATGAGTGAGGTTTTTTATAGGGTAATTTTACTGATGCTTGGTGCACTTTGATTATTCTGAGTGTGGAATCTATAATGGTAATCTGTGGTTTTATGCTCGGTTTTGTTTCTCATTCCAGCATGCAAAGTAGTGATTTGTATAAAAAACGATAAGTACTCTTAGTTGAAGCATATAATTGTTATTCTTTTATTATTTGGTAAAAGTAAGCTGTCCTGGAGCTGGGCGTAACTCCCAAGTCTAGTGCAGTTTCCATTCATTGGATGGAGATGTTAAGCAAATTTTTAATCCCACTCCTCATTGGTCACAATTTGGTGAGGTTTTATACTTAAAAAAATTGTGTGTTTTTGGTACAAAGTATCTCAAAAAGTTTCAGAATACTATCTTTAAATACATACAATCTAATTTAATTGTGGTAAATTAAGCACTGATAAAAATGTCCAGACATGCGCGGGTTCAACGAAAAAATTAATACATTTGATATCGCATGAGATTTTTTTGTGATGTTTTTCCGAATCCCCTCGCCCCCTTTTGAGCCTCACGATTATTGGACCGCCCAAACTAGTGAGAAAAAAATATTAAGCAAAAAAAATATTAGGCTTCTGTGGTTGGTTGATGAACAAAAATTACACTTCATTTAGACGACATAATTATTTACATGATTTTAATCTTTTCAATGTAAATATTTCTCCTTTCTTCACAAACAATCCAAGCTGTGAACTTCACCAATCAGGCTTGACATATTGATAAGTATTTCTATCTGCATATTCTGTTCTGTACGTAGTCCATTTAACCCGCAGGTGCGTGGCGTCGGTGCCGGCGGCATCGTCTCCACGGCGTTCTGCCTCCTCTACAAGCTGTACACGCTGCGCCTCACTCGGAAACAAGTGAACGGCCTGCTCGCACACACAGACTCGCCTTACATTAGAGCGCTCGGTAGGTATGACCATGATTTTTATTTTATCCATATTTAGCTGTTACCCGCGACTTCGTTCGCGTGATCCTACAAAAGAAAAATAGCCTATGTTTGTCTCCGATCCTTAAGCTATATTATATGCAAAAATTCAGGACGATCCGTTCAGCCGTTTAGCTGTGATAAAGCAACAAACATGCAGACAGAGAGACAATGGTTGGGCAGACGGGCCATCCACATGTGACACAAAAATGTATGGCGCTCTATGGAACAGCGGCGGGCACTTGTTGTATTTCGTTTCTGAAATAACCAACAACCAGATCAAACCATTTTGAAAAACGAAAGTCGTTTCGAGTTTCTAATGGATTGATTCCCGCCAATGTGAGCACTGCATTTTGTTACCGTATTTGCCGCCTCAATGTTAAATTCACGGATTCTATTGTTTTAAAGATATATGTAAAATCTTTTTAATAAAAAGATTTTGGATACTAATGGGTTTTCTCATATTTTTCCAACCAAAGTATCCCAAGCCTTTGTTAATTCTGTGCGAAATTTTGAATGGATTCTAGAATCTTCCTGACATACACAGCATGTAAACGCTAAAGCCAAACCAACACCGTACACCACATCCTCAGCAACAGAGTTGTACACAATTGGAACAGGTTGCCTGAGGAGGTGGTCTGACCAAAATATAAAAATACTTTAAAAAACAACCTAGACACTTTGATAATTAAGAAGATAATCTTGACTGACAGTTCTTATGTTTCAACACAGTATGATATAGGCACATCAGCCTTTGCTGCTCCCCTATAAATCTAAATATAGAAAAATGAACCCCTATTTTTCCTGGTCACGCTATAACTTGAGAAAGGCTGGACCGATTTTGATGATTTCTTTTTTGTTGTATTCGTAATTGTGGGACAAGGTTTATATGACGAGCTTTACGGGCATCAGCTAGTAAATAAATAAAATGCGAGTCTGCCAGACTCATAACTTTTCCATTTGTTAATAAGACATGTTTGGCTTGAAAACCATGTATTATCCTTGTCCAGGGTTCATGTACATCCGGTACACGCAGCCCCCGGCGGACCTGTTCGACTGGTACGCGGAGTACCTGGACGACGAGGAGGAGGTGGACCCGCGCGCGGGCGGCGGCGGCCCCACCACCATGGGCGCGCTCGTGCGCCAGATGCTCATCAAGCTGGACTGGTTCAGCACCCTCTTCCCTAGGATACCGGTGCCCATACAGAAGATGATTGAGAACAAGTAGGTATTATTTCTCATCAAAATTTTCATAATAATAAAAGTCCAAAAGAGTTCCTATACCATATAATAGGTTTCTCTAAGTTCGTTCTCTTTGTAATAATACATTTTAGTATTTTGAATAGCAAATATCAAGTAGCAACACATCAACAATAATTGTCGCAAATAGTTGTTGTTTTGAAAAATGTTTGCAAGTGAAACATGGCATTGTCTTGTTGACAGGGTTTAATTTACTAGCGTGTTATTCTGCGAACGGTAGACCTCGCGAGCACTTTTTTGCACAACCTCAATTCTACAGTTTCATCGATTTTTTTTTATTGGTGGGAGAAATTTGCTGCGATTTTGATATTATTTGGCATGTATACATTCGGTACTCAATTCTAAACAATAATTTTAAATATGAGGGGGATTCTACGGGAAAGTAAACCTTGAGATATTTTTCTTAAGTTTTTTTTAGCTATCAATTTATTATATGTATTGATACAAAATACTTCGAATTTCACGATGCTATAAAAATTATCTCTCTGACTCTGATTATGAAACTTTAGCATCCATATCAAGAAAACTTATAAGCGGCTCATTTTGCCTAGTAAATCGTACGTGTCCCACCCGTGACAGTGTTAGTCCCGCCCGTGACACACTTTATTTAATTTTTATAAAAAAAAATAACTATATAATAGAACATTATTTTCAAATGTTACATTCTGTTTATTGTCTCAAAGAAATTATAGTAATTTGTATTGAAAAGTTTAGTCAACTAGCAGAGTTTTATTTAAAAATGATTCATAAGATAAGATAAGATAATTTTATTCAATGGCTGAATTACAAACATCAAATAATTAAATATAGGAGCTGTGCATCACACCGTATTTCGTCATTAATACAATTTCAAATAACCTAATAAATTTAATATTATATAATAAAATTAATTCAATTTAATATGTAATAAGAATGTCAAATTTTTGTCCCACCCCTGGCAAAGATTAACTGTCTTCTTTATTTAATTTTACATGGTGTTATCCCGTCTTTACTGTAACTATAAAAGTACATCGTTTTTTTTTTTTTCTATATCAACCAATTTGATATCATTGATACTATTAGCATAAATTAGTACTGAAAATTAAGGTACAAGTGTCCCACCCGTGACGGTAGAATCCCCTATGAGCAAAATCGGTTAAGATGTCAATATACATCTTATAAGGTCGTAAAGATCTCAGTTCGGGACATCGAACTCACGACCTTATATCTTGACAACCTCATGACAAAATTTGCGTCAAAATGAGCGTAGAATAGAATATAGAAATAATATAACTATGTAACCCAGGACACTTTTTTCTCGTGAATTTTGTGCTACCCAAAATCGATGGTAGCAAAAGAAAAGTGGGTTTGTGTGTATGACAACAACCATTAAGATTCAAACTAGTATCTAATAATATGAAGATCAACATGAAACTTATTAACCTGTGAATTTGCAGGTTATGTGCAGAACTAACCAGTCTTCTGTTTCAGATTGTCAAAATGTGTCGCGCGAATGTTTCGTACGAGGATTATGTAATGCACAATATATGTAGCTTTTGTAAATGTACACATCTATAGCATTTATTTATTTCCTTACATAGCACTAACGGATATAACAGGAAATATTAGGTACTAGGCTGTGCCATTCAGCACCCATAAAAATATTGTTCAGTATATCAGTGTTTCAGCAAAGGATTCGATTCAGTTTGTTTCAATTGGTAACACGAAAATTTCATGTCATCCTCGAGATCTACAACAATTTCATTTTGTGCTTTTGCCAATTTGCTACCAAACGATGCAAACTATTCTAAACCCCAAATACCACTTACAAAATTTTACTTATAGAAGACTAAGCATGACCAATGAAGCGATAAAAACTATTATACACAACAAGTGTAATGTAATGTCTGTTACACCCGCTAGGTTGGCGGAGCACAACAGACAGAGGGCGCCACCGCAGCCGCCGGCGGGCAACTTCCGCGGCGGGGCGGCCAGTGGCGCCGGCGGCGGCGGCGGGAACTACCACGCGGGCCGAGTGGACGACAGGCGCGAGCATGACGACAGGGACCGCCGCGACTACGGCGACGAGCGGTCAGTACTAACTCATTTCAAAGCAATACACTCGTTTTTTGGGGACTTTGGCCAACGTTGGCATGTCAATCCCGCCGTAAGTTAAACTGTACAGACATCAAAAAGGAAATATTAAGTCGTTACATAGACCTCACCGCGCAACCACCGGTGCCAGATCGGACGGTGGTCGAGCGCCGGAGCTCGCCGGGCCGACCACACCCCTAAGATGAAGTTGGTAATTGATGCTTAGACATCTCATAAACTAGAATCGCGGATACAGCCGTCGGTTCCGTCAGTATACGCGTGAACACACCCACATCATAGCGTTTCAAATGTAGGTCGAGCATCGATGAATCCCTCTGAGTTTTGTTCCGGACAAATTCCATCATTAAGTGATACGTGTCTTCTACTAAGTTATACCCTGATTACTATAATAAGACTGACGATGATGAAAGTAATATCATATTGACCTTTCACAAGTAGCTCCATTTACCTAAATGTTTGTTGCAGGTATCCTAAAGACAGACCCAAACGTGACGACAGAGACAGGGACCGCGAGCGCGACAGAGACCGCGGCGAGCGCGACAGAGACCGACGCGACCGTGACCGCCGCGACCGGCAGCGCGACAGATCGCGCGAGCGGCCGCGCCACCGGTCCCGCTCGAGGGACCGCCGGCATAGATAATGTTACGCTAACGGCTAGTGGTTAATTCAAGTGTCTTGAGAATAAATAATAATTATGTTCGTAAACTTTGGTTTTTATTATGCTGCGCCTAGATTATTACTTGAACATTCTTGTATTGCTATTACCAGCCACCATAATTATGTTCCTCTGCCTATACATCTATGCGAGACAATAGTATATGGTTGACAAAAACTTGAAATAAACATCCTAACTAATATTGTAATTTAGACGAATAAAGCTGCAGTCGTATGAAGACCAATAAGCTTCGAGGGATAAAAATGAATACGTTCGTCTCGAGGAAAAAACTTCGCTTGCGTGATTCAGAACTCCCTTCATTATAACTCGGACATCCCTACATTTTTCAGTTCATACAAAACGTCAAAAAATGCACAAAAATGTATCAGTGCCATCTAGCGAACTACAGAAAGTAGCTTTGTCATTCTGTCTGGATATTTGTCGCGTTATCACGGCTAAACGGTTCTTGATAAAATTTGATAAGGAGTTAATGTATATCACAAAGACGGACAGGGTACTTTTTTTATGTCCACGCGAACGTAGTCGCGGGTAACAACTAGTTACATATTTATTACTAGCTGTTGTTCAATAAAAAAGTAGCGTATGCCCGTCTACCCTTAAGCTATATCTATGCAAAAATTCAGGTCGATCAGTTCAGCCGTGATAACGCGACAAACACACAAACAGAGAGACAGAGTTACATTTGCAGTTATAATATTAGATAGGATAGTAATTATTTTGGAATCACTTTTATTTTTAACCGACTTCCAAAAAATGAAGACTTTCTAAATTCGACTGTTTTTATTTATTTACTAGCATACTAGCTCATTCCGCACGGCTTTTCTCGCAAAAGCTACATAAAATTAAATACATTTTCAGTTTTTCGAAGCTTGGCCTGTGAATTGATATCTACAAAAACGCTTGTTCTTTTATTTATATAGATCAGTTTTTTATGTTTGTTACCTACCTCCACAGAAAAGAGAGAAGGATATCTAGAAGTAAACATTTGTTCTATTCTGTGCCTACCAGATCTCTGTCATTTATAAAGCCCCCCCCCTTTTTTATTTGAAAGTATATACTTTCAGATTCGTCCCATTCTTATCAAAACCCAATTAATGGGATCCATGAGGAATCGAGGCAAAAGTATTTTTTTAAATTCTGAATTGTTATGTTCACATTGTGTGGCGTAAAGGGCACGGCGGCGATGCATTTATGCCGTTGAAGTTTAAGTTAAATGCACACAAGCGATCAAATTTCAAATGGAAGCAACAATAAGAACATATGTTAAATTTCGATAATGTGGTTGCAGTGTTACAATGTTAAGATGGGCTTATGCAATGTTTTTCCTACCTAAGTTACATAATCTTAATCAACATTAAATATAAAGAAAGTTATGAAATAAATGATAACATACTTATCAAGATAAGGGTTGCATGTGAAATCAAAGATTTACATTTGCAATGAAATTATATTTCTTTAAAAAATCTGGCAAACAAGTTTCAACAAATTTTCAGAAATATCAAGCTTAGCTAACAAATAAATACATTAATGTTCAAGATCTAGACAGTTGTTTAAACAGAAACTGACATAATTTTACGCAGCTGCACCTTTGATATTTTCTTGTTGTTCAAACTTGGGATATTTACTCTCTACATCAGCCCAAGATATCTTGCTGTTGGCAAGATCCCTCACAACTGCTGGCACATCGGTCAACGGCAGCCTCACTTGGCTCATACTGTCTCTTTCTCTCAATGTCACAGAGTGAGGTTCCTTTATAGTGTCAAAGTCTACTGTAATAGCATAAGGGACACCCAGCTCGTCTGTTCTGGCATATCGGCGTCCAATAGAGCCAGAGGAGTCGTCCACCTTGTGGGAGACATCGACTGATGTCAGCTCTTGATTCAACACCTTCACAAATGGCTGGAATTCGGCATTGCCACTCAGTGGCAAGATAGCACATTTCATGGGAGCAACGGAGGCTGGCAGAGAGAAGTAGGTCCTTTGCTCATCACCTTCCCTCATCTTGAAGCTGTGTTCCAAAATGCAGTACAGAATTCTTCCAATGCCAAATGAAGGTTCAATAACACTTGGGATAATCTCTTCTACATGAACTGTCTTCTGAGTTTTCTTCACACTGACAAGATTTGGTGAGAGTTTGAATTCTCCGTTGGAAGTAGACAGCAAATACTCTCCATCACTCTCTAGTCTGCTCTGCATTTGTTCTAGTCCAGCGTTATCCAAAGCTGCAAGAGCGTCATTGATGACTTTAGCATCTTTCTTGAATTCCTTGCCAATGGCTGCCTTGTTAGGGACAGCTTCAACCACTTCAATTTGCTTAGGAGCGGGAAGTTTCTTCTCAGCTGCTAGTCTAATGCCCGTTGCTTTTGTATGCTGGGTCAAGTCATACGCGGACCTATCAGCGCAGCCTACGCATTCTATCCAGCCATAACTGCAGAGGATTTCGGCGTCCCAACAGTCACAGGCATAGTGAGCCATCTCATTACCCATGTGTTGTCTAAACCTCAGTTTCTTGGGGTCAATGCCAACCGCTACCAGATATAGATAGATACGAGCCATGAAATAGCCAAGGGTTTCATTGTTAACTATGCCTTTAGAAACGGCTTCTCCAATGGTCATTATCGCTGCAGCTCTGCCTTGTTCTTGACTGTCAGCTGAATAGAATAGCATTTGTGTATCTTTCACTGTTTCAAACTTGGGATGTTCCTTATTGTCACAGAAGTGTTCAATTTCACACATAGTGAACTCTCTCACTCTGAGCAAACCAGACCTAGGGGAGATTTCATTCCTGAAGGAGTTGCCGATTTGTGCAGCAGCAAATGGTAAACGGCCTTGGTTGAACTCCAACAGCCGTTTGAAGTTTACAAAGATGCCTTGAGCTGTCTCAGGCCTCAAGAATCCCTTTACTAGTCCTGATGGACCAATCTGGGTATTGAACATGAGGTTGAACTCGATAGGTGGTGTGAGCTCGTTGCCACTGAGAGGAGATTTCATTTCAAACCTCTTCATCAAGGCTGACATATCATCTGCTGTCATGCCGTCCAGCCTTACCAGAATGTCTTCTATTTCAACCTTTAGCTCTGCCTTTGTATTCTTCTCACTTTTGATTTTCTCAAGATGAGCTTTGATTAAATGATCTAGTCGGAAGCATTCTCCAGATTTAACATCTTTTGTCATGAGATCAGCAAATCTCTCGACATGACCAGAAGCTTTCAGTACAGGTTCAGGAGTCAATATGGAGCAGTCTACTTCTAACATCTGCTCTTGGAGAATGAAATATTTCCTCCACATCTGGATCATGTTGCTCTTGAGAGCGCATCCCATTGGACCGAAATCAAACTGCCCAGTGATACCTCCATAGATGGCAAATGACTGATCATAGAAGAACCTTCTCTTGATCAGATCTTCCATTTTGGAGCGGTCAAACAGCTCCTCGGTTGGCGCGAGGCTCAGCTCCTTGTCCTCCAGTATTTTCTTACGTGCTTTTAATTCAGCTACAGCCTTTTTTATGTCAATTTCTGGTGCCTTCTCCTCCTTCAGTTTCCGAACCATATCGCCTTGTTCCTTTACGAGGGCGCGTAGTGGCGCGAGGATTTCTTCAACCTTCGGATCAGCCATGATTACTTCTCTCAATGGATTAGGGATCTTTATCTTCCTGTGAAGCTTATTGCTCCCCCAATACTGACTGTGTGAAAGCCTGACTTGAGTGCAGAGCAAGGGAGCACGATAACTACGTACACTACACTTAACTACTAAAGTGAGAATGTTTCTCATTTAACTGTAAAATAGAAACAGCTGGCTCTAAATAATTACATCTGTTTAGCCGGTAATTAACTTTTTGATCGCGTGGAGAAATATGACGAAACCTACCATCTACCATCTGACGTTTTCAAAATTTAATTCCATTGTCAATGTATTCGATTCGACTGCGAATTCCAGCTTTAGAAAAGGATGTGAAGATACGTAATTCTGAAGTTCAAAAGAGATAAAAGAAGGGCAGTTATTTGAATTTTTAATAATTTTTAAGTATTGACATGTGAATATGGATGGATGGATGACTGATTTTTGGTTGTTGGCAACTCTGTAAGGTTGACAGCATAGGCATTGAAGAAGTAGCAATAGAAAATATAGATATAGATCTCATAGTTACACTACAAAATATGTTTTCCCATTTTTTCTCCTTTTGCTCTGTTTGGGTGAGATTATTGCACAGATGATTATTGCCTATCTAGCTACGTTACATACATATTTACTTATTTTGTTTATCTTTTGTGAAAATACTATTTCTGAACGCATCTTATTTAACCGCGCAACTCCGCTCGGGCTCTCAAAGTATGGCATCCATATTTGAAATACTATCTCTTTCGTTCTGGTAAATCTAGACGACAATATCAGCAGATAAAGTGTGACAAAAATAGTTTTAATTATTTGTTTTCTTTTGAAATAATTCAGTTTTGACAGCACAAAGGAGCGGCCATTTTATTGCTGATTAGCGAACGAGGGCGAAGCTGTGGCATTTTGCCCCAGTGAAGCGTTGTTATTGTATTTGTATTAGATTTTATTTTCTAAATATCCGTTAAAATCCACGTACAAAACAGTATACGGTCTTAGTGTAAGTTGAAACGTATTTATGTATTGAGGCGAAGCAATAATGGACGATCCGAACAGAATGATGGCGCACAGCGGCGGTCTGATGGGACCCCAGGGCTACGGGCTGCCCGGGGGCGAGGGTGCGCCGGCGGCCGGTGAGGGCGAAGCGCGCAAGCAGGACATCGGCGAGATCTTGCAACAGATCATGAACATCACCGACCAGAGCCTCGATGAGGCGCAGGCTAGAAAACATACATTGAACTGTCACAGAATGAAGCCTGCCCTATTTTCAGTGTTATGTGAAATCAAAGAGAAAACAGGTAAGCATTTCTAACATGTAGTTATATTATTATATTGTTATAGTAAATATTATTTGAAGGCTAGGAGCCAAGTGGTCAAACAGGTTTTTCTGCAAAATCTGTTCGTATACATACCTTGTACCTGCACTCTTCCAATATTGTCTAAGAGTTACTAAGTATATATTAGCATGAATTATCAATTATTTAATTAATTCTCATATAAGTTTTCAAGTATAGAAAATTTATTTTTCTACTGATATAAATATCTCTACCTGCCAAGTTAGGTGTTGCTGTTGACATGGTCATTCCTAAGATGGCTAAACCATCTTCTTCATTCAGCTATTAATACAATTACATACCTATTTAGTCACATAAATGTACATGTCCTGTCTTTAACATTAGATGCTGGTAAAAAATTAGGCATATTATTTGGGTAGTACTTAGTTTTAGGCTGTGTTTGTGTTTCTAGCATAATTTAGCCAAGTAGCGAGTAGCTTGCTGGCTACAAACTGTTCATAACAATGCTAAATTAACTCAAACAGCAAATAATATGCCTAAATATGGGTTTTGGAAGATCATAGTTATATCATTATTAAAAAGAACTGAAAACTGGCTGAAAGGTTTAACTGAAAAAATAACTAAAACCCTTCAATAATCTACAATATATTATCTGTGATTCTATCTGCAGTACTGTCTCTACGCAACACACAAGAGGAGGAACCCCCTGACCCACAGCTGATGCGGCTGGACAACATGTTGATCGCAGAGGGTGTTGCCGGCCCGGAAAAAGGTGGTGGTGCAGGCGCAGCCGCCTCTGCCTCAGCAGCCGCTGGTGAATGGGGTAAATTAGCCTTAAGCATTATATGTATGGATAAAATGCAGTAACAACTGCTTTGAACTTAAATCCTTTATCTTACTTTGGTAACTTACTTCTTGACCTTTTCCTTTTCCACACCTCTTTATCTAATCTCTGGCCCTTAAGGCAAAAAGGTGTATAGAAAGATATTACTGCATGAAAACTGGTTTCAGGTTCATGAGAGTAGTGTTGCAATCAGAAGGTGGTGATCAGGCTACACCTATAAACAGTAACTTTACCTTCTCAGAAACAGTACCACTATGTGACTGCAATGTAATCACGCTGATTTGCATAGGCTTTTAGGATTCAATATGTTACCATGAATTATCAAAAATAATGCATACGCAAAACATACCCACCCATTTTCAAAAGTCTGACCACTGCTGTGCGATCTTGGCAAGACAGTCTGAGACCATACAAGTCTGATAATTTATGAATGTGCACTCTCCATACTTAAAGGGTAAGCGGAGTGCGCCATGCTAAATTGCCCAAGCTACACGGTATCAGCTTGTATCGCCAAAAGTACAACATTTACAGTTTGAATTTTTGTTTTAATTTGATGAGTTATGTACACATGAATCACGAATTAAACTAAAAAGTCGCCGAAAAACATATCAGCCACATCACAACCCTAGCTGCTGTGCATACAGAGCTTGCAAGTTGTGATTTCTGTCCACCGCCACTGAAGGCAGTGTCGCCCAAGCAGATAACGCGATCGAGCACTCGGACTACCGCGCCAAGCTCGCGCAGATCCGCCAGATCTACCACCAGGAGCTGGACAAGTACGAGAATGCGTGCAACGAGTTCACAACGCACGTCATGAACCTGCTGCGAGAGCAGAGCCGCACCAGGCCTATCACTCCCAAGGTACGTTTCTTACTCTTCAATATTAATGTAGTGCTCAACTAGGTGTTGCTTACTGATCACTGATGTTAAGCAACGGATGAGCCGATCAGTCTTTGGATAGATGAACATGAGTGGCACTTAAAAATTAATGGTACCATGGGTCAGATGACTCGTTAAATTGTAATTGCTGGTTGCTTGTCTTATAACAACAACTGCTTATCAGCTTATCTAACCATCAGGCAGCTTAAAAATCGAAAATGTTTACTTTTTGGAGTCAAATATTTCAAAAACTACATTACTATTAATACTCACGGGATAATTACCACGATTTTTATTTTTGTTGAGTTCCGGATATTTCGGCACAGTTGCATGCGCCATGTTCACGGATAGACTGAAGATGCAGGTGGATGATAAAAAGTTAGGAAATTTGGGAGCTGACAGACCAATCTACCCCCTTTCTCAGTCTTTTGCTACGGGTACCGCTGGTCTAGAACTCGAATTCACTCTATTTCAAACACTGGCGACAATTTTGGGAAATAGTAATAAACGTAAATGATGATTTAGTTTTTTTTTAATTATTCCCGATTTTCATGTAGTGTAGAAACTCCTAAATTTTTTTTCCAAAACAATTAATATTCTCTCTGAAAGCAACTAAAATTATGTTATTTTTATGTGCTAAATTTCAGCACTGTAGCCCATATACACACTCAAAGAACTGTGTCATCATCATTATCAGCATTACCATCTTCACAACTGGAGCAACTATGCCAGCAGCCCAGAGCGTTGCTCCGTCTCCGGACACAGCGATAATAAGAGTTTCATAGTTTACTCCACATGAAAGGTAATAGCAGAAACTGCAAATGTCCTTTCTCCCTGTGCAGGAGATCGAGCGCATGGTGCAGATCATCCACAAGAAGTTCAGCTCCATCCAGATGCAGCTCAAGCAGTCCACTTGCGAGGCCGTCATGATCCTCCGCTCACGGTCAGTTACTATAACTATATATTGCACAAATGTCAAAATTGTCGCCCGATCTTTTCTCGCTATCCCTATTCTTATAATGTTTGTCGCAAGCTACAACAAAGGCATGTTGCGAAATGGTGTAAGAAAAAATTGAGCTCTTTTTTTGTTGACGAAAGGGAAATTTTACTATATACTCTTTGCTTTGGGAGGCAGCCAGTTTTTGTGGGAATTTACGCACTAAAACCTGGTGGCTTTCCTTGGCGCTTGACAGGTGGCTCAGTCCTCAGCACTCCTCAGCCCTCAGTACCGTGCTTCAGCTCCTCCCGAAATACCTCAGTCTACGACCAGCCCCTACGATTTATGACAAATCAAAATTTTCGTTTCGGGACTTTGGAATCCAGACAAGCTTACAGTGTTGCTTCAGTGTTAAAATTTTACCAATGATGTATTAAGAGTAATAAAAGCCTCAGCTTTTAAACATCCCACTGCTGGGATATCGGTCTACCCCCGAAGGCCATACATCAAATAATTTCGGTAGTATCAATCTTGTTGCTTATTCTCTGTAAAAGAATCCAGCTCAACTTTGGCCTCCGACAAAAGAAACAAAACGTGACCGTACATTCCCGCTTGCAGTTTCCTGGACGCGCGTCGAAAGCGCCGCAACTTCAGCAAGCAAGCCTCGGAGATACTGAACGAGTACTTTTACTCGCACCTCTCCAACCCGTACCCCAGCGAGGAGGCGAAAGAGGAGCTGGCCCGCAAGTGCGGCATTACCGTCTCCCAGGTAACCACACCTGAGTGACTGGCCCTTTGCAGCTTCCTCGACTGCCGACGCAAGCGCCGCAACTTCACGAAGCAAGCGCTAGAACTGCTCAACGAGTATTTCTACTCGCACCTCGCGAACCCCTACCCCAGTGAAGACGTGAAGGCCGAGCTGGCGGCGCGCTGCGGCATTACCGTGTCGCAGGTACGGACTTGCATTCGCACCTCGACTCGACCGCTTCGGGTTCATTCTCTATGTAATAAGACCCGACAACCCACCGGGGGTCAAGCGGGGATCTCCCTTTGCCAGTCGCAAACGGCCGTGCTTACTTCCCTTGTCGCGTCCACGGTCGCCCGCGCATATTCTCATTATTGAGGATAAAAAATGACTAAGTGTGAATTCCCAAACAGGTATATGTTGTGTCTGTTTATGACAATATTAATTCTTTATGAAAATGTTAGTTTTCTTATCTTGTGATTTGTAGGAGAAAATCAAAAAAATGCAAACAAAGTTTTATTTTATGTCTTCCGACTAATTAAATGATATATATCTAAAGTTACGATAGACATTTGCAACAAATAGTTTTTGAAAATCCGCACAATCTATCCACAAATACTTGCACGAGTGACTTAACTGTGGCACAACTATGTTACTTATGCCCGTCTGCACTAAAGTCAACAGACATAAAACTTAGCTAACCATCACCTTAACTAAATCGGACTTAGGCATGTCAGAGGAAAGGACATGCCTTACGCATTTAGACAACTTCCTAAGCTTGGCACAACACATTGTAACGTTCCTAGTTATCCTACCTAGATATAGTAGGCGGCAATTAAAACAAGAAGGAAGTTAACAAAGTTATATTTAAAAAAGAAAAACAGAATGAAGCACAAAAATAGAAGTAGTAATAAATGAAGCTAAGTTCGGGTCGGGGTAAGGTTACATTCATGGACCGGAGTGCACTACGCGACCGTTCAGACACACTGGCCTTGGGTAGCAGCGCGCGGAGTCAACGCAGCGGTGAAGGCCCACGGAGTTAGGTCCGCTAAGTGGGTTCGGTCCACGGAGCAAGGGGGACTCGTAGTCCAGCAGTCCCGAAGGCAGCGGGGTAGCACCGACCAACCAGTAGGACCGAAGCAGCTAAGCACTAGTCGTGCGGGAGAACCCTGGAATCCCGCATTTTAGGCGTCTTAGAAAATGACCAATTTCAAGTTTGACTGCCACACTCGATGATATTGCGCAAAGCGAAACCAAGCAGTGAAGTCTAATGCAATGAATAGAATCCGAGATGAGGCAGTCAAACTTGTACAGAATACATAGCGTACGTAAAGTACGTACGTACGCACGTACGTACTTTACAGGTAAAAACAGTACTAGTGTTATGAAAACTAGTAGCAGGTACAATTTATAATTATTATTTTCCTGATTTAATGAAGTGCTTACAATAATAGAAAGAATAGATTAACAGCAAATAAAGCTTCAGGAAAATATTTTCAGGATCTAGAAAGTTAACTACATAGGCATAACAGCTACAAATGTTACGGTGCAATTCAAATGAAGATTAAATCTATCTAGGTACATTCAAATAACAACTCGGATCATATGAAATGGCAACGGTTTTGTTAGTTTAAAACCGTACAAAAAGATAATTATTATCGACCTCGGGCTGAAGTTTACTGCCAGGAATTTTAACCTGAATACCAAAGAATGAGGTATTCTCAGCAGTTGTTAAAATATTGCTAGGATGAAATTAAATTTGAACAGCCTTGTCATTAGCGGGCCGTTAGATCAAAATGCCGAACCTAGTAGTTATTTGAATGTACTCACGTCATGCTCGTAAGCTACACTACAGCGATAAGCATTTGTAACACTCACCCAATTCGGGGTAAACTCACAGCACTTATTATAAATAAAATTAACCAGATTAAACTGAAATAGTTTAGCTAATTAAAATAAGCGGCGTGGCGAAAAATGATATGGAGGCGGAATCGAACGTAGCGTCCGCTTCCCAGAACAGCCAGCAGTCGCTTGTCGGCTCAGAGGTCGACGCGGTTAGCAGATTCCGTTAGTCCCCGCGCCTCACGTCCCCCGCTCATTGGCCAAGACGCGCGACCTCACCGGTTGCGTTTACGCAGAATATGTTCGAGTATCAATTGTAATAATTTTACCGGTACGGATTAAATATTAAAATAAGTAGTGGTTTAGATTTAAGTATTTGTAGGTTAAGTATTAGATATAAAACAATCAATTAATTGCTAACAATTTGAGTAATCTGTTTCAACTAGAAAATAATATGAAGGGTAACGAACCGTTACATACCCCCTTTTTTAGGTTAGGATTTTTCCTACGAAAAATCCAAAACCCTCTAGGTTAACTTGAAGTCTTTAACATGCCAAGTCCCTAAGTTGTGACCTGTCATGTCTTCTAGATCATATACTAGTTTTGACTTCTTATTAGTTATGCGACATTTGATAAATTTTGGAGCCAATTTTTTGCAAAACCTACTATCCTTGTCGCTCTGGTAGAATGTTCGTTTCCAAACAATGTCACCCACGTTGAAATCGACGTTCCTACGGCGCAAATTATAATTAGTGGCACTACGGGAGTGTGCCTTAATGAGCGAGAGTTGTACTTTGTCGAATATTTTCTGTAATACTCCTAAATTTTCGGCGTAGCTGTCCCGAGGGGCAAATATAATTTGATTCCCCAGATCAGTATCAACGTAGTGAGAACCATCGCTTGGTAGCTCACGTCCAAATACAAGAAAGGATGGAGTGAAACCAGTTACTTCATTGACCGCGCTGTTCAAAGCAAATTGTATTTTAGGAATATTAGTGTCCCAAGACCTATGGTCGTTCTCAATGAAGGTAGATACTGCAATCATTATGGTTTTATTGTATCGTTCTACTGTGTTGATCTGTGGGGTATAGAGTGGTGTGTAGTAGACGTTGGGGACGCTATATTGAGCAAATAAATTGCGCATCATATTACTAGTAAATTGTTTTCCATTGTCCATAATAATAGTGCTCGGAATCCCATGGACGAGAAAAACACTTTCCTCGAGTATTCTGCATATGATGTCTGATGTAGCTCGTCTGATAGGGAAAAGTAAGCAATATTTAGAGAAACAGCAAGTTATTACGAGAAGGAATGTGTTCTGCTTCCTAGTTGCAGGCAGGGGTCCAACCAAATCGATGCTAATCATTTGGTAGGGGCGAGAGCAGTCCTTGGGCCTACCCATTGTTCCAAGAGTCGTGTGATTTGGGTACTTGTAGGAGAGACAAGTTTCGCAACTAGTGACAAAATTGATCACATCCTTGTGCAGACTAGGCCAAAAGTATTTCAAACTCAGACGTTTATGCGTTTTGAAAATGCCAAAATGTCCAGATGTAGGTTCGGAATGGTTTTGGGCGATTATATCTTGTCGGTACTCCATCGGGATAACTTCCTTCCATTCGAATTCTCTGGTCAGCGGATTTAGCGACTTCATATAGCGGAAAAGCTTTCCGTCGGTGACGCGGTAGTTTACAAAGGATGTTGGGGAAGTTTGACAACCATTGAACGTAGTTAGGTACCATGAATCATTAGTCTTACGTGTAGGCCTGCCCATTGTAGTGTTAATGGCAGTGACAGGGACTGAGCGACTTAAGCTATCTGGTACAACATTCTCGGAGCCTTTTCTGTGTTTTATCTCAAAGTTGTATGCAGATAATCGTACACCCCATCGAGCCAGTCTTCCCGTCGGATTATTTAAATTTAAGAACCACCTAAGTGAAGAGTGGTCAGTGTATACAGTGAATTTGAGGCCGTTTTCTATGTAGCAGCGCCAGTGCTCGATAGCAATGAGTACGGCTAACGCCTCGCGTTCAGTGGCACTGTAGTTGCGCTCTGGGTGAGACAAGGATTTGCTCATATACGCTATGACCTTTTCCTGCCCGTCAAGTGTCTGAGTGAGCACAGCGCCGATTCCATAGTCGCTCGCATCAGTGTGAACTTCAAATGGCTTGGAGTAGTCTGGGCAGGAAAGTATAGGTGCAGAGACAAGGCACTTTTTAAGTTCCTTGAATGCCTTATCGGCTTCAGAGGACCAAGTGAAGGGTGGAGCATTTTTACCCTGAGATGTCAGTTTGTTTAAGGGAGATGATAGACTACTAAAGTTAAGGATGAACCTTCGGTACCAAGAGGCGGTTCCTAGAAATCGTCTAACTTCTTTGCGGTTGGTAGGAGTGGGGTAATTGTTTATAGACTCCACTTTTTCAGGGTCAGCGTGCAAGCCGTTGGAGTCTACGATATAACCCAGATATTTCAACTGTGATCTAAAAAACTGACTTTTTTCGTAGTTTATTGTCAAATTGGCCATTTTCAATTTTTTTAGGACTCGAAGTAGTAATGATATATGCTTTTCAAAACTGTCAGATACGATAATGACGTCATCGATGAACACAAAGACCCTATGCTCAAACTCGGGCCCGTAGAATAAGGTATCAACTAGTCTCTGTTGGGTTGCAGGTGCGTTAGTCAGTCCAAAGGGCATGGATTTAAACTGAAATGTGCCGCGGGTAGGTATGTAGAAAGCGGTCTTCTGCCTGTCTTCTTCCCTGATCAAAATCTGCCAGAAACTCTTAGAAAGATCTACGCTTGAGAGGTATTTAGAGTCGCGCAGATTGTCCAGAATCTCTGATATGTAAGGCAGGCTATACGCATCTTTTTTTGTAATTGCATTAAGTTTCCTACTGTCTAGGCAAAAACGTAGGTCTCCGTTTTTCTTAGGGATCAAGAGAACCGGGGACGACCATGGGCTCTCGCATGGCTCCACAACGTCTTCTTTCAACATCTCGTCCAACTGTTCCACAAGATGACGTTGCTTCTCAGGTGACATCCTGTAGTAACGTTGACGAATGGGGGCAGCATCCCCAGTGTCTATAGAATGCATAGTTAGTGATGTACGACCCAGACCCCGTTTTTCGTATGAGATGTTGTGAAATTGCGAAATCACGTCATCCGCCGTTTTCTTTTCATCGTCGGATAGATGATTGTAGGAACACAGAAGTTTAGGTTTTCTGTCGTCCACGTCTGTTGTAGAAACCTCCGATTCTTTATAGAAAGCGATGCGATCCAGATTTTTGGGTAGTAGCTGAAATAGCCGCCAAAAGTCCATACCTAATATTAAGTCGTGTTTAACATTAGGGACCGCATATGCCTGAATAGTATGTGTCCGGTCTTGAAAGGTTAATGGTAGGTGAATTATTCCAATGGAATCCAGCTTTTCACCACCCGCAGCAACAAACCGAGTGAAATCGCCAGTTTCCAATTGAAAACCCGATTTTAATAAGCTTTCGTGACTCCCGTTACCTAGTATGGTAGCAGAGGATCCAGTATCTAGAAGTCCAGCCAGTGATTTCTCGTTGACTGTGACCGACACATAAAGCCGAGATTTATTAACGCGCATATTATTATCACGGATTGACGAAACAGTGTTGAAGGTAGAAAATTTAGAAACAAAACGTAACCACTCTTTCCATTCGGACATGGAAGTTTTACATTGAACGGCCGGTTCAATAGCACTGTTTCGGCAATCCTTTTTAATTAGTTTTTTGACTCATTTAACCGAACTGGATTGCAATTAGGACAATCAACGAAACGTACGTCCTTTCTTCCGCATTTGAAACAGATGAGGAAGCGTTCTTCCTTACAATTTCTAAGCGTATGGTCATCTTTTCTACACCTAGGGCAATATATCGATCTAGTTTGTCTCGTAGGGACCGTAGCAAAAGCAGCCACATCGACATCCTGTTTCGAATTCGTTTCGCAGTTCTCACTTATGCAGTTAATATTAGAATTAGTTTTATTAAATGGATGTTGGTTCGAATTAGTATAGTTATTTTTATAGTAGCTATTGTTGGTGTATGGTCGGAACTTATTCGGTGTGGTATTCGATGTGGTCGCTGTTTGCTTATACGCGAACTCAGGAGCCAGTGTAGAACTGTTCACTTTCGGAGGTTCATGGAAGTGAGCAAAACGCGACTGAATGCTCTCATAATTCCGGCACATTAATTTTAGTGCGTCAATGCTCTGAATCTCAGGTGAGGCAGTCAATGAGCCAGCGTAGCATGGTCGGATATTGTGGAGTAATATCTCAAGTTTGTCTTGTTCAGACAATGGTTTACCAAGCCGAGAGAACATGCCATGCATAATTGAGAGGTAAATTGTAATATTTTCACTCTCCCCTTGAGTGCGCGATCGAATTTCAGCAGCAAGTCTGTAGTCGTAGTCACTACTGCTGAAATCCTCTATAAGTAATACGCACAATTCCTGCCAAGACTGCGCCTTATCTCTATTACATCTGTACCAGTGCAGGGCATCGTCGACAAAAATTTCGAAAGCTAAGGATAAAATTTTATCGTAGGTAATTCTCCTAGCTTGTACAAAGTCCTCAACTCTTTGAATAAATGAGCGTACGCACGACTTACCTGAATATTTTAACTTGCTAATATCAGCAGTTAGGCTACGTTCACAAGTTACAGCAATAGCAGTTGTGGCCTCGGTAGTAGCATTCGTAGTTTCGGAGGTAATAGTGGGTGTTAAAGTCCTAGTCTGGGGTGCAGGCATGTGGAGTTTAAGGGTTGTAAGATCCCTATACTGTTCATTAAAACTAGTGGTGCACACCTTATAAATGTCAGCAACTTCTGGGACCACACTTATTCTGTTCAGCCGATGATGAATATGATTCAGTAAATTTTCAGCTCTAGCAAATAAATTTTTATCAAATTTTGATTTTAATGTAGCTATATTTCCCTGTGACTTAATCAGGGATTCTTTTACCCCCTTTAAGTCATCTGAAGGTTCTAAGTGTGACTCTAAGATATCTTCGGGTGGTAGTTGTTGTGCCAACTTGACTATCTGCTTTCTAAGATCTTGTACAGATTCACCAGTACCACCTCGAAGCTCCACCTCATACTCTAGTTCCGACTTTTGTAGTGAAAGATATTTTATAACATAAGTCATTGTGCCCTTTGGGTGAGTGTTCCAATTATATAAAATAGAAAAAATAGCAAAATAACACTAATGACTTAAACGTTATTGCAGATGCAAAATGCAACCAAGTCACCTTATAATTAGTTATCAACTTATATGTGTGTATTTTTTTAATAATAGAAATGTTTTTAATAACCAAAATGGTATCGAAATCAGACAAGATATAATAACTAAACAAAAACAGTAGAAATGCCACACACACAAGTCGATTTAGCACAAAATCAACCTTAGAAACTAATTTTATAGCCAACACCAAAGAAAACTATCAAAAGCGAATAAGAGGTGCAACGCATTTCGGTCATGAATGTAACTTGTAGCAAGGCGCCATTGTAACGTTCCTAGTTATCCTACCTAGATATAGTAGGCGGCAATTAAAACAAGAAGGAAGTTAACAAAGTTATATTTAAAAAAGAAAAACAGAATGAAGCACAAAAATAGAAGTAGTAATAAATGAAGCTAAGTTCGGGTCGGGGTAAGGTTACATTCATGGACCGGAGTGCACTACGCGACCGTTCAGACACACTGGCCTTGGGTAGCAGCGCGCGGAGTCAACGCAGCGGTGAAGGCCCACGGAGTTAGGTCCGCTAAGTGGGTTCGGTCCACGGAGCAAGGGGGACTCGTAGTCCAGCAGTCCCGAAGGCAGCGGGGTAGCACCGACCAACCAGTAGGACCGAAGCAGCTAAGCACTAGTCGTGCGGGAGAACCCTGGAATCCCGCATTTTAGGCGTCTTAGAAAATGACCAATTTCAAGTTTGACTGCCACACTCGATGATATTGCGCAAAGCGAAACCAAGCAGTGAAGTCTAATGCAATGAATAGAATCCGAGATGAGGCAGTCAAACTTGTACAGAATACATAGCGTACGTAAAGTACGTACGTACGCACGTACGTACTTTACAGGTAAAAACAGTACTAGTGTTATGAAAACTAGTAGCAGGTACAATTTATAATTATTATTTTCCTGATTTAATGAAGTGCTTACAATAATAGAAAGAATAGATTAACAGCAAATAAAGCTTCAGGAAAATATTTTCAGGATCTAGAAAGTTAACTACATAGGCATAACAGCTACAAATGTTACGGTGCAATTCAAATGAAGATTAAATCTATCTAGGTACATTCAAATAACAACTCGGATCATATGAAATGGCAACGGTTTTGTTAGTTTAAAACCGTACAAAAAGATAATTATTATCGACCTCGGGCTGAAGTTTACTGCCAGGAATTTTAACCTGAATACCAAAGAATGAGGTATTCTCAGCAGTTGTTAAAATATTGCTAGGATGAAATTAAATTTGAACAGCCTTGTCATTAGCGGGCCGTTAGATCAAAATGCCGAACCTAGTAGTTATTTGAATGTACTCACGTCATGCTCGTAAGCTACACTACAGCGATAAGCATTTGTAACACTCACCCAATTCGGGGTAAACTCACAGCACTTATTATAAATAAAATTAACCAGATTAAACTGAAATAGTTTAGCTAATTAAAATAAGCGGCGTGGCGAAAAATGATATGGAGGCGGAATCGAACGTAGCGTCCGCTTCCCAGAACAGCCAGCAGTCGCTTGTCGGCTCAGAGGTCGACGCGGTTAGCAGATTCCGTTAGTCCCCGCGCCTCACGTCCCCCGCTCATTGGCCAAGACGCGCGACCTCACCGGTTGCGTTTACGCAGAATATGTTCGAGTATCAATTGTAATAATTTTACCGGTACGGATTAAATATTAAAATAAGTAGTGGTTTAGATTTAAGTATTTGTAGGTTAAGTATTAGATATAAAACAATCAATTAATTGCTAACAATTTGAGTAATCTGTTTCAACTAGAAAATAATATGAAGGGTAACGAACCGTTACAACATTTTTCATTTTTAGGTACGTCCTAGAGAGTTATTCTGAACTTACGAGCTGTCAAAGTTTAGTGCAGACGGGGATTACACCTTAAAATAACTATAACGAAATTCGGTCGCTATCACAGCTGTCGTGTTATCTGCGCAGGTGTCCAATTGGTTCGGCAACAAGCGCATCCGCTACAAGAAGAACATCGGCAAGGCGCAGGAGGAGGCCAACCTGTACGCCGCCAAGAAGGCCGCCGGTAACTACGCCACCGCTCGCACCGCCCGGCGCGAACCTCGCTCGCCAACTACTCGCATCCGATCACGCTCTCTCGCTCACACTCAATGTTTCAATTTATTCAAAGTGATTGATGATGACATTAATTAAGAATGGTTTCGCATGTTTTTTTTTATTATGGACAGTCCACAATTAATTTTCAATTCATAAATGTATTACCTAAAATACTTACACTTACCGGAACCGTCGATTTCTTCACGAAACGAAAGACGCGACGTGGGTAGGCCTCCCACTAGGTGGACCGACGACATTGTAAATGTCGCGGGCAACCGGCGGATGCAACCTTTTTTCAACCTTGTGATAATGAATGGAGAAAATAGAATTCATTTAAAACATCTTTAATGATAAAGAAAATTTTGGAAAATCATTTCATAATTACTCTGTAGTTAGACCATAAATAAAATTATCGAATGAGATCGGAAATGGATTTCGTCCTCGTAACGTTCTAGCATTTGGCATTATCGAATTCTAAAGAGGTTTGTTTGAGGATGCGTGTACTTTGTCGATCGTGGTTTTTGTCAGGGCGGCAGTTTTTAAGAAATAATTTACATTATGCCTGTGTACTGGCAAGCCAGTCCATTCTTCTGAAATCTACTTTTTTATAAATCGTGAGTCAAAAACTGATAAAATCACTGGCAACCAGTCCACAGCCTTAATGCTTTTATAACGTCCCTTAGAGCGAGAAAAATGTGGTGGTAAACGCATCTATTATGAGGCGTGTATTTAAAAAAAATATATCTATGTAATATCTTAGGTGCTCATATTGAGTACGATGGTATGATTTACGATAGCCGGCAAATATCTTGAGAAATGACGTCATCTGCGCAACACTCGATTTTTAGGTATCTTTGGCGGAGCGAACGTTGCGCGCGGAGATATCGACGTACGTGTACAATGTGTACATGTTACAACTTCCCCCACCACGCCGCTCTTTGATGTTTGCCGGCCTCTGTACATACGAGATCCAAATAAATGTGTACTTTAGTCATTCGATACAGTAAATTATTCTGTTATGTTGTATGTATGTATTATCTATCCCTCATGCGCATTACCTCCAGAGTTTAGCTCTATGCCCCCAGCAGCATACATCATGATTTTGAGTTCAAATTTGATTATCTCAAACTGGTAGTGAACTTAGCGAGTAGCGATAGTGAACAGCATATGATACTCCCACCGACCGAGTGTAGTGTGTAATGGCAGTGAATATCATTAGCATTGTTTCCGCACACAGACTTGCCCTGGATCGGCGCGAGACGCGACGCTAGCTCGCCCGACGCCAGGCCCACGTCATATTACAGTAAACTATATTCCTTACTGCCGCCGCAGTTACTGGCCATCCGCAATACTAGGGCGAATTGCTTGAATATTATTACGTTTAAATGTTGGGATGTCGGTGGTAGAAATCTTGTATCGATGTGGCCCGAATGGATCATTCCCGTATCGAAGTCTTAACGTTGAAATCTTTTGATACTCGTACGAAAGTGTAAACGAACATGACGGAGCGAGCGACCGATGGCCGTTTTGGTTTCGGTCGCCTATTAGTTCTGATTGGCCGCCGAGCCGCCATGTTTATACTCATCAAGTTAATAGGACGAATTAATACTAAACATTCCACATTAACGAAACAAAGTTTATCCGCGTAAGATCTCCACCACCGACCATACAGTTGGACAAGGATATTTACGAACATGACCCGACCACGACTACTGTCTCTTTTACTGCTATAATCAGGCAATGTAATCACCCCTCACGTACGACACATGACACGATACATGTTCCTAAGCATCAGTATCCGAGTGAAGTGTAGTAGTGCAGTAGCAGGCCCACCCCAGTGCATACAAGCATGTGTCGCGGTTCCCCGCAGCAGGCGCGTCCCCGTACTCGATGGGCGCGGCGAGCGGCACGGCCACGCCCATGATGTCTCCGGCGCCCACGCAGGACTCCATGGGGTACTCGCTGCCCGCGCCGGGGTACGACCAGCCGCAGCCGGGGTACGACGGCTCCATGGGGTACGACCCCATGCACCAAGACCTCTCGCCGTAGGAGACGCCGACCGGCTCACCAGGTGATAACACTACACACCACACCACACCACACCACACCACACCAAGCATCTAGACCGATGACCTAAGACCGTCTCACAGTGGGTCATCTTTCTTATTTTTGTATCAGCTATTCGAACTCGAGTAATATCAGCCTCGATGCCTCGTTTAAATCAGCCAGTGTGCAGTGTGTGTTGGGGCACTGCGGGGAAATAAGCACATACTCCATTGATTTTGGGATGGCACCGCAGTCGCACAGCTCAGTTGGAGCATCTGCTAAGTCCCATTTGTTCACGTTGTGTTTGCGATGCCCTACGATTGCTGGAAGCCTCACAGCGGGTGCCTCATACTCGAGGAAGACCTAAGAATGCTGGCAGGACGATCTTATTCATTCTGGCGTGGTTAGCAGGGAACCAGGTTTTTTGATTACAGTTTGTAAGTGCGTAAGTTTATCGGTTCCTATTCAAGTTACGAACGGCTGAACGAATTGAGATGAAATTTGGTATGGAAGGAGCTTAAAACCTTGGATTAACAAAAAGGTTACTTGCTATCCCGAAAAAATATATCGTTCCTGTAGGGGGTAGCTGGTGAAGACGCGATGTACTGCCAGTACATAATAGTATATTACAATTCAATCGTTCTTTACATATTGAATAATTATGGAATAGTCATAAACTATCCTTGTCGAGAATAATGTTTAACCTGCGGGCGGGGAACACTATGACAGTCCAGATAATTTAAATAAAAATTGCATACCTTTCGAGTTCTTGGTAATTTTAGGTACAAATTTCATTGAAAAAGATTTAGAAATTGTTAAATACTAAATACAAATATAAATTTCCTGAACAGTTATTGTGATGTCCCCCATCCGCAGATAACGGGTTAAGTATGACACAGTTGTGGTTGTTGCAGGTGAGGGGACGGGTGAAACTGGATTGTGCAGCTTCCACAGAATTGCCATTTACATAACATACTATTATTACTTTAAGTAGCTGAAGTACAGATATACTAACTCAAGCCGGCGGCTCCGCCCGCGGCTCTTCGCCTTAGGACTAGGACTTTGTATACTATTGCATTACGCATCATACTATATTGTAATGTAGCGATCGTATTTTTGGACGGACATGTAATTCAAATCGAACGTACATATGTTATTTGTATTAATATTTTAAACTATACGACTGGCACTCAGTATTTCGTTTATATTGTTTACTTTTCTTAATTTTCTAACGTATTTTTTAATGGGCAGCTATTTAATAGTATTATTTTTATCCAGTGAATGTATATTTGTTTTTCTAAAAGTAATTATTTCGCCAGTATTAGTAATTTTACATGGAATTCGTAACATCGATCGGTGGGATCTCGTTTGTATTCGTTCATTGATAAATTAAATCTTCTCTACGGTGGATATAAATATACGATAGTTTTTAAGTGATATAGTGTAATATTTAATTGTAAGTATTCAGATATTTTGTGCTGGCTAGTGTCCTGTGTAATGTGCGTCCGTCGACGGCGCGGTGCCTCCCGCTGTGCTGTTCCCTCGCTCTACAACAATATTACTAGAGCACCCGGAGACGATCAATACCGTTGTCAATATTGACCCGGTTGATGGTCATTGACGCAGTCCATTGATCGCTTTCTAAGCCGATTGAAACAATAGTCAATTTCTACTTCGCTACAGACACCGTTCGACAAAAATATTGATTAACGATTGACTATTGATCGTCTCCGGTTCCCTTTAAACAATACTTCTATTTCTAATCAACCCTGTAACTCATACAAGTCAAAATAACAAATTGAAGTAGTGGTACGATTACTATGCCTTTGCCAGCTATTTAACCGCCGAGCAGTAGTGCGCAAACATTACTGTGTTCTGGATTGAAAAGCAATGTTTCCAGCGTAATTACTGGACATAAAAAGATTAAACTTCTAATATCTCATAGTGACGAGGGCAGTGCATTGCCGCTCATGGTTTTGAACTGCTGAAGTTTTAAATTCTGGTTGGCACTGAACTGTTATGGGCAGGCGTGAAGCGTGACATCAGGTGAGCGACTTGCTCGTCTCGTCACCAAGTTACATACAAAAAAAAACATGCAGCTAAAACCATTTGACATTTAAAAAATATGTCACTTTTTGGAAAAATACTGCTTATTTTGGCTGGAAGTAGAGTGGAGTAGGGAGGGAACTGTAACAGCGGGGTCGGCAGGTCGGTGCGTCGCCGGTCGGGCGCGACTCGTGTGCAATTTAAATACGTTTAGTAGCTATGGTTGTGTTAGTTGTCGCATACGCAATCTTCGACTCTGCTATACAAAACTCACATTTTGATCAACATTTTTGAACACAAGGAGTTGTGAATGTCAATCAGAACAAATATATATTTTTACGCGGTGCTATAGTTTTCATAGCACTTTACAATATTTTATTATCATATTTTCTTTAGCCATAAGTAAACGTTATTATTTTTAATCGTTCGCCAGCTCGATCAAAGCGGCTGCCTCGTTGCGGTTCCGCTTAGCGATAGTTCGGAGAAATTGCTAGCGTTAAGTTGATGTGTTCTAAAACAGAATATCTGAAACAGTATACGAGAAATAAAGGAAAATTTTAATTGAATGTTAAAGTTTGCCGCGGTTCATTGAGATTGCATCGCGCCGCTGTTTTAACTTTTTATCGCACTAAATGTATACAATAGAGTAACGTATTTATGTAACGAATGATGTTATAGAAGCAATATGAGGGCGGCGCGGACACCATGTATACGACGAGTTCAATGTTATTGCGACCATCAGATTGACTAAATACATTTTTGTGTAGTTAATTTGTTGTTTTATTTATCAACGGCTTGTTAATGTTACGAACTTCAACATGCAGATAGATGTACGTGAACCAAACAAAAGTTTTGTCGCGCGACTCGTCAGATATAATGCTTGCATATAATTAATCGATGGTAAATGTATATAATTACCGATCGATAGTCGATGGGATAAAGAAGGCTGTGGATGATGGTGACTGAGCGTTTGCTAATTTGTACCTCGGCCTGACGCTGACAGTAGCTAAGTATATATAATCAAAGCTGACAGTACCATCGATCTAGAAAAACGAGAGGATGTCAGGTAAGTCACGTGATCCTGAAGCCAAATGTTTCTCTAATATGGCGTAACTCCGCCCACAGCAAATAGTGTTGTACTCATATATATATGGTCGATATCGATAGACAACAGCATTATTTTGGATATCGATATCGGTAACTACAATAGCCGACAAATATCTTGAAAACTGATGTCATCTTCACAACAGACGAGTCTCAATTGGTACAAAAAAGCTTCATGGGTCTTCTTTGGTTCAGTATTATATTTATCCTAATTTCTATTCGTTAATCAAAACAACTGGGAACTAATCTTTTTAGCGTAGCCATAGAAAATATAGTAGCTCTAAGGGAGAACGAAAAGTTATAGGTTATATTCAAATTCGTAAAAGACCCAATAAAGTTGGTTTAGTGGTTTACAGCCTTTTTCTGATGCTATAAAGTTATTTACTAAAGAACAAACATTTCGTATTAATTCTATTTTTCTTAATGGTTGCTCGGGGAGTTCCAAATCCACACCTCAAGGTATTCTCATATTGTGGTAGTCTTCGAGTAGGTAAATATATTATCATCACGTTTTAGGACTTATCTTCACGAGAGATGCCTTTGCGCATATTGAGGATACTAACAAAAGAACAAGCGACGTGTTTAGTTGATAGAGGTACACGTCATTGTTTTAATAGCGTATGATTTTAATTTGTTATGTACTACAACCAAAGAAAATCTACACGAGAAGAATAACGATCTCATACAAAAAAGTTTACCCCCAAAAAATCATGGCGCTTGTCCAAACCGCTATAGAAGCCGACGAAAATATGGTTAATATAGAAACATAGTATTACTATAAATGTCCGCTATTTAAGGTTTAGTTCAAATTAGCTTGCAATATACGACGTAAAAAAATATGTTTCCAAAAATAATGCTTTCAACACCAATTCTTGAGAAATAACTTACAAAATAATTAAGTAATTTTACTGATATTAAGTATTCATGCAAAAATATTCATAACAAGTCGCGTTTTTTCCCCGTACCTTTTAAGAATGAGTTAGCTTGGATTTATATTTCAAGTCAAGCTGAAATTGTTACGATCATGTCGCAGATTAAGGCACCAGCGACATCCTACGTACTTATCAGTACTACAGTTACGCATCTTTCTATGGACATTAGCACTCTTAGTATAATTTCTCTAAGCTACGACGACGTAAATAATATATATTATCTAATGTAATACCAATACTATCAATGATAAATAATCATTCGCATAATTATCTGGTTTTAAAACAAACAATGAATAGCGACAATAAAGACCCCCGCGACCTGACGTTCACCTTTGTAGTCAAAGAGACTGCACACTAAGGAAATTATTTATATTATGTGAATGCTCTAGTCATGTGAAAAACTGGATCTAAGTAATAATATAAGAATCACAAAGTATTTATATGCGATCTACCTACGAGTATACAAGGTTATAAGGAAAGGGTATGCTAAGCCGAAAAGTGCTCATTGTACTCATCATTATGAACAACTTTTACTATGGGACCAACCCCGAAATCGAGAAAAAATTATCAGCTGTTCCATAGAAAAATGTCAAAGACACTCGACAAAATGTATCGAACAGCAGATTTTTTCTCGATTTCAGGGTTGGTCCCATAGTAAGAGCTGTTCACAATCATGGGTAGTATGAGCCCCTTTCGGCTTAGCATACCCTTTCCTGATAACCCTGTATATTGTGGGTTTACCTACCTGCTATAACTCCAAGCAACGGTAAGAATCAAAGATCTTTCGATCTATAGATGCAAGAACATCCCCACTCCCTACTAATATTATAATGAGAATACTGAATTATTTCAGTATTCTCTTCTCTTAGTATACGTAGGTACTATGTAGTACATTATAGCTTTTTAACGATGACGCTAGCTCCTTAGTCTCTTCGTACACTTGCCCTAAGAAATAACAACATTCCTACACAGATATCTATGCGATAACGATAACTATACATATCTGGTATAAACTATTTATGCGCATTTTGGTATTGTTTGTGTTTATATTTATATCGTTCCTCGACCTTGGTTGACAGTACGAATCGGCGACGCGGCAGTGCGCAAGCGCAACTCGCCTGTCAGTAAAGTGAGATCATCAGACCATGACGCTTGTCTTGTAGGTTACCTATGTTAAAATCGATATTCAACACGGCCACAGCTGTAACTGTTGGGCGACAAAGTAAGTGATTGTTAATTTTGTTTATTATTTATTTCATGTTATAGTTGTTTTTCGCATGTGTAAAAACGGGAAGTTCCGGTTTCACAAATATAATAAATTCTGTTAATACACAATGTGTGTACAAGAGTTGCCACACTGTGTATGCTAAATGGGCGGGAAAAAGTTTTTTTTAGTTGATGTGTTATTGTGCACTTCATTTACATCAACTCTTATCATTTTCTAATGTTATTTCCAAATTATAGCACGTACATTTTGTAAGATAACTATCAATTAATTATAAAATTATCTCCAAAGATAACTACCAGATAAAGCTGGCATTTTCTCAAGAAAATCATCACAAACTGCCTTTTAGTGTACATTAACAAGCTACGCTTTATTCACGCTACCAGAAGTTCTACATCACAATGCGGACTAATGAGAAGTTTTTTAATTTGTATCTAGTTTCGTTAAGTTTAGTTTCATTTCCGCTCGCAGCAGCGAAGATGACGAGCGTGCACAGTGCGTACGTGACGGAGGTCCACGACGTCCCCATGTCGGTGATCATCCGCCCCTTCATTCCAGAGCTCGACGAGAAGAAAGTGGAATCACTTATGGAGACTATTCAGGTATGACTCTTCTTAGCTTAGCTTCAAACGGGAAATGTACCTACTTTTTGTACTGTCGGTCGTTAGTACTCGTTTATATTTTCTATAGTATTATCCTTATAGTGTTTTAATCTTTTTAATTTTGTGTTGTTTGTCTAAACTATAATAAAATATATAAAAATGATTTCACTGTTGGGAAGCTACACTATCCCCGGGTGACATAGACTATATTATATTTTCAAAAAAATATTGGGAACCTTACTAAAACTCCAATAATGTAACACAAGATGTAAAAAAAAAATCCCTAAAATATTATTTACATCGCGTGCGATGCGAAAACTATTGATGATAGAATAAAATAATGTACTACGACTTTGCAGAACACATAATTATTTACAAAAAGTTGTTTGTTTGTTTTCATTGTATAGGCTCCGAAACTACTGAACTGATTTGAAAAATTATTTCACTGTTGCGAAGCTACACTATCCCCGAGTGATATAGGCCATATTATATTTTCAAAAAAATTACGGATCCTTTGAATTTTTTGTTAAATACCTGTGCGAAGCCGGGGCGGGCTGCTAGTACAAGATAATCTGGAACTCCTGATTCGATTCTAAGAACTCTGCCACTGGTATAAACTGCCTTCGACTGTCATAGGCTATGATTTGTTTTTTATAATGGTGAAAGTAGCGGATCCGCCTTAAGATAAATAGTCAAAAATATCAAAACTATGCAGGATGTTGCATTGCCATAATGATTTTTAATGATATTTCAAAATAAAAACTCTTACGTCTGCCCCGGAAGCACTTACCGCACAGTCAAGCATGTATATTTTACGTTATGGCTTTTAAAAAAAAAGGTAAAAATAATAAAGAAACCGCGGGAAAAGCCGCGGGCAAAAGCTAATAAATGCTAGACGACCCGGCCCGCCTATGCCCTTGTCAATATCCAAACCAGGGTAATTGCAAAGCCTGGTTTTTAATGTTATTGCAAAATAAAAATTATTCTGTAGGTCTGCACTGGAAGTAGCCACATTGTTGTATATATTTATTATGTTATCTATACTATAGTAAAAATAACGCGATTACCTTGATCGGTTGGCATAGATTATCCTTTTGGAAAATTAGAATTGATACTTGTTTACTTTGTATTTGAATGCGAAAGGTGAAGTGAATCAAGTGCTAGGTACAAATAAAATGTCAAATTTACTCATTTCGTGAATCTCATGTTTGCCGCTTGGTGGTTTATTTACCTACATTTACAACGTATGTTATACACTGCGGGCTCCTATTGCCACAGAATGCCTCGATTAGAAGTATATTTCGATCTATTTTCGATACTATTTACATGATGCGTGTGCATTGTGCATTGTGCATTGTATGCATTGTGCTTACACCTTAGTTCCTGTAAACAGAGTTTATAAAGCCACTTATTAGATACGTTTTTGCCGTCGACTCTACGCAATCACGACACGATATGATACTTGATTTTGAATTACTGTATATTTTTCATACATGTTTCTTGTGGGAACAATTCAAAATTCCAATTTCCTGTTACAATACGTTACAGAAACAAGAAGCGTCCAGCGACGTGCCCCCTATCGACGTCCTCTGGATCCAGGGCTCCGAAGGTGGCGACTACTACTACAGTTTCGGCGGATGTCACCGGTACGCGGCGTACAAGCGCCTCAACCGACCCACAATCCCCGCCAAGCTCATCCGGTCCACGATCTCCGATCTCAGGACATACCTCGGGAGCAGCACGCCAGATCTCAAGTAGTCAAGTCAAGTCTCATCCTGAACACTCGTCTAGTCTTAGTGTTCGGGAATGAGGGACGTGCAAGTGCGAGGAGGACGTCACCGCACTGCTTCAATGCAAGTCGAGATGCGCGCCCGCGTCCGCCTCGCACGGTCTCATTCCCAGCTCGACACTAACATACTCCCCATTTTTATGGTACAACACTTTCTGTAAGAACAATGAACATTTTTAACTTTTAAGATACATTCCTCAATTATTAATTGTAAAAACAAGGCATTTACTTAAATTATTCAAACAAAACGGTAACGGTAAAAAGATTTATAAATGTTGACGTAATTGTAATTCTTAATTTTAAGATTAATTTTAAACCTAGAATAAGCTAAATAAATAAAACAATGAAATCTCTCCGACACAGTATTTATTGTGGAGTCGCTTACCTACTACAGAACAGAGATATGCCATTTCTGTATAAGAATTATACCTATGTATTTACAAACATGAACATAAATAATATCAAAATACATTGTCTCCTTTCCGTCTGTCGCGCCTGCGTGTTACTAACTTTAAAAGCTCGGTGTATGCGCCGAAGACATTACGAGGATACGAACAAACCCTAACCTTGTGTATTGGAACCGTAGACGTGGCACTGCTACAAAATGAGAGGCAAAATGGTCGATGTATCGGCGCCCGCGCCGATCAAAATGCGTGATATAACGAGTCTAAAGCGATTAGCAAAGATCGCAGACTGACGCGTCAAAAACTACTCCCTTAGGCTCCGCGAGTCAAACATACCTACTAGCTTTTCCTGTAGCGTTTGCGACCGGTAGCAAAAAGCTATAGATATAGATAATATTCTAGTTTCCGCATCGATCGAATCGCACCATGAAAAACGGTCCAAATACGGATATACAAATTAATTCTCATTCTCTTTATATGCGCGAGTAGGCGTAATCTTGGGTACTTCCCGCTCGGTAACACCCCTTCGTCCACACCGTCATGAGATATGAACGCCAACGGGTAAGTTTTTCTCAGAACAAGGATCTCGTAATGCGGTAGTCGCCCAAGCAGTGTTCAGCAGTGGACGTCATCCGGCTATTGATGATAACGAATCATTACTACTCGCTGCATATTTACCACGATTTTTAGTTTTATTGAGTTCCCGATATTTCGACACAGTTGCATGCGCCATGTTCACGGGTAGACTGAAAACCGAAATATCGGGAACTCAATAAAACTAAAAATGGTAAATATCCCGTGAGTGCTAATAGTAATGTAGCAAACAATTACGAAACAATGATGTTTAGACCGTCAAATTAAGATTATCAATTTTTTGAAAGCTATATATGATAGCAATATCTAGAATTTTCAAAAGTATCTCTACTGAAATATTTAACTTCGGGGTAGAATCCTGCCATATTAGCCATGATCCAGAGATATATATTTGGCGGAAGAATGTTATTGTTTTTGTATTCTGCGATAGCTATTTTAAGTAACTAGTCTCTTTAAGTCACACTAGGTACTTAAGTGTCCGCATGTGGTTTTTTTTTGCTTTCTGTGCGCTTTGGGCAACTGTAAGCACAGTAAGCATTGGAAAAATAAATAAATGATTAGGATAATCGGATCTGTCGGATCCAATGGAGTTTCCTCGGAGTGTCTTCAACGCGGTAAAAAGCATTGGAAATCAGCGAAAACAAATAAAATAGCACCAACATTATATCAAGCGTGTTGATGTCATAATAAATAAAATAAAAATAAACAATTTAAAATAATGTTTGTGCGTGATTAATGCTACATAATGGATATTTTACATTCATAAAATGACTCGTGAATGTCAATTTGCATTATTTTGCATCGATTGTTTCATAGCATTTAACACACAGATCGGATAGAGTGGGTATTATCCTATATCATTAAAATGTTAGTCAGAGATCAGTGATACTGCACATAATTATGTTTTGGCACGTAAATTATAAAATTATATAATTAACTCGTACAAAATAAACAAAGTTCGCGCACTTTTAGACCAAAACCTTCCCACACATTGAAGATGTGTGTTGTTAATAAAATAACGTCAGAGAAAAATTATACGAGAAGAATGTCAATCTCATACAAAAAAAATGTACCCCAAAAAGTGCATAAGGTAATGTTCAAACCGATACAAAAGCCGGTGAGAATATGGTTAATATAAAAACAAAATTGGTATATCGCAAATAAAATATAAAATTAATAATTTTACTGATGCATACTCACGAACTTAATACAATGAGTTCATGAATGCAAAAATATTCATAGCCAGTAGCGTTTTTTCTCCGTACGATTACGAAAAACCATCCCAAGCTAACTCAGCTTGGGTTTCTATTTCAAGTCAAGCTGAAATTGTGACGATCATGTCGCAGTATAAAGCACTAACAACATTTTACGTCCTTATCAGCTACTACAATCGAGTTCACATCTTTTTATGGGCATTGGCACTCTTCTTTATATAATTTATCTATGATATGTTTTAGTGGTAGCGTTTCAGAACCAAAATCCACAACAGTTTGAATTTTATAGTGTTAGCACAGTGTTTCGCGCGAACTGCCGTCTAACAAATGAGAGAGAAAGAGACAGAAATATATTTTAATCTTGTTTTTTATACGTGACAAGTGATAAGGGTCCCTCTACGCCAACGACGTCAATACTTGACAAGAAATATGGTCTACAAAAACTCGAAAAAAACTACCTAATAACATACTATTTTGGAATCCCTGTTCTTGTTAGGTATTTAGTAGCTTCACGTACAGCGCGCGTTTTGACCGGCTCGGCATAAATGCAACGTGCATTTATGGCGGTCATTGTGCTCATTGCTAATTCAAACTGCGTGCGTTGGTTTTTATGAAAGTTGGTTTTGGTCTACAGAGAGCATATTTGTTGTGAGAACATAATACAATATAATATACACATAGAACATGTTTCCGACTACAAAATTATATATTTGTTTCTATCACACTTCGTTTCCTTCGCCACGTGCGCCGCCCGTGCCGCGCCCTTCACACCCGCGGCTACCAACTACGTCTGCCTAACCAAATAGAAAAAATATATCTATTAAGGTACAACAACCATATCATTTCTCATCTAGTCTACTTATTTACTCTTTTTAAATATATTTATTTATTTCATAACAATATAGAACACTCTGTAGCCACGGACAAGATATGAACAGATTTTTTAATAAATTGTAATAAATTTGTAAAATCGTGTCTCAATATTGTTTTTTTAAATTTAAAATTTATTTCTTGTCACAACATGGCGTAAAGTGGTGGATATTATTTATATTTTATTGTTCTCGATTCATAATACTTTTTAATTCTTAACAGGCGTTTCATATAAAGTGAAACTATTCTTTACATATTTTTTTTCACCATTATAGTTACAATTATTTTTTTCTTTTCTTTTATCATTTTTATATTTTAAAAATGGCTACAGCTGATAAATGCATTTCTATCCATTTCATAAAATATTTTACAGCCATAGATAAAATATTAATTTCTCTATGACATAGCAAAGATGAAGAAAACTACAGGATAATAAAACATATTATAAACATCGTGTTTTTTTGAATATGAAATTTACGAACTAAAAAAAAACTTTGCTACCACTAAATATATTTTCAACCTTGTAGCCACATTTAAAACTCAGTATTTATCATGTGATTCAGAAACGTTTGTTAACTTTGACAACAGATTAATTCTAATGCTGCCTTTGTCTGGCACTAAGCAAATGACAAAGATCAAAGTTCTGTTCTGTTGTCAAAGTTAACAAACATTTCAGAATCTCGAGGTTAATCTTTAAACTACATAGGATGAATAGAATCAAGTTAATATAGGATGCATGTTTATGAAGTAAATACGACATCGTATTGGAAGGAGAACATTCATTGTGCAGAATGGCTAACAAGTAGCGTACACTAAAACACGTAGTAGTATAAGTTAACGAGTATTTACAGAAGTAAACTACAGATTAGATGACGAAGAGCTTCTCGTAAAGATTGATTGATTTCTTCAGAGAATACGATATTTGCAGTGAGCAGTGTCGTGATGACAAATCTTATGTCAATGATATGTGAATGACCATAGCAAAAGACGAGTTGGCGTGATTGGAAAATAAATAAGACACCAAATGCCAGGTAGAGGTCGCGCCAAAAATAGTGTGAGGAGCAATCAGTTGTAAACACTACCCCCCCCTCCCTCTCCCCCCACTGTACATCCCAATAACACTTAGCTTAATAAAGACACGGGCGAATAATTTAGTACGAGTTGTAAGAAAGTTGACATGAAACCGCTTTTTATTCTCTCTCGCTCACACATTCAACATTTTTGTATAAAATTACTGAGGGTAATATTGCAAAAATGTTTTTATATTATCAAATATTTGGAATGTGCAAGCGAGACAGAATAAAAAACGATATCACGCTCATAAGACTAACTCGAGACAAAGTTACGCCTTAATTATTAACAATTATGAAAGCGATGATCTTCTAAAAAAGTTCTGTGATGATTGATAAATTTTGAACACAACGGTTATTGTAAAATAATGTTATTTAACATGTAATACTATGTATTGGAATGTCGATAGGTGAACGAACCGCGCCAAATTATGTGAACTATATTATGAATATACTAGGCGAACGAAATTGCGCGGCAAGCTATTTCTATGTCATGCCATGGAAAGGTAAACCCATCATCCAAAACAAGAATTATTAATATTAAAAAAAATATTTTCCAAATCGGTTTAAAAAACCAACGGAGTTGTAAGGTAACAAACATTAAAAAAATACAATCGAATTGAGTACCTCCTCCGCTTTTTTTTTGAGTCGGTTAAAGTAAGCCGACTGCAAAATGGTATGGCGTAAAGAGGAATCCAACACCATTATCAGTTATCGTCAAAATCGGTCAATCCGTTTAAACTACCGAAGGTAATATAGGTATAACACATACATATTCATACATACACCCGAAAAACATTACCTTCCCATTTGGGCAGTCGGGTAAAAACACTGACGCGGGTTACCAGACTGGTAACCAGCGTCACATCGCCATTTTGTCATCTTTGTCTAGCGTGCGTAAGGCCCAGACTCCATTGAAGCGGAGCTGAGGTGTTTAACAGCTAGGGTGTGTCCACGGAAGCTGTGCCGAGATGTGTACTGGCTAGACCGGAGCGGAGATGTGTAATGGCTATAACGGAGCTGAGCTGCGCGCGGTGCTGCACTAGCGAGAGACGAGGGGCGCGGGCGAGGCGAGCGGGTTGTGCGACGCGGGGGAACTAGCGCTGCCGCTTGCCGCTCGCCGTGAACATCACCTCTCGTCTCCGTCGCCAGCTTGCGAGGCGCAGCTCACATCTCCGATTTGAGTTTATCACAAATATGATGTATCCACTGAAGTACGCGGAGTCTAGATATATAAATGACGAAATCCTTTTGGGTGTTTCTAACGCATCTCGTCTCGTCACTGCTTTGGTGGAGTCTGGGCCTAAGGTTTGACGAGCCTCCTTGCAAATAGCCCAACCAACTTACGGGACTTAGTATGGAGGATCCGGACATAATCCATAACATAAATATGAAAGTGTTTTAAAATAAATAAATAAAAGTTCCCTTTAAACAGTGCTGTTAAAAATAACTCAGGAACCAAATTTTTCCTTAAGATATTACGCTATCCTGGGTATTTTTCTGAACAACACTAAAAAAATAACTGAACACGAAAAGCATTTGGCACATAGTATCAGCATAGATTACGAATAATGTCTACAAATAGTTTAAAAAGTAACATAACGCGAGTTAGTAAGAAATTGATACAATTACAATTGAGCATTTCGTCGTGGCGGATGTGACCTGATGAATAATAACATGCGGAGACAAGTGACTATTCTTTTAACAACGATCTTACACTTAACCTATCTACGTGTGAAATAATTAATATCTCGTATGTAGACGAAGAATTTGAACACCAACATTTAAATATACTATGGGCCAGTACAGAACCACCCGGCGCGAAATGTTAGGTCAGATTAGAGGACCCAGCCTCGGTATGAATCGGCCTTAATAAAGTGTAACATTAATTTCTTAATAAACTAGTTTAAACTTTAAAGCATTCGTTTGCACCATCGAAACTTCGTGCCAGAGAGAGAAAGAGATTGAAAAGAGAGCGGAGACTGTCCGACAAAAAGAGTAATCTTGCAACAATGATTTAAGTCTTATTTTAGGAAAATATACTTAATTATATTTTTTTTAACTTTAATATACTATGCATATTATATAAAATTTTATAAGCATGCTTTATTTATAGCTACAATAACCCAAATTCTGAGATTTCGTTTAGTCATATAACTCATACGACTCGGGTAAAGTTTCAAAATATGTTTAAAACTTTACCTGAGCTTTATATATCAAAGTGTAACTGGTAAATATTTAATTTGAATTTTATTTAACGTTTTTTTTTTAAGTTACATTTATACATATTTATTACCTACAGCTTCAGGAAATAAATATGGCAATCTCGGAAAGACTAGACAGCACAATGAGCTGTTGTCCTTTCTGAGAGTTCATGTCCATTTCTTTCATAATAAAAGAGATGGCAAAATAGATGGCGTGGCAATCTTTAAGCAATTCCTTCAACTTTGACAGATATTGCTTATATTAAGATTCCATCAATTTTGACGGATATTTTTAACGATGCCCAAGCCATCTATTTTGGATGAAAGAAACTTAATGAAATGTCAAAAAGGAAAACGGTTCATTAGGAGAATCAAACATGACAGACATGTTTAGTTTTTGTACATGTAGATTTTCCCGTGTGCCATATTTCTCGCCACGAACTATAAAACTTCACAATAGTAAAATTATCTAATTGAACTTAAAAAGCGTCTCATTTAATACTCTATCCTAAGGTGGTCTGGTCGCGTTAACAAAATAACAAGATGACAAAACATTTTACATTCGAATTTCCTTTCACAAATTTTCATTTTCATGTTAACACATTCAATGCCACCCGCACTCCTCTGAAATATAGTTAAATTCACAAAGTCACCCCACTCTCTTCTATCCTTATCGGTGTGTGCGAGCCAACATAGATTATTTAAGTGTAACGATAGAACTAACACATTAGCACACATGCACTAAGATGTATTAGGAAAAAGTGTAGATGACTTCGTAGATTGAGCTATATTAGTTAGTATGGCTAATATAATTTCGCTGACCACTCAAAGAACAAGCTTTATTTTTACTATCTCTACACTTAACTATAGATACAATAAGATTTTACACTAGCCTCATATCCTTGCTATCCAGTCTAAAGACAAACTCTGCATCACTCGTATAATTTCATTTTCCATAATTGCTAATTCTTATTTACAAAATGTCCTAGAGTTTTACTATGAAATGATAGAACCGCATAATAACATGAGTTTTACGAAAATATAAGCTATATTATTATATGTTTTCACCATGTTAACTCTATCTTTATGTATTAAGAGGTACTGCACTGGGTGTAGAAATGCACCAACATCATGTATATTTGATATCTTATTGGATAACATATATAAATATTACATTCAATGGGTCACGTTTTGAAGTTTTCCCTATTTAAAAGTTTCGTCATATTTATCCTTAGATGTTATGATGTAGCCGATAGCTAACACTGGGTCTACGCAGATCCAGAACGGAACTATTTTATAATGACCCTATCATCTTATCAATAATTCATGTTTACTCAGACAAGGAGCAGCCGTAATGATGTGTTTTAACTTTCCTTAAGGGAGTAGCATTTTCTATTCAGTCTGGAATTCCCATTAGGGAATCCACACATTTTTCACTAAGTGAAAAAGGAGCTCGTTACATGATGTGAAGGTGAGCCGGTTTCACGCCTCACTAGACCCAGGAGTTCCCGGTAGACAGAGCACTTCACGTAGGGTTCAGCGTATGTCACTCGCCGTATGTGTCAACAGCAATATTATTTTACAGCACTAATATTATATTCCACTAGACCCGGCACATTTCAGTAGTTGTCTCTTGTCCCCATTCAGACGAGGTCGGCGACGTCGACGTTGTCGGAGGCGTGCGGCGGCGGCAGCGGCGGCTGCGGCGGCGCGGAGGGCACCCGGTCCGGCTCGGGGAGCGCCCGCTGCGGCTCGGAGTAGTGGAGGTCGCGCTCGGCGACGCACAGCTGGCATCAGTCCAGCGTGCCGATGCACTCGGGCTCCTCGCGAACGCACTCCTTCGGGAAGTATCCGGAACGAGTGTCGCCCTGTGTGAATGAACATGATATTTTGGAAAGATCATCGGTAAATAAAATTATATAAGTGAGAGCGAAAATGCTACTCAAATGACCGAGGTCATCACTAGTATGATCACCGTAACGTAACACCGCATGTTTTAAGGCAGCTTACCTTCGGGTAAACAACAGGCTTGTATCGTTACTCTATTGTATTAATTTCTACTAATCGTGTATGAAAACATATCATTACTTTCACCGTTGAGACTTTCGATTGAATATATTGATAATATTTGAATTCGAATTATATTTGATAGAAAGCTGGGGCCGAGGCCCTTCATGAAGTTCGAAGACAATGGTCGTCATAGTGTGTTGTATAAAATGTGTCGGTACCTTGTCGAGCGCGCGGCCCTTCCACCAGCCGCGAGTGTCGCCTTCTTTACTGAGCACCAGCACCTTGGCGCCGGGGCGGAGCGCCAGCTGTGTCGGCTCCAGCGGCCGGAAGTCGTGGATCACAGTCGCCACCACGCGCCGGAACGGCCACCGCAGGTTCGAGTTTAGACTGGAGTCAGAATATTAGATCATCAGACAAACCGACTGCCACTTTTCTGTAGACTAAGTTTATTTCTTTTCTGACCCAAGTTCCCACATCACTTTTCAACAAGTTATAAACATAATACACATTTGTATTCTACTGCATACCGGGCGAATTCCTTACGACTTATTTTGATCTCGCCATCGTAGGGTTAATTCCACTAAAACAGTTTTAGCATAGAGGAATTATGCAAAGAGTGCTAATGTCCATAGAAAGATGGAACTAACGTAACTCGATTGTAGTACTGATAAGGACGTTAGATGTCGCTGGTGCTTTAATCTGTGACATGAGAATCACAATTTCTACTTGACTTGAAATATAAACCCAAGCCAACTCATTCTTAACAGGTACAGGGAAGAAACGCGACTTGTTATGAATATTTTTTTATTAATAATATCAGTAAAGTTATTTATTTTATATGTTACTTTCAAAACTCGATAGGTTTTCAAGAGATGGCGTTGGAAATATACTAACCTAACTAATATTCTATTCTATTCTATTCTATAAATTCGAATGTAACTCTATCTGTCTGGGTATTTGTCGCGTTATCACGGCTAAACGGCAGAGCGGATCAAGCTGAATTTTTGCATAGATATAGCTTAAGGGTCGGGGACGGACATAGGTAAATTTTTCTTTTTTCGTAGGTCCGCGTAACGAAGTCGCGGGTAACAGCTACTTTTAAATAAACCTTAAATAGCGGATATATACTGAAACTATGTTTCTATATTAACCATAGTTTCATCAGCTTTTATAGCGGTTTGGACAAAATACGTAAGCGCCATCTAGTTTTAAGCAGATTTTTTTGGGGTACACTTTTTTGTATGAGATGGTTATTCCTCTCGTGTAGACCTTCTTTGGTTATTATTAATGATCATCTGTTTTGCCGCCTTGGTAGCTTTCCAATGAAACCTCCCTCTGCGCGGTCAAAAATCCATCACCCCAGGGATCTACCCTCCGCCGCCCTCTGAAGCCCACTTCTCCTACTTCCTTACTAACCTACTTGTAAGTCTTGCAAGATGCCTCTCAGTGGTACCTCAGTAGTTGGTTACAGTGGACAGTCCTATTGATTAACGTCGTAAGGACTCACCCCTCGAAGTTCTCCGAGAGGCTGGTTTTCTCGTAGTAGGAGACGAGCTCGACAACGCTGCGGAAGAAACGCGACTCAGACAGGAAGTAGTGTTGAACTTGATCAATCGGTTTCCGGCAGACACGCATGTGCTTCACTGTGTTGTCAGTCCTGGAAACACACGGCAACACTAAGTGTTTCATCAATGTAAGGTTACATAATAAAAACTAGCAGCGCCCTCGGTTTCACCTGCTGTTCGACAGAAACAGAATATTTTTCCGGGATAAAAATTAACCCAGGGTTCCTATATGTTAATCCAGGGTGAAAGCTACCTCCATACCGAATTTCATTCAAATCCGTTCAGCCGTTACACTATCATATGTACTTACCTACTTACACAAACCTTTCACATTTATAATATTACTATGATGCAGAACAGTCTCTGTAGGCAAAATTTCAGAAATAAAAAAGTATCTTCCCAATCACACATTAGTTTTATAATATTAGTGTGACAACTGACGCTCTACAATCATAGCTCTCACTAGGATCCCCCCCCCATGTGTGTGTGCGTGTGTGTGTGTACGTACTTAAGCGAGAGTGCGTAGTGCGTGTCGGTGGGCGCGAGCGCGGGGTGCGGCCGCACGCGCAGCAGGAACGTGCCGTCGACGCGCCGCTCGAGCCGCGCCGTCGCCGTCTCGCGGCCCATCTCGCCGACGTACCTGCACGCGGACAACACGCGGACGTCGCGTATATACTTTTTTTTCCTCATATGTTTTGCCTCCACACGTCGTGTCAAGTATTGAACATTTCAAGTGATGTCAAATATTTCTCAATTAAAACAAGTTAGTCATAGTCTAAGTCGAGCAAAGTAAGTCACGGTCAAGTCCACGTCATGCCCCAGTAAAGCGGTGGAGACTTCACTAGAGGTTTCTATGGAGTTTTGGAAAAAACACGAAGTCGCGTTTGACAATATTATATTATTCACCGACACTCGTGCACGTTCACGAGCACTTAATGGATAAGAATCGATAAGAAATAATGGATAAGAATCGAATGGATAAGAGTTTTTATACATTAACACTCGATATGACAAAAGTTTTGGAAAATAATAGAACGCCGCGACATGACTTCTTCACGTTCCCGCCAAAACTACGCGTATCTACTTAACTGTCTCGACAGTAGTGACGTTTCACGTACGTCTAAAGCCAAGGACGACCAAGGATTCTTCTTTCGTCATTGCGAGGCCGGCCTATACTGAGGGCTCGCAGGCTCGGCCTGGCTCGTGTTGTCTACGCCTCGACTAACTGCTCGCGAGCATGTCGGATGAGCAGCCTCGCGAATCATTTTAGCACAGGGTCATTTTTAAATAACCAAAAACCTGTGCTAGGCACTTTCCCTAAATCATACTTAACAACTTTTGATCCATGCCTATCCATTAAAAAAAACTATAGCTTGTTTATCCCCTTTTTAATGCAAATGTCACCTCCTGAGCTTCACGGGCCCCCGCTGTCGTTCTCATTTCTCACTTGAAACCGCGAAATGTTGCGATCATTAAGAGCCGTAATTTAAATATACGAAAAATTTATTGAAAGCCATGGAACTAAAGCGGAAGGAATGTTGTATGGAAAGCTGCCTGCGAAAGGTTTTTACTGAATTAAAAATAACCCTGTATAAGGTAACGCACAGAAACTGTACGCAAAAGGTAGAGGACGACCTCAGCGTTACAAGAAGTACGCGGATAGTCCATTAGATTCAGATTATTAATGTTTTGTTACCACATGTAGTAGTGGAGCGCGTGGTCCGGCGGGTGGTGGTGCGGGGGCGGGGGCGCGGGGGAGAGGCCCCCACCGCACCGCCCTGATAGCGCTATGCACTCTTTATGTGCGCAAGCGTTACATACTGTGCACAGGTAACCCTGGGGGAAATAACATGCCATCAATAAAACACATTTTATTACCATCACAAATAAAAAAAACAAAGAAGAAGAAACAAACAATTTTTCAAATCGGCTTATAAATGAGTAACAAAAAAAAACTGTCGACTTGAGAACCTCTTATTTTTTTGGAAGTCAGTTTATAAACAAAAATGTCTCCATTTTTGTTCGATGGTTTCGAAGCTCAGTCAGCTGGAAGCCAAACTACTGCAAATCTTTAAAATAAATCCAAATTACAAAGAAATGTTTGTTATAGTTTTTTTTTTTAAGATCAGGCGTTCGTCTTTTATAGGGTTCCGTATCTCAAAAAAGAAAAAGGAACCCTTTTAGAATCTCTTCGTTCTCCGTCTGTCTGTCTTTCAAGACACTATTTCTCAGGAACGCGTGGAGATATCAAGTTGAAATGAATATGTAAACGGTCCCTTGGAGCTGTAGAAAAATCAAGCTTCTAAGTCAAAGCAATCGAAAAATACGGCCACTGAAGCCGCATATCAAACACAAAGAAAACACACAAAGAAATCAAAACCTACCTAGAATAAATAAATGCAAAAAGGAAGGTTACAATATATCGTTAATATTTAGTCATATGTATATAGCATAAAAATATTTTTTCGCTAATACAAACTTACATTTTTGTAGTTAGAGAAATGACCATGACGTACATCGATGTATGGGAGAATTTTCAACTACAAAGTTGTTATTCAGTCCGACTTATCACTTCGTTATAGCAATGTGCAATGCTTTCAAATTTACACAATTTTACGTTAAAAAAGTTGTCGGTGCTCGAGTCGACTCGCGCTCGACCTTTTTTTTTTTTAAATATAAAAACAGAAAATGTTACCTGGAATATTCGTCCTTTGAGAAATTTCGAGCAATGATGACACGTGGCAGGTTTTTCAAACGTGTGTAGCACGAACTTGTGGTTCGTACTTCGACATCCCGGCGGCTCTAGATTATCTCTGAAAAACATTTAGCCAGCATGTATTGTAGGCTCGGATCGCTGTAACCCTTACTACGGCGTCTGAAGCATTTCGATCTGCAGGCCATGTATTCTGGAGCCATTCGGAAAAGATCCGATTCGAAATCTGTATGTCTCTGTCATCCTGACTGTAGATGACGCAGACGGAGAGTGTAGATCTCGAATCGGATCCTTTCCGACTGCGTTCAGAATTACATGGCTGAGACATACGTGGTTACACGGTCATCAAATTATGACGTATAGTAGAAGTCACTTCTGCTTTATAATACGCAACTGTGACGTCGATCGCACGTCATCTTACGACACTATTACTAGTAGTTCGCGCGGAACAATTATTAGCACTCTTATTATAATTTCTCTATGATTATAATATTAAAATATAGTTGACCGAGCGAAGCGAAGGTCTCAGAGTTTACTGGGACAAATCGGCATTTGTATGTGTGTGTGTATATTTGTCCGATGATAACTTGCGAACCGTTGATCCGATCACCGCGAACTACTTGTAAGTTAGATTTAGTGTGTGGATTTAGAGTCTGATATAACCTTTTCATGTTTGTTTTTACTGATTCGTTCCTGTAGACTCTGGACTTCGCCGGGTCAAGATACAAGAGGTGTACTCACATGGCGTCTCGTATCGCCTTCACCCACTTGCGCTTGCAGTCCTCGGTGCGTGCGTAGAGCGTGAACGTGGCGTCCTTGGTCCGCCGCACTAGGTAGAAGTGCGACGTCCAGCGGCCGTCGTTCCGCAACGTGCGCCGGTTGCAGCCCTCCTCGACCCGGTACTCGGCCAATCGGATGCCAACTCGATACGAGTACTGGTTATCCTGTACGAGATAATGCAACTCAGTAATAAATACAGGGTTAGAAGGAAACGGTATGCTAACCTGAAAGGGGCTCATATTACTCATTATAAAAAAAAAAAAAAAAAAAATTGGTAGAACATTTTCACACCAGTGCCATCTAGCCTCAAACTAAGCAAGCATGTACTATGGGAATCAGATAGCTGACAGGATACATAACTACTTATTTAAAAAAATATTATATAGATAGAGTACATAGAAACACCCATACAAAGAACAAACATCGATTGTTCATCACACATATATTTGTCCCGGGTGGGAATCGAACCCACAACCTACAGCACAGAACTCAACTGAGCAACAAGGCTAGTCAAATTATGAACATCTTTTACTATGAGACCAACCATGAAATCGAGAGAGAGAAAAAAACAGTTGTTCCATAAGCTCAAACGTTTAGGCTACAGGAGGTAATACAAGACATACTTACATACACCCCAAAAACATTAACCTCCTTCTTGGGCAGTTGGGTAAGAACAGTGGGCTTATCCCGTATGAAAGCGATAGCGAGAGTTGCGCGAGCGGGACCGCGCATAGTGCGACTAAGTTGGTACGAGCGAGATGGCATGCTCTCGCAATCGGAATCGCTAACGTTTCAAAGTTAGAGGGATAAGCCCGCAGATATGCTTTTGCAAAAGTATCATTTTTCACATTATTTTTATGATTTATCGACTCATTTATACGACAACTGGCGGTCTTATCGCTGAAAACAATCCAGACCGGGCTCTTCCAGATCACCTGGTCGGAAAGGAATCATGCCGGATCGAACTAATAAATGGCACAAAACAAAAAAAACATCTTGTCATGTTACCAACTAAAAATGTAACGAATAGTTTAAATGGTAGATCTTATTCGGTATGCATAATAAAGTCCAAATTACCTTGACAGGTTTACAGAGCAGCATGAGCTTATCGAAGACGAACACATATCTGGTCCTGAGCTTCTGGTCTTCGTGCGCCTTCACCTTCAGCTCGCCGTCGAGCAGCAGGCGGCCGTACGCCGCCAGCCCGGCGCCGCCGGCCCCCAGCGCGCCGCCTTCCCAGTCTATTATGCTCTCCTGGTACAGAATACGCAAAAACAAACCGTAACAGAGCAACCAATGTAATATGGCCTAGGCGCTGCTATCGTCACATTAATATTATAAATGCGAAAGTTTGTGTGTAAGTGTGTTTGTTCCCGTTCGACTCTGTAACAGCTGGATGGATTTGAATAAAATTTGGTATGGAGGTAGCATATACTCTGGATTATCAAATAGGCTACTTTTTATCCCGGAAACATGTTCGGTTTCAGTAGAATAGCAGGTGAACCCGCGGGGCGCAGCCTATTTGTTACTCCATGGTGTAAGCTACCTCCTTACCAAATTTCACTAAAATCCGTTCCGCCGTTACATAGTTGAACGGGAACAAACACACTTACATACTTGCCTACTTAGACACTTACACACACACTTTCGCATTTATAATTTTAGTTTAAAGCAGAACAGTCTCTGTAGGCAAAACTTTACAAATAAATAAAAAAAATATCTTCCCAATCACACATACCCCCTATTTCCTATAGATTCCGCACTAGGGACGATGGACACCACACCGCAGCAGTCTCAGTCTAAGCGGTCAAAATACACAAAATACGCGAGTAGGCGTAACCTGAATAGCCAATTGTAACACTAGGTTTCAGTCCCCGTTACCCGTATTTACCTCCAACTTTGGTGCGTTTTTGTAAGAACAAAGATAACGTAATACGTTATCTATAGGTTATCTAAGATCCCAGAATACTCTTCGATGCTATGCTTTCTTAGTAAAGAAATGTTGGTAGAGTACCAACAGCTGTAAAAATTCAACATCTGATCGTATATGAAACGACGCCTCAAACCAGCGTTGGTTTTATAATGGAGGAGGAGAATTTACTACAACGAAAAATTAAATAACAGCGACGTCTTTTTATTATTTGCTAACCTGACGCCAGTGGCTCATATAAAAGGCTCATAAAAGGCATACGAAAGGGGTTAAAATAGCGTTTAACAGGCTATTTGACTAACAACCTAATTCGGCACTGGCGCCATTTGAGTAGATATATTTCCTAGTACGCTGTATAGAACTCATGACATCCGAAAGTGCACTTAGTGCACATCCGTTTTGGACTTATTTTACTTTGTTTATGCGTTATTAGTATGCTAAGAGACAGTACCTGTACTTTGGCCAACAGCGCAAGCACTTCTGAATCTCGTTTGACCTCGTTGATGTACTGCGCGACATCCACCATCGCTTCCTTGGCGCGCTCCAGACCGCGGAACTCCTCATGATTCTACAACGTACATAAATTGTCGATTTACGACACCATATTGCTGTATCTTTCTAACAAGCAGAAGACGTCATCGGCGACATTCCGACATTATTATGCAAGAACGAGACGGCAGCCGGCATCATGTCGCCGTCTTTATTTTCCTTTAGTTCTTATCCAAGACATTTATGCGACCACAATATTTTTTATACCTCTAGGACTATGCCAACACGAAATGATGTGTCCTATCGTCAATATAATTGCCAAGACAATATTTCAGCCAATTCCAGGTTTGGATTTGCCACTGCTCGGCGAACATCGACCTTCTATCTGAGAGTATTTGTTCCATTTCAAAATTCTAAGTTGAAGTCATAGTGGACAATGTTCCTTACCGGTTGCGTTTCTTGAACCAACTTGTCTAGAAGCAGGTGGTATTTAAGAACTCGCTGCATCGGCACCGACAGTATGTCTCGCAGTTGGATCCGCCCGTCGCTGTGCTCTTTCTGACATTTCTGAAAAATAAAAGGAAACTTAAAAGCTTTGACTATAGGGAGCGCGATAGACGAGTCGGCGATAAAAGATTACGGTTGCATATAAAACATTAGCAAAATCCAATAATAACTCAGTGACTGTTTTTCCTATTCCAGTATTGGTGATCCATCCTGCTTGATTGCGAGTTGTTCGGTGACCATGATCAACTCTACTTAAGTCTTTTGGGGACAGTGATGCCTCTTAGATCAACTCATGGAGAGTAGGTCGATTACGATGACCCGCAGCTTTTTTTCCCCTCGGTGATCAGTCTCGGTGTTCCTGCTGTCTACATAATTGAACACGAGAACTCTATTTGACTGACCGAGAGGTTTTTGAAGACGGCGATCTCTATTTGATGACGTTGACTGAGAGTAGTTTGGAGACAGAGTTATCTCATGTATGGGCTCACCGCGAGTTGTTTGGTGAAGGTGGTGTCACGTTGCTCCAGCGTCTTGAGCGAATCCTGCGCGTGCGTCAGGTTGGAGCAGTAGTCGCCGTACAGCAGCAGCCGCTCGCGCCACGCCAGGAACACATCCGAGAGACGCGGCACTCCACTGCCCGGTACGCACGCTTCGGTAGCGAGCTTTAGTTGACGCAGTAGACCCACGTGGATCTCATGCAACTCCTGAGGAGTATCGGTAACTTTAGACATTGAACGATGACCGTTAACAGGACTATAATTTGGGGGTTCGATAATGGCGACTTCACACGGCATCGAAGTTTCTTAAAAACTCACTGGGATATCAATAGGTATTGCATGTCATTCGAGTATTGCGCGGATTTCCTATACCTCAGAAAAAAAAATCTTCAATATGTCTTTGTCTTTTGGGCAGCCCGTAGTTTGTTCTATTACTCAAAGGCGAAGCCCTAATTAAAAGGCGATCATGGCTATTTCGCGCGAATTTTGTTTGTACGAACCCACGATCAAACATATTGATGTCCAATATGTATCCTAATTGCAATTTTAGTCATCGCGCGAAAGGCAATAATATAAATTAGCATGAACTAGTGATCGTCGCGTCGAACTTTGATGCACTTCAGCTCTTTTATGAGTTTCAAGTGTCTTGTAAAAATAGGGTTGCCGTCTCTAAACTTTGGCAACCAGGACAAGACGCGTGAAAACCCCGGATTTTAGAGCCCAGAACCCGGACATGTCAACACGTTTTTTTTAAACATATTTAACGGTTCGTCGGTTGATCGCGGCGTGCGGGCACAGTGCGTGTGTCGCGGGCGGCCCATTACTTTAAATTTTTAAGCCCAAACTACAAATGAAGCCCCACCCAGACGCTCCCCGGACGCCTCTAAACTAGGACAAATCCGGAGAAACCCGGACGGATGGCAGCCCTATGTAAAAATAACATTTTTTAAACATTTGGGAATACAGCTGTTTTCAGTTTCCAGAATCGCATTTCTCCTGCAACTAGCGGATAAACTCTAATCGAATAAACATTTGGTCAGCTTCTGTGTAATATTAAACACTTTGTTTTTACTATTTTACTCTCAAACGGTCTATTAATAGAAAATACAATTTAGGAAGAGCTTATTTAAAGTGCGGTTGAATCCATTTTCCATCGAAGTAAAGCTTGGCCCTAAATTCATTGTCTTTTGATTTGTGCAATCGTTATTATGAATGAATGAAAGAATTACTACGAAGCTCAATAGCCTGAATAATATTGTGTAGGACTGGCCCAATTTTTAAACTTCCTACCAAAATGGTAAAAAAGAACCAATAGGATGAGACTCTGCTCTCTGTCTGTACGTCTGTATGTCTCACCCGATTTCCTCAGAAACTATAAAACTATACATGCTATCGACTTGAAATTTGACACAGATCTAGATAACGGCTGCCTGCACATTAAAATGATTTTATATTTTCCTGAAAATAGGGACAAAAAATTTAAAGCTGTGTTGTGGTCAAGTGGGATATCACATAAAAGATCTTGGGTTCAAGGAATTCAAAACTATTTTATTTTTATTTTTTTATCATCATCATCATCAGCCATAAGACGTCCACTGCTGAACATAAGCCTCCCCCTTAGAGCGCCACACCGACTGACAACGGGCCACTTGCATCCACCGGTTGCCCGAGAATTCACAATGTCGTCGGTCCACCTAGTGGGTGGCCTACCTACGCTGCGTCTTCCGGTTTGTGGTCGCCACTCCAGAACCTTTCTTCCCCACCGGTTATCGGTTCCTCGAGTGATATGGCCTGCCCATTGCCACTTCAGCTTGCAAACTCTGAAAGCTATGTCAGCAACTTTGGTTCTTCGACGAATATCCTCGTTCCGGATTTTATCGCGCAAAGAAACTCCGAGCATAGCTCTCTCCATTGCCCGCTGTGCGACTGTGAGTTTTTCCAAAAGGCCAGTAGTCAAGGACCACGTTTCAGTTCCATATGTCATCACTGGCAACATTGATTGAAGACCTTTGTCTTCAGGCACTGCGGGATTTTGGACGAGAAGATATCACGTAATTTTCCGAACGCTGCCCATCCGAGTTGGATTCTTCGGGCGACCTCTTTGTCGAAGTTGGACTTACCTAACTGGACAGTCTGTCCAAGGTAGTTATAATGGTCAACTACTTCGAGCGCATCGTTACCAACAACTACCGGTACGGGTGCAACATGGGCATTCGACATGATTTTCGTCTTGTCCATGTTCATTTTAAGACCCACCTGTTGGGAAACGCTACTGAGGTCGTTGAGCATAATATTGAGGTCCTCTAGCGACTCTGCCATGATTACTATATCATCGGCAAAACGAAGGTGAGTGACGTATTCGCCATTAAGTTTGATGCCGAATCCGTTCCAGTCCAAGAGCTTGAAAACGTCCTCCAATGCGGTCGTGAACAGTTTTGGAGAAATAATATCTCACTGTCTCACGCCTTTCTGCAATTGGATTGGCTTCGTGCTCTCGTCCTGCAATCGGATTTTTTTATCGTGTAACTTTTTTTTTTTTTTTATATGTGTACCAAAAAAAATATCATTATTGGGATTAGAATTAGAACCCGTGACCTGCGGCGTGCGATCTGAACGCGCTAACCATTGTGCTATCATCGTTACAAAACGTGGTAATAGGATTTCATAGCTAAAATGATACCAGCCCAGATAAATAATTAATTTCCAAAGTTTCCAGTAAGGTAAAGGGCGGGTCAAAAGGTTCAAAGCCGCTCATCTATTACCTATTTTACTGTCAGTTTCGCAACGCGAAGTTTACATCATCCCAATTTATAATCCCCCTATAACTACGCCCCGCGTTTTCACCCGCAGTTTGTTTCTCATTATTTTCTGATATATCAGGCATCGCAAGTTTCTGTTTTATGATGTGACTATTACCTTGAGATTAGTCTTCAAGACTATTTGAATAATTGCCCGAGTGTATGGGAGTAAATCGACGTTTGTATGAATATTTGTCCAACGATAACTTACCGTTTTTTTATGGGTCTTGGTGACGAGACAAGCAAGTCACTTACCACAATTCAGTGCCACCCAGAATTTTGAATTTCAACAGTCCATGAGCGGCAATGCACTGCGCTCGTCACCATGAGATATTAGATGTTAAATCTCTATATGCCCAGTAATTACGCTGGAAACATTGCCCTTCAATCCGAAACACAGTAATGTTTGCGCACTGCTGCTTGCTGTTTGGTTGAATAAATGGCAAATGTGTGATATTTCCCCAGGCGGACTCTGCAGAAGAGCCCTACCACTACTAAATCTAGCCGAACTATTAGATTACCGACTTTGCTCACATTGGAACTTAAAAATTACATTGAAATACTTGCATGCAATAGTGCATGTTGTAACGGTTTGCAAGTTTTCATCAGACGAATATACAAACATAAGAAAGATGTTTACAAAGGCCGACATAGGAAGCTACCGACAAGGGGCGAGACGGAGCGAAGTGAATTAGTTGCTTTGAGATTCGATTGCTATTTTAAAAATAGGCATTCTGCGCCTAAGAACTTCGCTTCGCTCGGTCAACAAACAGACAGTTTTAGTTTTTTTCTCCATAATTAATAAATAGCATTTTTTTTCAAATTCTGCCAAACTGCACAGCAGTTTTAAGGCTGAATGTAAGAGTAGTGTGTTCCTTTCACATTTATTAGTGTGGAAGGGTGAATGGATACTCGTCCTAAAATATTGGGCGCCCGCAACTCAAGTTACAAGGATAATAGAGTAATTGTGATTAATGACGGTAGATTACATAGTTACAGAGTGTAGCTAAACAGATTACTGTGTCGGGTAACTGTTGCGCCATTTGTACACAGCTTTCCTCGAAATATCGTATCGAATATCGAATTAGGTACAGAGCTCACGGTGCGTTAGATTTGTGTCAATATTTCACGGATTTTCTTTAGTGTTCAGAACACTTATGTAAGATTTTTCTTTTCATTTAGTTTTGTTATTTCTTTTTATTAGATATCGACATCAACAGGTCAGTGTTTTACGGTTTCGTAGTACAAATAACCCAATCTTTTTAAATAATGTTTTTCTTGTAGTTTGTAGAGTAGGCATTAGTCGAGATGACACTTAGTCCAATGAGCTTCATTCGAGCCTTTTGCATCTTTATCTAAAGAAGCCAACAACACATACTACACATACACACATAGTACACATAGTTATATATACAACTCGACAAGCTTTAAATAACTTATTTTTATTCATAATAATTGAAAAATACAAAAGAAATAAAGAAGCCTATAGTCAATCAGATTGCCCTCAATCTATTTTATTATTCTAAACTCCTTTAAACACGAGCTCTTTAAACTAAACATTAAATATACTAATTAGGTGTTCCAGTCACTTGAAGAGTTGAAGCTTTCAAAATTTGACCCACTTACATAAGTGTAAGTTGAGAAGTAAGCTTCTAACTAATTCCCAACATACCACAAATTAGATTCCTTCGTAAGGTGAAACCGAAAGTAAGGTATTAAGAGCAAGTAAATAATATAAAAATAAACAACAAAATAAAGAGCGAAATTTCATACTACATAATTTTGATGTTTACTAGTTTTAACTGGCTTCATACATTATTACCTATTCTCATTGTATAATTATGCTGATTTTTTTTCTCGATTTCAGGTTTGGTCCCATAGTAAAAGTTGTTCATAATCATGGGTACTATGAGCTAGAGCCCCTTTCAGCTAAGCATACCCTTTCCTTATAACCCTGTATAGTATAAATAAAAAATAAATGTTTAAAGGACAATAAACTCACCTTGATGCCGAAGAAGATGACGTGCAGATCTTGCTGCTTTAAATACGGCACCAGCGGCCTCAGAAAGTACTTTATTATTTTGCTCAGCACATCAACATAGTTGCATTCCGTATCTACCAATTCCCTTATAACATAGTCTCTTTTCTCTAGGCTATGAGAAGAAGTTGCCAACTGAAAAAAAAAATAACATTTAATTTTTTTACATTAAAAAGAGAATAAATCGTAACGCAAGCGCATAGCAAGACCAAACGACCATTCTACACCAATAATCTACGCAAAACATTTAGTAAAAAGTGTGATAGCAAAGTAATGACTACCGGTGAAAAAAGTCGTGGTCCGAGAAATAATAAGCCCATGAATAATTCAACCAATGTCCGGAACGTCTCGCGAAACTTTTACTTGTGCAAATGTTGCTGGCGATGCCCGAAGGACGGATTTACGAGATGCGCTGGTGGCTGGTGAGATTCATTGTCATTTTGATATAGACCAATTAGATTGAAGTTTTTTTTTTTTAAACATTTGACTCCAAGGCTCGACATCATGCCACGAGTAATCCCACAAAATACTATTACCCAGGGTGTTTCAGGATTCACTACAGAGTAGAATACCATTTATTAATAGATTGAATTACAACAACTTATTATAATTAAATAGTAAGAGTTGGTCATCACACCGTATCTCGTTTTTTTTTTACATTGAACTAATTATAAAACAAAATTCTGCTGTATAGAGGCTGTAGTATTAAACAATACAATTAATTACTACACAGGCTCTATATGGCTATAATCATTTTCATAATACTCTTTAAAAGTATAAGTTTATCTATCTAACAAAAGCATCTTGTCAATTTTGGAGAATACTTGTTGGTTGTACTTCATTTGTGATGGATTTGATAGAATTTAATCAGACGAAATGTCCTAAAATAATTCAAGAATGAACTCTTTAAATACTAAAATGTAAGTTTTTTTTCCGATTGCTAGTAGCTAGCATTGACCATCAAAAATTGATATCTACAGACATCTCAGTACACGCTCATCGCGAGAAATTCGACAAGTCGTCCATAAAAGTTTCTTTGAAAATATTCTTCTGCGGTTCTTAATTACAGTGAGTTACTCGTAACAAGTAATAGCCTAGTATTGAAGATGCTGCAATTAATATTGCTATTTGCTTTCTTTACAATCTTTATAAGTACTTGGCAATCTGCTGATCTGATGCGGTCGAGTAGTTTTGTATGATCGATAGAGAAATAAGTGCGCATATTTATATTGTTTTGCATCTCATTTACACGGTATTACCGGTCTACGTGAATTACACTCACATGTTTCAAATCAATAATGTCATCAAATAATAGATGACGTACTTAATTAAACGAGGTTTTTTAAATTGAAGTTGCTGCTTAACAAAGCTGCTGTTACAATAATTATTTAGTTTACTGTTGTTAGTTGAAAACGAGATAAGTACTAAAATGTGCACTATACTACAGGGTGGAAAGAACAAGACTATCGGAGACCGTCACCGTGCTAAACCTTTTTAACTCGCCTGTGTTGTGCGTATTGGGGTCGAATAAGTGCCGTTACGACCAGGGCCCCTATTCGGAGAAATGACATTTTATCTCGGTCACTGTCTCTCTAATTTAGAATTTAATGGGAGTGAGAGTGACCGAGATAAAATGACATATCTCCGAATAGGGTCCCAGGCTTCAGCGGCTTTTCTTTTAATCTCACTTTCATGATTATAATGTTGGCAAAAAAGAGAGCTCTTTAAGTGTTGTAAGATCTCATTAGACTGATCAGAAACAGTATAGTGCTAATAACGTCTCACGTATTGAACGAAGAGGTGCGATACGTAAGGTTTCATTATCACCACTATACCGTTGAAATGTGGACTTGTTTCTTACCAGTCAATCATCTTTAAGGGCAATTTAAGACTAGCTATTTATTTTGTATTGATGGTAGATACTACCAGTTCTATGCCCCGTTCGAGCCATCTTCGCGCAGCGCGTCTCTTGATGGACATCATGTCAAGAGCTGATTACAAAAATCGAACTGATTTAAATATTTCTCGCATCCACGACAAAAAAGGCAAATCATAGAAAGCTATTGGAGGGAGATAGGGAAACTTAAAGACTTTTCCATTGGAAGAATGAGAAAAAAATAATACATCGTTTTGCAGACGGTTTCTGCAGTTGCTGCTGGGTGCAGTAAGAGTGATTCGCCCGTCTTCCCTTCTGCATCGGGCTGCTGCCTCAGTAACCGGCTCAGCCTAAAGTAGATTCGTAGGGTTAAAAAAAGCGAAAAAGCAAAATAAAAAAAGAAACGTCAAACCGAGCATACGGGTAGCGCGTGCGCGTTGTGAGTGGGCAGCGGCGGGTCGCGGACGGACGCCTTCACGGCGCACAGGTCGTGGTAGATCTCCTCGTCGTGCAGCCGCGCGCAGTAGCTCGCGTACTCTGCGTGCTGCGCTGGCGCGACGACGCCGCTGCGCACGCGCACGCAACGTTACACCGACAATCCCACACTGGCAGTTATACGTTGGTGCAGTACATTTCACCTGATACGTTTGGTTTTGAATAGACTCGGCCTTGCCAAAGTGCCAGATTTGGAGTGGCCAACTTGGGATATTGTATCTCAAGCAGGTCTCTTATTGAGCGGAAAGTTTTATGTCTGCTCTTAGTCAGTAGACTCCTAAAGTCAGAGACAATATGCCAAGCGGCCATGTCATTATAGGGAAGTATACATATGTAACGAATTTCTGCACCAACTTACGTTTGCCTTGACCAATATGTACATTCCGTGTGGAATTGCCGTCCAGCTAAAATGTTACCAACTTCGACCAGTTTGAAAAGGCAAATGTTGAAATCATTACTTTTTACGTGTTATTGGAAATATCGATAAAATTTTAAGAATTTGTGACGCCGTCTTATATTCGAAGTTTCGTAACATTTTGGCAGCATGCATAAAGCTACCATAAAAATAAACAAAATAAATCAAAATCGTAATAATTGAGTAAAACTAAAAAGGCAATATAAAAAAGGACCTAACAATATTTTCTTAAATCATAAGTACTAAAAATAAGCTTATATCACAAAATCTAAACACCTAGACGTGAAAACGATAAGCTACTACTATCTAAAAGGAATACAGCCTCATTTAAAAAAAAAAACCTATAAACTGACCACACCTAAAACTAAGCTAAGCGGAATACAAATCTACCGAGTCATGCTTTTGTATCGACAATTTATCAACATAATTGTTGGAAAAACAATACAAATCGCTGCTCGCATTGCGCTTGGTACACGACAACTTTATCTTATTTTATATCTTTTACCTGGAAAGTGGTAAACAACTACTAGGTAGGTACCTACTAATGAATCTATATATACCGCCGTGCGTTAATCACAAACACTCGAAAATGGCTCTACAGCTTTTTTTTATTCTCCTAAATTCTAGTGTGGTTTAGGATAACGAAACCACGCTGTCGATACCGCCGGGCATACTGCAGCTAGTCTTAGAGTTTATGCATAATCCATACCAATATTATAATTCAGAGGAATATAACCGCAGTCGTAACAGGACCGATCAAAGCTTCGAGGTATACAAATGTTAATGTATACGTTCGTCTGGAGAAAAAAAGTTCGTTTTCGCGATTCAGAACTCCCTACATTAGTTAGAACTGCCAGTCCATACAAAACGTCAAAAAATGGACAAAAATGGATGAACGCCATCTACCGAAAGTAACTTTGTCTCTCTGTCTGGATGTTTGTCACGTTATCACGGGTGAACGGCTAAACAGATCTTGATAAATTTTCATAAGAAGTTACTGTATTATCAGAAAGATAGATATAAGATACATTTACGTCACGCGAACGAAGTCGCGGGTAACAACTAGTAATGTAATAAATGTAGGAACTTCATTCGTCAGTCCGATATGTCATTATGACTAAAGGTGCTCCGTCAACGCGAACATTCGCTTGTAAAGTAACATTCAGTTTCGAGAATTACATCAGCGAGGACGGTGAACCGAGCATTTCAGCTCGCAGCCTGTAATTACAGCGCGTGTAACTACATCAGTGAGGGAGGCGAACAGAGCAGAATCGAATCTTGGATCGTTACATTACAAGTAACGTAATGCTCCCGGTGATCCCTTAATGTTACATTACACGTAACTATGTAACATATTTCTCAGAAACAAATCTTGGATTGTTACAACAGGCGAATGTTCGCGGTGAGGAGCAGGAGCGAGCACCTTTGGAGAAAAATAAAATTATAGTATGGGAAAATAAATAATAAATTAAAAACAAAACATCCTAAATATAATAACTATTAGCTCGAAAACATGACACGGATCACGGGAGTAGGAACAAAAAAAAACCTACTCACTTGCAAAGTTCAATATGAAAACCCCATCCGAATCTATCCTATGTTTATGGTCCTATGGTTTTTTATATAGGGTTTATGGTCGTTAAACTCTTATAGTTCTGAATCGCTTTAGCGCTTAGCGCTAATAATAAATACTTTTATGTAGTTATAATTTTATTATTCCTACTGAATTACAAAAACAAACGCTCTCATCCAACAAATAGTGACTGAAAGTGGAAAATAATAGCATATAATACAATAATAGTACATTATTGAGATAGCAAATAAAGCTCGACTTCTCAAATAGGTAACAAGAGGCACTAGAGCTTTAGATGGCAACACAGATCACACCTAGATTCTGCATTCATGATGCTCGAAGCACACCACTCATCAGTCTAAATACACTTATAAAAAAATACTCTGATTGGTTGATTGTTAGGCGCGAGTAGGCGTAACCTTGAGATAGCCAATGAGAACGCTTGCTCGCACTCCCCGCGACCCGCGCCTTCTTCAAACTTTGGTGACTTTTTATAGGAACAACGAATCTCGTAATGCGGTATCTAGTGTGATCTGTGGATTGCAAGCAACAGCCTTGCCTACTGAGCATGTAGCTGTTTTACTGCTTCCATCTATCTCAGCGAATAGAGCAAAATTCTGGGTAAGAGGACGTCCGCGATTTAAACGGCTGGAGTGGACCGAATAAACATCTATAGAACGAAGCACAGCAAGAAGTTTCGCCTTTTGTTGACCTTCAATATGAGATTTAGCCTCCTCAGCTGTTTTGCTTTCGCATTTTTACGTTAATGAAGTTGGCGATATAAAATCACGAACCGTGAGTTTCCCAACAGTATAACGCTGTCTATTGTGATAAGATTACAGATGTTTTAATTTAAATAAAACTTCGTAAAATTCAAAATATTACATTTTATCAATATGAATATTTCTAATGTTATGATAATTGAGTTATTATGTACTATGTAATGGTTATGATAGACTTATGATAACTTAATATTTTACTCTAAATATGTAATAAATTCCGATTCTCAAATCTTTGTCATGAATAGATTTAGCAAACTACAAAAATAAACGGTAATTCTGCCTACATTTATTTTAACGAGATTAGTAGCCAGACTGCGTAGGTGTTCTCTCAATTAATGTTCCTAAATTGTTTTCTTTATGTGGCTATGTAATTTTCGACTACATATTATCAATCACTAACCTCGGGATTCTGAAACGTTTGTTAATTTTGACAACAGATTAATTCTAATGCCGCCTTTGTCTGACACTAAGCAGATGACAAAGACAGCAATAGGCTTTATCTGTCGTCAAAGTTAACAAACGTTTCAGAATCCCGGGGTGAGACACCGTAGACATAGGTAAATATAGGTAAATCCTATAGAATGTTTGTTAGAAGTCCGAAAAAAATCTGAAGCTTTTCTTTTGTGTAGTTTCTAGACGAAAGATGGGAATTTCTAGACTTAAGCATGGGTTTTCATATTTATTTAGTTGCTAGAAAGATCGAGTTACAAGCGCTAAATAGCCAAAGGCTGCCTTAGATCAATGTATTGCCAATACCAAACATCAAATGTTAGCTCCTACGTAAACAATAGTCCTTTTAAGAAAAATAAAATAACAGAAAAAAATATGAAGCCGCGGGACAGTCCGCCTCCGCACTTCAATGTTCAATTACCGGCTGGTTTATGTAAACAAGTTCACTTCTCCCGGCATCTGAATCTGTCGTACAGGAAATGCTAAACCCAATAACGTTCTCGAAATAGATCAAAGGTCCTTTAAAAACATTTTTCTATTTTTACGGAAGCCACTTTAACCCGCGACCTTTCTTATTTCGCCTCTTCGCTGTTTTTTTTCCTTGGTATACAATTCAATATTGCGTAGATCAGGTCCCAGTGACAAACTTCGCGTCATAATCGCAAATATCTGTGTCACAATACATTACTAATATTATAAATTCGAAAGTTTGTTTGTGTGTGAGTGAGTATGTTTGTAATTGCATCACGCTGAAACCGCTGAACGGATTGGGATGAAATTTGGCGTGGATAGCTTATAACCTGGAACACAGACTACTTTTATCCCGAAAAAATGAACGGTTCCTCTAGGATAGCGGATGAAACCACGGGGTGCTACTAGTTAACAGCAGTTTAGTCAGTAGTGTGGTGCATACGCATTACGCAGCTCAATAGTAGGCCAAGAAGACCGAATCTCAAAAATGTCATAAATGGGAAATATCGTAATTATTGCTATGCGATGACGCCACAACTGATCGGATTTAAATAACATTCGACGCAGTAGTACGATACAGCCTCTTTCCAGGGACCGAATGAGGTTTATCGCCGAATAGTGAATAAACAACGCGTTTGAGTGCGAATCACATCCGATACAGTTTATTTATGCAAGGGGAAAGGGAATCGCATTCCAGCGACAATCCAATAATGAGGTAATCAGTGTATTACATGTTACATGTGTCGCATACTGGGCGGAATGTGTGGATTTATTGTATGTACTGTACTTATTTTCAATGGGTTTATAGTTAGCAGGTGTTTAAATCTAGCTTCTTATCATCTGCTCACAGCTTCTACCGGACATATGGATGTACTATAGACGTCCCCCAAATATCTTTAAAACTATATTATGTAGATACAACATCGACGCGCTAAATACGGTAACAAAATGCAGTGCAGTAGTTCGAGAATTCGCACCAGTTGTATCTATTATTTTTAGAGATACTATCTCCTAAACACACGCCACGATCCTAATTGAGACGTTAGGACAGGTAGACTACCACCAACTTAACATTTGGATATTTTGATTGCAGATAATTGAACCATGAGGATATAGACATCCTACTTTAAAAGTTTAGTGATCAAGATGTTCGTAGTTCGTTCCAGTTCCAGTCTAGTTCCGGAAAGTACCGGTTAGGAGTCCGACGGAGGTCTACGTGGGGTGGGCGTAATTAAGGGCGACCCTGCGTGAGGACTTTTACTTATTCATGGAGTTTGAAACCGGGTAAAGGTCAAACCCCTCGTTAATCTATCATTCAACTTTCAACATATTGAAGCGGAAACTTTCCCTTGTTTGTAAAACCCTAAAACTTAGGATTAGATTACATTTTTTTACGATTAATTAAACGTAGTTGCCAATCGCTATAAAGCTTGAAGGAAGCGGAAACTGTAGAGTAACAGTATAGAGAAAAGAGTTTTATTTATAGAGGGCCTGCACGTGTCTCACTTAACGAATCTCTATGCTAATAAAATGTAACCATAGCAATTCTGTTTCATTCTCTACATTCTGGAATAAACATAGGTGTATTTTCCCACAAGCTCTTTCAGAGAGAGAATGATTAGAATTTCCAGGAAGAAACTTCTTTGTTTAATTTAATACGCTCCATTCGGCCTCTTTCCATTAAATAAAGTACTAGAAAGCACGTGGGTGTCCCCTCCCCAGGCGCGCGGCATACGCAAAACCGTGGGAGTTGGACATCCTACTGCAATTATACAGAGTAAGAATTCGCGAAACGTTAGCGGTTAGCGTACACGGGACTGGAATGTGTAACAAATTCGGTACATTTTAATTATTTATGAAAATTACATGTTTATACGAATAAGCAAGCAATGGCACGGTCTTTTCTTATGTTAAGTCATGATGGGCGGGTTTTGTTGGTCAAGACAATGACACGTGATACGCTACAGTAACATTTTTGATGCCTGGGGTTTTACATAGATGAATATCAAGTCAAACTTCACGTGAACACAAGAAGCGAAAAAAAAAATCGTTAGTAAAAAAACAAGTAAAAAATATACCGCTATCTAGAGCGGTTAAATATAACGTCCAATAATACCCCTCCAGTTTGCGATCCTAGCTTATCATGCCGTTTATCAGTTCCTACAAAAGAGAAATGGTATGCCTTCGGCTACTTCAAAATGACACAGTTTTGAGAACGGCTTGCGTCAACGGTTGTGCACGACAATGACCCGTTGTTAGTTGTCTCCAGTTATGAGAAGTAACTTGTTACGACATCGAGTGTTCTAATGGGCTAATTGCGAATGTGGTCGTTTTTTTTTATACAGCTTGGTGACGAGACGACTTAGGCTACGGTTTAAGATACGCTCACAGTCTAAAAACCACAAACATTGATAACGATCGGTTTAAATTGCTAGTACGCTAATAGCGCGCCAATAAATTCAACCGTTCATTAGCGTGCTTATGTCAGATAGTTTCATTTTTCAGGTTATCCATCTCAGCGTCTCATTATTTGATGGCTACAGTTTCATTTCTGTCTTCACAGAAGACTGTGGCCTGTATCAAATCTTATTTTTTTTTTTTTTCGATTGAAAAAACACAGAATACCGGAATTCACAGATGTCAATTTGAATTTGACATTAACGCACACCGTGCACCATGTACCTCATTCTTGTGAGCACCGTGAGCACGCTAAAATGACGTCACTCATGACGTCATGTGGCTGACAGGAGCTTATAAATGCGCATCTTAAAACATTTTAAACCGTATTTTTAGTCGCTTGCTTGATGGTAAGCGGCATCCCACATCACAGCTCATGCTACTCTGAATTTTTCACTTTCAAACCCCAGCGCGGCAATACATTGCGCTCATCACCCTGAGATATTAACAAGTTAAATCGCTTCACATAGCTTGTAATTTCACTGAGAACATTACCCTCTTTCGTGGGCAGTAGAGTAAAAAATGTATAGTTTATTGACAAAGCAACGCCCTATGCAGATAAATATGTGTGCATCTTCAATGCAAGTCGCTTCATTGGAATTGATTTTAATTGAAAGGGGAACGTCTTGGCCGTTCCAGATGCTATGACTTTCGAGAACCACTGGAATATTTCAACGAGAATATTGTATAACTAGCTGCGCCCCGAGGTTTCGCCCGCTATTCTACAGGAACGGTATAAAAAAATCGAGATAAAAAGCCTATGTATTTATCCAGAGAATAAGCTACCTTCATACCAAATTTCATCCAAATCCGTTCAGCCATTACAGAGTTGAACGGGAACAAACATACTTACCCACTTACATACTTACACGTCGCATTTATAATATTACTGTGATACAGGGTCTTCTTCAGAAAAGTGCGATAAGTCTTACACAAATGTGTTGTCTCGAGTGAAAAATAGTTTTGGGCTTTTCAGACGACTGTGTTGAATAAGATTTAGACCATTGTGTTCTAGTCTAGTTTAAAACAAGGGTAAAAATAGCTCCATATAAATTTAAAACCCCCCTTTACCCCTTTAGGGGTTGATTAAAATACATAAAACAACTGTAGAATAAATAATGAATGACAGACGTTATGTATTTTTTGAACTATAGATGTAGTCAAATAGGTACTGCTACCTTTATGAAACCTGCATAAATCCAGCTTGCCTGCACGGATTTGCTCGCAAAACTAGTTGTTACCAGCGACTTCTTTCGCGTGTATATAAAAAAGTATCCTCTATGTCCGTCTTTGTGATATAAAGTAACTCCTCATTAGTCCTTACCAAATTTTATCAAGCTCCGTTCAGCCGTTTAGGCGTCATAACGCGAAAAACATATCCAGACAGAGAGACCTAGTTACTTCCTATAGTTCGCTAGATGGCGTTGATCCATTTTTTTTTTGGCATCTGTTGACGTTTTGTATGGACTGACGGTTGTACTGCAGGAGTTCTGAATCGCGCAAGCGAAGTATTTTCCTCGAGACGAACGTATTCGTTTTCATACCTCGAAGCTTTATTGGTCCTGATACGACTGCGGCTATATTCCTCTGACTTATAATATTAGTTAGGATGCTTAGTACACAAACCGAGTTGCATTGGTTTAGCGTTAAAAGATTTAAAAAAAAAACATACTAGCTGCGCCCCGCGGTTTCACTCGCTATGCTACAGAAGCCGAATATTTTTCCGGGATAAAAAGTAACCTATGTGTTTATCTAGGGTGTAAGCTACCTCCATTCCTCATTTCAATCAAATCCGTTCAGCCGTTACAGAGTTGAACGGGAACAAACACATTTACATACTTACACACTTACACACAAACTTTCGCATTTATAATATTAGTGTGATAAACTTTGGGCGTTCATTTCGCAAGATCCGTTCTTATTGTTCATCTAGACACCTAATCTATTGGATACAAATTTTACGTCTCTATCATAAGCAGTTTGGTCTGTGCGTTAATTCCTAGAAAAGGACTTGTTCTTTTATATACATAGATTGTATCCCTACTGCGACAGTCTTTTTATGTGAAGACCCGCACTCTAACCTATGACCTACAAAAAAATACTCGCGGAAGGAAGGAAGGGAAGCTACTCCATAGCTTATATGAAAAAATAAATATAGCAGAGTGCTTTACCAAGAAATGCGATATGCGTCTAAATGTAAACAAATCCTTGGAACTTTTTTCCGCAGCTACTAAGCAAAGACTATTTGAATTCTGTGATGCCAAAGTTTATTTTTGATCAAATGAAGATGATCAGGAAACGATCACGAGGGCTTCTACATGTACAATTTTGCCTCTCGCCTCGTATAATATAGTATATTCCATTAGCAATGGTCTAGCATTGCGTTGCTATGGCCTACTTCATGAGTTACACGTTACTATATCGGGTACCGCGCTTAGTTCGCGTTGCAAAAGTTTAATTGCACCTCCAATCTTAACAAATTACTCGAACTGGACACGTTTACGTGCAGTTTCCTCGTTCATGACTCGATCGCATGCTGGTCTGCGGTTATTTTTGATACGGTTTAAGTATGTAAATGTTTAGTACTGATTAATTGGCGACCTCCGCGTTCTATGTTGGGGATTACACAAAACAGATAAAACATAAAACAGAATCCGTCCTTTTCTAATATGGGCGGAGCGAAGTCTCTGTGAGAGAGTTAACAAGTTCGTGAAATGACACGGAGCTAAAGTTTCACAAAGTTGTCATTGGAGAATTTGTGATGTAAGCCCGGAAACCGTATCAGCAATATTTTAGTTATTACGTCTTTCAGATTCGGTACGGTACATACGTCTTCTATTTACGTTTTCTTTTCCAGTTTTATATCAATCAGATACGTATGCTGATACCTGTACTAGAGGACCGAAGATGTTTGACATAACATGTTAGATCTTATTTTTAACCAACTTTCAAAAAAAAGAGGAGGTCCTCAAGTCGTCTGTTTTTTATGTTTGTTACCTCAGAACACCGTTATTATAAACCGATTTGGAAAATATATTATTTATTTGAATGGATATTTTTCTAGATTGGTCCCATTTCTGATTCCCAAAATCCAGTTCTGAATAATGGGATGAGGAGTTGAGGGAACTCCTCAAATAATATAGGTATACAATATACGTATAGCAATTTTGGTATTTTCATCAACAAGCAAAGCATTTGCATTCATAAAATAACATTTGGTAGAATGGAACTGATGAAGAAGACCACAGATGGCCACCGGAACTGAACAATGATAAGGTTTCCTATTTCACGGGTGGCACCAAGAACTCGATAACGTATTTTTTCCAGAGTATTTTACTAAAGGCGGTTATTAATTATTTGAATACTATCTATAATTATCTCGATTCTCGATTAACGTGGCCATGAAACCATTAGAGAGCGTATTCCGTAAAACCGTAAGCTTACCTAAATTAAAAAAACCACCAGACCGCTAATTTGATCTAACTGTACATTGTAATGTAGCTGTAGCTACAAACTGAACATCAAATAGGCAGGTCTATTCCATCATAATACCGCAGGTGCATATATTTACAAAAGGAAGCGTGTAGAAGCGTTGCCGTGTACCAAGCATTCGCAAGTCTCTGTACTCGTCGAGAAGAGTCGATGTTAATCGGCCGAACAGTTCTATGACAAAACGTCATTATAATTACGTACAAAAAGTTAAAATACTACCTAACTTGAACAGTTTCTGATAACTGAGTAACCCGTGCGGTGAGGTGAACGGTATTCTTCTTCACTACAAGAGAGAAAGTTCTCGCTGCCAATTCAAACTGTTTGTTGGAACACATTAGGCTCCGGTGGCATCGGCATAGAACTATTCCGGCCCGACTAATAGCGAATCGATCGAAGTGCCCAGAAACAATAAAACAGTAAGCCACCTCGGGCATAGCTGACGTGAACTTGACGTAGCACAGGTCCTCGTATATCTCCTCGACGCGGTCCTCGCAGGACGCGCTGGGGATCGTGAACTGGACCCAGGGCGCTTCGGAGGCGGGCTTGGCGGCCGGGCTCTCCGGCATATTGTATGCGGCTTCGATGGAACTCGCGCTACTACAACGTAAGTTCAGTTGTACGACTACCAAAGACATGTACTCAATAATGCACACAACAATTTGCTGGTAAGGTGTCCGCTACGATGTACATTGCCGATCGAAATGTCCTGCAGGAAGAGCGTGGCTAACATGTTTTGTTATCTAAATTTAGAGAGCGTGATTGATGACCGAAACACGCTACGTTGAAATACCGACCGCCGTGCTTTTAGGGCTACAGACTGCTGTCACTGGAGGTCATTTAATAAACCTAAGACCGAATTAGGTTCAATTATAGAACTGACGTTACCTAGAGAACGCTTATGTTCTTAAAATTAATTATCACTATTAATTCCCAGGATTTATGCCTAAGAATAAGTAAAAGTACTTACACGGATTGCAGATCTTTGTAGATATCCTCCTCTGACAGTGTTCTATGGGCGGAGAACGGCCTGAAAACCATGAAGGGAGTTAGTTCACTTCAACCAGAAAGCTACGAAGTCAAGTTGAATACAAGAGTTAAGGTACTGACACTTTTTAGATAATATTCGTACTTGTCTCATTGGAGATATTTGTATGGAGAAGAGTACAAAAACTTACTTTTGTCGTAGTAGTTAGCATATGGCTTCAATGCATAAGGTTTATTACCAACTTCGTTTCGAATCGGAAATGTCACGTATTTTAGGTGTATCCATGCCAGACCACTGAATATTTGATTATTTTCACTTACGCTGTTTTGACGAACAAAGTATTGTATTTAAACATTGTTTACAATCCGTTTTTAGACATGTTGAGGGGGGTACGATGTTTTGTGGACTACAATATTACCGAAACATTGTTTTGAATAACAACTCGTAGAAATTAGAGGTCTAAGAGTAGGAACTACATCATAAGTTTCAGAGCCACTCGTTGCGAAGAAATATTTGTTTTTATTTAGTCATTATACTAGTTTCTATTTCCCTCAATATTAAGGATATGCCATATCTATTAATCTATATATTTACTTTATAAGCTGCATTAACTGAATATTTGAAATTGCGTTGTTTCTATAAGGAAAAATTCTATATTTACGACTATGGGGTTCGGGAAGGAAGGAAAAGCTTTGTACGCATAAGGTCAACACAAGGATGGCGAGAGTTCGCTCCGCTTATTAAGTATGAAATTATGTTAAGGAAGGTCAACACTTTCCTAGTAGCTACTCTGTGGAATCACTCACGAATTTTTCGTGTATCTGAATTTTCTGACGAAAACTTTTGGGTATTCCAGAGACTAACCCATTTCCGCCGTAAACTATTTTATATCAAAGAGAAGATATATTTCTTTCACACGCCTTTTAAACGAAAGAATAAGAAAAATAATAACACATAGTTAAATAATGTAGTGCCTTTGTTTGGTTTAGTCCTTTGGGTCTTTGATATGGGAAATCGAAGAGTGCATAAAATAGACTACATCCAACTGCTGGGCGTACGTCACCTGTCGACTTTACTCTCAATCACACTGTTGGTATCCTGCTATTGTGCTCAATTTGTAGTCACTGCTTGAGTTATGGTAGAGCTAGAACGGAGGACCGTGCATTTTGTTACGTCTAAGTCAAGGGCTACAACATGGGAATGGAATATATTATCCTAGTAACTTACACACCCATTCTAATTGAGTGTGTTAAGACCTGCACTGACACTTGGAGGGTTTTGTGCGTCTGTGTAAATGCGTTCATAGTTTTGTGCCATTGTGTAAGTATCCTCATGGTTTTGTGTATCTGTGTAAGTGGCCTCATGGTTTTGTGTATCTGTGTAAGTGGCCTCATGGTTTTGTGCGTCTGTGTAAGTGCTCTCATGGTTTTGAGCGGCAGTGTAAATGCCCTCATGATTTTGTGCATCTGTGTAGGTGTCATTGCGTCTGTGTAAGTGCCCTCATGGTTTTGTGCATCTGTGTAAGTGATCTTATGGTTTTGTGCATCTGTGTAAGTGCCCTCATGGTTTTGTGCGTTTGTGTAAGCGCCCTAATGGTTTTACCTACAATTTCACAGTTTTGCAGTAATTTTCTGCAAAGGAGGAACACGATAAGAACCTTTATATTTCAGAAACACTAGTCACAAGACAAGACCAAACCAAGAGACAAATTTAAAAAAACTAGTCTAAAGTGTAATAAATACTCATATGATATAAAATGTAATATTTAACACTCACTTGACATTTTTAGCGAGTGCCTTAGGACACTGGCTGAGCTTAGCGAGTGTACACAGCACTCTGTGGAAGTTGGAGAGGTCAAACAGCATAGACGGGTCGAAAAGGTCCGTCTCTCGCAGCTCAAACACCTCGTGGCATGTCCGCAGAAAGACTTTGATGTTGCGCATGCACAAGAACTGCACAGGAAACAAAAAAAATAGTGATGTTAGAAATGGATTGTATGTGGCGGACTAAAGCCTGCATTTATTTTTGCAAAACAAGAGCTTAACACCTTACATATGCTACTTATGCCATTTTAGTTTAGTGAGCCAGTATACTGCTGTTTAGTTTTGTATCGAATATGATGGCCCTTAGTCCATTGAACTCCAAATGTCACTGTGAAACCAGTAATTACATAATAAATATAGTATGACAACCCATAAGGCTCAGTGGTAGCGTTTCTGCCTTAAAGGCAGAAGTTCCCGGGCTAGATTCCCGGCCAGGCAGATGTTGGAATGACGAATTTAAATATCTGCTATGCAATATAAATAATATATAATTTAAATAATTACTGTATTGGATCTGTGGGAGGACTGATTGTATCAAATAGCAATTCAGATTCAGATTCAGATGGTTTATTGCTTCCATTAAGTACAAGGTGGTTTGGTCGAAAAATTTCAATTTTAGTACAAAGTTACATAATGGACCCCGTCGGGCACAGCAAAACTAGAAGAGAGGAGGACAGCTGAATAAAATGTTTGTAATTATTATTATATAAATTAAATTATAAAATTAAGTTGCCAAATGTCTTGCATTTTAATTTGTCAGTTCGGTTAGTATATTATTAATTTTTTTCTTTTAAAAATCGTCCTCCCATGGATCCGAGAAGCATTGCATATAAAGGGGGCCCATCGGCAAGTGACCTCCCGAAAAGAGCTTATAGTACTCATCATTATGAACAACTTTTACTATGGGACTAACCCTGAAATCGAGAAAAAAAAAATCTGCTGTTCCATAGAAAAATGTCAATGACACTCGACAAGATGTATGGAACAGCAGATTTTTTTCTCGATTTCAGGGTTTGTCCCATAGTAAAAGTTGTTCATAATGATGAGTACTATAAGCCTTTTTCGGGCGGTCACTTGCCGATGGGCGAAATTGTAAAAACTTTTGTTCTCTATTGTTGAATCTTGTTGTGTAAAACAATTTAAAAAAAAAATGCGAACAACAATACAATACTAAAAAAAAACTGCTCTAAGTTTGGGTGTAAGTTGTCCATGTATTTGTGTGTTTTCTTTGGCATCCCCAATACAATGAACCTAATGGGAAGCTATGAGTGTGAAGCATTAATGACGATGATGATAATGATGATAAGCTCTAATATATTTTGCAGAAATCAAGCTGTAATTTTCAAAGCTTTAGGGCAGCATTATGTATTCCATCTCTGTATATTCTATATCTTTTGAGAGTACTTCACTTTCAGTGAACTGGTTACGATAAGACCTGTTTTGCCATACCTTAATGTGCCTTCATAAGACATAATGCCAGATTTATGGGTAGAATTTTTCTAGGACATTGTTTCATTATATTTGACAAGTATTGATTGGTGACTAAAATGTCACGACAGATTTTATACAACAGATTTAGACAACAGATTTTTAAACTAAGGCTCACTGCAGGTTAAGTGAAAAAAAGGAGTTGTTTCAGAAAAACCAAACTTTTATTTGAATCATTGGTCACTACATCTTTTTTAATAGTTGGAAGTGGTGTTATCACAAGTTACAACTCTTGACACTGGCTCAACATATCCACTGATAAGAGAAAAGTAAAAGTACATTAATTTATGTATTAGCCAACTTGCATATGGTAAACTCATTCACGTCTCTTTACTATGCAGATAACATTATATCCATAAATATATGCACATTAGGTGCTGTGTTCAATCCGTACACATCAATGGCATCATGTACCATTCATTCACTGTATGCATAATTAAATATGTAGTGCATAATAACATCCTTCAAAAGTACAGTTATAAATCAAATTCGATGCAAGTAGAAGGAAACGGTACCGTAATATAAATTAAAATATTAAATACGTACGACTCGAATCACGAAAACACAACTATTTTGTCAGGTTGCCTTGACCAATATCGAAAAATGAATGTTTTATGCGTTATAAAATTTAGCCAAAATCAATGCTGTTATAGGCAGAAATTAATGTTTGTTGTAGCAATTAGAGCGAAGGTCACGCTCGCAGTACCTGCGCCATCTGAGGCCGCTGGTTGACTTCCTTCATGTCGATGCAGCTGGGGTAGAGCTCGTTCAGCAAGTTGCAGAGCAGCACGCCATCGCGCAGTGTGTACGCCAGGTCGTGGATGGTACTCGTCTCCCAGTTCGCCTTGTGGTCGGGACGCAGCAGCCCACATCTCGTCAACCAAGACGCGCACTCGCGCCACAGATCTTCACCGCCAGCCGCCATGGTTCACATACACTCAATGTTGCACATCGATAGTATCAGCACACGCCACTGCTTTTTAATTATTAACGGGCCATTATTAAACAAGGGTTAATTGATAATTGACACACAAATTGATACAATAAACAAGGCGACCCACCAAGCAAGAACAATATTTTTTGACAACTGAAATCCGGTGCTGCCACCGGGAGACAATAATGTACAACCCGATAATTGGCTACCCAATAATGTACAGCCCGATAATGTACAGCCTGATAATTGGTGTACCGGTACATGGAATATCAAGCAGTGCATTATCGGGTCGTGAAATATCGGCCGTACATTATCGACACGGGCAGATAATGCACAGCCACTAATGTACAGCCTGATATGTCATGTACTGGTACATCAATTATCAGATTTTGCATTATCGGGTCGTACATTATTGTCTCGCCTTACTATGCCGATTATTTAAGATTTTTTGACGATTTATTATGGCAGATATTGAGTTATTGCTATTATACACCTACTAATGTACCTACGAGAAGCGAACCCGCATTACATTGTGATGTTATCGTCTAAGGCAAAATTTTTTTTTTTGCTTAACTACTTGTCAGTCACCTAGGTAGGTATATTAGAGCTTGCTTTGTGACCACGCATTGTGTTATTGCCCGCGGTATGTACCTACCTACTACGAGACAACCTGAGCATATCATTATGTATATTTACCCAAATAAGGTTTCAGAATCATAAATAATCAGAATCAGCAATAGCTCAGTGTTATCATAATCATTTACTGTCATAGGAACATTCATTACCTATTTGTTATATGCTTTGTTAAATATCAACTCGATCGAAACCGTTGAAAGTGGTCGAACAATCAATTACATGTTTGATTTGGAAGACCAACATATTATATGATAGGTATACCTATACATAATGAACAGTGTGGGTACATTATGTACGTAAGTGAAAGTGGTTCACTGATATTCCATGGACCGGTACACCAATTATCAGGCCGTACACTATCGGGTCGTTAATTATCGGGTCGTAGATTACTTTGGGATACTTTGGGCCTTCGCCCAAAGTAACGTGAATTCCTGCGCGTGATTATTTATTATTTTCTTGCATGAATGAAAATTATTTTGTGATTAACATTCAAAGCATGCACTTAATATCACAATGTGATGTTACGTCCATGATTCAGAGGGCTGTACTTTTACCCAATAGTGGTAGTCATGGATTTAGATGTTTTGTCCATGGTGGAAGTTTTGACGCCATCTATAGAGTAAGTTAGGTTTGGACTTCTTTATACTTTTAAATCATATGTCTGAAAAGTCACTGAAAGTCAGTTACTTTGTTAGGAGTGATTTAAAAGCGATATTGTTTATACTACTTAAAATATAATAGACCTATAATTGGCTGTTTTATATAATGTATCTATGTTCTTTAATTTGTATTATTGTGCTGTTGGTCTTAAATAAATAAAAAGCTCTTGAAATATTACAATACTTGACACTGGCTAAATACACAGCGTGTGGAACGAATCAAAACATAAGAGGGAAAAAAAAAGAGTGACTGCTATGATTGACTTATTTTTTCTGTATGGCAACTTTTTTTTTATTTCTTTCCATTCTGAGTTGCCAACGCGTTACTCTTATGGCGATTTTCGCTCATTTTCACCACTTGTCGTTACGTTCTAACCAAAATAATGTCGTTCCATAAATGTTAATGGTCGATATGATGAAACAGCGATTAACGCTTTTCCATAATTTTATTATCATATAATTATTTATTTTTTTAGATATATTTTATGTAAAGATAATCCCTACATTAGCTGCCATTCGTTTTTCTGTAAATAATTGCGTGAAACATAACTTTAGGTCTATTTTAATTCACTTAGTTGATATCCCTTGTATTGTTCTTTCTGGTTTTAATTTTTGTTATTTGTTTTGGATTTATATTATATAAACTGTGTATTTTTTATTTTTTTATTTTACTAATATCAGATACGCAAAAAGACGAATTAATAATGCTGACATTAGTTTACTGTTAATAAATCGACTAATCATCTTTTTTTATTTACAATCTATTTACTCAAACACTTGTTCACCAAAATTTTACGTGTCTATTATTATGAACGTCTGTATTTGTGATATTTAACTGAACAAGAACAAATAACACGCGATTAAATCTGAAAAGGTTTTTTTAAGTTTCATTGAACTTTTGCCTTGACTGTTCGTTGATAATAATTATCCTAAAACTAGAACCGTATTTACCGTTACTTTTATTAAGGGAGATCTGGTAGCATTAGTGTGAGCGGAGCATCGTGACGTGACTGCTTTGCTTGTCGAACGAACGAATTTAATTAAAATTCAGTACAAAAAAGTTGTTAAACCTTCTATTTCTCGTGACTTTCTGCTGCATTGCAGGTAGGTTTATGAATACAAATCCAAATGCTGCCAGTTATATTTTAATTACGTGTTTTTGATCACAAAATCTTATCGGTGACACACCCGTGTATCGGTTAAGATTCCGTCGGAATGTCTAACTTCCGAGAGTAATTTTACCATGATCAATGCAAGAAATAGTTTTAAAATATTTATTTCTATTATAGTAGCAGGTCGTTGGTAGGCAATTCTAGTTCTAAAAGAGTCTGTAATCGTCTCCGGCTGTTATCCTAAGTTTATTTTGGAGCATTACGTCATTGTATGTAAGAGGGAAGTGCGGGGTCGATAGACAGACCGCCGCGTCGGTGCGAGTGCGATGTTTCCGCCGGTTTATCTGGAGCGAGCGTTGTGGTGCCGCCCCGCCCGTACTTTCTACCGATTGTCAGTACCTGCTTAGCTCTCATTGCCTGTTGCTGAATACTGATTGTCTTTTCCAACTGCAGCTGTTGATATAGTTTTGCTGTTAAGGTACGATTTAAAAATGTAAAATTTATGTTTTTATTGTAAATGTAATGTCACAGTAAAACATACAATCTCAAGAAGAAAATAATTTCTTTCGTAAAGTTAATTTTATTCTACGGTAACCAATAATACATTTTATGTATAATTATTCTAACAGCGTCCAGCTTTTTCAAACGGAAATTGAATATTTTTCCGGGGATAAAAACTAGTCTGTGTTAAACCAGGCTAGCTATCTCCATACCAAATTTCGTTCAGCTGTTACATTGATGAATAGGAACAAACACAATTACACACAATCTTTTGCGTTTATAATATTAGTGTGATTATAGAAGAATTATATTAGGTGATCCATATACTTAAAATTTGTTAGACTTAGAAGGCATGTATAAAATATATAAATAGTCTTTAACCTATTACCTTAGATCAGAGTGCTTGTGTTTATTCTGAGACTCAAAATTGTATCAAAGTTCTCAATTATTTAAAAAACTGAGAAGACGTTCTAATGCTCAGTTATTTTTAATATTAATATATTTACAAGTAGGTTTCCTAGCTAATATTATAAATTCGAAAGTAACTGTCTTTCTGTATGTTTGTTTGTCCCATTATCACAGCTAAACGGCTGAATGGAGCTGGATTTTTGCACAGATATAGCTTAAGGGTCAGAGACTCTTTTGGTTTTTGTAGATCCATGCGAACAAAGTCGCTGGTAACAGCTAGTTAAAAATAAAAAGGAAACAAATAAATACTTAACATACCTAATAACAAATAATATTAATAAAATAAAACAATATTAATGTAACAAAAAACAATAGTGAACTGGGTGCCATTATGTTCTAAAATTATGTTATTTATTTTCTTGCTAGCTTATTAACATTAGAGCATACTGTAAAAAAACTATAAAAAAATGAAAATGTTCTAACATACAAAACATTTGATATTCCAACTCCTCCATACTTAATTTCTTGGAATGGAGATTATTCTGGCCCCTCCCATTCATGACACAAATAGATATCCTATCTATTATTGGATGTCTAGTTCCTCCAGTGCAATTGGACTTTATTTCCTGTTCACTAGAGATATTAAGCATATTCTGCACTTCTATTTTGATATATTTTGTAATCATATTCTACATTTTTATTCTGATTATAAGTTGTTTCCAAATATAAAAGAGAAACTTTGTAAAAATGTAAGTATGCATACTTTCTTGACTACAAAATACTTAGATGTCCTTAAATGTACTTTTTTAAAATGTATTAAAATTCCCACATGCTGTTACCTGACTGCTCAAGAAGGAGGGTAATGTTTTTGTAGTGTATATAAGTATGTTTGTGTGTTCCTATGTGATGGCCTGTAACCTAAACGGCTGGACCGATTTTGACAAGTTAGGTTTTTTTTGATTCCTTTTTATTTATGGAGTGTCATAGGTAAAATTTTATAGTAGTTTTATAGTAATAATAATAATACATCACTCACAAAACAATGAAGTTGTACTTTTTCATAGCAAATTGTGGAAAATATAATACTAAACCAAACTTATGTTACATATACACTTATATTAGCAGTACAAGCATTGAACTATTACTTAAAGTAATAGTATATATACTATTGAATTGATTGAACTATTGAACTGTGGTGCAAGTAACCATAGCAAAATCATACTTTTATTGATTTCCAGTCTAAGTTGAATACGGTCAGTATGAGTATATTAAGTCTTTTGCTGTCTTTGTCATTTGCTTAGTGCCAGACAAATGCAGTATTAGAATTAATCTGTTGTCAAAGTTAACAAATTTTCAGAATCCCGAGGTAAGCAACATGAGGTAACAAAAGTAAATTCTTGTTCAATATGCATTATTGTGTATTTGTAGACTGGCTGCGCGCTGGCCTAGATTAGATTACTAGGTATTGATTACCAGCGAACAGTGCCTTGACTATCCGACTGTAACTCCTGGTTTCTGTGGTTTGCATATCTTTTTAATGTCCATAATCTGATGTATTGAAATAAACTACAATAAAAACGCTGATAAAGGAGAAATTATAATTATCTGTAATAAAAAAACTATGAAGGAAGAAAAACTTTAGAAAACACTGAACACTAAAGAAACACGGAAATTTCTACTGGGATAATAAAATCAAAAAAACATAATAAATATTGTTAAAAGGCCCAACTGCAAAATGCAAAATGTAGCCTACGTCACCCAGATCTTATAGAGGAATCCAACAATACCTCAAAGGGCCATAAATCTCAAACCTCTTAGGCAACAGGAGGTAATATAGCAACACACAAACATACTAATTATATACTGATATACATCCCAAAAAGTTTACCCTCCTTGTTGGGCAGTCGGGTAAAAATATAACTATTATTATCAAAAGGGATTCAAATGAAGCACCCCAAGTTCTATTTTCAAATATCGTAAAGTGCGTAGTTATTGTAGCAAAATGCCTTTTATAAATTACTGTCTGCGCCCCGCGGTTTCACCCGCTATTCTACAGAAACCGGATATTTTTCCCGGATAACGATTTGCATAATGCCTCTCCCAGACTAGCGTCTAATGCCCCGAATTATCTCGAGCAGCAGCAGCGAGCAGAGACGCGTATACTCGTCTTTGATTGTCGGGTATCGCTTAGTTGGGCGAACATTCGTTATTCGGCCTGCAAGTCTGGGAAAGGCAAAAGGGAAAAAAATATCCTAAGACATTCGTCATTATATAGTTCAATCAGTATTCTCTACTGAGTGAGAATTAAAACAGAAACAATCAAAATCCTGTCACAAAAACGCGATACCTGTTCGTTAAGTTTATGAGGAGTTGGGTATCCTGCAGATTCCAGATAGTGCAGCATTTTTTTTGCTTTTGACTGTTTCTTTTTACAGACTCACTAAAATAAACTTTGTGTATTAGAGTAGTTCATTTAGCAGTATAATTGGAATTTTGGAAGTGTTGCGCTGTGGACGGTTCGCTCTTAGATCTTTGTGAGCTTTGGACATTTTGCTCTTTTGACAATATGAGACTAATAGACTATTTGTCATTTTGCGCTTTTGTCATTGTGCTACTCAACGATTGGTTTGAACCGTTTGTTCTCCTTTGTTAAAGGGTGGCAGTCCATGCCACAACATAATTATATTTATTCGACGATAACTTCCGCATGGTTCATCCAAGCTTCATGAAATTTCGTAGGCAAATAGTGCAGTTAATTATAATTTTTAATTTCGAATATGAGCAAAATCGGTCCAGGAGTTGTGAAGATATAGTTCGGGACGAATAACTTGTAACTAGTACTTATAGAAGTGTTGAAGAAAAGGTAATATAAAAAATTTTTAAACGCTGATTTGTTGCTATTGTAACTAATATTTTTTCGAAAAATGTGACTAACACTTGCCTATGTTTTTTTTTTTTTCTACATAGACTGGGGTCCGTGCCTATCTTAAATATTACAATTTTTGTCAACTATATAACTTAATATAAAAACGAATGACTTTACAAAACGAATTTTTTATTCTAAATTTAGTTGATGACCTACACTCTACACTGCATCATTCGCTTTCCGAGAAAAAGGTCAAACAAGTATTTTGTAACTACTCAGATAATGTTTAGTTAGTCATATGCAAAGTAAATAATTATTGTTCATCCTTTCACCCCAACACGAAATAATAACAAAGACTAAGTACAAGTCAAGATTAGCCTGTGCAAAACTCCCAAATCTGATAACAACAGCTTTTCCAAAAACGGCTCGGCGACGTTATCAATTATCATAATTACAAAGATAGCATTGTCCTGACTCACGACAAGGCCGGCTGGTGACGTAACTGTAATAAAGCTACACAGTGGAAAACAGCGCTCAAACTTTATTGTTTACAGTGAACTTGTGTACAATCATTATAATCCGCCAGATGACCTCAGAGATCAGATAGGTCACTTGGGGGACACTAGCCTATGCCATGAAAAATATTTCCTATTAGATGAATTTAAAGAATGTTGCCATGCCCGGACAATCCTCCATGTAATAAGTAAGTAAATAAATAGTAAGTAAATAAGTAATAAAATAAGTAGCAAAATAACAGTTAAATGTTGTCAATCGTAAAGAAATTTAAAAAGATTGCCTAGTACACAAACTTTAATTATAAGATTAGACTAACCAAGCATGTAGTTTTTTTGTAATATTGGAAGTAATAAACAGTTTTTTTTAATAAGCATGGTGGGGGACACTAGCCTATGTCATAAGCAAGAGTGACATATACGTAATTTAAATACGTTAGATAAAGATAAATGGCGCACAGTACCGAAAACTGGTATCAACGCTCGGAATGCTATCTGGTTTTTTGGTGTTCATGCCCTAAACTAATTAAAAGTTTTAATATGGTCGCGACTTGCCGTTTGCTTAACTACAACCATCGCCACTAAACGAAAAGTCAAATTTGTATGGCAAACAATAATTTCTGTAGTGTCATTATTCAGGGAGGAAACAAGAGGATACGTTTGTATGGTATACACGGTCGCACAGTTACCTTTTGAAGAACGTGAAGTTCGGTACTGACTATTCCACTACTGTTTAAGTGGTGATGTAAAGTGAGACGTGGCCTTCTCTTCGTTACCGCAGGATGAGATCAGATTATAGGTGAGCAGGCGTTTCATTGTATGGTACTCATAATGTAGAGTATTTTGAAAAAATATCCACCAAAGTATTATCTCCTTTCACTCGAGCTCGAGCTGATACGAGTGTGATTATACAGGCTGGCCCATCTTCAAGTGACCGCCCGAAAAAGGCTTTTAGTACTCATCATTATGAACAACTTTTACTATGGGACCAACCCTGAAATTGAGAAAAAAATCCGCTGTTCCATACATTTTGTCGAGAGTTTTTCTCGATTTCCATAGTAAAAGTTGTTCATAATGATGAGTATTATAAGCCCTTTTCGGGCGGTCACTTGCCGATGGGCGACATTGTATTTCTTATAAGTTTTAATAAGTGCCGGAGATATTGCGAGATTTGCGAGCGCAAGAAATGCCCGACTCTAAATAAGGCTGTATATTTTGAAAATATACATTTTATTGCTCTTTATGTTACAAAACGAATGAAAATGTAATGCAAGAGATTATGATGATAATATAAGATACCATTTAACACACTTCATTTAAATACAATTTTTATTTGGTGATTAAATACATTTTTAACGTTATTATTCGTTTTGGTCCAGTGAGCTGGCCTTTGTCATGCACTTGATTGTTACACACAGTTAAAGGTCAAAGTGAAAAGGCTTTAGTGAGGCTGCCGTTACAGATGTGTGAGTTTCGGTGCACACAGTCGTGTGCCGAGCTCACAGAATACTCACTCCTAGCTGAGGCCGCGCCCCGATTTTGTATAACCGATTTTTATAATGAGTCACCTCAAGCTAGCAAACCATACTTCGTGATACGGTCGTAGTAATGAGAGAGGTTGGAAGACGGGTAATATGACGTTCACAAGTGTCCCAATATAATATTACATTATTTAGCTAATTTAATTACGCCACCGTCCGTTCTCCAGAATCTCTACTTCATCTGAAAGTTGTCCGGAAGAGATAGATGTCTGCAATAAGACCGCATTGTGGTGTCAATAAAGTGTTATTGTATTGAATAAAAATCGAGTAATAAATATCTATGTTAGAGCGTCTGATCCTTTCTTTGAAAGAAATTGACCATAACGATAATGGTTTATCTTATCATATAGGATATACGTGTGAATATAGCTGTATTGCAACCCACTGCACACTAGCGATCCGTAATGAGGTCACCGACTGAGGTGCAGCCAACCGACGACTACTCTCAAGAAACCCGCGGCGAATCGATAAACAGCCTACAGATATGTTATTTCATCAAGTTTTTGCAAAGTACAAGTCTTTGCATAAAACTAGGACCTAATAGGCGTACGCAATTTCAAAAGCAGATTCATTGTTGATAGATCAATACCTATAGCATTTGTGTCAGTAACTTAGGTATATCGTGAAGTTGTGTCTACCTTTCACAATATGAGAGATAAACCTCAATAAAAAACAATGCTATGCGATTCTGCACGCGTTTTTTTTCTCAGCCAAACTGTCTTAACGTTGGCCTAACCATAAAACGGCTAAACAATTTACTGAACTGTTACCAATCCTGAAGTAGTGGTGTAGCTTGTCTTAGATGGGCCCTGTTTCAAAATTTGTTGGGGGCCCAAATGAAGGGTAACGATTTTTCAAAGTAACAACGTTCGGGCCCCTGTAGCCCGGGGGCCCCGTATCATTAATACGTCTGATACGGCGATAGCTATACGCCCCTGCCTTTCTTGTCTACGACAAAGTGATTCCGATAGAAGATTATTCTAAGATCAAATATTCTGTTGTTACAGTTGAAAAGACGCATCCATCATGGAGCAGATTCCACCCCCAAAGGAGGTGAAGATCCTTGAAACAGCCGAGGACATTCAGGAGCGTCGTGAACAGGTAATTCTTCGCTTCACTTGTTTGGCCAGCCAAATTGGGTTGTTAGAGCCCTGGAAGCTGAGCCCCACAACCGGTCCAGTTTAGTACATCTAATCTGGGTATAATTTTCTCTATGCTTAAGTAAACACTAAACACAAAGCACCAACAAGGTGCAGTGTTCTAAATTGAGATACTAAAAGGCCATTTTTATATGTATCAGAATTCAAACAAAAAAAAAGACCAACCTCCAACTGTAATACTTCGAATTAGATATCAAAATGCAGACATTGTATGGTTCTCTATTACAATTGTTCAAACGTCGTCGTCCAGGTGCTGAACCGATATGAAGATTTCAAGCAAGAGGCGCGTGCCAAGCGCGAAAAGCTGGAGGACTCGCGCCGCTTCCAATACTTCAAGCGCGACGCCGACGAGCTCGAGTCCTGGATCCAGGAGAAGCTGCAGGCGGCCAGCGACGAGAGCTACAAGGATCCTACCAACTTGCAGGTATGGGAATCCAGCTGCCAGTTTTCGATTTTTCTGGATATTGAGTGTTCATTGTCTGTCTTCTTAATATGCCCGCTACTTCCTCTTTATAATAGCTAATAGGAATGTCATAGCCATACTTCTTCAATTCTAAAAACGTGGCGAAATAATGCTTTCTGAAACGACAACTGCGCGTGCTCTTAATTTACAAGAACTATTTACTAAATAGGTAACTATTGCATTTCTCTAGGCCAAGATCCAAAAGCACCAAGCGTTCGAAGCCGAAGTGGCTGCCCACTCAAACGCCATCGTTGTCCTGGACAACACCGGCACGGAGATGATATCCGCCGGCCACTTCGCTTCCGAGACCATCCGACGACGGCTGGCCGAGCTGCATCGTCTGTGGGAGTTGCTGCTCTCGCGGCTGGCGGAAAAGGGCATGAAGCTGCAGCAAGCACTCGTGCTGGTGCAGTTCCTCCGCCACTGCGATGAAGTCATGTTCTGGATTCACGACAAGGTTGGTACAGTTTAACACTTCATTCCGAGACCGAGCCGCAGATAGTGCAATTCAATCTGCGGAGGTAGAGGTGCATTTGCTGTGGGAGCTGTCGCTCTCGCAACTGCCTGAGAAGAGCATGAAGCTAGTAATAATACTTAGGCGACATACACTATGTCATCTGATGATTACCAAAGGCAAGGGGAGCCATGTTATCATCATTTTCTAAAATTTTCTTCTAAATATTTCAGGAGTTTCTCTAAATGGTTGCCTCTCTTCAATGATCGGGCTTATTTATGTTGATTGAAGCAGATCGTTGGTCTGATTACCCTAATTACCGTACAATAATAGCAGCATTTGTCAATTTGTGAATCAATTTGTCAGCCCATCATTCATTACGGCGTCGTATGTTAATAAATTACTTGTGTTCCCAGGAAACATTCGTGTGCGCGGACGAATTCGGCTCGGACCTGGAGCACGTGGAGGTGCTGCAGCGCAAGTTCGACGAGTTCCAGAAGGATATGGCGGCGCAGGAGTACCGCGTCACCGAGGTCAACCAGCTGGCCGAGCGGCTCGTGCTCGAGGGACACCCCGAGCGGGAGACCATCGTCAAGCGCAAGGACGTGAGTGACTGACGACTGTCGGAGTTGCAGAAGAACTTCATGAATTTGATATCAAGCTAGTTTTAGCAAGTTTTTCTTATACTAGTACAAGTTACAGTGAGTCTTGGTTTTTAACACCAAAGAACACTTGGTCTTGGTATCACGTTATCTGTCGATTTGAAATTCGCTCGTGTCGAAACCTACATGATGAGCCCAGCAGACCTTGGCTTAGCAGATTTTCGAAGTACAATATTTTTGAAAAATTTCGAGATCTCTTCGTTGGCTGATCTGTCTTTGATCTTGTATTATCATCTGAAGCTCACGAACGTTTTTATATCCAGGAGCTGAACGAAGCGTGGCAGCGTCTCCGTCAAATGGCGCTGATGCGTCAGGAGCGCCTGTTCGGAGCTCACGAGATCCAGCGCTTTAACCGAGACGCCGATGAAACCATCGCCTGGATCTCCGAGAAGGACGTCGTGCTGGGCTCGGACGACTACGGACGGGACCTGGCCACCGTGCAGACCTTGCAGGTGAGATACTTAATAAATAATAAAGCCATTTATTCCCTACGTTGTTGTTTCTTTTAAAATTATTTCTATATCTTTTTTTGTCGTTTTTTATGGGCACACTAAAAGTAAGTAAGTCTGATGAATAGTGCAAGAGACCGAAAACATTAAAAAAGTTGCTTAAATGACATAATGTGTTACACAACAATATGAAGCATTATAACCGCGAGACACAGCAGAACCGCCCCACTCGTAGGTTCGAGGAATAAGGATGGCGATATAGGACAGCACTATAATGTTGTTTATCATGGCAGCGCAAGCACGAAGGCGTGGAGCGCGACCTGGCCGCCCTGGAGGACAAGGTGTCGACCCTGGACGGCGAGGCGGCGCGCCTGGCCGCCATCCACGCGGACCACGCGCCCGCCATCCACGGCAAGCGGGACGAGATCACGCACGCCTGGCACCACCTCGTCACCAAGGCCAAGGTACGACGCCTCGTCCCCCCGCGGCTTGCGTGGGCGCTACCTGCTGCCCCGCGAGGGATTGCCGCTCGAAATCGAGAAACAGCTTAGTTATCCGTTACTTACAGCGTAGTTACTTTATTCCAGACTAGAACAAAGATCATAGGTAAATCATCATACCACTCTGATAACACAATAGTAGCGTAATGACTCTTCTCTATAGCATAAGGACTCTTCTACAGAGTCCACCTGGGGACTTCATCTTGCTAGTTATCCAACTGCCAAACAGTAGTGTGCAAACATTACTGTGTAGGAAATGATTCCATTTAAATTACTGAGTGTAAAGAGATTTACCACCTAATAACTAAGGGTAATCAGCGTAGTGTGTTGATTACGCACTTCGTCTGCGTTGCCGCGCAGGGCTTTGAACTGTTATCAAAATTCTAAATGGTATATACAAGACTGAAGCTGACCTTCAATCGAACAACCTGCTCGTATCGTTACTCAGACGAATAAAAAAAATACATTATCCTTTCAAAATGTAATACTGTTTTATCTGGTACAGGAACGTCGCTCCGAACTGGAGTCGTCTCACGACCTGCACCGGTTCCTGGCCGACTACCGCGATCTGGTGTCCTGGATGTCCGACATCCGCGCGCTCATCGCGGCCGACGACCTCGCCAAGGACGTGCCCGGCGCTGAGGCGCTTCTGGAGCGCCACCAAGAGCACAAGGTACAATTCTGCTGGCTTAACTTGTGTAAAAATCTCAAATAATTCGGATAAGTAACTGCTGGTGCCTTGTCTAAGATAATAGGGACCGGAAATGGAGTTTGCAATCCGAACTGAGGATCGGGTGATGGCAAACCTTGGAGAGCGTTTAGACCACTAAAAGTGAATTGATGTGGGTGAAATTGTAGTCACTAATTACACTGTATATTTTTTTGTGTTGTTTTATAAATTTTGAACTGTGTGTGCAGGGCGAGATGGACGCGCGTGAGGACGTGATCCGCGCATGCGCGACTGCGGGCCAGGCTCTGGTAGAGAACGGGCACCGCGCCAGCGCCGAGGTCTCCTCGGCCCTGGAGACGTTGGAGCGAGAGAGCGGCGCCCTACAAGCGCTGTGGGAGCAACGCCGCGTGCTCTACCTGCAGTGCATGGATCTGCAGCTCTTCTACCGCGACACCGAGCAAGCCGACGCCTGGATGCACAAACAAGAGGTACGTGTGACGTCACTCTTCGACGACGTGGAGATACTGGGATGCCAGCTCTATAGAGAGAACGAACCCACTTAGTGTATTTTTTAAGTGATTAGCCTTCTTTTTTCCACAGATAGTGAACCTGACTCGTTTTTTTTTAATGGAAACTACCAAACAATGCGCGTTTCCTTATTAGGAAAATTGTATCAATCGTGTTTTAGTAAGGTATATCCGTGTCCGGTGTCATGCTCTAATAACTATCTTTTACTCCAGGCTTTCCTGGCCAACGAGGACGTAGGCGACTCCCTCGACTCCGTTGAGGCGTTGCTGAAGAAACACGAGGACTTTGAGAAGTCTCTCGCGGCCCAGGAAGAGAAGATCAAGGCTCTTGATGAGTTCGCGTCGAAGCTGATTGAAGGGCAGCACTACGCGGCGGATGACGTTGCGCAGAGACGCGAAATGGTAAGTTGTAACTGAATTAATAAAAAAAAAAACTTTTAAAGCACAATTTTCAAGCGTTGATTGCTCTGTAAATATTTCAAAGTTTTTCGAATATGTACAGAAATAATAATCGCAAGGCTACGCGTGGTTCTTTATTGTATTGAAAACTATGATTGTGTGCGTTCTTCAACAGGCACACACTAAGGATTTGTGAATGTACACATACACTAAACACAAGTAGGAGGGTACACGCATACCAATGAATTTCTATAACTTTTAGTAAAATAATGTATAAACTTAGTACCATTATCCGTGTGTATAGTTATTGGAGCGACGCGCCGCGTTGCTCGAGAAGTCGAATCAGCGTCGCGCCTTGTTGGAAGACGCGTACAAATACCAGCAGTACGAGCGGGACTGCGACGAGACCAAGGGTAAATATTTCTTTAGCTAATCACATTCATTATCAGTCTTAGGACCAGTTGCGAGAAGGTAACGCTGGCCTTTTATGTCCAATATGGCCAGATTTTGGAGATCTTGTCTCAAATAAATAATGACTACACCAATATCCATTTTGTCCTCAACATTACTCATTGTGGTACACCCCCCAGGCTGGATCAACGAGAAGCTGAAGTTTGCGACGGACGACTCGTACCTGGACCCGACCAATCTGAACGGCAAGGTGCAGAAGCACCAGAACTTTGAGCAGGAACTACACGCCAACAAACCTCGTGTAGATGAGATCGCTACGCTCGGATCTCAGCTGCTCAGCCAGGAACACTTCGCTCAACGTAAGTAAATGCCATCCAAGAATCATATAGAGAAAGCTGACTGACTATTCCTTGTCATGTCTTGTTATTGAATGTAATGTTCCTTTGACTGAAGTCATCACAGACAACTTCATCTGGTTCATCTTATTTTGTTAGAGGTTTTTATTTTTATAACACAATACCAAAGAAATTATAACGTCCGGAATTCAACAAAGTTAAAAGTAAAAAAATGTAACTCTATGTTCTACTCCAGCCCAAATCGAGTCCCGCCTGACCGAGCTGGCCGGTCTCTGGGAGAAGTTGGCTTTTGCATCAGAGTTGAAGGGAAGCAAGCTGCAGGAAGCAGCTCAGCAGCAGCAATACAACCGCGCTGTCGAGGACATCGAATTGTGGCTCTCCGAAGTCGAGGGACAGCTGCTCAGCGAGGACTATGGAAAGGTAACGCCTCATACATGGACCAAATGCGTGTTATTCTTCGTAGATAGGTAGTAGGGCAATTACTAATGCTCACCTGACTATCTACCACCATTCAAATTCTAACTGGGGGTGATAAGACCTGCACTGACATCCCGCTAATGGTGTTTTTTTGCATTTACCCCGCTTCCAGCCTTCTAAATATCAAAGTCGCAGGGTTTATGGGTTAACTTTTTCTTTTAACTATCTTTATAAACAGAGTTATTGACATCCAGTCTTTCTCCCCAGGATCTTACCAGCGTCCAGAACTTACAAAAGAAACACGCGCTCCTGGAAGCGGACGTGGGTTCCCACGCCGAGCGCATCGACGCCATTCAGAAGCAAGCCGATCAGTTCATCGAGAAGGAACATTTCGATGCTGACAATATCAAGACCAAGCGGGTGAGTTCATGGTGATCATTTTGCAGAGTTCATCTCGGAGAATCGCCCCCTGCACGACCTCGCCTGTCATACAGTTGCCAGACTACAAAATAAATAGGTAGAGACGGCCGGCTCCATACAACGAGCGGTATCAGGCGCACGCACACACGCTTATTTTCGACGATCTCAGATCAAGTTAGTCAAACGGTTCATATACCACATATTTGATTCGTATTGTGTGTTTAGGATGCTCTCGTCGGTCGTTACTCTGCGCTGGACAAGCCGATGGCGGTGCGCAAGCGTCGCTTGCTGGACTCGCTGCAAGCCCAGCAGCTGTTCCGCGACCTGGATGACGAGGCCGCCTGGATCCGCGAGAAGGAACCCATCATCGCCTCCACCAACAGAGGTGAGCCACTGCAAAATTGTGTCCTGCGATGTCATTCACTGACTGACTTCCGATTGACGCCTACTTCAAATGTCAAAGACAAAGCCGTTTTCTAAATCAGTCAGATTGTCAGACAATATAGCTGGGATGACCTTTGAAAGTTACACTAATTAACCACTTAGCAAAAAACTCTTTCGCTTTTGTTTTTCTCTCTCATTTCTACTTATCAGACCATTTTTTATGCTAATGTAGTATTTAATCTATGCCTGTCCTCAGCGAACAGACCGTGGCGACTGTCCTTAGTGCATTTATTATGATTGTTGTCCAGGTCGCGACCTGATCGGCGTCCAGAACCTGATGAAGAAGCACCAGGCCGTGATGGGCGAGATGGCGCAGCACGAGGCGCGCGTGGAGGCGGTGCGCGCGGCGGGCGCGGCGCTGCGGGACGCGGGCCACTTCGCCGCCGACGAGATAGCCGCCCGCCTGCACCAGCTGCACCAGCAGTGGACCCAGTTGCAGGAGAAGGCTCTACAGGTACACACTACACACACGACTCCAGAAGTTCTTTCAAGCATGCGCAGCGTTCTTATTATTATAATGCAAGCACAATACAAACACCTTTTCCCGTACAGCGCAAGCAAGACCTGGAAGATTCGCTCCAAGCGCAACAGTACTTCGCTGACGCCAACGAGGCGGAGTCCTGGATGCGCGAGAAGGAGCCGATGGCCAACACGCAAGACTACGGCAAAGACGAGGACTCCTCCGAAGCCCTGCTGAAGAAGCATGAAGCGCTGCTGTCCGATTTGGAAGCCTTCGGGAACACTATCAAGTCTCTGAGGGAGCAGGCCGATTCTTGCCGTGTAAGTGGTTTTATAATATTATAATCAGAAGAGAGAAGAAAATCAAGAATCAGAAGAGAGTTCAAGTTCTGTGCCACATTTTTTTGTCTCGTATCCTATATTGCAACTCAACCGAGACCAACCTGTTTCAGTGGTCAAGTGTAATAATTAAACAAAGACTGCAACAGCTTTGACATACACATTTTGACTAATTCTAATTTATTCAACATTGTAAATAGAGGATTTCTTTAGTTTATTTGACTTTTGTCAAGCTTTCCAGTTGTAGTTCTTACATAATAACGCTCGCTATATGGAGTGAACGACAATTTTGGAAACGGTACTACTACACTACACTACACTACTACTACGTAATTAGGGTTACGTAAAAGTTAGGGCTAAAGTTAACTGAGTGTATTAGTTTTATAATGAAGTTTTCCGAGTTTATCGTTTCTGCACATATTATTAAAAATAAGTTGAAATAAATTGAGCGTCATCAATGGTCTTCGAGACAACTCCTGGAAAACTGCTCGTTCCTTTTCTTACGTCTGGCGCGAACCTTTGCCAAGTACATAATGAGATCCTGAGCGAGTTCCGTGTCACCCGCAGCAACAAGAGTCCCCGGTGGTGGACGTGTCCGGCAAGGAGTGCGTGGTAGCGCTCTACGACTACGCGGAGAAGTCGCCGCGAGAGGTCTCCATGAAACGAGGAGATGTGCTCACGCTGCTCAACTCCAACAACAAGGTATTTATGCTCGTTTTATACGTTTTTAGGTTCGATAGTGAGAGTCGGGACCTGCGCGTGTCAGTTTGCAGCTGCTACAAAACAGACTAGTGTTGTAACCAAACCAATAGAAATTCAAAATTAATATCTCAATAACGTTTTCAGAGTATTTCCACTCAGTCCCACCGTTTCAGGAATGAATAAGGATGTATAGTCTATATATAATGATACTTTTCAGACAATAGCTTCGTAAACAATTGGTGATAAATTGCGTTACAAATGTGTCTCGGCAAGACGTTACGTCCTTGTATGATAATTACAACAAACGCTAAATATCACTTGTACAAGTTTTAGATAAACATGTATTTATCTCGTCATCACCCTTGTTATCATCACACTTATCAACAATAAATGAGTATACATAATACATTATCGTTACGTTAGTTTCCTTTCTGTGGATCAGTAATTTATTGAGAAGCTACAAGTATCTTACTAATGATCATGTGGAGGCACAAGCCTAGTCCAGGCTTTTACCTATCCTAGACTCTAGGGTATGAATATTGTAGTAGTAGCTTCTGAGCTTCTGTAACCAATTAATTATTAAAAAGGAAGTTGACCGCAAAATTATCTGTCTAAGACAATGTAAAGACATCGTTACCCTTGGACATAAGCAATGAGCATGTATTTTCCTAAGCTTGGTTATATTGATAAAAAATATATTTGATAATGATTTAAGGTCATGAACAACGATTTAACATTACTTAATTCACTATTATTATTAACACTATTATTATTTTGATAAATTACTTTTGATTTCATAAATAAAAATATAGCATTTAACAATAAAGACAAAAAAAAATATATATATATATATATATATATATATATTTTGTTTGCTTCCAATTCAAAATAAAATAATCTGGATGCGTTTTTTATTATTGTTATGGCTTTAGACGCATACGTTACGCTTTACCAATGTACAAACATTTAAAACTGTTATGATTATCTTATTATTTCATATATAAAACAAAACCCAAACCCCTAATGCCGTCATCGCTCATCTCACGGGAGCTTAGGTCGTGTTTGATCCATTGTTATCTGGCTCCATCCGCCTGCGCTTACGCAACGATCGCTAACCGACTACACCCGACACTACGCGATTATCGCTCGAATCGAACGAACGCACCACGGAGGCGACATTTCTACGAGTTTTCAATAATCTTGTAACGTTCAGGCGAATCCGATAGTGTTGAATTTAAACTTATGAAATAAGAAAGGCGTAAAGCCATCTGTGAAGTCTTATAAAGTATGTGTGAATACAAAACTAGGATCTCTGAACAGTTTCTGTATCGTTTGTGTTTTCAAACTAATTTATAAGTGAATATTTGAAAAAGAAATTTGCGTCTTCATAATGCCTAAAACGTGTTTTTAGAATGAAATCGTCTATACTAGTGCTTCGAACTTTAACAATGTGAATTTAGTATTTGTTTGTTGGAATCTCTGTGATAGAATCGTGATATTAGTGTTAGCGAAATGATAGTTGTAAGCTGGTTACTAGTGGTAGTATTCGGAAATGTGTTTGTGTATAGTAGAAGGAAAAATAAGCGACGTATTTCGAAACATGTAAGTTTATTCGGCACAATGATATCAGGTGTTGTATTTAATTTGTGCGTATAATTCAAGTTGATAAGTGTTAGTTTACACAAGTGTCAAAAGTTATTCAATTGTTCTGCGTGTATTCACTCATTTTGCTAATTATTGATTCTGCTATCATTCCTGATTAGGTGTTATAACTATTTTTTCATCATTACTTATTCTCATTTATGTGTAAATAATATCACAGATGAAATCAATGCAATGATGAATGTGTGCAAATGGCACGTAATGTGATGAATTGACCACAGAATTGTGTTAACAAAATGTAATAGTAATGTTTAGTTATTGTTCCTCGATTATTCAATACAGGATAGGCTTGGTCACTGTATAGTGTAACGGAGCGAAAAGTTGTTGTGAATTCTCAACAATGGTATTGTTTGCAGAGGTTATGCACAGTCTATTGTTTCAATCGTCTCATCCCCGCATTCTCCTGTCATTACACATTTGCTAAAGCTTGCGGAAGTGAGCTTGCCGCGGTAGGAATAGGCTTAGTTGCAAGTTAAATCTTGGCTCAAGGTAACTGTTCTGCCGCACAGGACTGGTGGAAGGTGGAAGTGAACGACCGGCAAGGTTTTGTCCCGGCTGCTTACGTGAAGAAGATCGATGCCGGCCTCTCCTCGTCGCAGCAGAACCTCGCTGACTCGAGCTCCATCGCCGCCAGGCAGAACCAGGTATACCCCTGACTTGTTGCAAGTTTAACTGCAAAAACAAACAAAAAAACGGGTACTGGTAGTAGTATTGCGAACGCTGTCAAAATTTCATCGCTTTGAACCAGAACACCCAGAATAGCATTCTTAATACATAAACTATCACAATCATAACTGTGTAACTCCTTCCTGTGTAGTGGAGTAAAAATATGGCCGATATTCAATTATGCGGGAAGGGGCAAGAGGCTAGCGAGTTTTCCCGCTCTCAGTCCCGTATGATTTTGATAATCGTTTGAAAGTATAAATTTCGTAGAACACAGTTTTGTAATATTATTTTGCGTGGTGTTTAATATCTTATTTGGCTAACTTTATAATATTTGGTTGGTCAGATCGAAGGTCAATATGACAACTTGCTGGGGCTGGCCCGCGAGCGACAGAACAAGCTCAACGAGACCGTCAAGGCGTACGTGCTCGTGCGCGAGGCGGCCGAGCTCCACACCTGGATCAAGGATAAGGTGCGTTTTATAACTAGAATGTGATCAATTAAGGTCATCAATTGTTAGCACTGTCATTGTTAAAAGTACAATATGGGTGTCTTCAAATCTAGAGTAATACACAACATAATAATAATATATAGTTAATTAACATCAGCAAGATGTGATCAAACTCAACCACATATTTAAAAAAAACAGACAGATAGAATAACAGTTCTGTTATTCATGTTACAAAAAGTCCAAGATTAGTAAGTTAGAAAATCATTTGTTCGTAAATGATTTTCTAACTTCACTTTAATCACCTGATGTTTTTTTAATCGTCGTTGCACTCGGCGCCTTGTATTGTTCAGAAAACTATAAAACAAAAATTGCTAGTTAGGAATCATGTCAAAATTAGTTTGAAATTGTTTTATCGTAATTTAAAAACAAATACAATAATCCTGTTTCGCAGGAGATGCACGCCCAAGTGCAGGACGTGGGCGAGGACCTGGAGCAGGTGGAGGTGATGCAGAAGAAGTTCGACGACTTCCAGAACGACCTCCGAGCCAACGAAGTTCGCCTCGCGGAGATGAACGAGATCGCGGTGCAGCTGATGACGGTCGGACAGACCGAGGCCGCGCTCAAGATCAAGACGCAGATGCAGGTTAGTGCCAGCACTTCCAGGTCAGTTTAGTGTTCGAAAGACGTCTTGAACGACCTGCAAGCCAGCGACGTCAATCTCGCGGACTAAAAAAAAGTTAAAAAAATGATCCTTCTCGCTCTGGTGGATGATATCGCCCTCAAGCTTATGACGATTGGCCGAACCGAGAACTCGTGTATTCTCCAGCTAAACTATCCTAAACAACAATAATGAATCGTATAATGAGCTTTAACCTCACTCAACGTCTTTTCAGTTGGATTTTCTTTGTACACAAGTATTGAATTACAATCTAGAACTGTTCTCATCTAAGATATGTTGCTTTATATAGATTGTAGTTTGCTTTGTGTGTAATAAAATATTTAATTATTTTCCAAACTTACAACTATCATTACAGGTACCATTACCTAATACGACAACAAGGCCAAATTTTAGTTCGTTACTTCCTACTAAGTATAACATAACACCCGTAAATTCAACTATTAACCTAATTACCTACTAATAATACCTAATAATGACCCAACACAGGTCAATTTCAACCGCAATGACGTTGAGAGTGCGAAATGCGAATAAAATAAATAGAAACTCGTTCGCTTGACCGATCTCTCTGTACCCATACAGGAGCTGAACTCGAAATGGACATCTCTCCAACACCTGACGTCGGAGCGCGCCGCCCAGCTCGGGTCGGCTCACGAGGTGCAGCGCTTCCACCGCGACGTGGACGAGACCAAGGACTGGATCGCGGAGAAGGAGGCCGCGCTCGCCACCGAGGACCTCGGCAAGGACCTGCGCTCCGTGCAGACGCTGCAGCGTTAGTACACTGCCCACACTCCTACAGAACCGTTTGTAACGTCGTCATCATTCATGTCTCGCTCATCTCACTGCTGGGTGTAGCACTCTTGAAATGACATTTGCTTCAATCCTGTGCAAATGTGCCAGGTTTGACCTAGACCTGTTTCGATCGGTCATTTCCCGCGACCCGGGTCGATCGTGACCGGTAACCCGAGTGATTCGATCGATCAATCGATGCCGTGACCGATAACCCAAGTGAATCACTAGAACTCATCGATCAAAGGCCCTCACAGTTCTTTGATAGCGCTTAACAGTATGCCCCAGGATTTTATATCTTCGTCTGGCAAGCACGAGTTCACAAGACCAACTATCTCTCCGTTCCAGATAACAATTTCCGCCTCTTTTTACATCTTTACGGCTTTACTAAAGTTCTGTTTCCCCCAGGCAAGCACGAGGGCTTGGAGCGCGACCTGGCGGCGTTGGGCGACAAGATCCGCCAGCTGGACGACACGGCCAACCGGCTGATGGCGACCCACGGCGACTCGGCCGACGCCACCTACTCCAAGCAGCGCGAGATCAACGACGCGTGGCAGCAGCTGCAGGCGCGCGCCAACGCGCGCAAGGAGAAACTGCTCGACTCCTACGACCTGCAGCGGTACGAATCGCGCTAAACTTACACTCAGATTTACATACATCATTTACTGACAGTGGATCGTTCTTGGTTGTGATATCGAATGGAGGCTCGTTATTAGTTAGTAACAACACATTGACACCACGAAAGGACGATGGACACAACATGGCGGTATTATCGCTAAGAGCTATCTTTTCCAGACAACCTTTGGATGAGTACGCAGAGTTACTCGATGGAATATGGACAGTGAAGTAATTGAATTAAATAAGTGATATTGGATTGGAGGAAATTATTAGGATGAGATTCTTTTTGAGATTATAACTTGTCATGTGAACTGTACTTAGATTATTTCGTTGTGTACTCGCTACTTACATGCCATATTTTATGAGATCCGTTCTCCATAGTAAAGTATCATTTAACCTATGCCATTGCCCTCAGATTCCTGTCCGACTACCGCGACCTGATGGCGTGGATCAACTCCATGATGGCGCTGGTGAGCTCGGACGAGCTCGCCAATGACGTCACCGGCGCTGAGGCGCTGCTCGAGAGGCACCAGGTATGACGTCACACAATACGTTCTGTAAGAGGAACGGATATGAAAAAATTACCCTCATTTTACCTGTACCCTATCATCGCATTTCTCCTGATGATACATTAGGTTTGGGCAGCGATTTGTTTATGGTCAATCGGATTTATTCTGTGTGCAAAAGATGATATTTCTGTTACTAGCACAGAACAGAAACACGCCGAGCGTCTGAATAACTACGCAGGCCTTATAACATTTTGCTCAATTTGAACTATCCTGTAATGTAAGATTTTGGTTGAAAATTAATATTTTTTTTCATCATTCTCACTGGAGCCGATTTAGTTTTCATTAGTTAATAATATATCCTGTGTTTCAAATCATTTTATAGAGTAACATTTACAGCCCAGTCAAGTTGCGGGACTTAGTATGGAGGACCCGGACATAATTCGTAACATAAATATTAAATTGTGTTTGGTATAATTTGCTGACGATTTGAATCAATATTAAATTAAACTAAACAGTCTTGAGGTACGGAACATAGAAAAATATTTATGTTTGAGCCATAATGCATTATCGTCGCCGACGACTCGCTGCCATGCTTACGATCTTCATCTGAAATAGACTATAACGTAGCGCAAATAGAGACGATATTGTAAAATGAAATATTGGAGTCTGTTGCGGATACGCATTTTATTTAATTATGGTATATTAATATGAGAGGTTTGTTCAACAATTAAGTACCGAAAAAGAAAATCCTGTTATTAATTACTTCCGGGTCAAACGCTAAATTGACTGGGCTGTTATGCATTATTCCCCACCATTGTCGACCCCCCCCGACCATGTTACCTAGCCGTGTGGACTGTTCTAGACTCAGCGGCTGGAGATAGACGCGCGCTACGGCATTATGCCGCAGGTCAGATGCACGCATGTGTGGACAGAGCCTTATTTAACGCAATAATCACGTACAATTCTCCTCACAGACGGTTCATAATAACTGGAAGAAAAATTCGGAGCGCGAATCTCGGTGGCTGAATCCGCGCCGAACTTTATGGACTATGACTGAGAATTAGCTTTATTGGGGAATATTATACTTGACACATCTGATACATAACTTGGTACTTGGCAAGTACATGTGGGAAGCCAAAATGTAAGGGTACACCATTTGACCATTTGCATAAACTTTTCTTATGCAGACCTCAAAGCGCGCGTGTTTTAATTTTGGTAAGTCTTTTACCCGACTACGAAAAAGGAGGGTTATGTAAGATATGGGTGTCTCGCTCTTCTCGGGTAGTAGCATCTTGATGCGATTGAGACAAAAGTGCAAATGATTCCCAAACCACAAACGCCCTGACAGTTCCTAAATGATTTGTGTAAGATATCTTACCAACTTCGAAAAACGCGCACTTCGATGAAGTAATAAGAACGGCGCAATCTTTTTAAATCGGCAGGGAGCTCGCAAAATAGTTCAGCCTTAAAAAAAAAAAACTAGGTAAGCATGTAAGTAAGTTTATTTGATCCCGTTAAACTCTGTAACAGCTGAATGGATTTGATTGAAATTAGGTATGGTGGTAACTTACACCCTGGATTAACATAGGCTACTTTTTATCCCGAAAACATTCGGTTTCTGTAGAATAGCGGGTGAAACCGTGGGGCGCAGCTAGTAACAAATATTAGGCATCAGCGGGACGTACAGTGGAAATGGAGGCGGCGCTACGTCAGAACATCTCAGTGGTCAATAAAGTTTGGTGCGGACTCTTGCTCACGTGACTCATAAGCCGTGGACTTAAATCCTGCTTGTATCCGTATTTTTCCTTCACAAAAGTATTTTATGACCTAAGTACTGTAAATTTGAATCTAAATACACTAAAAATAGGTTTATAATAACATAACAAATTCACAAGATTTTCCATTAACATGTGTGACGTTTGTTAGGGATTTGTATTTCTATAGTTTTCCACTTTTCAGTGTTGTGATATGAGTACAGTCATAATGATAATCACTTATAACTTTTTTTTGTGATTATGATTTTACTTATTTATTGGCGTGTGAGAGTATACACTTAAAAATACAATGTCATTCTTCTCTGTCGATTTTTTTGTGTTGTGATTTTTTCTTATTCTTCTTTGTGGCAACATTAAAACGTTTCTGTAATATTCAGATGTATTTATGTAAAACAATTTTAACATTGTTTATTTAGTTGTTAAGAAAATAACGTACAAATATGAAATTGATTTTAACCTTTTTTTTTATTATTTACTATAAAAGTAAAGCGAACGAAAGTAACGCTGAATTCAGTAATAGAACCAAAACCACATTTATACACAGAGCTAAGACTGTTTTGATTTTTTACTAATATCAGCACGCCTAGCACTGGATAAAATTTTATCCACCATATTTATCCCGCGAGAACGAGGCGGATGTCTCCATATTCTAGATTTGTCACGTTGACAAAACGGGTGGACATAACTTTATCCCGGCGCCCGTGCTAGGCCTGCAGGATGACGAGCGCAATGCATTGCTGCGCAGGGGCTTAAACTGCTAAAGTACACAATTCTGGATGGTACTGAACTTTTATGGGCAAGCGTGATGCTTACCATCAGGTAAGCGATTAGCTCGTCTCGTCATCCAGTTGCTTCAAAATTGTATTTCCTTGATCCCTTTCGATCCAATTCTAACATAGATGTGTAATGCCACAGGAGCATCGCACGGAGATGGACGCTCGCGCCGGCACCTTCCAAGCTTTAGAGCTGTTCGGGCAGCAGCTGCTGCAGGGCGGGCACTACGCCGCGCCGGACATACAGGACAAGCTCAGCGACATGGCCGATGCACGCCAGGAGCTGGAGAAGTGAGTAATACAATGCCAGGGTAACTAAGAAATTCTAGCGTATATGCTTTTGAAATGCCTGCTACATTGCATGTGCACGCAGGTGGCATAGCAACGCACGACAATCCTCGGGTCTCGGTCACGACCTTTGAAGTCCTGCGCAGAAATTGGCGAGCTGCGAGCCTTCTTTAGAGACACTGGATGGCTGGACTAGGAGCGCACTGTTGAACTCCTTATTTGGTTTTTGACATAAAGATGTAGCTTGATTTCATTATGATTCTTTCTACCAGGGCTTGGGTGAACCGTCGCATGAAGCTGGACCAGAATCTGGAGCTGCAGCTGTTCTACCGCGACTGCGAGCAGGCCGAGGGCTGGATGGGTGCGCGGGAAGCGTTTCTGGCGCCCGCCGACCAGGCCGACCACCCCGACCAGTCCGCGCAGCCTGACAACGTCGAACAGCTCATTAAGAAGCACGAAGACTTCGACAAGGCCATTAATGCTCATGTTAGTATCATCATCATCAGCCATAAGACGTCCACTACTGAACAAAGCCTCCCGCTTAGAGAGGTCTAGATTCTGCATTTCACAGGACATAGGAGACAACAATTTATCATGATGAAAGAAATAATGTATCATGACCATAGACTTTTTGCTTGCGTTAACAGCTGAAAGTTGACATTTAGTAAGTTAACACTATTACCATAAGTTGACACTATTAACAACCGTGTTTATTGTAATAATAATGTTTCCACCCACCAGGAGGAGAAGATAGCCCAGCTGCAGACCCTGGCCGACCAGCTGATCGCGTCTGACCACTACGCGGCCGACCCCATCGACAAGAAGAGGAGACAAGTGCTCGACCGGTGGCGCCACCTCAAGGAGGCGCTCATCGAGAAACGGTCCCGACTCGGCGACGAACAAACCCTGCAGCAGTTCTCGCGCGACGCCGACGAGATGGAGAACTGGATCGCGGAGAAACTGCAGCTCGCCACCGAGGAGAGCTACAAGGTAAGGACGACGTGTTGCCAGTGCTCCCACCGACTCGCCCTACTGGTAGGGACGGACAATGTAGCTAACTTTGTTTGCAGAGTGGCCCAGAACATTTCCCCCGATACTTTATTTTTTGTCAGCGAACCATCTCAACTTAGTCTCACTTCATTGATCAGACATATCGATTTTCTCCCTTTGCCAAGTCCTTTCTTTGAAACTGACAAGTAAATTGTTTGCAGGATCCGGCCAACATCCAATCGAAGCACCAGAAGCACCAGGCGTTCGAGGCAGAGTTGGCTGCTAACGCGGAGCGTATCCAATCAGTGCTGGCGATGGGCGGGAACCTCGTGCAGCGTGGCCAGTGCAGCGGCAGCGAGGACGCTGTGCAGGTACTAACACAAACACTGACAGAGCTACAAACAGTTGAACTCGAAGCAACAGTTCTGAACTTCAAATGTTCCATAGCTCCCTTGGAACTATGGAACCAAGTTCCATAGTTCCAAGTTCCAAGTCCAAGTAGTTCGTAAATGAACAAGCGTTTTCATTTACGCGTTACCGAGTAGTTCGTCGCTAAGAAAACCGCAAACTATCACGAAGGATGTAGGAAGATCTCTAAAAAAGTGAAATTTCTACTTACCTTCAATACACCCTATCTGACTACCACAGATCACCCTAGATCCCGCATTACGTTCGCAGTTCTGATAAAAACTCAACAAAGTAGGAAGTAGGCGCGGGTTGCGAGGATTACGACCAGGCGTTGTCGTTGGCTATCCAAAAGTTACGCCTACTCGCGCCTAGCGATCAACCAATGAGTAAATTTTCATAGGTATATTACGCATTTACGTTGTGCGCTTCAATCGTCCTGAGTGCGGAATCTAGGATGATCTGTTAACTCTACAGTAATTTTGTGTACAAAGCAATGATAGGAAAGGTATGTTCTCTCTAATTCATATAATACTAGCTGTGACCCGCGACTTAGATCGCGTGAACCCACAAAAAAAAACAAATATTTTTCCGGGATAAAAAGTAGCCTATGTGTTATTTCAGGGTGTAAGCTACCAAGCATCCAAACGAAATTTCATTGAAATCTGTTCAGTCGTTACTGAGTTGAACGAAACTACTTAAACACAAACTTTCGCATTTATAATATTAGTGTGATGTCAAAGATTAATTTGAGCGCGGCGCTCTAATATGTCGTACAAAAAGAAAATACGTTTATTTTTATACATATATTATGATGTTAAGGCGCAGGGTAGTGCAAAATTAAATTGGGCATTTAGGCGCCGCACGAGCGCCATCTACGGGCGGCGCGCTGCCCTACTATCGAACTAGCGCTTCTATGCGGCTAGATGGCGCGCGGCCGGTCCGGCGTCTCAGAAGATACCTACTGAGTTGCAGTGTTGTTCTCCATACAGCAATTGCCATATTATACGGTTTTTAGGCACGCTACGCTTCAAATACACGGCATACGGCAGCACTTCCAAAGCCGTATAATATTTGTATGAAATATACGGCAATCCACGAAAGAGTTAAAAAAACTGCCATTACTAATTTTTCGTGTAACGTAACGCACCGAGCACCCGGAATTCCCCGTTGAAAAACGCCCTCTATGAATACGACAATATTGAGATGTATTGATGGACTATTAAGTGATTTGTATTTACATCGCTTCACTGGGCTTAGAGAAGGTGTTAGGATTAGTGATACATTGATCAGAAAAAAAAGAAAATTCAAGGGTGAAAATGTCGACACTGCGGAAGATAAGAGAAGAAGAGATACCATTTCCAAGTGAAAGTGAGACATAACTTCTAACCACAATTCAAAATATACATGGAGACCAGTAAATAAAAGCTAAGAATCATAATCTTGAATACAAATTAATGAAAAATTAGAACATACGGCATTTTTTTTTGATTTTGTCCCAAATACGGCAATTTTGAAGTGTAGATACGGCAGCCCCAAAATCGACTTGGAACAACACTGCAGTGAGTTGTTTCAATGTTTTCATTACAGAATATTTTATGACCAGAGACTCATCTCTTCAGAAGAGAACAATTTTTTTTTATTGAACCAAAATTTAGTACGCGAGCTTAATGTTAATGAAGAAAAAACATACAAGTTAATTTTGATCACACTTCAACTAATATTATAAATGTGAAAAATTTGTTTATTTTTGATTTATTATAAACTATGATTGATTTTTGAATATTATAACATTAGCTGATGTGCCTTTATAAAGTGATATATTTTTCATTAAAATCCAAAGAAACTCGGTTTGTTTACTAAAAAAATAAAGAACTGTTTATGAACGGTTAAGGCATGCAACGATGACGAACAAAAAAACATTAATTTAGCATTTGCAATGCGTGATTGACGTTTTAGAAACAACTTTGATGGTCTTGGTTTCCGCCCACTCTTATTTCCCATATTTATTTTATGATACTAATACTCGATACTAAACCACTAGAATACACTCGATAATCAAACCAAACGGCTTGAGCTTAGGTATCTGCCTATACTATACCCACAGATCATTTGTGACTATACCGCACGGGCGTTGAAAAGTGCAGGCATGCTCATCCACGAGAGCGACGTTGCCATTCCGTCCCGTCCGCGGGTCCGCAAAGCGCGACCCGCGGACGTTGCGTTCGTGGATGTGAGAGCGACGTTGCCATTCCGTCCCGTCCATACAAATACAATACACCTATTGCCTGATCGTATTTTGCGAGCACAATACGTTCGTGAAGAGCGACGTTTTTGTAGGCGCAAATAGTTTTTGTTTAAAAAATCGTTATGTTGATCACTGTTCGAAACAAATAGACCTGTACAGAAAAGATACGCACTATAAGAACAACTAGTCCGAGTTTGCTACTAAGCGAATGTGAAACACCCATAAAAAACGCTTTGCTAGATCTTGGTACATCAAAGTAGTTGAAATAGTTGTGGGTGTTCACTGGTGCTAGCTATAACCGACAGCAAGTACTTGGAGTCGGCAATAATAACTACAAGATATGTGTAATAGGATGTATAAATATCGACGCTCCACATGCTATATTTTTCGCCAGAAATGTTTCTAAAAACACCTTGTTTTCGTGTTTTTGCCTTTCCCATCACCTTAATGTAAGAAGATGAATGACAGAATGACCTTGTTTGGAAAACTATTGAAGCGTCTACGTCTATGTCACGCCTAAAGTTACACAATGATACAAAAAACATTTATTTTTCAAATAAGCTACTTGTATATTCAGCCTAAAGTGCTTATTTCGAATTAGTTTGTTGCGTACTCATACACCGAGCTACTAAGTTGAGATCATACATGGTAGTGGTTTTTATAAAATTATTTCAGGCTCGACTTTCAAATGAACTGATATCTAGGATATCCTTATGTGAAAATAACTTGCCCAAAGTGAACAACTATTCTCGAAGGAAATACGATGACGTGTGTCTTGCGCCATAGAGTCTTGATGATTTTAAACTGTCTTTATCTTTACAATAATAATTGACTTAACTTCTCCAGCGAATTATTACTAGACCAGCTCTTTTAAGTTACTTGGATTTTTCCATGCTTTGCAATAAAACCGTGTTGCTTCCCCCAGGCTCGCCTAGCTTCGATCGCAGACCAGTGGGAGTTCCTCACTCAGAAGACGACAGAGAAGTCCCTCAAGCTAAAGGAGGCCAACAAGCAGCGCACGTACATTGCCGCTGTCAAGGACCTCGACTTCTGGCTGGGAGAGGTAACTTAATTGCCACATGATAGCTCTACCATAGATAAAATAATTTCCCAAATTACATCCCATATTCCCGCCACTTTGCACAGTTGGGTAAGCGAGTCCAGCTTAATTGATGTAAAATTGTGCGTTGACAATGGCAACTTGGAGTGTTGCCATTTTCAAACAAAAAGCCAAAACACCACCACAGGATTATCTAGAAAAATTTTTTGCACTAACGTTGCGCTGTCTAAATTCTATCTTTTCTAATGGAAAACTTTTATAGGTGGAGAGTTTGCTGACGTCCGAGGACTCGGGCAAGGACCTCGCGTCCGTCCAGAACCTCATGAAGAAGCACCAGCTTGTAGAGGCTGACATTCAGGCGCACGAGGACAGGATCAACGGTAACATGTTTCTTACATAACGTGACTCGGGTTGACTTTGCATCGTTTATTTCATCTACAGTGGGTTATTCAGAATAATCCACCGCTGGACATATGCCTTTCTTTGGATTTGCACATGTTTATGACATTGTCTACGGTCCGTCGCTAATTGCATCAATTCGGATCCTACCATCTGTTACTACGTAAAATAGAACGTGTAAAACGTGGGAACTGCGATCGCTGTCAGACTGAGTCCCGCCGTGCTCAGCCTGCTGACGACCGCGTACTTCTCTCTGCCATACACGATAAACGTACACCGAGACTAACGTACACCGTACTGTGTAGATATGAACGCGCAGGCAGACGCCCTGGTGAACAGCGGGCAGTTCGACAGCGCGGGCATCGGGTCCCGGCGCGCCGCCATCAACGAGCGGTTCGAGCGCGTGCGCAACCTCGCCGCGCACCGCCGCGCGCGCCTGCACGAGGCCAACACGCTGCACCAGTTCTTCAGGGACATCGCCGACGAGGAATCCTGGATCAAGTGAGCGAACACGACCAACCCGGACATGCAGGACGTATAACATCGTCGTCGACCATTTTTCACGGACTGCGTTGTTTCTGTCCCGCGACAATCATTTTATTTCTTTTAATTGACCGTATCCTCGTGCGACCACAAATGTTGTGTTCTTACAAATATTTTCTCTTCCAGGGAAAAGAAACTGCTCGTAGCGTCCGACGATTACGGGCGCGACCTGACCGGCGTCCAGAACCTACTGAAAAAGCACAAGCGCCTCGAGGCCGAGCTCGCGAGCCACGAGCCCGCCATCCAGGCGGTGCAGGAAGCCGGCGAGAAGCTGATGGACGTGTCCAACTTGGGCGTGCCGGAGATCGAACAGAGGCTGAAGGCATTGGGACTGGCCTGGTCCGAGCTGCAGGCGCTGGCCGACGAGAGGGGCGCCAAGCTGCAGCAGTCGCTCGCGTATCAACAGTTCCTCGCCAAGGTCGACGAGGAGGAGGCCTGGATCAGGTGATTACCTCGTCGTTCGCTCTTTTACGTTTGCGCGCTTCATCATCGACCAATTTACTAAGAAAAATTTAGGGCTCTAGTCAATGTTCAAATGCAAACCTATAAACAACAAAATAAAATAGAACTGTTCATTATTTTCGTTAATGACCAATCCCTGGTGGTTTAATGAGTGTCGTGTGATGTATGCAGCGAGAAGCAGCAGCTGGTGGTGGTCGGCGAGTGCGGCGACAGCATGGCGGCCGTGCAGGGGCTGCTGAAGAAGCACGAGGCGCTGGAGGCCGAGCTGGCGGCGCGCGGCGACCGCGTGCGGGACCTGGCCGCCGACGGCGAGCGCCTGCTGGCCGCCGGGAACCTGCACGCCGACGCGCTCTCGCACCGGCTCCGGGCGCTACATGCTAAGGTAGTTCACTCATCGATGTTGGAAATACTATGCTTATGCTAATTTTGAGAGAAATACCAAACATAAATATTTAGCTGTCGAAGCCACTGGGCCGGCCGCGGTAGCCGTATGCCGTTTGCTTTGGGCCAAAATCACCTAAAAGTGGAATCGCAGCATCATGCTGCCCGTTGTAAAATTGCTGACATTGGGAAGTCATTGCCCGCGGTGTCCACGTCCACTGCTATACGACAGCACGAGTAACACTAAATTACAATATTGTATTGTAGCTGGACAAGCTGACGGGACTGGCGGCGCGTCGCAAGGCAGCGCTGGTCGACAACTCGCTGTACCTGCAGCTGCTGTGGAAGGCGGACGTGGTGGAGTCCTGGATCGCGGACAAGGAGACGCACGTGCGCTCCGACGAGTTCGGGCGCGACCTCTCCACCGTGCAGACTCTGCTCACCAAGCAGGATACTTTCGACGCAGGTACGTGCACGACCCTGCAGCGAGAGGCAGAAAACAAGTCGAGAGACGAACGGGAAAATTTCGGGCCGTGGCGATAAATTTTCGCCACGCCTTCTTTCGCCTGACGAGTTCGAGCACCGAGTAAGCAACCGTGATAACGTTGACGCACCAATAGTATACACATACCACCAAGTTCACCAGTCTGACAGCGCTGGTCGTCAACTTGAAATACGAGAGAATTTTCTCAGGAAATCCGTATATTGGTTATTAAAAATGTATTTTCCACCCAGGTCTGGCGGCATTCGAGCACGAGGGCATCCAGAACATCACGTCCCTGAAGGAGCAGCTGGTGGCGGCGGGGCACGAGCAGACGGGCGCCATCGTGGCGCGGCACGGCGCCGTCATCGCGCGCTGGCAGCGCCTGCTGGCCGACAGCGCCGCGCGCAAGCAGCGCCTGCTGCAGCTGCAGGACCAGTTCCGGCAGATCGAGGAGCTCTACCTCACCTTCGCCAAGAAGGTAACACATGCAGCTCTCTAATCTATTCATCAATCAAGTGACTCAAACATTTCTGACTATATAAATTAATAGTCTACAACTTGTCAGATTAAACTTTTTATCTGTGCCGAACGAAAATAAACCCATTTCGTTCGGAAATTGTATCCCTATCCAGTTCAAAACAAGTAACTCACTAGTAATGTAATGTAATGTTGTATCCTCCAGGCGTCTGCGTTCAACTCGTGGTTCGAGAACGCGGAGGAAGACCTCACGGACCCGGTGCGCTGCAACTCCATCGAGGAGATCCGCGCGCTCAGAGACGCGCACGCGCAGTTCCAGGTACTAACTACGTCATCAGTGGCAGCTCAATCACCCCTCTGGGGTTACAAGTCTCTTCTATTCTTTCTCCAACCTTGTTAGGTGTCCACCCAAACAGTACCGCGTGGTATTTTTAGACACGACGTATCTTGGATACAGACGGTATCTGTCGTGGGCGCTCGTCTGACAGTTATTTTAAACTATTTGACCTTTGTTAAAGTCAATATATTTTAACAAACTTTAGTTTTCGCCCGCGCTAAGTTTGTAGTAGTGTCGTTTCGAGAATTTTCTTTATAATTTAATTGCACGGAGCATAATTGATGAATAAAGATTTTGACTGTGGTGTGTATCTCTATTATTAGTAAAAAGTGTATCTTATCGACATTTTCTGTTTGTGTAGGCGTCTCTGTCGTCGGCTCAAAGCGACTTCGAAGCGCTGGCGGCGCTCGACGAGCAGATCAAGTCGTTCAACGTGGGCGCCAACCCTTACACCTGGTTCACCATGGAGGCGCTCGAAGAGACCTGGCGCAACCTACGCAAGATCATTGGTACACCATTCTGCATCAGCTTTTTTAAAACTGCTGGGATATAGACTTACCCTTAAAGGGTGATCATTATTGTTCTTTAATTGTCTTGTGTTTATATTGAGGGGTGGCTATTTATTTGTAGATATATATAAGTGTACATGTTGTACCGACCCCGCGGCACGATAGTGAAAAGATAAATAAGGCAATGATGACAATGAAGTTAGAAAGAGATAGTACCAATAAAATTATAGACGTGTAAAAAGTACATCATTACATGGTCAGACACAAGATTAGACCGAGTATTACAATCACAATGCTAACTTGTGTATGTATAACATTTGCAGCGGAGCGCGACGTGGAGCTAACGAAGGAGGCCCAGCGCCAGGAGGAGAACGACAAGCTGCGCAAAGAGTTCGCCAAGCACGCCAACACCTTCCACCAGTGGCTCACGGAGACTCGGTAAGCATTGTTCCATGCACCTATCATCGAAATCACGACTTATACCTCCGCTGTGAATATAATCACGATCTTGCGTACCGGTACTTATTCAACGGCCTTTTTTGTGTTATCAGAGTTGTGAAGTCACCATAGAATATTTAAGGTCAAAATGACTTGTAGGGGTAAAAATATTAGAATGTTTGTGTTGGATATACACTTAAGCTCCTCTAGGTTTTAAGCGTAGCCGCAAGTATAAGCCGATTTAATAAAAAGCATAAAATAAAGATTATGACGAATTGGAAGCATTTTGGCCAAATATCAAGTAATCAAGAGTTTGTGCTTTATTCCAAATATTGATGTTGAGTTGTGTATACAGGTACCGTCTACTAGGCTGGGACAGGTAATGTACTCGAATGTCGCGTGATGTACTAAACTCGTCTCAAGCGCTTATATCGGAGCTTGGCGGACATTCCTGCCTGAGAGGCGCCAGTACACGTAATAGTGTTGCCGAACTATAATAATAGTAATTGACCTTGAATATTTGCGAGTATCGTAGTTATCAATCTACAAACTTACGACCTAGAAACTGACAAAATTGGTTTTTTATGAAGTAAAATGACAAATTTGACTTTTAGAATCGATAAAACTGATATTGTCAACGGCAAATTGGTTTCAAATGTATCGATCAATAAAAGCCGTATTTGCGCTGCACATTGAATATCGATAGTATCGGTAACACTACAGCAACCTACATTGCAACGCGCGACGGCTAGGTTGTTGTGTATATTGGTTTTGAAAATTGTTGCCAAGCTTCGCTCTCGATGTGAGCAGATGTTTGTTCGTTGTCGATGTCTTCTCTTGCAGCTTATTTACCAAATCTCTACAGCTAAACTTTCTTCTAAAACACTACGTGACGTCAAACAACATACAAAAAATGTACAAAATATATTTTCTAACTTTGTGTTTTTAATTTTGAACCACTAATTCACTTTACTAAAATTAACACCATTTCATTTTGTTCTGGCTTCTCCTTTCAACTTTATCATTGACCAGCAAATGGTCCCGTTTCGTGTTCTGATAAAAATTGTTCAAAAATTACAAAGCAAATTCATGCATTGTTGTTTTAATAAATAGTACATATTTGTTCTTTGGGATTCCCCGACAAATGTTGTCATACAGATCGTTACAGTCTAAATTCCATTCTGAACATGAAATCATGCATGTTCGTCCGCTCTAAAATTGTACAGTTGTACGTGAGCTGGGAGTATTTCCTCTCTCCTAATTCAGCTATCTCGATCGCAGTTTCTCAACATTTTTTAATACAAAAATTACTGAGTAGGAATTTATAAAATAAGCAGTCGTTTAGTTATCGTTAAAACAACATTGCCAAGGTTTTATAGGAAGTTTAATGTTTTTTTTTTAATTTGGCAAATAAAAAACCTCAATAACAGCAGGTTCACTTCTTATTCTTTGTCTAAATAGCAAATGTTAACACAAAAATTGCTTTAATATTTTAAATGTTGAAAAAGTTCGAAGGAGATATTGGAGCGACCCTCTCAACTCTTATTCAGTATGTAGGCAATAAGTCCTACACTAACGCCCCCGATATGCCCTTACTATAGTAGTAACGGCTGTATCTGTTCCCAGCACGTCCATGATGGAGGGCACGGGCTCGCTGGAGCAGCAGCTGGCGACGCTGCGGCAGCGCGCGGGCGAAGTGCGCGCCAGGAGGGCTGACTTGCGACGCCTTGAAGAATTAGGTATGGATGTTGCGCTGTCTCGCTCTATATATGGCTTGACTCTATTGCACTATCTCTATCATTCAGTCCTAGTACATGTTTCATACAATTATTTTCATTTTTTCTATGGAACTCCCGTCTCTTAAACGTAGTGACGTATCTTTGGTTGTAATGTTCAAATTTCTTGGACAAATAGTTGCTGACTGATCTCATCCAGTTGTCGTGATTCGTCACAAAATACCAACAAGAATTAACATGATTTCTAAACTGGCAACTTTTTCCCGCCTTATATGTTTCAGGTGTATGTGAGCATGTATGTTTGTGTCTTCCTATGTGGCCCTCTACCGCCTAAATATCTTGACCGTTTTAAGGAAGAAAGTCAGAAAGTTTCGGCTATATGTAAAAATATTTCCTAATATCGATTTGTGTACGCAGGCGCCGCTTTGGAAGAGCACCTGATCCTGGACAACCGCTACACGGAGCACAGCACCGTGGGGCTCGCGCAGCAGTGGGACCAGCTCGACCAGCTGTCCATGCGCATGCAGCATAACCTCGAGCAACAGATCCAGGCCAGGAACCACTCTGGTACTGTACATTGCCATAACTCCACCATCACCACTGTTAACCTTAATACTGCATTTTTCTAATGAAACAGTCAAATTAAAATAAAAAGTTCAAGACCTTACAGTTAGAATGCAAATATTTTCTCCGACTCAAAGTAGTCGTTTGCTCTGCGCCCTCCCGTGACTTCCTTCGAGCGATGATAGGTTCAGCAGCTGATGCTGCGCGGCCGTGAACCTTATCGTGCCGCGAAACGATGCGCGATCACGCAGCGTCGCCGGTTGAACCTAACAATTATCGCGCTGAGGATGTCACGGTACGGCCCCAGGCTACTGCTCGGAACCATCGTTCATGAGCGTCTGACTCTGTTTGTAATAATCATGCTATCTCAAGTTGAGTTGAGAGTTCTTCATCTGCTGCATAATTGAATCAATTATTTAAATATTGCAGGCGTGAGCGAGGACGCACTCAAGGAGTTCTCGATGATGTTCAAGCACTTCGACAAGGACCGGTCGGGGCGGCTCAACCACCACGAGTTCAAGTCGTGCCTGCGCGCGCTCGGGTACGACCTGCCCATGGTGGAGGAGGGCCAGCCCGACCCCGAGTTCGAGGCCATCCTCAGTGAGTACTGCACTCACCTAATACCATACAATACCACCTCCGATCTCAAACCGGTCATCGCCAGAAATGCCACCCAGATATTACTATATAATTATAGGTACTGTATAATTACGATTTAATCGATTGTTTCTTCCACGTACCTGTAGCCTGTGGAATGGCTTACCCCATTCGGTTTTTCCACCGAAATATAATTTAGACTGCTTCAAACGAAGGGCGAATAGAGTCCTCAAAGGTAGGCAACGCACTGACAAGGCCCCTGGTATTGGAGGTGTCCATAGGCAGCGGGGACCACTTACCATCAGGAGGCCCGTCGCTTTTATGCATGTATTGTCTTTACGCCCATGTTACATAAAAACAGCAAAAATATTGTAGATTTTGGAAGACAAATTATATCTGTCGACGGTTGTTTTACTATCCTTATTATTCGTAGTTTTAGGCCAAATGTGGGTATTGTGGGAGTGACCTACTTATACTATGGCTTATACCTTTGCCACAAGGTGCTAAATAAAAAAGTGTATTAATTTCTTTAAAAAATCCGAGCAGTCAACTACACTATAGCTTATGTTTACATATTTTTATATCTGTTCAGACGTGGTGGACCCGAACCGCGACGGGCAAGTGTCGCTCCAGGAGTACATGGCGTTCATGATCAGCAAGGAGACGGAGAACGTTCACTCCTCGGAGGAGATCGAGAACGCGTTCCGCGCCATCACCGCGCACCAGGACCGCGCCTACGTCACCAAGGATGAGCTCTACGCTGTGAGTACACCGTTCTTCGCAATATGTTCGACATTTCTTGCTGTATGACGTGATGAGACACATACCCTCGTAGACGTGAAGTACCCTTTGAAAGTTACCAATTGTTTAGTCCTTTTCGCTCTTTCGAAATTAGAACGCGATTGAAAAAGACAGAAGACTGCGTAACTGCTACAAGGTTTATCCGCGTGTATTAATAGGGGGTAAGATATTTAGTGGTATTTTCTGTCTATTTTATTAATTGGTAGACTTTGCATTGAAACTTAATGAATGGTTTTATTTCCAGAACCTGACGAAGGAGATGGCAGACTACTGCACGGCTCGCATGAAGCCGTACGTGGACTCGAAGACGGAGCGGCCCATACCCAACGCTCTCGACTACATCGACTTCACGCGCACGCTCTTCCAGAACTAAGCGCGCACGTCCGTCCGCCGCGGCGTCCCGCGCAGTACTAATATATTTATTCGCATTAAACACAAAAACGAACACATGTTTTTTAATTAAAACCCACCCGAGTACTGCGCGGACGACCGCGTGCAGCTTGCTTATTCCATGCACTTCGTATTGCATCTATTGTAATAATATTTACCGTTGACTGAATGTAACATTATTGAAATCTTTAAGAATAGCCATTAGATTTTCGCTATGCAAAGGATAAAGCTGACGTGTGCGCAGTTCGGAAGATCGCGCGAGTGCCTTTCAATGTGAAAGTGCCGTCCGCGCCGCTTCCCGAACTCGAGCCGTTGAATATCGATGTACAGGCGCAGCGCCACGTTCGTAGTTATTGCGTTTACCGTTGGGTAAATAAATAAGGGTTAGAATTCCATTTCTCTGAGTCGAGCAGAGAGAGACGAAGCTGCCGTTATTACGATGAGTCAGCTTACAGATTTTTTCGAAATAAATATGTCCAATGCGTTCGTGTCACTTCGGTAGGAGTGAGCTAATGTGCATTTTATCGCCGAGTTATTCGCTGCTAAGATTTCTATTTATTTTTTGTATTCGTATATTTAATTTTCTTTCTAATAAAAAAATATTTGTATAATTTCATTTTTTTATTTTCCACAGTTCATAGGTCATCGTTAGTAATTGTTTATTAATCACCACAGATCACACTAGATAACGCATTACGAGATCGTTATTCCGACCAGTTTGAGGAAAGCGCGGTTTGCGGGGACTGCGACCAAGCGTTCATTGGCTATCACAAGGTTACGCCTACTCGAGCCTAGCAATAAACCAAAGAGTAAATGCGTTGGTGCGGAATCTGGTACGATCTGTGTATTTCTTTATTATAATTCTATAGTTCTATGTCGAGCAATTTTATAAGCTTACTTATCTAATATTGCTTAATAATAAATAAAACATTATAAATATATGCTAAAATTATACTATTTATATTATACTCTTTTTATACGTACATGATAAAAACCTCTTTCGAAACTACTGTAGAGGTGTTCTAGCTCACGATGGTCCGAGCAGATCTTAGGTACTCAGAAAGTAAACACTTCACTGAAGTTTCCGTTCGACTTTCTCGCTCTTTGTTCGACACGTAGGTAAGAAGTTATGGCTTTGAAGATTTGTAGAGGGTATTCTCCATAACAATTGTTTTATTCTTACACGGGCGAAGCATCGATCAAATTCGGAATTTTAATGGTGTAATTTCATAAATTCATAAACATCACAACACCCTGCATGTATTTATGCAAACCGTCTCATTTTTGCAATCGATAGTCTGTACACAATAATCATAAACCTGCGTGAACTGGACTCGCCAAACATCAGATCCCCGATCGATTCCCGCCTGGTCAGACGCTGTGTGCAGCAACATGCCGCGGGCGTGGTCGCAACTCCGAAGTGAGAGTCGTAGGTGGAAGTGCGCTAGAGCTGCGCTCGCTGCAGCAGCCGGAACTCGTCGCCGGAGAGCAGCGGGCGCAGCTTGTCGAGCAGCGCGGCCGGCAGCGGCGCCCGCGCGGGCTGCAGGTACGGCACGGACAGCAGCTCGCGCACGGACGGCCGCTCGCGCGCGTTGTACGTGAGGCACCACTTCAGCGCCGCCAGCAGTGACGGAGGGAGGTCTGCAATCACGGCACAACCATCATAATCTACAAACTTTTTCTTCCTGTGCAAGTTGCAAGATTTTTGAGCTGATCTTGGTAGTCGAAGTCAACCGTGTTTCACAAAAGGCGAGGTCTAAGCGCAAAAACTACAAAAAGCAGTATTTTGAGCGCCTAGTTTGAAGTGATGAGATTAAATAATCAGGGCAAAAAATACTGCACGTATAAAATAAAACTAAAAATACGTTTAACCTAATAAAATTCCGAAAATCTGTCTCATAAAATTAATAAAGCTAATGCTTTATTTATATGATCAAAATTTACTTTAATAGAATGTTACAAAAACATGCACATAATCAATGTAGAATAGTTTGAACGTTACTCACGCTCGACAGGCGGGTAGTCGATCCTGTGGTTCGGGTCGAGGATGGCGGCGAGCTTGGCGAGGTTGGGAATGTGTCCGAAAGGGGTGCGTCCGTACACCATGCTGTACAGGATGCAGCCCAGCGACCACACGTCCGACCGGAACGAGATCTGAAATAAAACTGACCTTTTAGAATAGCAGGAAGTTTTTGTGATTCACTTTGCTGGATACTGTTCACGTTAACGGTTTCGGTTAGTCTGTCTGCCTTGTGAAGATTGAAAAGGAGAAATTAAAAATATATTTCAAACAGGAGTAACTGATGAATTTTGAATAAGAAATTAAATTTCACTGTTTATCTTAATATTAATTCACCAAAAAAATGAACCCACAAGCTGTTTGAATGGCCTTCATTGCACGAAAAGACAACGTATGGATGCGTGTAGCATCGTACCTTGATAGGTGCGTTCCCGTCCCCCGCCGTGACCCCGTACCCCCCCGCGCCGCCCATGAGCGCCTCGGGGCTGATGTAGGAGTAGGTCCCGGTGGCCTGCGAGCGCACGACGCTCGTCGCGTCGCCGCTGATGGCGGACGCGATGCCGAAGTCGATCAGCTTCAGCCGTCCGCACACCAGGAGGAAGTTCGCTGGCTTCAGATCTGCGTGGATTACTCCTGCAATCAAGATATTAACGAACATCTCTCAGATAAGGAAGAAGATAATGTATGACTGGCGCTTATGTGATCATAGTTTAAACGAAAGTCATAGTTAAGTCTAACCGAGAATCCGTAGCAGGAGAAACTAAATATTGCAATGATAATTGCAGGAATTTTAATTTTAATCAAGAAGGAAGTAAGCAGAATAATGAAATGTGTTTCTTATTATGCATGTTGCATTTGTATGTTTGTATAATTTAGCAGCCATTAAAGGTTTTCTCTTAAGGGTATAATACCCATACCATGCTCGTGTATGTAGTGAACAGCGTGCAGCATCTCCTCCCAGTAGTGCAGCACGAGCGCAGGTGGTAGCCCCGCGCCGCGCGCCTTCAGGAACGAGGACAGGTCAGTCTCCCCCACCTCCAGCACCATCCGCAGCAGCTGATTGGTGCGGTCGTACTCGCTGTAATTAGATGAAACAAAGTTTTACTAGTGCTAAGACCTGAACTTTCCATAGTCTACAATAACTTTTTCATACCGGCTACACTTCACACATCATCATGCTCACAACTATAATTTGCATTTTTAGGGTTCAGTAAAGTTTTCTGTTAAGGGTTTTGTTTGTAGCCAACATTTTCTTGAAAATAAATTTAAAAAAAAAAACGTTGCCTACTAAACACAACCATACAAACATTGTACTGGAATTACTTTGAAAATTATCACAACTTACTAGAATATAATAGTTTACGAGATATAGACAACAAAGTTAGTATTTATATGTCCCAAGAGTAATATCAGAACACCATATTATCACTTGGTCCAGATGAGACAATAGAACGGCCGCTAGTTGTACATGCAAAAGACAACAATTTAAAGATAATTTTTGAAAACATACTCACTAGTCATATAGCTTTATGACTCTATCAGAGTTCTGCAGCTCTCTCAGCAGCCTCACTTCATTGATGTATCCCTGCGCAAGCTCATGGTCAGTCGCCAGGTACACACACTTCACGGCAAACTCACACGATGTGCCCACTTCCAGCACCTGACCAAATAAAAACATAAGTTTGTATAGGCTGAGTGGCAAGCAAAAGAAAATTTAAAAAAATTATTGTTTTAGTTTCCCCAACCAACTTGCTGTCGAGCTCATGCAACAGGGATACGACTCCAGATTAAATAGAAAGTGGCTTAAAAAACCCATTACATTTCCCTTTAATCAAGCGGGCGTAGCAGTGGGTAAAAGCTAGTTTTATAAAACGATTTGAATTTCTGAAGCAGTTGTGGTTAATTTGGTACAATGACATAAATGGTATCAACGGCAACAGTAATTTCCCTTCTTTCTCATTCTACAGCCCTCGAGATTATCTCGGTCACTCTCATTATATGCCTAACGAGATAGAGACAATGACTGACTGTCAATGAATGAATGAGACAGTCTCGAGCGCGCCAAAATGAGGTCTCTCGTTCCAAAACATCATTTGCTCCGAGTTAATACTAACGGCTCAAACCCAGTTCTGAATCCAAATGTCATTTGATGAAATACAAGCAGCAGATGTCGAAATATTTTGGAATAAAGCCATAATGGTTATTGTAGGGGAGTATTACCATCTGGAATAAGAACAGCCAAGATGCTGGTAGTTCATAAACATGTCATTATGCATTTACCTTGTAAACCTCACTGGACCCACCCGTGCCCAACTTCTTTATAAACATATACTTCTTGTCCTTTAAACTAATAGTCTTAAACAATATCTTTGAGTTATTGCCAAGGACTCCTTGTGGATGTGATGGTGTGGCTACGTATGATGATGACATTGGCCTTCTGTTCATGGGAGTCTCAGGCGCGGGTGCTTTGGCCTGTTCAGCTCTGGGGGGATTCATTAAATGACTAGGCTTTTCTTTCTGTTGAGGAGTGAATAGTTCACAACGAACTTTGTCTCTTTTCTGCAATATTTCTAGTTTCTGTGGTGTTTTCTTTTGTTGACTTTTCCTTGCTGAGCTGGGTGTGAATTTTCTTATGCCCGATTTAATCTTTGGAGTTGACATCTTAGGTTTCTGGCCACTGTTCGGCTTCTTAACCATTTCTGGGGTTTTATGTACAGATGTTTGGGGTTTAACATTGTTTATTACAGAGAGCTTGTTACTACTACGAGGCAATAAAACGTTTCTGTTTTTAACTTCTGAAGTGGGAAATACTGAGTTAACAACGTTTTTGAGAGCACTTTGTACATGACTATCTTTGTTAGGGTATGTCTGGTTAGATATGAAACTGTCGTTATTTTCTTTATCCTGTTCATTGTGATATGACTTTTTCTCAGATGCGAAAGATTTTATACTGTCCTTTGCTTGAGATTTTACATTGGGGGTAACAAACTCCTCGCTTGTTGAAGTACCATATTTGTATTGTATTTTCGAAACAGGAGAAGGTTTTTTTGTAACAGTTTCACCGAAGGAGTTATCACTTTCATCCCCGGAGGCGAAACTGCAGTCAGGAATATATTCTTGAGAGTGTAGAGGTAACAAATTCGCTAATAATGCAGACATCGGCATCGGTGCGAACTTGACGCTGTTTGACGTAGGTTCCGTGTTCCCACTCATAGTCACAACATATAGTGTTTCAATAAAATAAATACTACAGTAAAATAAACCTTTATTTTTAGTAACTTTCACAAAATACTTCACACATTTTAAAAATACCACTTTCAAAAACAACACAAACCAGAATCCGTTGAATTTGAAAATAAAATAGTGTCAAATTATGTCAGTGTCAAAATCGACTTGACATTTTTATAGTTTTTATTATTTTCGTAATCTTCGCCAATCCTATTCTTCCTTAGATTAGCCTTTCTCATTGTATCGTAGTATTTATATTCTCTTTGATTGTATCGTATTTGGAAACATGGTTGCTCCAGCAGAGTTTTGGAGACTTTACTAGAAGCTTCTATAGAGTTTTGGAAACAACACAAGCACTATTCACCAATGCACGAACACTTACTGGATAAAAATACACCGTTTTTATACATTTACACTTGCATTAACACAAGTTTTGGAAATAATACAATGACGCGACTTGACTTCTTCACGTTGCCGTATTTTTTGAAACTAGGAGTAAGAGCAAAACCGCTCGAGAATTTTGATGATAATAGGAGTCGTGAGGGCAAGGCAAACAACCATAGTAACTCACAGGAATACTAAAACAACTACTACGTTCATACCCAGTTGTAGTTTATAGTCCAAGTGAACTCCAGGATAGTGGCAGAAAATGTAGTACAAGCAACATGAAAAGAAACGTCAGTATATTAGTGCGTTTTTATACACTACTCTATCCCTGCCCTAGCGTATACTCAAGTGACTATTCCCTAATTGTGAGGTAATCATAATATCTAGGATAGCATCGAACAGAATTTTGATTGATTTCCTGGTTTAGATGTAACTAGCACATATCTGGTTTTTGACGAGCGCGTAATTCATCCCTTTTCATCTGCGCGCTAAAATGTATAGCGCTATCATTTTCTCAAATTAGCCTCAATAGGTAAAATAAGTAACCGGATTACTACTTCAATGATTATATTCATGCTATAAAATGTACTACGACAATATTCAACCGTAGACGTCTCGAATGGATACATTAAGTAAACCACAGAGGACATACTTAACTACATAAATTAGATTAAAATACAATATTTACAAGCATTTAAAATAAGGGCCATCGCAGGCGTCGGACGGTCGCGTCGGTGACATAAACAGCGGCATTTAGTCGATGGGTACATAAAAACTACACATTTATGAGGTCAGTAAATTTAAGTCAAGTAAATTTGCGTGAGTAATAGCAAAAGAGGTTACGTCGACTACAACCCCAGTCTGCGGTGGCCTTAAATAATATAAAACGGCTAAGATTCAGTCTCGTCGGCAGTCTTAGTGGGATATCTGCAGTCGGGGGCGCCACACTCGCATTTCATCCACTTCGACTTCACCGACCAGAACTTGTCGCCGTAGTCGAATCTGAAAACAAACAAATGTTACATTACACTAGTAGCGCCCCGCGGTTACACCCGCTATTCTACAACACCCGAATATTTTTCCCGTATAAAAAGTAACCCACGTATTAATCCAGGGTCTAAGCTACATCCACACCAAATTTCATCCAAATCAAACTAAAATATATTACATTTATTATTAAAAATGTTCGCGGTTGACCCAGCTTCACACTGTGCCTTCACAATAGTGTTAAGGTAGGGACATTTCTAAATAGCAAAAGTCAAAGTGACATGTGTCAAAGGGACAGGTGTCAAGCAGTAGTTCTACGGTTATTTTTTTACTAATTTAATACGGGTGGTACCACGGGAAACAAAAGATAATTTCGCATTTATAATATTAGTCTGATAGTAGTAGGTATCTTTAGGACTCGACTAGGTAGCTTTCTACCTACCACAGTCATGTTGAAAACCTGTCGGCAAACGGTGTTTCCGGCAGGCCGGGTCGAGAGCCGGGGCTGCCCCCTCGAGCAGGCGCGAGTACTCACGTGAGCTGCTCCCCGGGGCGTATGTCGCGCGTGGCGAAGAGCGTGACGGTGGGCAGGCGCAGGTCGCGCGTGGCGGTGAAGACGCGCACGGGCGCCAGGTTGGGCGCGCAGCTGTGGTTCACGAACCGCGCCGCGCCGCCGTAGCGGCTCGCGTCCACGCACAGCGGGCTCGACTCGCCGCATTGCTGAGGGGAATGCATAATTATTTCGCGACTTATGGTTTCCCCGTTTTTAAAAACACAAGTCCTAATACAGAAAATGGCAGAATGCACAGAGTGCGATGCCAAGAAAGAAAAAAAAAACTGTCGTTTGTCACCTCACCTCACACGACACGTAAGCCCGATGTTCTTCGAGGATATCGTATTCCGTCTTTAGTAGAAAGTGATCGTTAGAAGAAAAACAAAATACCCGACCGTAAAATGTAGCCTATGACACTCCGAACGTAAAGGAACACACAACCACACTTACATAAACCTCAAAAACATTATCCTCCTTCTTGGGCAGTCGGGTGGGAAGCGGCGTGGTGTGGAATTTGGGTCAACTACGTGTGCAAGCCTGAAGGGACTAGGCGATCACTATCTCCTTCTCTCACGCGTTGCGCGAATGTAGGTATTTATCTCTGGTAGTTAAGCGACCGCTAAGTAGTAGTGTGCAAACATAACTGCGTTTCGGATTGCAGGGGATTGAATTCTAGCATAATTACTGAAATAACTAGATTTAACATCAATCAACAACAAACAACAACAAACAACAACAATAAACAACGACAAACAACGACAAATTTTATAAAGCAGTCACAGAGAACCTATTATATTATAGATACCGCATTACGAGATCTTTGTTCCGACAAAACGAACCAAAGTTGGTGAAAAGCGCGGATTGCGGGGACTGAGACCAAGCGAAACGCTTGGTTATGTCAAAGTTATTCCAAGCCGCGTGTTGAAGCAATGAAAGTGAATTTTTAATGTGTATTTTGATCGAAACGTGGTGCGCTTCGACCGTCCCGAATGCGGATTCTAAAGGAGGTAATCTGTGATCTTTGAAGCCTTTCGATCCTGGGAAAGCTCAAACCTGTTCACTACTTGGAACTTCCGGAGCTGCCTTGAGAGCGGACGCACAGGCGCACATACCTCCAGTAGGTCCGCTTTAACATCGAGCGCGAACATATAGCTATCATCGGGTCTCGTGTCAGCTTGTTGTAGAGGCAGCAGCTCGCCGCAGTAGGTGGCCACCGGGGCCCCCTTCAGCACGGGGGCGCAGGCCCGCAGCCCCCAGCCTCGTGATCCTTCCACGCGGTATACTTCTGCTCGGGTGAACATGGAGCCCTGCGACGAGAGCCGGGACACTACGCTGTTCCCGCATAGTTTCTGTGGGACCATGTTATATTCATTTATAAATGAACTAGTTGCGCCCCGCGGTTCCACCCGCGTGACAAATCAGGAACTGTCACTCTCCAACCCTTAAACTATATCCATGCAAAAAAATCAGGTCGGAATTTCGGACTTAGTGGTTTTACATAAAAGTGTGTCTTCAGCAATGAAAAAATGCGCGAGCGAGACAAGTGTGGACGCGAGTAAGTGCCATGTACACTCAGTGCTTCGTGCGCTCGTACAAGAACCTAAGAGCGAACTAACAGTTCTCCCCTATTCTCTAAAGCTGAGATTCAATCTCGTCTCGAAGAAAATGTCGAATTTCGAGATTTCGTATTCTCAACGCTATCTTTCGAGATATTCATGACGGCTAGCGTACAAGATCCATCGAGTGGTCGGAGGCAATCGAGACGAGAGACAATCGAGATCGACATATCTCCCGAATAGCCGGCTATTCGGGAGATATATTACTTATATATCGTATCGTCGCCAAGTGAAGTAGCGGCAGTCGAGCAGGCACCGACCGGGTTGCAGCCGCAGGTGGCGTTGCACTGGAACAGCATGGGCGGGTCGCGGTAGGGGAAGGCGGGCGCGAGCCGCGCGCCGCGCCACCACGCGCGCACGCCCAGCGACACGCACGCGCACGCGCCCGCGCCCGCGCCCGCGCCCGCCTCCGACCCGCACTCGCCGCCCGCGCACGAACAACCCTGAACACGAGAAACGCACATAATTACCATAGTGGGAGTTTTTTTTTCAAAACTTGTGTTAATATGTAAAAACATTAGATTTTTATCAACAAGTGTTCGTGAACGTGCACGAGTGTTGGTTAATAGCATAATGTCGTCCAACGTGACTTTTAGGGTTGTTTCCAAAACTCAATAGGAACCTTTAGTAAAGTCTCCATCAATTTACTGGAGCATGACTCGGACTTGACCGTGACTTATTTTGCTTGACTTACGCCCGAATACTGAAACGTCACTCAGGTGGCCCACTCAACTGAAAGCTATCTTAATTCTGAAAGGTCATTAAATTTAACTGGTATTCTCAAACGCTACTCAAGAAGTTTAAGACCGTGATCAGTAAAACAGCCCTCAGATTTTCTATAAATGGCAACATTTACTTTAAAAGTGCGTTTCCATTACATTTTTTATTATTTGATTTAACAATTTCGTTCTACGCAGAAATATTTATTAATTAAAATAAAATAATAAATCAATTGGATATATACATTGTTTCAAAATTTTATTTCTGTTGTTTTGTATAAAATTATTATCACTTGTCGATTGTTTTTTAAACTTTGGAAGTTCTTAATACTGTGTTGGCAATTTGTAGTTTAACTATTTTTCAGCGTGATCAAAAACGGAACGTAAAATTTCATAATGTCATGCGCTGAATAAATACGATCCTTGCAGGAAAATAAACAAATCGATTGAAAAATAGTTCATGAAATTTAAAGAAACCTATATCGGACAGATAAAAGATGGAGAAAGAAACCACTAAAAAGAAAAGGGGGTCTAATTACACATCCTTGGAAAAGGAAACTCTAATAGAAATTGTGAAGGGGTAAGAATTTGTTTGTGTTGATAATGTACTGTGTAAATTATAGTATTATAAATAAAAATCTCGTTTTATAAACGTCATTGAAAACAAAGAAACAAATGGTGAAATCATCAGAAAGAAACAAAATGCATGGACTGTAATAACAAAACAATATAATGCAGTTGCAACTAGTGGCCCCAGAACGTGGGTTCAACTGCGGCACCTGTATGAGAATATGAAGCAAAGAACAAAGAAAAGACTATGACTTCAATAGGTATCAATGGTATATCCGTACGTAAGTTCCACAGAACTCATTGGTACGGGCCCGCCCGGGTTCGAACCATCATGGCGGGAAAACATAAGTCGGTTTTTTAACATTTAAAATGTTATAAATAAAGTTTATTTAGCTTCACCCAAGTCGTGGAGTGTACCTGCAAGCTCTGTATGGTGCAGTCGACGGCGATGGGATGCGGCGTGACGTGCGCCGTGACGTACGTGAAGCCGGCCGGCGCCGGCTGCGCGTCCACCTCGTTCACGCACGGGATCGGGAACTGCTCGCGGCCGTTCGAGATGTCACTGGAACGAACATACCTTAATAATCACCTTAATATTGTAAATGCGAAAGTTTGTGCGTAACTATGTAACCCCCGAATACTGAAACGTTCGTTAACTTTGACAACAGTTTAATTCTAATACTGCCTTTATCTGGCACTAAGCAAATGACAAAGGCAGCAATACGCTTAATCTGTCGTCAAAGTTAACAAACGTTTCAGTATCCGGGGGTAAGTCTATTATACCCTGGACACAGATCACACTAGATACCTCATTACGAGATTCGTTGTTCCTACAAAAAGTCACCAAAGTTAGAGGCGCGGGTCGCGGGGAGTGCGACCGAGCGTTCTCATTGGCTATCTCAAGGTTACGCCTACTCGCGCTTAACAATCAACTAATCAGAGTGATTTTCTTACAAATCTATTTAGACTGATGCGTGATACGCTTCGAGCGTCCTGAATGCAGAATCTAGGGTGTGATCTGTGACCCTGGATTAACACTTTATTATCCCGGTACAATTAACAGTTTCTTTAGGATAGCGGGTGAGACCGCGGGGCATTACTACTTTTACTTCTAAGTATATGATAACGTTTCACGAATATACTATTCATCAACAAAATCTACCTTTTGCCACACCAACACACACCAGCTTTGGAAAATAACATAATGACGACACATGATTTCTTCAAGTTCCAAAGATTCGACCAGTTTACCGAGACTCGACTTGGACCGGATCGTGACTTAAATAGCGACTCAAACTTATTTTTATTGCGAAATATTATATTCACTTGAAATAATAAAACTAACTTGACACAGTCCTAATACATTTGTGTGGAGACAAAATTGAAGAAAAAAGCTGTTTCCGTCCTGCTCACGCCCGCTGTCTCGGCAATAAGTGTTATTCGTCCTCACCTGGAGAGCAGTCGGTAGGGTACAATTTTGTCCTGAAGCGCGAGTTTCATCTGCATGTTGAGTGCGATGGCGCTCTGACATGCGCCCGCGCACACGTCCACCGGCAGCTCGCCTGCCGAGTTCTCCACGTCGCTCTGTCACAAATACCACGAATACTTTAATCTATATAAAAAAAAACACACACAGCTGCCCACCCCTGGACACTCTGTGTCGAGGATGCCATGAGACACAAAAGCACTTAGAGCCATAGTTAAATTTAGTAAATTTAACAGTTTTAGTAACAAAAAAAAAAACACGCTTTCTCTATGGCTTTAGGAAGAACTTCATGAACGAAATATTTTCCTGAAGGCCACAAACACTGTCAAGGCCCTGATCCAATGCGCGCAAACTATATTGTATATACCGTAACATTACGAATGAGTTAGCTTGGGTTTGTATTTCAAGTCAAGCAAAAATTGTGACGACCATGTCGCAGAATAAAGTACCAGCGACATCTTACGTCCTTATCAGTACCACAATCGAGTTAAGCATCTCTCTATGTACATTCTGTTTGTTTCTGTTGTGTTACTATTGACATGTAGGACAATATATATATATATAATACAATATAATTTAATTTTGTGTTCTAATTGTAATTGAATTTCTTTTTTGTGAATATGGACCTTTGCAGTCTGAATTAAATGATTTGAATTTGAATTAGCACTCTTAGTATAGTTTCTCTATGGTAATGGTATGATCGAAAAGACGAGACGAGACATACCCTGGCTCCGCGCGCGAGAAGTATGACGACGCACGCGTAGTGTCCCTGTCGCGCGGCAATGTGTCTGAAGAATAAGAAATATAATTACGTGACAACCACGAAAAAAAAAACAAACAAAAATGAACGATGTCTTTGAAAAACTACAGCCGGGACATGACAAAAAAAATGAACTTACAGCGGAGTGTCGGTGTGTTTGTTGGGCTGCGCGGCGGCGGCGGCGGCGGGCGCGTGGTGCAGCAGGAGCTGCAGGCAGGCCGCCGCGCCCGCGAGCGCGCACCAGTGCACCGCCGAGTTGCCCTCGTTGTCCACGCACGTGGCCAGCGCGCCCGCCGACAGCAGCATTCTGTCATACGGACCATACAATAGTCAGAGACAAGCGAACATGTCACCAGCTGTCACGATCTAAGCACGGCGCATGTCGCAGCACGCCTGTAGCAATGCGAGATTACGTACAAGGGAGTTCAGAGCTAGCGTTCGCCAGCTCGATAGTCTGTTATTTGACGTTAGCATAGTGGCTACAGTATGGTCGTTGCTTGGCTAAACCAGTCTTATCTAACGACAGCACGTTTATTACCTGACGACAGCACGCACGTTACCTGATCACAGCACGGTAGTTATCTGACTTATAACTAGCGTGCCGACGACAACGTTGTCGTTACTTGACAACAGCAAAGTCGTTATCTGGCGAGAACGTTGTCGTTACTTGACGACAGCATTGTCTTTACCTGACGACGGCACGCTAGTGACCCGAAGACAGCGGTGTCGTTACCTGACGACAGCGGTCGTTACCTCGCGACGACGGCGCGGAAGTTACCTCACGACAGCGTGGTGGTTGTTCTCCGCCGCCCAGACGAGCGGGGTCCAGCCGCCGTGGTCGCGCGCGTCTACGTCGATCGCCGGCGCGGACAGCAGCGCCTCGCACACTGCGCTCGAGCCGTGCTGCGCTGCCACGTGGAGCGGCGACATATTGTCCGGTTGGTCCTGTACAAAAAAACATCATCTTCAGCCCACATCAGTCCACTGCTGCATCGATCCAGCAATTTCGTGATTCAACCCCTGGAAAATAAGATTAGAAGAAGAAGAAAAAATATATGAACCACTGCTGGGCATTTGTTGCAGTCCATCAAATTGCAGAGATTACATTTAAAACACTCACAGGCAAGTTGACATCAGCGCCAGCCGCTATCAGGTACCGGATAACCTTCAGTAGCTCTTCGTCCTTGGCCCTTTTCTCTTCGCTCTTGGACTCGGTATCTTCTTGGCTCGCTTCTTCCTGGCTGTCCAGGTCCTTGGAGTCTACTCCTGTGTCATCTGGGTTCTTCTCTGGTTTCTGCTTTTTTGGCTTCAGTTCTGATTTGTCCAGCAAAGCTAAGATTGCATAAAAAAAATAGGGTTTAGTATAATTTTCTGCCTGTTATGACCCATTTCTAAACATAGGCCTCTTTTAGTGTGTGTAACCCGCCCAATATAAAACACCACTACAAACTGATTATCATTTAACTATACTCTAGTCTTTATACCTATATATATATATATATAGGTACACTTTCTGTCTATTACGTGTATATTTAATTTCTTATTATGTTTCTTTTGTGTGTCTGTATTTTTTGTTGCGAAATAAATATTTCTGTATACTCTCAAATTCATGTACACAGACAAACAGTTAGTTAAAGAATCTCTGACACAAAAATTCATAATCAGGTGCGGCGTGTGCATGTTGTTGTCTGTAGTTACAAGCAAAAAGTTACATAGTAGTGTGATCATGAGCCGCATGCGCATGTTGTTGTGGGTAGTTACCTAGCAGTGCGATCATGAGCGGCGTGCGCATGTTGTTGTCGGTGTGGTCGAGGTTGGCGCCGGCGCCGTGCAGCGCGTGCAGAGCGCCCACGGCGCCGCACAGCGCCGCGGCGTGGCACAGCGAGCCGCCCTCTTGACACGCGAGACGTTTGTTTATCTTGCATCCGGATACTGAGAAAAAAATAATCATAACGAATGAGGCGTTTTCCAATAAAAAAAAATTATTCTAAAATACTTACTAGATGGCCTAATAGTCCTTTGTCTTTACCTGTCATTGTCAATTCTGTCGAAATATTTTATGTTTATTTTTTAAATCTTAAATTTTGGCTCCACACGTTGTGTATTTAGCCAGTGTCAACTATTGCAATATTTCAAATGAAGTCAAATACGTTACATTACTTGAAATTGTCCAAATACACATGTGGAGCCAAAAAATACGAGAAAAAAAAGGCACACGTACATTTGTTTGTCTTTCATTTCTTGACAGAAAAAGGTCAAGTTACATCTAACGCCATTTTTTTTTTTTTTTGAAAAATCCTCATTGTTTGAAAACTGTCGTTATTTCATGGAGAAAAATGGTCCCAAGTATTCAATTTAGCCGAAGAAGGCCTGGCTGTAATTGCTGAAACCCTTGACAAAAATCTGTTAACATTGAACACTAAAAAGACTAAGTACATAGCTTTCGCCAAAACTTGTGTTTCTCGTCCGCCTGCTTATTTACACCTCAAAATTCACCACTGTTCATCAGTTTCCCAAACTCGACCTTTCTATTGCTCATGTTGCACTATCGATGGCACTAACAGCATCAGATACCTTGGGGTAACGATAGACGAAAACCTGTCATTTAAACAACACATTACTGAATTGTCTTCTCGCACACGCAAGCTGATTCACATAATAAAAAACTTACGTGACTGCGCTCCCTTACCACTCCTAAAGCAAATTTACTGCGCGCTGTGCCAGTCGACAATTCAGTATTGTATCTCAATCTGGGGCGGTGCTGGTAAAACTGTCTTCAAGATCGTTGAAAGAGCACAGCGGGCCCTGATCAAGGTTTTGCTACGGAAACCTTTTCGCTACCCAACAGATTTACTTTATACCGAATTTAGGGTTCTGAGAGTTCGTCAATTATTTATACTCAACGCCGTCTTAAAAACCCATTCCAGCATAAAATCTCGAGAAGACTATGCAGCATTGTTATCTAAGCGAGTGACTAGAGGCAATCTACTGCCACTCCCCCGCACTCGGTCATTATTTGCAAAACGTGCTCCTTCTTACTCACTTCTCTGTACTTATAATAATGTAAGAAAACCTAACTAAATATGCTTTTAAAAAAAAGCTCAAAGACTGGCTCTTAAAACTATCATACGACGATACAGAAGATATTATGCACAGTCTGTACGGAGATTAATAAGGAATATTAAGGCTGAATGTATACCACATTTATTTCAAACTGGCAGAATATCACACTTAGACTCATAAAGCTGTAAAGAACACTAAGTATGTTACTCATAATCATTATAACTTAAACTATCTAAATTTAAACTGCTAACACTTTTTCTTTTTTCCTTTAACTTTATTTTGTAGAATTTAAGTATTATACTCTGTACTTTTTCTGGTAACCTCGCACTCGAGCCCCAAGAAACAGACCTTGTGCCTAGTTTGGGGTTCACCGCTAATCTGTTACTAATATAGTACGGAACCACTAACTGTTAAAATTTGTAACTCTTGTGTATTTAAGCACCTCTGTACTTATTTTTTGGTAAATAAATATTATTATTATTATTATTATTATTAGGCCACTTCAAAACATCCTAATCCTAACTAATATTATAAATTCGAAAGTAACTCTGTCTCTCTGTCTGGGTGTTTATCGCGTTATCACGGCTTAATGGCTGGACGACTCGAGTTGAATTTTTGCATAGATATAGCTTAAGGGTTGGAGACGGACATAGTCGCGGTAACGAAGTCGCGGGTAGCAGCTGGTATTGAATAAATACCGGTTCACTAGTAGTGGTAATAACTCACTGATCTTAGGTATAAGCAGGTCCAAGGTGTCTCCCGCCAGGATGGCGTCGCACAGCTCCTGCGGCGTGCACTTCACCACCTCGGTTGTCTTCGAGCACAGCCGCTTCAGATCTTTGGCAGACGGCAGAAGGTCTTCGGGGATCGCTGGTGTAGGACTGGGGGGCGATGGCGAGGTGGAGAAGCCCAAGTACGCTGGGGTGCTAGATACAAATTTATTTTTAGTATATACAACGAAAAAAAAAACGAAAAAAAAACGTGAATGCGCCCTCAGTGGAAGATTTCAGATCATAGAATCTCTCTGATACAATAACAACATTTAACATAGCATCATTGGGTAATGAGAACAAGATTGAGCGCAGTCCGAAACACACCGACAGCGTCAATGACGCCAACAACGCTAATTATAACAAACGTGTCGCGAAATATTTTTTTATGTCTTGTATTTATCTAAAACAGGCGCTGGACGTTTCGTTTTTGAAAAATATTGTTATAAAAGTTATCTGACCACTGTTCCCTCTGATCCGGTAGGAAGATCCTTTTGTTAGTGCTCTTCATCTCCACCCGGACCTTCCAGCAGTGCAAGTTGACGGGCTGCCAGCGGTACGAGTACACCCCGCAGTGGGGGCAGCCCGGCTTCGCCTTGGAGTCACTGTACGGCAGCCCGCAGTCCAGGTGGAACAGGTGGCCTTCTGAGCACTGGTAGAATATACCCTGCGGAATAATAATACAACGTTGAGAAAAAAAAAGAGAAAAAAAGGGTAATTTCTTTGTCATGTAACCGTCGTGGTCATCACCTCGGGAAGGCTCTGTTTCTATACCTTGTATGGGGTAAACGCACGGGACTTCTTTTTTATGAAGTCGTTCAGGTACCGTGCCGCTGTAGAAAACGGCTCTACAAATATTTACAAGTATTCAGAAATTGTGAAGAATAATCCTAGTGTCATCGAGGACAAACCGGACGCTGGACCCGACACACGCAGTAAGGCCCACGAACGGCCTAGGTTTGGAGAAGGACCGCCCGCGCTACAAGGAGAAAGAGAACCACCGAGCCGGTCTCGCGCCCTCACGCACGCGAGTCGCCGAAGCCGTTCACCTGCGAGCAGTAGAGTCCGCAGGCCGGGCAGCACATGTGGCGCGCCAGCTGGTGCGCGTGCAGCGAGCAGAGCAGCGCGAAGGGCGCGCGCGGGCCGGCGCGGAGCAGCGCGCCGAGCCCGCCGGCCGCGCGCCGCGCGCCGTGCGAGCAGCCCACGCGGACGCCCTCCACCGTCTCGATGGCTTGGCAGAACACCGGCTCTAACACGGACAATAATACGAACATCACCCTCGTAGGTAGGTATTATCGTATATGTAATTTCAAAAGTAAAATACATATAATGTAATTATTCGGTAAGTCAGATTTCGGACATACATAATCTTAACTAATATTTTAATATCTATGCAAATATTCTACTCGAGCCGTTTAGCCGTGATAATGCGACAAACACCCAGGCAGAGACACAGATAGACAGAGACGGAGTTACTTTTGCATTTATAATATTAGTTAGGATTATGTTATAATGATAGCTCCCGCCAATCAACCCTTTTTAAAAAAAACATTCAGATCAAATTTTGTTAAATTGAAAATCGTGCGAGTTTACCAGAAAGTTCAGCAGGATCCGCATAGATGTTGCTGGGGGTATCGCAGTAGCATTGAGCGATTATCGCCGACTTCTCGGTGGGGCACGCGGCCTCCGAGCCCTCCTCGCCGCCTGCAGGGTTGCTACACAGACAATAATTATACCCTTATCAACTTTACTAGAAATCTGTTGATTACCGCCCGCTCGGGGGCAAAGCGTAAAGGATCGCGCGGCTTACGAAATCAGTCTTCGGAAACAATGTAGTGCAATCATAACATTTATGTATTTACCTTCCATCGTCACATTCAGCCTCCAGAGCATCTTCGTCGGAGTGCCTTCTCTTGCGTCTCGTCCGATGGCTCCTGCCAGAACAAAAAAACGTGCATTTTCATTTTCAGAGAGAGTATAACATCTCATGATTAGGCTGCCCTACCTAGAAACATTTTTATGAAACTGTCATAACTAACAGAAGATTCTATTCATCATGAATGATTAAATCATCTATATAATCAATGATCTGTAATGATTTATTGATGATTTTGCACAGCAGGCCTATCCTCTAACTTTGAAACGTTCGTGATTCTGATGCCATCTCGCTCGTACCAATTTAGTCGCACTATGCGCGGTCCCGCTCGCGCAACTCTCGCTATCGCTTTCAGAGTTACGGGATAAGCCTACCGGTTTCATTTACATACGGAGATCGTTTGATGCTTACCTGTCACTGTCGTCTAGGCCCGCCCTGCGTGACGACCGGCGAGGAGGAGCCCTAACCAGAAATGGGTACAGTTAGTTGGACTATAATATAGTCATTTACTTTATAGTACTACACTTCCTCGGAGAGAACCTTATTACTTTTAAAAAAAAATAGGGAGAAAGTAGGTCTCATCACTGTCGTAAAAATATGTAAAAAGAAAAAAATAAAATAAAAAAAAACTATAATGCGCTGAGCGGGCTGAAAAACAATATGAAGACCAATTGTTAGGCTCTGGTGATTCAGCTATCCCTTTCGCACTTTTTATTTTTTTACTCTTAGTGGTGCCAAGCAATTTTTTTTTTATTTAGGGCTGCTTACTTTGCATCATCATCTTGCACAGGAGAGGAGCGGTCACTGTCGTTCATGCCAAATGAGGAGCACAGCCTGGTAGACCGCCGCGGGCGACCCTTGGTCGTAGCCACGGAGCAGAGGAACTCATCATCATCCTCATGTTCAGAGTCCTCATCCGCTTCTAGGAGCTTGCTGATCACCTCCGAGTCATCATCTATCTCTTCTTCGTCTTCTTCTAGAAGTTCCGCTTCGTCTTCATCATCTAGTTCTCTGGGTTAATGAGAAGAATGATTTATATATAAACTTTTTCTTGTAATGCTCCGGAATGTAAAGGGATGTAAGACGATTATTGATGCATGACAAAGGAGATGACACAAATATGATTCTGGTGGCTCAGAAATGGGATACAGAATGCTCTGTACCCGACATACATTGTTGAACTTTTAATTTAATTAATTTATCTCTGCTTTCTTTGTGATCACAGTTTTTAATCAGCTAGATCTTCTGTTACCCTTACTTTGCTCATCAGCCAATTTTCCAATTTAGAGTTACTACTGTAACTCTGAATTGGAAAATACAATAACACTTTATTGACACCACAAGAGTACATAACAATAAAAAAAATACATTAGAGACAGGCATAACAAGGCGGACTTATCGCTAAGAGCGATCTCTTCCAGACAACCCTCAAATGTGTGGACATAGATTATGAGATGGAGTAAGGACGTACACTTTTATAATGGAAAAACTACTGTAGTTTTGACACATTTTGTGTTAATATTAGAGCAATACTTAAATTTACAGATGTACTATTTTTATGCACTATATATTGAAAACTTCGTACATGATGAAGCCTTCAGCCTTACTAAACTCTCAATATCAACATTGTTCTGATATCACAACAAAATAGAAATCATCAAAATCGATCCATCCGTTTTTGAGTTGTAGCAAGACTAACTAACGGCGATTCATTTTTATATACAGGGTTATAAGGAAAGGGTATGCTAAGCCGAAAAGGTCTCATAGTACTCATCATTATGAACAACTTTTACTATGGGACCATCCCTGAAATAGAGAAAAAAATGTCAGCTGTTCCATAGAAAAATGTCAATGACACTTGACAAAATGTATGGAACAGGTGATTTTTTTTTCTCGATTTCAGGGTTGGTCCCATAGTAAAAGTTGTTCATAATCATGGGTACTATGAGCCCCTTTCAGCTTAGCATACCCTTTCCTTATAACCCTGTATAATATTAGATTATGATAAGTATCTAGTGATCACATTTGGCTGTGGTTCCTTGTTCTGACAATACAACATTTTGAAATTTTCTGCAGTGATGGGCAAGAAAAATGAAAGCTCACTCAGAGTATCACCTCACCCGCACAATCACTTATATTGCAGAATCATTGATGGTACCACATATTGCATAAATGTTCACTGGCAACATTAGATAAGATAAAGCAATCTTGCCAAATTCAATTTGAAATTCCTCCTAGTAGGTATTATTAATTATTTGAGTATACTCACTTGCTTTCATCTTCTTCAGGCTCCAGTTCCACATCCTCAGGGTCGATGGCTTTGAGTCCCAGCTTGCATAGGTGCTGCACTTTCATATCAGAGTTCTGACTGTCACTGTCCAGTTCCACCACATCGGGCTGCACTTCCACAACTTTTACTGGTCTTGGTTTCTCTGCTTCAGCAGGTCGGGCAGACCGCCGTGTCCTCACACCTTCATCCGGCGACTTCTCTGTCTGTATCCCGAGACGAGCATTGTTTTGTGACTCCAGCCCCATTCGTAGCTCTTCATTGGCCAGGATTTTAGCAGTAGGTTTGATGCGACGCGAGAGGCGTGTAGGTCCCGGCGTAGCCTCGTTATACAACTTCTCTTTCCTAGCTATAGCACTAGCGAGGATGTTTTCGTCTCGGCTGCGGCGCCGAGTGCGCTTCGGTGCCGTGTGGGAGCTGTCAGACTCGTCGTTTTCGGAAACAGGCTGGCTCTTGTCTTTTTTCGGGGATATTGGAGTGTCACTGTCGCAGACCCAGTCCCACTTACTGCGCGTCCTGCTCGAGCGTCGAGGCGACACCTCCTCGTGCTTCTCTTCAGTCGAAACGATTTTCATATTAGCACTCTTAGTGTTGGACTTCTCGGAGCGGAAAGTGAGTACTATACGCGGCTTTGGTTCTTCCGTGTCACTTTTATCTTTCTTAACGTCACTCACGGTGATCTCCGCGGGGTTGTCACCTTTTTTCTTGGGCGTCGCTTCGTCTTCGTTCATAGTGGCTTCAAGGCCTTCCACTTCTGCCAAGGTCGACTCTCACTATTCTAGTTTTGGAAACCAACTTTGTTGTGACACGATTACTCGCGAGCAGTGATGAATGCGGCACGAGTCGCAATATCACTATGATAAATAGGAGTGCTAAAATTGGAAGGAACTCGAATGAATTGGAAATCGTTTTAAATTTTTTAGGACAGTTTGGTTTACTGAGACTTGATCACCATGGAACATATAGATTATTGTTTTATTTTAGTATGTATTGAAATACTCTGCACGTGAATAATTAAATAGCGCATTTCTAATTATTATTATCAAAACAAACAAAAACAAAATTATTTCTGAGTAGCAATCTAGATCTAGACTACTTTTTTTTCTTTCCTCCTAAGAGGATTTTGGCGTCGCACGCCTTGCATTTGCCAGTGTCAAGTATACTAATAGATTTTCAAGTTTATACATTATTATACATACATTATCAAACAAGTCAAAGTCACAGTCAAAGGCAAGCAAAGCAAGTCACGGTCAAGCCCAAGTCATGCCCCACTTTACATTATCAGCATGTACCAATAGAGCACGACCAGCCCCCTTATTATGGATGTTGTTGATCGTGATTGTGAGTGTGCGTGGGGGGGGGGGCTTATCCCGTAACTCTGAAAACGATAGTGATAGTGCGCGAGCGAGGCCGTGCAACTATTTTTGTACGAGCGGGATGCCTAACGGCTCCTATACATGGCCTGACCGGACATCGTTTGAAAGAGATGGCTATATATAAGTTTCTGGGGGAGCGAAAGGGAGAAGCTATAACCTTAATAGTTTGTTCCCGTGAAATTCAAATCTGGTCGTCCATTTCACACGATGTCAGGTCAGGCCATGTATAGACACCCTTATGCTCTGCAGTGGGCTGAATAAGCTGCCGACGATGATGATGATAGGTATAAACTACAAAATCCTCATTTTTGGCGCATTGCTACCGCATTTGGCAGCACTGACATTCTTTGGCAGTGACGCGCTTGGCTGACGCGTGATTATTCTTTTTTTTTTTTTTTTTCTTTTTCTTCCTAAGAGGATTTTGGCGTCGCACGTCTTATGCATTTGCCAGTGTCAAGTATACATATTTATTCTCAAGTTTAGTTAGATATAATCAAACAAGTCATAGTCACTGTCAAAGTCGAGCAAAGCAAGTCACGGTCAAGTCCTAGTCATGCCCCAGTAAAGTGGTGAAAACTTTACTAGAGCCTTCTATGGAGTTTTGGAAACAACACGAAAATTCACGTTTCACGACATTATACCATTCACCAACACTCGTGCATGTTCACGAACACTTAACGGGTAAAAATTCACAGTTTTTACACATTAACACTCGAAATAACACAAGTAATGGAAAATAATATAATGACGCGACATGATTTCTTCACGTTCCCGCCAAAACTCGTGATACTTCTTTCCTCCAAGCGTGATACCAACAAGGGGAAAAAAAAACCCACGATCAAAGTTTCGCAAGGTTTTTTGGCGGGAACATGAAGAAGTCTTATTTTCCAAAACGTGTTATTTCGAGTGTAAATGTGTAAAAATGTTGGATTGGATTGTCCATTAAGTGTTCTTGAACGTGTAAAAGCGTTGGTGAATAGTATAAGGTGTGAAACGTGACTCTTCGTGTTGTTTCCAAAACTCCATTGAAACCTCTAGTAAGGTCTCCACCGCTTTACTGGGGCATGACGTTGACTTGACCGTGACTTACTTTGCTTGAGTTAGACTATGACTGACACATAATGAGGCATTTTCCAAAAAAATAAAGTAGTTCTAAAATACTTACTAGATGTCATAACAGACCTATCGTTTTACCTGTCATTGTCATTTCTGTCGAAATATTTTATGTTTATTTTTTAAATCGTAAATTTTGGCTCCACACGTTGTGTATTTAGCCAGTGTCAACTATTGTAATATTTCAAATGAAGTCAAATACATAGTTACGTTACTTGAAATTGTTTAAATACACATGTCGAGCCAAAAAACACGAGAAAAAAAAAAGGCACACGTACATTTTTTTGTCTTTCATGTTTTGACAGTGACAGGAAAAACTCAAGGTACATCTAACGCCATCTATTGGGTACTTTTATAAGCAGGTTTTTTTTTTTTTGGAAAACGCCTCATTGTGAAATATTTTACTTCACTTGCAATATTACAATACTTGGCACTGGCTAAATACACAAGGGGTGGAGCCAAAAAGAAGGAAGAAAAAAAAAGTTGCTCAAACACGCCATCGACGCCAGTATTACATACTCTTTGATCGACAAGGCGAGTGACATTTGACACAAAAATAAATTAAAAATAAATTAGTTATTTTAATTTATTTCAGATTTCAGATACAAACGCATAGAAGCATTTTTAATTGCGTAAATCTAATTTCTAGGCTTGTAATTAGTTACTTGGTAAAATGAACGAGTTGTTCTCTAGTCACGAGCATGTATTGCACGGGGGATATTTTCAAGATACCCTGCGAAGACTTCAGGCTCCAAATACCAGCATAGAGGCGCATAATCTTATGTACCCCGTATTTCTACTGTAAGTTGTTAATACTACGACCCTGTTCATTAGATAATTCATACTTGATCATAGAAACGAGTATTGAAATTTATTTTTTTATGTCTTTGCGGTGCCTTTTTATTTCGGATCAGAATGTTTTTTTTTCTCAATATTCTTAAGGTACTGTGGGCTTATCCCGTAACTCTGAAAGCGATAGCGAGAGTTGCGCGAGCGGGACCGCGCATAGTGCGACTACGGTGGTACGAGCGAGATGGCATGCTCTCGCAATCAGAATCACGAACGTTACAAAGTTATAGGATAAGCCCGCTGCTTCGGTTCACTGCTAAAGATTACTGAAGCTATAACCGGTATTATCTAATAAGATATAACTGAAGTTTTTTGTTGCTTACTGGTTTCAACCTAATCATTTTGTGTATTCACTTCCAGTCACGACGATGATGCAACCCAAACTATAGCGAGTATGTCCAATGTGTACCGTTATGGGGTTAATACATTAATCGATGCATTGACTCATCTAGTCAAAAAGGGACTCAAGTCTATACTGATCTTTGGTATCATTGATACTCTTCCTAAGGTAATAAAACCTTTTTAATGGTTCACTTCACACCTTTCAAAAAAAGCAGATCCGCATTTTAATATTATTGTTTTTTTTTTATTTAAAATAAAACTTTTTTTTTAGAGTATGAATTATTTGTTTGAGTAAAGTAAGTCAAATGGTAGCTAAATGTACTCTTTGGCGGCGACAGCCTTTCATGATGGTCGGCTATCGCTTCGCTGTCACCACCTGGTCTGACCTGGAGGCAACGCCCTATTCAGCCCTGTAGATATTTGAATTAAAATATCTACTCCTCCGAGAATCGAACCGAATGTCCTGCTCATAAGGCAGACACACTACCAACTAAGCAAAGAGAGATACAAAACTTGGCTAGTAGAAAGCACTAGAAACAAAAAGAATGCCACAGCCCCATACTAATGTAAAAAGAATGCTACACCCTGAATGCAATGTAATGTTTGTGCCATGTCTTCTTTTATAAGAAAAAAAACTTGACTACAGGATGCCACTGGCTCGAATGCTGATTCACCGAGCAATCCAGTGATAAAAGCAGTACCAAAACTGCGAGAGGCATTTCCAGACTTGCTGATTGCGTGTGATGTATGTCTGTGTCCGTACACATCCCACGGTCATTGTGGAGTACTTAAAGATAATGGGAGCATTGACCACGCTGCGTCCGTGAACAGGATTGCTGAGGTCGCCCTTGCTTATGCGAAAGCTGGTTGGTATACAAAAAAAACTATTTTAGGTACAGAATAAGGCTTCTAAATAACTATTTTTTATTTTACTTTTTTTAATTTCCACGTACCATATATCTTCCAACATTTTTATAATTCATTATATATTTATTTATTTGATTCCATTTTTATAAATTCAATATTTACTTGAAATGTTTAATTACATTATTCTCGTCACTATATAAGTATATCCATTTTTATATATATATATTTTTTTAGTAGAAAAGAGCAAGTTTTTTTTTTATTTTATTCATTTAACCTAACTAATATTATAAATGCGAAAGTAACTGTGTCTCTCGGTCTGGATGTTTGTCGTATTATCACGGCTAAGTGGATCAACCTGAATTTTTGCATAGATATAGCTTAAAAATAGAGTATACCGCCGTCTTGTCCGTACAAAATGCGTAGTCCACCCCTCAATGTTATCCGATTTTGATGTTTTTTTTTATATGCTATCTACACCGCGGAAAACTATACTTCTATGTTTAATTTTTTAAAATTTCGCTTTTCTTCGTTGTTATAGGCACTAAAGTCAAAAAAAAATTGCGTCGATAATACGACGAAGGAAAGTAGTTGTTATTAGAATACCATTTTTTTTTTTTGAATAAACAAAACATCGCCCGCTATTCTACAGTAACGGTACAGCTTTTCGGGATAAAAGTAGCCTATATGTTAATCCAGGATATAAGCTACCTCCATACCATATTTCATCCAAACCCGTTCAGACGTTCCAGAGTTGAACGGGAACAAACACAGTTACACACAAACTTTCGCATTTATAATATTAGTGTGATTCTCTGATGTTAGGAAACTGTGAAATTCCAGGTGCAGATGTCATCGCTCCGTCAGATATGATGGACAACAGAATTAAGGCCATAAAGGATGCCCTCACTGCCAACAAACTGCAAAACAGGGTAACTATAGAAAAAACTATTTATCACTACATTCAAATTGCGTGAGTGTTCATTATAATTATGATAAATTCTGGCCACTATACCGCTCTAACTGCTCTGTGGATACGCTGCTCAGAGCTTTTAGGCTTATCGTCTAACTTTGATACGTTCGTGATTCTGATTGCGAGAGCATGCCATCTCGCTCGTACCAACTTAGTCGCACTATGCGCGGTCCCGCTCGCGCAACTCTCGCTATCACTTTCAGTGTTACGGGATAAGCTCGCTGGATAAACACTTACACACCACATCCAAGGGCGTGTCCGTGGAGCAGTTTGTGTGGTGTAGTGGTTCCTTGTAATAGAGAACACCAGGGCCTGCTAGTTACGCAATTAAAAAAAAAAGCGGGAAAAGGCCGTTTGAAAGACTTTAAAAAAAAAAAAGGAGGGAAAGAATACTTTAACTCAAAAAAAAAACAAAATTCGAATATGTGGAGCTGATCTTTTCATAATGTGCTTTAGTAGCTCCCACTAGAGAACCATAAAATTATAGCTCCCATTCTACCTGGCAATGGGAATGGTGATTACTCCTTCCTTACTACCTATTACACCAAACTTGATCTCATACTTCACACTGTTCAGCCGTCATGATGGGTCTCCAGCACATAACATTTCACTTACACTAAAACGCACGCGCGCACTCACTACACATTCAACAAAAATAGACACCAAACTCACACACACACACAATCTCACGCGTCTCAATCACTTGTGTCATAATCGTTACCTCACATACTTATGGCATAGGAATTTATATTATTTCTGGTTATGGCAAACGAAATAGTTTCTAGTGTTTTATTTTTTTATTGTGAAAATTGTTACTAGTAGTACTTTATTCAGAAAGCTCATTTTGTTATCCACGCTAGAAGGTATTAAACAACTTGGTGGTGTCTAATCGTGTCCCAGGGGATGAATCGCTGTGACCTCAGGATACAGGTATTCCTAGTCTGAGGAACAGAGTTCCTACGCAGGTACATAATTATTAATAGATGCTCTAAAAATTACTTAAGATTACTCAATCTAAATCAATACTATTTTGATGTCTACCCTTAAGAGTATGTACCGCTACACATAGGAATTGATGCAATAAACGTTTTATTATAATTATTACCTTGACTCACAGATAACCATAGAGAAAATCATAGATACAGGGTCATAACGAAAGAGTGTGCTAAGCCGGAAAGGGCTCATTGTACTCATTGTTATGAACAACTTTTACTAAAGGACACACCCCGAAATCGTGTTTTTTTTTTGCTGATTTATTAAAAAATAACAATGTGATTTGATTTGTCAAATCACATGTATGTGTGGAACAGTTGATTTTTTTATCGCGGTTTCAGGGTCGGTCTCATAGTAAAAGTTGTTCAGAATGATGAGTACTATGAGCCATTTCGACGTAGAATACCCTTTCTTCATAACCCTGTAGATACCGCATTATACTGAGATTTCTGTTCCCTCTAAAACTCATCGAAGTTTAAGGAAAACGCGGGTTGCGGAGACTGAGACAAAGCATGCCCATTGGCTATTTATTTTTCAAGAAGTTTTTTTCCAATTTTTTGTGTTTGGCTTCGATCGACTTGTGTATGGAATCTATAGGTGATAGGAATCTATGTTGAAAAAAATTCTTATTTCCAGGTATCAGTGCTGTCGTATTCGTGCAAGTTTGCGTCTTGCATGTACGGTCCGTTCCGCGACACGATGAAGAGTTCCCCCATGGAAGGGGACCGCAAGTGCTACCAGCTGCCGCCGGGGAGCGCCGGCCTGGCCGCTAGGGCGGCTGTACGTAACATACTCCGTACAGTCTTAAATACCCTTAAAGCCTGTCGCGGGCTACGGTTGCGGCTTCGATGGTGACTAGAGGACGCCCAATCACTAGCCTTGTGGCTCAGTGGGTGGAGTTCCTCTTATTGAGCTATAGGTTGTGAGTTCGATTCCCACCGAGGACAAACATTTGTGTGATGAACATGGATGTTTATTCTTTGTCTGGGTGTTTCTATGTATGTATTTACAAAAAAATAAATATAAAGTATTTATGTTTTCTATCAGTTATCTGGTTCCCATAGTACAAGCTTGCTTAGTTTGGGGCTAGATGGCGCTGTGTGAAAAACGTCCACCACCACCACCACTCACAATCATGAGTAATATGAGCCCCTTTCGACTTAGCATACCCTTTCCTCGTAACCCTGTATTACTTATATTTCCAGGCCAGAGACGTGGCCGAGGGCGCCGACTTTCTGATGGTAAAGCCGGGTCTGCCTTACCTTGACATCGTCAGGCAGACCAAGGACCGGTACCCACACCATCCTCTGTTTGTTTATCAGGTAACTTCTAGAATTTGCTAGAACTTTGTATCTAATTTATCAGGTAAAGGCTGCAAGCTAGACTATCCTTAACAATGGTATTTCACTCGATAACATTTTAGCGCCCTTAAAATGCCCCGCAAAAGTCTTTTAAGACAGATTTTATTATAAGCGACTTTCAAATATGAAGGTAAAGATTAAGGTAGAAGAAGGAAGGTGAAGATTAAAGGTTAAGATAGGTCACGTGGTGTGTCGTTGAAGAGGTCTTTTTAAGGTGACAATTTTGAACATATAAAAAAAAAACAATTTTCAAAAATATTTTTCGCATGTCCCCCACATGTTGGGTATCATTGAATAGGTCTTCTAAAATGAAGTTAAAGTTACCTAAACCATTTTTTTATCAGACGTACGTATTTAATCTAAATGACAGATGCAACTCAAACTCCGCGCCAAAATGGAAAACAGTTGTGCCAAACTAGCAACAAAAAAAAAAAAAACAAAAAGAAAGAATTTGGAACCATAAACAAATCACCAACTCCCGATACTTTTTTGACAGAATGTACAAGTTTATAGCTTTGGAAGTTATTCAGGCAGACAGACAGACGGACATGACGAACTTATAAAGGGTTCTATTTAGTACTACGGAACCCTAAAAAAGGATCACAATAACTCATTTATACGGCGAAGTCACGCTTAACCAATAAAAATATTATTCCAAGATGGTTCCAAGACAGTTTCCTTGTTTCTTTCGGATTTTTTTCATACTGTCCCAATAAAAAAAACATGTACTATACAGGATAGTACATGATATGAACAACGTTTACCAGCAACTCGCTTTTTTTTACAATATGCTCCTCTCGGCTTAGTACCAACATCCCGTGTAGACCTGGATGGCGATTTGGTTTGCAAAGTCGAAGTAGTTGGTATCCTAAAAAGTATAAACAATCATCATCATCACCCAGAAGACGTCCACGGCTGAAGAATGGCCTCCCCCTTTAGTGCGTCACTCTAAACGACAATCTGCCATTTGGATCCACTATTTGCTCGCGTCACTCACAATGTCATCGGTCCATCTTATGGGAGACCTACCTACGCTGCGACTTCGGGAACAAACCGGAGTTCCGGTTGAGTATAAACAACGATTAGCCCTAATTATTTTTACCCGACTGCCCAAGAAGGAGGGTTATGTTTTTGGAGTAAATCCTATATTACGTCCTGTAGCCTAAACGGCTTGACCGATTTTGACGAATGAGGTGTCGTTGGATTCCTCTTTATGTTCGGATTGACATCGCCCACACTTTACAGAGTCGCGTATTTTGTTTTCCAGTTAAGAGAGTATTCGAGAGAAAGATATACGCGCGCAGATGAAAATTGATGGCTTGAGCTCGCAGGTCAAAAAAATCTGATAATTGCTAATTACATCTAAACCACGAAATAAATACAAATTCTGTTCTATGCAAACCTAGCTATTATTATTATCTCACTATCAGTGTAATAATCACTTGAATATTCACTAGGGGTTCCGAGCCACAGCGAAAAATGTAAATCGAGGTCTTGTATAATCATGCTACATGCTCTCATGTAATCACGTTTTCCCGCCATGCTTTAAGACAGAACCAAAAACACATATCCCAAAATAAGGTTTTTAATCTACATAGGCTAATGAGGGGCACTAAATAGAAAATTCCCATTTTTATCAAAGTAGGTTTATCAAAGGTTAATAACATTACTCGTTTTGTTTGTTATCAGGTGTCCGGTGAATACGCGATGATATGTAAAAGCGGAGAGGGCGCGGAGCTGGAGACCACGCTCATGGAAACTATGACCTGCTTCAGGAGGGCAGGTTAGTACTCCCATACTAAACCCCGTCCACGTTGGAGCTAAGTCGAGAGGAGATCATAAAATCGTTATGCTCACTATCTGGGACATGGAACAGATCGCTTTTTTTAGAACTTACAAACTTTTGCATTTATAAAACACTGGCTGCACGACGTTGTCTGCGTGGATTTAGAAAAAAAAATGCCTATATCTGTCTCCTTAAGCTATATCTATGCAAAAATTCAGGTCGATCCGTTCAGCCGTTTAGCTGTGACAACGCGAAAGACAGAGAGACAGAGTTACTTTCGCATTTATAATATTAGTTAGGATTAGGATTTATAATATTAGCAAAGAAAACCTATATTAGTTACGATAATATTAGTCATGCAGGACTAGCAGTGCGCCGCGGTTTCTTCCGCTATTCTACAGAAAACGAATATTATTCCAGGATACAAATTTCCCTACGTGTTTATCCAGGGTATAAGCTACCTGCATAGCAAATTTCATCCAAATCCGTTCAGCCGTTACAGAGTTGAACGGGAAGAAACACACATATTTACATACTTACATACTTATACACTTACACACAAACTTTTTTCACACATTTATAATATTAGTGTATAGTGTGATAAATTAGTGTTATAGTGATATGGAAATTTTAATTTATCCTCTATTTTTTCAGGAGCTGACTGCATTATAACTTACTTCACGCCGTTGATTTTAAGCATAATCTCTAGAAACAAGTAATTATCTTTAATAAAATAAACAAACAAGAATCTTGCGAAATTGGTTTGGTTATGTATAAGTTTATCACAATAATTTTAACTTGCATAATAAAATAAAGCTACCTTATAATATCAATATAGCTATGTGGGTTTCAATGTTTTACAATTATAATAATACATTTACATACAGAAAACTAGGCTCAAATAATTTTTAAGGTTCCAATTTGTGTGTATTTAAATGTACTTTGGTTGATTTTGAGAGGTTTACGTTGGCAGGACTTAAAACGGTACAAAGGTTAAAAAAAAAAAAAACTAAAGTGTTGTTGTCTAAGAGCCCTAACACGCCCGACAACCACGGACCGCAGGCCAACGAGAGGAAATAAGAGGAAAACATATTTTCCTCTTGTTTCTTAGACAGGGGACGGCGCCAAACGTTCTAACTTGTCTGGTAGAAAAGGACAGCCATATTTTAATAAGTTTCGTTTCGAGGACTCGGTGCTAGTGTAAAATATATATCTAACAATGTTGGTATTTATGAATTTGTTTTAGTATGGAAATTCTGATACATGTAAGAAAAGTACAGCAATTGTTGTAAAAATTGTTTTAAGGCTGATGAATTGATGTTCCTTGTTAAATATCTTATTTTATGGGTCATTTGGGTTATAAATACAATTGTTTAATTGCATAAATGTGTTTTGCTTTGAACTTATCGTATTACTCCCAATGTTCCACAACTAGGGAAATATTCAAAGCTATAAATAAACGAAAGTAGGTGAATTTATGCGAATATTATGCGCGCCAGTCAAAGTTACTTATTAGATAACTGTCAAAGAAATAAAGATAATTCGTTTATAATAATATGTTGATTTACACCAAGTTAATAAAATGGTTATAGCTATTACTTAGGTAGTTACCTAACAACAATATACATGAAAGTGAACAAATACATTGCCCTCCTTTTTGGGCAGTCGGGTAAAAATTCACTTTAAATGTCTTCAAAGCTTACTCAATAGATCAGGAATATCAAAGAAAAAAAAAACACTATTTTTGGTTGTCATTATTATACATTGGTGTAATAATCTAAGAGCTCATTACCCATTGTTTGAATATTTTATTTGCTCTGCAGATAGGTAGGTATAGACATAAAGCTAATACGTCTTTTAAAATCTAAATTTCATAGTAAGTTTATTTACTAAAAATATTTTCCACATGTAATATTTTTTTAATATGTTTATGTACATTGGATTACACCCACATATTTAATATATTCTCAGTACATATTATATGGTTTCACCGCATTCCATGATGATGAGATTAGAAAAGGGAAAACCTACATAATATTGGAAATAATGCTAAAAATGACTATATCTCAAAACTTACGAAACTTTTGAAACTCAAAAAACCCGCCAGCAAGGCACGTAGTCATCGAGCCACTTACAAACGTGGGCCAATCACAGGCCGCCAAATGGACATATGTGGACCAATTGCGTAAAGCTGACTCAGACGTCATCAAAATTTGGACCAATCATATTGAAACACGCTCGACACTAGCGCTAAATAATAGCGGCGGCGGCGAGCGAAACTTCAGTTATTCAAGAAAAATCGAAGGTGCAAGAACAGAGAATTTTGTGAATTTGTGCTCGTGTCCCATGCAAAGTGCATAGATCGTGTCTGTGATCGATTTATTGGAAGCTAGTTTATCACAAACTCTTAGAGGTAGTTATTAAATATGAATTTACAACGTTACCATTAAATTTTTCTTATAATATTTGCCTCATTGGCATGTAACCTGTCAACCTTTCAATTTTCTTTGTCAAATTTTGTGAAAATTATCAAGTTCCCACTAAAAATTCTTCGTAATTTTTATTCAATAACTGAATAAGAAGATATTTTAATTGTAAAAAACTCAAATTTCGTAAAAAAAAAATGGTTTTGGCCGCCAGCGAATATTCTCGAGGAATCTCGACGTCTGGTGGGCCGGCACGGCGGCCTACATATCCCGCGGCCGTTTCCAGATGCACCGTTATCTTAATACCGCTATAGGTTCTACGACTTTCGCTTTCTAGAATCTAGCATGAAACCGTTCAGTTGCCGCCTGCCGGCATTCGTGTGACGTGTCCCTTCCCTCGAGTTGATTACGTGTCCTTGTAGTAGAGTCGCCAACTGTCGGCAAGTCATCCACTCATCTCCAAACTTCATTTACAACAATAATAGATTGAGTGAAATTTCTTGCTGATGTGGCCGTTTTTTGTTGCAGATAAGTGAAAAAAAAACCAAGATGCGGTGGAGTTTACTAGCTTTAGCGCTGGTGGTCGTGGCGGTTTACGCCGACGAGAAAAAAGAAAAAGACAAGGATATTGGCACTGTTATTGGTATCGATTTGGGAACTACATACTCATGGTGAGTACCTCTATGTTAACACAAGCAGACTATCAGCCTGATGGTAAAGTTATCACGGTAATTAATATCTGTAACATTGGAGGCGGAGACATTGGCCTTATGCTCTTGAGGAGTGATCCATCAGGCAGACAACCTGCTTTCCTTGTTTCTTTTAAAAAAATATTTGCGGTTAGGTCCCTGTACAACCAATTTCTGGTGTGTACAAAACACGAGTTTCTCTTCATCTAGGTATTTTAAATAGAATATTGTGTAGATGTGCTGTGGTGAAGCGCTGGAGTGTTCCAGTGTCACGCAACCTTGACCTAAATAGATGTTTTGTCTACAAATACTTGACAAAATTACAGGCTTGTGAGGTGGCATGATAAAAGCTGCAAATAACGCAGATTTATGTACATAATTTGGGAAAGACATGTCCATGGATCTTATCTACACTTTGAGAGCTGATTACAATTTGATTGAGTATAACAATATTGTTCTTTAAATGACTTTAAGATTTACATTTGTCAGGGGTATCAAAAATTCGAATGATATCTTGGTAAATGTTAACAGAAAAATTATAATTATTATAATTTTTAACTCCATTAACTAAAAAAAGGTCATTGGTCTCTGACCTCACCTCAACAAAGTCACACTCATATAATTTAGAGTTCAAGCATAAAATAGATAAAGTACTTGTACAAGTTCATGATCATTCAAGAATCTCAAGAAAATATAAAATAAAATATTTTCTATATAAAAAAGATTAGTTTAAGTGGGAAAAAGAAAATGTCACTATGAATATAAATATTTACAATTAAATTAATTTTGTTTGTAATACTTTTTTTTTTAAATTAGATTGATTAGAATTAGGGTAATTGAAAAAATATTAATTTATAATGTCAATGTCATTCCTAAAATCAAATAACCTCCCACTAACTGTACCCAGTGCATAAGTGCCCATAACGCTGGCTGCGTTACCACTTTGAATGGCAATGGAAAATAAAATTGAATAAGAACATTCTACAACAATTAGATAATTTTAATCTTATAAATAATGTAGTAGCCGATAACTTTTTCTCTTGGGCTAAAAGCATGTACAAAACACCATTGATATGCATTTTCTTGTGATAAAATATGCATTCTTACACAAATGTGGATGCCAAGAGTTCTTATCATTTTATCAACTAGAGATAAGAGAACCAGGTTCCATTACAAGCTATTAAGGTGGATGACCATATTCAACTACATCATCAATTAAGTATAGAGTTTACCACCGCCTTTTTTTCTACTATACAAAAAGCGTAGTCTGATACCCACCCCTAAATGTTATTAGATTTCGATGATTTTTTTATGTCACTGAAAACTATGCTTCTAAGTTTTTTTTTTTTAAATTTCGCATTATGTTCGTTGTTATAGGCACATAAAGTGACATTTTTTTTGCGTCGAAAATACGTCGGAAGAAATGTAGTTATTAGAATACCATAAACATTTTTTGAAAAAACATAGCGGCATAGATTATAATTTATCTAAACCATTTACATCAAAAACAAAAGATTTTGTTAAAATTTATCGGGTGATATCAGACTACCCTCGAAACGAAAATTTCATTAAAAAGTTTAAAAATTCACTAACTCTATCGCACGCACGTGCAACGCCTCGACAAATTGGAAATTCGAAAGAATCTATGAAAATAATCAACATTGCCTCATGATGATTTCTTTTGTCTACAGTGTGGGAGTTTACAAGAACGGGCGCGTTGAAATCATCGCTAACGACCAGGGTAACCGTATCACTCCATCTTACGTCGCGTTCACCGCTGACGGCGAACGTCTCATCGGTGACGCTGCTAAGAATCAGCTCACCACCAACCCGGAGAACACCGTGTTCGACGCCAAGCGTCTCATCGGTCGCGAGTGGTCAGACGCCACAGTACAACACGACGTCAAGTTCTTCCCATTCAAGGTCATCGAGAAGCAGTCCAAGCCTCATGTACAAGTGCAAACTGCTCAAGGACAAAAGGTGTTCGCTCCGGAAGAAGTCTCTGCCATGGTACTCACCAAAATGAAGGAAACTGCCGAGGCCTATCTTGGTAAGAAGGTGACGCATGCCGTCGTGACGGTTCCCGCTTACTTCAACGACGCTCAGCGTCAGGCCACTAAGGACGCCGGAGCTATCGCCGGCCTCCAAGTCATGAGGATCATCAACGAGCCTACCGCCGCCGCTATTGCCTACGGTTTGGACAAGAAGGACGGAGAGAAGAATGTGCTGGTATTCGACTTGGGCGGCGGTACCTTCGACGTTTCTCTTCTGACCATCGACAATGGAGTGTTTGAAGTAGTCGCTACCAACGGTGACACCCACTTGGGAGGAGAGGACTTCGACCAGAGGGTTATGGAGCACTTCATCAAGCTGTACAAGAAGAAGAAGGGCAAGGACATCAGGAAAGACAACCGCGCCGTCCAGAAACTGCGTCGTGAAGTCGAGAAGGCGAAGCGAGCTCTGTCCTCCAGCCACCAGGTCAAGATCGAAATTGAGTCATTCTTCGAGGGCGAAGACTTCGCCGAGACTCTCACCAGGGCCAAGTTTGAAGAGTTGAACATGGACCTGTTCAGATCTACCCTTAAGCCTGTACAGAAGGTACTCGAAGACGCTGACATGAACAAGAAAGACGTCGATGAAATCGTGCTTGTCGGTGGTTCTACTCGTATTCCTAAGGTTCAACAGCTCGTTAAAGAATTCTTCAATGGCAAGGAGCCTTCTCGAGGCATCAACCCTGACGAGGCTGTAGCATACGGTGCCGCCGTGCAAGCCGGAGTACTTTCTGGAGAACAGGACACAGATGCCATCGTCCTTCTCGACGTGAACCCTCTCACCATGGGTATCGAAACTGTCGGAGGAGTCATGACGAAGCTGATCCCACGTAACACCGTCATCCCCACCAAGAAGTCTCAAATCTTCTCAACCGCCAGCGACAACCAACACACTGTCACCATCCAGGTTTATGAAGGAGAACGTCCCATGACCAAAGACAACCATCTGCTCGGAAAGTTCGATCTGACTGGCATCCCACCTGCGCCTAGAGGCATCCCTCAAATCGAGGTGACTTTCGAAATCGACGCCAACGGTATCCTCCAAGTATCGGCCGAGGACAAGGGAACTGGAAACAGGGAAAAGATCGTCATCACCAACGATCAGAACAGACTGACGCCCGAAGACATCGAGCGGATGATCAAGGACGCTGAAAAGTTCGCTGACGATGATAAGAAGCTGAAGGAGCGCGTCGAGTCCAGAAATGAGCTCGAAAGCTACGCTTACTCACTCAAAAACCAACTCCAGGACAAGGAGAAGCTCGGCTCTAAGGTTGGTATCTTTTATTATTAATCATCAGCAACCTTGTGCCACCTGATTTTTATCCTCTCTGGCACGGCATCTATCCAATTACGATTCTATTACCGCCAGCAGTCCACCTTATTACTATATTAGCTGCGCCCCGCGGTTTCATCCGCGTGAAAAATCCCTTAGGAACCGTACATTTTCCCGGGATAGAAAGTAGCCTACGTCACCCTCCGACACTTAAACTATCCGTACATCTTCCCGGAATAGAAAGTAGCCTACGTCACCCTCCGACACTTAAACTATATCCATGCAGAAATTTAGGTCTATCCGTTGCTATGTTGCTGCGTGACAGGAACAACAAACCAACAAACACACTTTAACATATATAATAGTTGGGATTTCTTTGCAATCTCAATAATGTCTGCAATGAAACTCAACAATTTGTTTCCCTTGTTCACAGCTAAGTGACGACGAAAAGACAAAGATGGAGGAAGCCATCGACGCCACCATCAAATGGCTGGAAGACAACCAGGACACAGAAGCGGAGGAATACAAGAAACAGAAGAAGTCTCTGGAAGACGTCGTTCAACCGATCATCGCCAAGCTGTACCAAGGGCAGGGCGGCGTACCACCGACAGGCGGCGCTGAGGAGGAGGACTTCAAAGACGAGTTGTAAACTAACAGACTGTCAGTGTAATAGCCAAATGTGATCTCCGTCGGCGTCTGCAGAGCGTGCGTCGGGCGGGGCCGCTCGGCGCATGCTCTGACGAGTCTGACTGGGTGCGTTAGCTCGTGTGTGTATATTTATTGCGTGTGTGATGTGGAGTGGTTGGCGCGTGCGGCGGGCGGCGCTGCCGAGTCGATCCGATCGAGCTCCGCCGCGCGGCGAGCGGCTGTTCGAGTGCGAGACTTCGTGTAAATCGATGCATTTTAATTTTAATAAAAACTATAGTGTCGCGTGTGTGCGAGGGCTGCTACCGCGGTCCGGTCTCGGTTCCGTTTCCTTGGAAATAGCCACTCTCACCCACTCTCGAGACTACCTCAGTGTTCTTAAATGTATGTATGTAATTATTTTGAGACTGCAAGATTGTTAGTTAATAATTAGCAGAATAATTAATTATGTAGTTAATGAATTTCAACGGAAGAACGAAGGAGTACATAATAAAACAATTTTCTAAAGAGGTTTATCTTTTTATTTTCCTACTGAAACACCGCTTCCAGTGGACAACAGAATATAAATAGGTACCTAAACTTGGGTAATTAAATAAAGTTAGTCTCCACAAGCGTTGCGCAGTTGGGAGCATATTTCGACATCGAAGGCAGGCGCCGCCATGATCGCCGTCTGGATCTTCACTTGCACTTTGTCTGCAAGAACAGGAACATCATTAACTGGTTGGGAACGTTTATACAGGTACAATTTTTAGACGACTTATTTTTCAGAAGTAGGTTAATTTTTACCCAAGTTCTCTGAAAAATATGCACGTTGTCCAATACAATCTTAAGGCGAGGTCCAATCGCAAAACGACAAAAAGTAGCATTTTTCAGCGCTTTGTTCGAAGTGACGAGATTACTTAATCAGGTGCAAAAAATACTGCAGATAGAAAATAAAACTGAAATTACGTTTAACCGAATAAAATTTTGAAAATCTGTCTTAAAAAATAAAAAATCGCAAAATGACCCCCTGAAAAACCCTTCTGAAATCAAATTCTCTGAATTTTCAGCGGTAACTACAAACTTTCTTTTACAAATTAATTATTGAGGCTACTGGTTTATACGGCGAAACATGTAGTTTTTTTATTTGATTAGTATATTTCCGATAATCGGCGAAAAAGCAATGAAAAACTACAATTTACCGTTTTCTGATCAAGTATGATATGCGATTTTCAACTTTAAACCTTAGAACTTTGAACGGGACAATACTCATTTCAAATCACGATCAGTCTTTGCCTTAAAGCAAAGTATCTTTTTTACAGAAATATTAAATGCGCTGTCACATGACTGTCATAGGAATCAGGATCATAATGGAATCATAACACTGATGTCTAATACTAGTACGCTAATTTATATGTATTACGCATGATACAGCTTTATGGTATTACGCCGGTGGGAAAGGGAAAAGCCACAGAAGCAAAAAATCTTTTGAGCAAGCTTAGTTGAGGTTTTGATTAGATATAGGTACCGCTAGTTAGACAACACATACCAAACGGGTCCAGCGCATTGACCTCCACAGCGGTAATGCCGGCGGCGGCCCTCAACTCTGCCAAAGCTTCAGAGTAGTAAAAATCCAGCTGGAAATATGACAGTTTTTCAATATAAAGCGTACCCAAAGACATGCAATCTTAGTGCAGGCGATGGAACTTCAAAGGGGCCTTACATTCGCAAATGCGATCGCGAGAGCTATTGCTGTCACTATTATCAATTCTATGCATGTTCTATGATACAGCAGCTGAAACAGGTACACATGGAAACGGTTGTGTCTCCTTCGTGAAATCATGCCCAAAAACTAGGAAGTCTGCCGTACCAATATGCCCCAATGCGTGGTAGGGCAAACTAGAATGTTTAAATGCCCTAAACAAGAATTCATATAGTTTCACATATACACAATCAAGTCGCGTAGATATTTTTGAATTATATATGATCAAGTTAGCTTTTAGGTCATTGTTCTGTTAGATACGACAGTTACGTACGCAAAGGTAGAAGTTTTGACAAGACGCGCTACCTGCCGAGCCTCCGTTATTCCGTTACTCTAGTCAGCAACGGGTCATCAACCGTTTGTCTATTTGGGTTATCAAGGTGCGAATACTTGCGGCCTAGTTATTTAAATAATTAGCACCAGCCTGCTTGAAAATTTGGCAAAACATGCGTCACCTATTCATACACCGTTGAATACTTGAGAAAGACTGTGTAACTTAAATTGTGCCTCCTAATTTTGGAAATTTGGATGTTTACCTACCTGTCAAGACTAACTTATTATTATTAGTTATTCTGTAGTACAGCGAGCGCAGATTAGCTCGAGATCTTTCTCGAATCTTCAAATTAATGTTCGAAACTGAAACTTTGTCGAACCTCAATGACTGCAAATGCAAAGGTGCTTGATAGGATACGCACGCGCCTGGCAGCGTTGGAAGGCTGCCGTGAACTGAGTCGAAGATCTCAGACCCCACCAACCCCAGCCTCATAATAAGCCACCCAACAAAATCCTTACAACGTAACCTACTTTATTGAATTAGCATGTGGTAAAGCTAGATTTTTAAGTCGGATGGTGTGGACTAGCCGATGCATCAGACAGCAGCCGCTCCACGCACGACACCATATCCGCGTTCAGGATGCAATACTATGACTTCCTATAAGTTATACTGGGTAGGTTGGTATACCTCTAAGTCGAGCTCCTTGATGTTAATCTCCGGTTGCGGCAGCACTCGCGGAGTGGAGTCGAGCGGCGCGGGCTTGCCGGTACACCAGTCCACGCCGAATGACAACAGCCGCGCCTTGCATGTCTCAATGTCCGCGTTCAGGAATATTATACTGCAAGCGTTAATCGTGTTGTCAAGAGAAGAGAGAATAACCATGTTACTAAGAGGTCCCCTATACATTATAAGTTAGCCGGTAGAAGCGAGAGAGGCGATCGAAACATGTGTATAGATATAATATGAACTATGAAAATAGGCAAATAGTAAATGTCGAGATGACGGCTGACAGAGTGAAGTCAAGAAAGAAGATGTGCTGTGCCGACCCCGTCTAGTGGGATAAGGGCAGGAATACGATGACGAAGCGTGAAGAATGATGGTAATGCGTACAAAATACCAGTTTATACATCCAGAAAAAGTTCCAACCGAAGACGCGCTCCTGACTGAAGAATTTGCGGCAAATTGTTATTAGTGGTAGGCATTCAATATTACTGCTCTAAGAAACGCGGCCGGCGCCGGTGGCTGTCAATGATAACTTCACCAAGCATGGGCATCACTATCTGCTACTCTATTTATGAAGATTATAACTAAGTATGAGTAAGTACAAATAAGTAAAACCTATGTAAGTACGTAATGCAAGTAACGGCTAGATATACTAATAAGTAGTATATCTCCATGCAACCATGCTTCAGTTTGTTGTGTGAACAAACGTCTCTAATTTTCTATAAATGTAGATAATTAGAAAATGACGTTTTGTACCCAGTCTTACCTTAGAAACGTGCGTACATGCGTACTCGTATGTATAATATAGATAGGTTACGAAGAAGCGCTTTCTCTTATGCTTTCAGTTTCACTTGAACTTACTTCTAAGAGTAGAGTAGGTACAAGATCTAGTCTATAGATTGCTCCAGTTAAAATTACTTTCTAAATGAAAGTGGTTTCACAAACCGATTGTTAAATTCAAATCGCAAGATGAACAAAAGCCATTGCTCAAATTAGCTTTTTAGATAGAAGACTGCGCGTCTAATGCCGATTGATCACAATATGTATTGTTGCTCTGCTTACCGATTGGGTGGAGTACTCATAGTGTCTAGGGCTTCGAAGTCGGTGCCACAGGTTGGGAAACCAGTCATCACCCAGCCGTTGTCTATGCAATCCTAGAAATGGATAATAAAGTCCGTATTTATGAAAGTTTGTCACTTTGATTGTTTAATTGTTATTCAATTTTGCCACCACGTCTCACTTATTTTCTACGGTAGATACACAATCCTACGTCGATTACATAATACATAAGACAATTCGAGTCGTGACTATCCGTGGAGTACAAGAAGAGAGGCACTAGCACTTGGCTATTACGAGCTGATAATGATGATGACAAAGTCCTCAGTCAAGATATCTGATATTGGAAATAAGAAATAGATCTGAAAATTTACCCACCAAGTGCCTACCAATTATCAGATGAGTGGTATCATCGTATTTTATGAACAAAACTGTCATACTTAGGTACATATACTTAGCCTCTCCAAATAATGTGGCCATCTCGATACTAAGTCGCGGTTCGGACTTTTTGATAAAGGAAGGCTTTGCTTGCCTTCTGTTTCAGTCGGTGTCTGACTATTTCAGTCCTAATCTGAGCGCTTGGTCCAAAGCTCCGCAGCTTTTCTCCGATCTCATTTTTCTTTCCCCTCGCCTCGTTCAGCATCTCTTCAAAGTGCACTGCAGATTAGAAACGTCGTGATCTAGTAAATGGCTTATTACTAAACTGTTCAATATATCAAGACTTATCATATGGAAGTACTAAACTTTAGTACTGTGACTTCACTCTACTCAGGCTTGTGATAGGGCAAGTTTTGTGACCTAGGCAAACAATCTACTATTTTCTCACAATTAATAATAATGGTGGTTATTTAGTACCTAGGGTTATAGTATTTAATACTATAACCTTCGGTACTAATAACCACCTTAGTATTAAATACTATAACCCTAGGTATATTAATAACCAATAATAGTGAGAAAATAGTAGATTGTTTGCCTAGGGAGCAAACTAACTTAAAAAAAACTTTAGTGTTTCGTAAGCGTGTGTTGCGAAAGTGACCATTACACCGGGAGTTTAACGATGTTGCGAAATTACTATCTTACGGTAAACCAATCCGAAATGCTTCGCGCAAGCCCTGGCTTGGCTCCTGCGGCCGGAGCCGCGCGCGCCGAGCAGCAGCACGCGGTAGATGCCGGGCGCGCCCACTACGTGGTGCCCTTGCATCGGCCCCTGCTGCCCGGCCGCGCACGCGCGCACCGCGTTGAAACATTTGCTAGTTATCTTGTCAAGATCGTCATCGGGATTAATGTGGACTTCCTACAGAAGGAAAATCAGCGCCAACAAAGAAAACTTTAATAATTGGATACTGATAAGCAATAACATGTCAACAAAAAAAAAAAAAATGTTAATGATACAGAACGCTTCTTTGGCTGACAAAGAAGCGTTCTGTATCATTAACATTTTTTTTTTGTTGTTTGACATGTTATTGCTTATCAGTATCCAATTGTTCGGTTTTTAGAGAAGACAGGCAAAAGAAACATTTTGAACCTGAATTAATATTAATGGCAATAGATATAAATTCCATTTAATAGTGCCTGAATTAAATGTGTAAATGCGAGGTAAGTTGATAATTGTTCCCAAACACGTCTTACGCAGCTAACGCTTTACACAAGTTTATATTTATCCTCGGTACAATATATAAAGGTATTAACCCAAGACGGATTTATCCTTACCTTCAAAGTGGCGTTGTAAGCATACTTCAGCCCCTCAAAATCCTGCTGAAAGAAGTTCCTGTCAGGTGTTCGATAGTTGGGAGCTTGCGGCGCCACTGCTGGCGTCGGAATCAATGCAAGGGTGACTGTGGGCAGCACGCCGTCTTGCTGCAAGTTGCGGGCCTCGCGGAGGGTGCAAGGGTGGTCTGACCATGTTTGAACAGGGACGTTTTACCACATTCTGCTTTTGGCTAGGATAGAGCACGCTCACAGATCACACCCTAGATTCTGCATTCAGGACGCTCGAAGCTCACCACACATCAGTCTAAATACACTTATAAGAAATTACTCTGATTGGTTGATTGTTAAGCACGAGTAGGCTTAACCTTGAGATGGCCAATGAGAACGCTTAGTCGCACTCCCCGCGACCCGCGCCTTCCTCAAACTTTGCTGACTTTTTGTAGGAACAACGAATCTCGTAATGCGGTATCTAGTGTGATCTGTGAGCACGCTTTACGAAAAGCAGCCTATTTTCTTTAGCCTAGAGTCTAGACTGTAGATAGACTAGTGATCGAGATAATGACTTTTGTTAGGCTTGGGTATCTGATCTAAGCTTTGTGCTTAGATACCCAAACCTGACAAAAGTAAGACGAGGAGGAATTGTTGGCTGGGAATATTGTGCGTGCAGTTAGCCTGCTCGACAGGGATGGCCAATATTATATTACAATGGGTCTCTTTACATCTAGGTTTTTTTTTTAGTGTAGGTGATCGATTCATATTCTGAACACTATAAAAAAGTAAAGAGCAATTCAGTTTTTCATTTTGCTCAAATAATTTATTAGGCGAATTTTTAGCGCTTATTGAACCGGGACAGCAAGAACCGATAACCGATGGGGTAGAACGGTTCTTCAGTGACGACCACAAATCGGAAGAGGCAGCGTAGGTAGGCCTCCTACTATGTGGTCCGAGGACATTGTGAAAGTCGCGGGCAACCGCTGGAGCTGTAACCGCTGTCCTTTGTTCAGCGGTGAACTTCTTCCGGCTGATGATGATGATGAACCGGTAAAGTCAATATTGGTTAGGGTGATGAATCTTTGAACCTTATAAATTATATATATAGAGCGTAAGTGGTGCCATAGTGTGTAGCTATTGCTATTTCCTGTTAGGTACAATAACTAAAATGTCTGAGCTTGACTCCTATTGAGTGGGGTGCTGAATGAAAGAAGTTGGAAGAAGATGTGTGGGCTTTACTCAAGCGCCAGCACAGAAGGTCGCTGAATTGTTTTGCATGATACCACAGAATAAAAATAATCGTACAAGATGATACTAGAATATGTGATATTGGTTCGCGCATGAATTACTGCATGTGATGTAGGCTACGCACAGCTCAACATAAGTGATCGGCACAGTACCAAACATAAGCCATCCAGCTTGAGGCACGGGTTCTCGAATGGTCATCGTTTTTGTAATCTCCGACATCAGTACCGGTGAGACACAACCCGGCACGTAATCATCATGCTGCGCGTGATAAAATCCAAACTTCACATCCTTGAAAACACTGACCTAGCAGAATCTCGTGTCTGAAAGAGGAAAATTCTAAATACCTACCTTCTCGTATCTGTCCATCACACATCGGCGCGTGATCACGAAGAAGCCTATATCTTTTATCATTTGCTTTACCAGCCCGTTCACGTCTGCGGAATTTCATAAGGGAATAATTAAGATACTGAAGGGTTATTAAAGTACAAAAATAGGGAATAAGCTTGTGGTGGATAGAACAATATTCCTAGCATTATTATTATGAGCCTGTCATGTCCCAATGCTGGGAAAAGGCCTTCCTACTCTCTTTTCGTTAATAGTTTGTACCATATTATACGATATATATATATAGGTATATGACTAGGTATATAATATTTCCCATACTGGAGTAGGTAAGTTTTAATAAAATCTAACCACGAACTGGAAGACGCAGAGCAGGCATCCCTACAAGGTGGTCCGACAATATTGTGAAAGTCGCGGGCAGCCGGTGGATGCAAGTGGCAAGTTGTCGGTCGGTGTGGCGGTATTCCGGCTGATTATGATGATGATGATGAGTTAGGTACACTAAATAGCCATGATCACCTAAGTGGAGTTCAGGCGATACGAGCAATATAACCCTGTCTGCGTCCTTCGAGCAGTGCAGGTGGCGGCCGAGGAACACCTTCATGTGCTTCAGGTGGTCTTTTGGTAGGTTCACCACGAGGTCTCGCACCATGTCCTGAAATCACTACACCTTACAGGCTTACACTTCCATAAATATCTTGGCACCTAAATGCGGAAGCATTATATTTTTATTTATTTTTAAACACATCCGAAATTATCAATTAATATTGTTAAAAGGCAAAACAAAATACCCGACTGCAAAATGTAGTCTATGTCACTCTGGATCTGATACAGACATTGAGCGTGTCAGGCACGTTCTGTACATAACTCAACACTGGTAGCAAGTGATTCTTAGTTAGAATCGAGATATACCTTAAAGACTGTGAGAATACCAAAGAGAATACCTTAAAGAGTTTATAAACACGATATTTTTCGAGGTAGGGTATGAATTTTTCAGGCATTTCTAGAGGTCTCTTTGTGGCATCAGTTTCCGTCATATTTCTAAAGTTATCACACGCGCGTGGCACCCAGATAAATAACAAAAACTTATTTACTGTTTTTGTTTGATAAATGTTGAAGCAATTCAAATGAAGTTTGAATCATAGGTAAGTACATAGATAAGAATGTATGGGTAAGTAAGAGCAAAGAGAATATACTACGAGTATACTGCTAAGAGATTGTCGTTTAAAGTAGGTTTGAATAATGGATTATGTTTCGTCCATGGTTTGAATAAAATAAAAGTACAGCATAGGCATAGATAAACATGTAAATATATAAGAGTTTGTATTACAATCAGGGATATAAGGGGGCTGCTCCTTAGAGCAACACAGGCCTCCGGCCGCCGTTCGGGCCGGTACCGAGTTGCTCAATAGGGCTGCCCCTCTTACTATGGATGTTCCTTTGCTTATATGTATACCTGATGCTCCTGATTCTGATAGTGACCGTGCGCGAGCGAGAGCTTCCATGGTGCTGCGAATAAGTTGCTACGAGTGGCATGCGATTACAATCAGAATCACGAATGTACATAGAGCAGCAGTTCTGTAAACCAGCGCTGGTTTACAGAACTGCTGCTATGGTTTGAATAAAAATTAGTAACAAGAGTTTTAGCGGGAGCGTGAAGAAGTCACGTCGCGTCATTGTATTATTTACCAAAACGTATTTTAAAAAACGTATTAAAGTATAAAAAAACGGTGGATATTTATCTTTGACATGGGAAAGAACACAAGATTTTTATTAAAAGTGTTCGTGAACATTTTTTATTGAAAGTGTTTGTGAACGTGCACGAGTTTTGGTTAGATTTTTTTTTAACTTCTAGATTGGTATAATTAAACGTGTCAAAAACGTAACTTTTCGTGTTGTTTTAAAAATTCCATAGAAAACTTTAGTAAAGTCTCCACCACTTTACTGGGGCATGACTTGGACTTGACCATGCTTACTTTGCTTGACTTAGAGCATGACTTCTTTTTGTTGGGAAATATTGTGGTTCACTTGAAATATTACAACATTTGACACTGGCTAAATACACAACGTGTGGAGCCAAAACAGAAGAGAAAAAAAATAACATAATATAGTGTCAATGTCAAAGTCACCCAAAGAGAATATAAAAAAGTCATCCGTCACGAATTCACGAATGATAGGTTATGTTGTGGCATGCCCATAAAAATATTCTTTGGGCATGCCTATATACAAATCAAAACAAACATTAAGTTCTCCGATTTTATTTCTGATACAATGAAACTAGTCGAATGCGGTTTCAAGTTATGACGATATCCAGTTAACGGGGTCAGATGTGGTAACGATTTATTGATAAAGGGTGAGTGGCTAAAAGCACCACCATGTGATTGGACAGCGCGTCTCGCGTGTCTGGGTTTTGTTTTTTGCGAAATTACGACATAATTTCATTTCTCGAGATCGCCCAGTCGGCGTGTACGTATAGCAAGCTGATGAATAGCATCGGCTTGCATCACTTTGGTGTAGTGCGTAGAGCAGTTGTTAGGATGTCTTCCACCAATTCGAGTTATGAGGTAAGATTTCAATAAAAAAAATTAACACTGACATACTTTTAATAATAAGTTACTTTTTAATTTGTAGAAACAATTGTTTCTAGCTTTTTCATTTCGAATGTCAAGTGTGGACAGGACAAACGACACCATGCAAGCCATTAGTCGTCCACCTCTCTCTCCAACATTATGCATAATTCATAAAATTTATTGTAAAATGTAAAACTATATAATTTGCATGTTAATTATCCACTTATTTTATTACTTAATTACTGGTTTATTTATTCTTTTCCACTGTATCTTTAGAAGGTTTTTTTCACAGTACCGAGTAATTGTGGAAATAATCTTGTGTAATCTCTCTCACTGATCACTTTATCAAAGTTACTTTAAATGGTGTTACTTATACAAATAATTTATTTTACTAGTGGAGTAATCTTTCAGAATAATTTTAGTTAAGTATATCATAAATATTGTTGGTCAAGCATGGACAGGATAGGCACAGGACCGGGATGAGTACAGGAAAAACACAGGTCTGCATTCAGCAGATTACGGGCTGAAAATGGTGATGTCATAAATCCATTATTCAATTTAGAATGAATAATGTTTTGTTCACTTGTCAGGGAAATAAAATCTTCTCAATATGCAGTTAACTAATTGTTTAACATCTTTTGTTTATAATTTTGCACTTTAATGTATTTTTCTTTTAGTATGAAAGTTTGTTATCTGTAAAATAATATTGAATACTAATTTGTTACAGGATGCCATACGCAAGTTGAATTCCCTACAGTCAAACAAGTCTACGATAGAACAGATAAGGCAGGGCCTCAAAACAGGGCAAGTGAGTACAGCACTGCGGTTTTGCCTGTAATATTTGTATTTTATATACAGACTGATGTTATATAATTATCTCATTATTATTATTATTTCACGTATTTATTTTCTTTTTTAGATTTAGGTTTTTTACAATACTAATATAAAAACGTAAATGTTATAAAAAACCTAATATTATTATTTTTACTAACATTATCTACCATAGACCAATTGCCCAATATTTTGGTCTATGTTAGGTACTAACTGCACACCTGCAATTTTCTGATCCTACATGATCGTAGTTGTATTACCCTATCTATCTCTATCTATCTATCTATTTACTCTATCCAGGATACAAATAAATCGATGTCCTTCCTCACAATGCTCACTATTACCTTGCAAATGTTATTACAAACCATCCGGCTGCAGCATACAAAACATTTTTTTATTTATTGAATTTACGGGAACAGGAACTGTAAAGACCACTTTTGAAATACTAATGAATTTACCTATTTTTTTTTATAATTACTAACATGTCTATAAGGAAAATAAACATAAAACGTTTAATGAGCATCACTGCCAATAATATTTAATGAACGGGCTCAAAGGTCAGAGAACTGGTTAGTTTATTTAACTTTATAGTTGTGTAAGATGGCATTGAATGTATCTATTTTTAAAGAACACGGAAGTGCAATAATTTTTCAATCTTTTGGTATTCATTTTGGGCTGTACTTTGTAACATACATGTGATTTGAACTAAGTTGAATAACTGAATCGATTTTAGTCCTGAAATTTTAAAATTTTAGTTACGATTGGCTTAGCTGAATAGCGAAGTAGCATTTGGCAGAACTAAACTAATTTTAGTCAGTTTTAAGGTAGTTCATGTCAGTTCGAATTGCCGCCAATAACATGTTTAATTATCTATGTGTGTAGCATTGCATTAAATTGACAACTGAAAAGATAATGTTTGATGGCCTTGAGTAACTTTAGAGCTGTCTTCAACTTCTCTAAAGAAGGAATGTTTGTTCTGGTAAAGCGAGCGTGTAATTTATTTCATAATACCTAAAACACAAATACATATTACATACTGTCTCGTAAACAGGTACCAAATTTATTGCAAGTTAAAATAAGTCAATAAATCTGGCCATCAGTATCAATATTTAATTCTTATTCCTGGCATATTTAAGGCTTATCTAGGGCCTCGCTACATTACCTGACCTGACATAGTGTGAAAGGGACAGCTAGACATGATTTCACGGGAGCAAAAGAAACAAGCTACTAAGGCTATAGCTTCTCCCTTTTGCTCCCCATAAACTCATATATAGCCATCTCTTTCACACAATGTCAGGTCAGGTCATGTATAGCCACTTTTAGGATCCTCTGCAAGCACTTGCTAAGATTAACGACTCATTACTGAACATTATTTTATTTGTAATTTATTAGAAATGCACAAACATAGAGGACATGGAGAACTACTTGCAGCGGGTCGGGATCCCGCTCTCCAAACTGGACGAGCTGTCTGTGATACACGTGGCCGGAACTAAAGGGAAGGTTAGTTTATTCAATCTGCTAACTGCTGAGCGAAGTTATGATATCGTGCTCATCTTCTAAGCATCAGACTTGACGCATGACGCATACATGTCGCACGAATAATGAGTGATGTTGATAATTATTTAATTCACAGGGACTGTGATATGGCTAGCAGGCGTGTTATGGCTGGCAGGCGGCCGGCGCCGGCGGACTATAAACAACACGATTTGCGATGTACCTCAAATCCCAAATGTAATGACGTAATGATGTGTGTAATGTGATGTGTATGTTTGTATTGTGTATGTATGATTTGTACCGACCTGTTAATTTTGTAACTAAACTAATGATAAGGCCCCTGGTCATGTAATAGAGGTCTGTTACAAGACCAGGGCCCGTACCGTAAGGTGCTTATTGCGATGATTGTTAGGTTCAGCCGACGACGCTGCGCGACCATGAACCGTATCCCCTCGCGATAAGGTGTACAGTCACGAAGCGTTATCGGCTGAACCTAAAATTCATCGTAATAAGCACCTCACGGTACGGGCCCTGGGGCCTTATCTATCATGTATCTCTTGGTGGCTATGTGATCATGTAACTATGGTTATCGCGTGCCGTTCCACTCGCACTGAGCGAGCGAGCGTGATAGCAAACGAAGACCATCGCCACCAGAGATACATGATAAGGCCCCTGATCTGATATCTAACTAGAAACTACTTTCATGGGAGCAAAAGGAACAAACTAAGTTACCTTATTAGTTTGTTTCTTTAACTACAGTGAAATTCAAGTCTAGCTATCTCTTTCGCAGTAATCAAATCATGTGTGTGTGTAGAGGCTATACCAGGTCGTTCACTCATTCAGGGTTCAACGAGCGCGATGTGCGAGTCGATCCTGCGCCGGCACGGGTTCCGCACGGGGTTCTATTCGTCCCCGCACCTGGTGGCGGCGCGCGAGCGGATCCGCCTCGAGGGGCGGCCGCTGTCGCGCGAACTGTTCGCGGAACAACTGCACCACGTGTACGGCCTGCTGTGGGATTCGCAGGTACTTCACTCATCTGTTCACTCTGTTCACTCGTTCAATGGGCGGTGATGGAATGAAGGAACTTGGAATACAGCGGGTTCATCTGTTATATACACCCATAGATCATTCGTTAGCTTCCGCATTCAGGACGATCGAAGTGCACCACGCACTGGTCAGTCAGAATACGTCCACTGCTGAACAAAGGCTCCACGTTTGGCGTGCGGGTTGGGGATCGAAGATAGGTTACCATTTACTAAGAGGACGCTGCTGCCCATCCTCCGGTGGTTCTAGTCGCAGTTTCAGAACATACCCGGGTCCCACGAACAGGACAAACGGACAGTAACTGTCTCCCAATCGCTGCCTCGACAGCGCTGGCGCAGCGTTACCCAAGCCCATGCCCACGTCTAAACAGTGACTTAAGTCTAAAGTGATTGTCACCAATAACTGTATCACAGCTACTATCCGTGTGTAAATTCAGCTTATTAGCCGCTTTGAAGCGCGCAAATCGACATTTTGTTTTGAGTTAAATAATTAGGCAATATAATCGACACCACTTCTCATACTTAGCCAACTGTTTCACCCGACTGCCCAAGAAGGAGGGTAATGTTTTGTGGTGTATTTAAGTATATAAGTATGTCTATATGTTTCTTTATAGTACCTCCTGTAGCCTAAACAGCTTGACCGATTTTGACGAGTGAGGTGTCGTCGGATTCCTATTTACGTACGGAGTGTCATAAGCTACATTTTGCAGTCGGGTATTTTGTTTTCCTTTTAATAATATTACTTGTTTAGTTTGAAGTAGTTTGGTCTTTTACTGTACGCTGCCTCAACGAACAAATTGTTTGTCAAATGTTACGTGTTTGTCAAATTATTTGATCGTACGCGGCTTTGCTTGACGCGTTTGTCAAACAAACTATGTATTTGAGAGAAAATTTGATTGGCTGCCTGTTTGTTCGCGGTGTAAACTGCATCAAAACTGACGACTTGTTCATGTTTCATGAAAACGTACAAACAAAACGTAAAATTCGTCAAACTTGTTTGTCCGTTTACCGGTGCCTTTACGTAAAGCAATGGTGCGGTTTCTTTAAAGTACGGATATTCAGTGCAGAGGTATTTGCAGGAGTTCGAGGGTGACATGCCGAAGTATTTCGCGTTCCTGACCGTGCTGGCCTTCCACGTGTTCCTGCGGCAGCGCGTCGACGTGGCCGTGGTCGAGGTCGGCATCGGCGGCGTCGTCGACTACACCAACGTGTTAAGGTGACGATCACAATTTATTCAGGCAGTTTTGAGGCCGTCAGCCGCATTCACAGTTGTCTCGCTCGCGCATTTTCATATATTAAATCTCTAATATTAATTTACAAATAGCATAATAAATGCCATATCGTCCGAAGAACCACTAACAGAAGGCATGCGGAAGAAAAGTTCTTGAGTGGTGACAACGAACCGGAAGACTTAGCGTAGGTAGGCCTCCCACAAGGTGGAGCGCCGACATTACGAAAGTCACGGGCAACCGGCAGATTGTCGTTCAGTGTGGCGGTCTAAGGGAGAGGGAGAGTGGACATCTTCCGGCTGGTGATGATGATAATGATGATATGTTGTTACTATAATTTAGGATAAAATTAAAAATGTGATAATTAAACTCTTTTCATAGTACTTATTGTATTATATATTATGGAAGGCCTTGCAGAATTGATGGACTGGCGATTCTAATAAGTAAAACCAGAGATGAAATAATAGTTATCGGTATGGTATCAGGAAGGTCCCCGTGGTGGGCATCACGGCGCTGGGGCTCGACCACACCTCGATCCTGGGCCACACCCTGGCGGAGATCGCGGCCGCCAAGGCGGGCGTCATGAAGCGCGGCTGCGAGGCCTACACCGTGCGGCAGCCGGCGCACGCGCACCGCGTGCTGGGCAGCCACGCCGACCGCGTCAACGTAAACAAAGACAATACTAGCTAAACTCGAATTTTAAATTTAACTTCAACTTTTGTTCGTGGCTTTCTGCAGCGTTGCCGCAAAATTGCCAATGTCTTGTGTTCTTAGTCTTGACAGTATACTGAAGGTTGGCCGATCAGACGGAGTAAACTGACAGATCGAAATGTCACTTTTCAAAATGAATGTTGCCAACTTTCAAATCGTAGTGAAGATCTAGTTCAGCTTTTATCGTTCAAAAGAACGGAATTATAAATTAATTGAACATTAAATTTTGTAATAGTTATAAATCGTGAATGGATTGTTATAAACATTCACCGCCATCAATTATTTAAAGTGTCTTGTAATCGACTTTAAGGAAGGCTTTAAAATATGAAGACTTTTTCTATTGAAGTAGTTCACTGAACTGATATGAGTGAATGAACTAAATATTTTTACCACTTCGCTATTTTTATTTCGTGAAAAAGCTATTAACGTCATTTTACTCCGTTCGATTAAAAATTCGACTTTAGCTAGTAGGCCTAGCCTTTTCTAGGAACCAACGCACAACCCAAGCCGCTTATGATAAGAGACGTGAAATTTGGCCCCAATATTCCTTGGTCTAGGCCACAGATCACACTAGATACCGCATTACGAGATTCGTTGTTCGACCAAACGTTCTCATTGGCTATCTCAAAGTTACGCCTAACAATCAACCAATCAGAGAAAGTTCTTATAAGTGTATTTAGACTGATGTGTGGTGCGCTTCGAGCGTCCTGAATGCAGATTCTAGGTGTGATCTGTGGTCTAGGTGAACAATAAGAACGGGTTTAGCAAAATTCCACCTCTAAAGGGGTAAAATGGGGCTCAACATTTGTATGGAAATAAAACCTTTTTTCATACGCAATTTAAACTCGGTTTGGGTGCTTATATAAAATATTAAGAATGACATGTTTTAGGATATTTCGAAAATCAACCCCTAAAGATGTGAAATGGGGTTTTTGAAATTATTAAAGCCTATGCTAGCGAAGCTATGGGGGTAAACTTATTAAATGAATAGAAACATTCGATACGTCGCAATAAAGTTATTTTTAGCTTAACTACAGACGCCCGACGCAAAGCGTGCGAAAAAGCGAGTCTGTTACTATCTCTGTGCGAATAAGTCGGTACGAGCGCGATGGCATGCTATCAGAATCACGAACGTACGTAATAAGGGTGCTGGTTATACTTACTCAGTAACACTAGGGCTGCATCGCATGTTTTTTGATGCAAGTGATTAAGGAGACGGGAAAGTCTGTCACCTGATGGTGAGTGTAACGATTGCCCATAAGAGGTCCGTGCTACCCAGAATTTTGAATTTCAACCGTTCACAACCATGCGCGGCAATGCACTGCGCTCGTCACCCTGAGTTATTTTATACTCAGTAATCTCACTGTCAACATTGCCCTTAAATCTGGAACACAGTATGACTGCACACTAATGCTTGCTGGTTGAATTTAAGACGTGTACAAATGCAACACAATGGCGTCCATTATAATCAGTTGTACCACTACTTTAAGGGTGTCTACACATGGCCCGACCTGACATCGTGTGAAAGGGACAGCTAGATTTGAATTTCACGGGAGCAAAAGAAACAAACTATTAAGGTTATAGCTAAACTAATCTGACAATATATATTTTTTTTCATTTTTTTTTTGTCTGCGTTTCTTTTTATTTCAATAAGTGAGAAAAGGATAGCAACGATCTTTCGCTTTCAATGACCGTTTCACGAGTCTTTGGTCAGTCGTTAATGTTCTTCGAATTTATTTCAGTGTCCCCTGACGGTCGTTCCCGACTACACGTCTTACACATTCCCTGGAAGTGAAACATCCTATCTGCCTGTCGACTTGGACGCTTACCGAACCAACGCCTCTCTTGCCATCCAGCTGGCGCACGCTTGGATGCGGGCGACGCAAACGGATTACATACACGATAATATAGCTAATCACGTCAATAAGAGTCAAAATGGCTTGCACATTATAGAAGATCAGAATGGCTTGGAAAATGGTACGCAGAATGATATGAATAAAGTGTACAAAAATATGAGAAATGGCGATATTGAAAGCCATGCCAATAACAACCTAAATGGTGCGACGCTAAATATGATATCAAATGGGTCACAATGTGACACTTATAAGGATCAAAATGGCTTGCTGAATACGATCACAAACGGCATACAAAATAGCACAAATAAGGATGAAAATGGCTTGATAAATAGCAATTTGTTGACCAATATGAACCATGTTAATCACAGTTTTAGCAATGATAAGGTCACAAATAGCACAAATAAGGAACGAAATGGCGTGGCAAATGGCGATATAACAGGCAAGTTGGTCTATGATGTCCCGTACGAGACAGCGGAAGGGCTGAGGCAGTGCAAGTGGCCGGGGAGGTACCACGTGGTGGAAGCAGACTATGCGAAGTTCTATCTGGACGGAGCCCACACCAAAGAGTCCATGGAGATCTGTGCGCAGTGGTTTATGGACAGTAGCAGGTATGTAAAGACTCTTTTACAGTCTGCTTGGGGAAGTACCACACCTTTGCTAGCTATTCAACCGCCAAGCAGTAGTGTGCAAACTTTACTGTCTTCCGGATTGTGGGGCAACGTTTCCAGCGTAATTACTGAGTATAAAGAGACTTAACATCTAATGTCTGAGTGACGAGCGCAGGACGATGCCACGCAGTGTTTGGAACTGCTATAGTACAAAATTTTGGGTGGCACTGAACTGTCATGAGCAAGCGTGACGCTTACCATCAAGCAAGTTTCATAAAAAAAGACAATATTATAATTCAAAGGAATATAGCCGCAGTCGTATCAAGACCAATAAATATGTGTATATTTAATTTGTTATTATGTTTCTTTTGTGTGTCTGTATTTTTTGTTACGAAATAAATATTTCTGTATAATAAAGCTTCGAGGTATGAACATGATTATGTTCGTCTCGAGGGAAAAACTTCGCTTATACGATTCAGAACTCCCTACATTACAACTGAGGAGGTGAGGATCAAAACCTCACATATCCAGTTTTGACACTTTCGTTTTTTTGTTATTTTCCGTAAATGATAAAAGGAGTAAAATAAGAACAAAAAAAGAAAAGTGTGTATGTGTCTATAAAAAGTGGATTTGTGAGGTTTTGATCCTCACCTCCTCAACTGTCAGTCCATCCAAAACGTACAAAAAATGCACAAAAATTGATCAACTACATCTAGCGAACTATAGAAAGTGACTTTGTCTCTGTCTGGAACGCTGAACTCGATAAGGAGTTACTGTATATCGCAAAGACGGACATAGGATACTTTTTATGTCCACGCGAACGAAGTCGCGGGTAAGAACTAGTAATAAATAAATAAAAATTGAACTCTATCTTTTATTCCAGCTCAGCAGATAGAACCCTGATATTCAGTGCGACGGGCGACCGCAACGCAGAAACTCTACTGCAGCCTCTAGCAAGCGTACCCTTCAAACAAATCTATTTCGTGATCCCGACCGCGTACAACGTCACCTCCACAAACCATGACAACTACTCTCTAGTAGAACAGAAGGAATTGATACAGAGATGTCATAACCACGCACAAATTTGGCAGAGAAATAACTCCACCACAAAGATAACAGTATTAGAATGTGTAGCCGATGCTCTGAGATGCATAGAGGCGACGGAAGGTGTGCCTTCGGTTTTGATAACGGGGTCCTTGCATTTAGTGGGAGCGGCGTTGTCGATATTAGATCCTAGTTTAAGCACTTGATATTTGGCAGATTATTTATTAAATTATTTATTTGAAGAATGTTTGGATTTTATTGTTAGAAGTAAGAATCGATCGACGATCCCAGAAAGTGAGTGTCAGTGCAACTCATTGCAATAGAGGAGTTTCCTTATCATCGGAATCCATTTTTTCTTTTACAATTCGTAAGATTTTACTATAAAAACTGACGTGGTTTTGACACATTATACACATACTCACTTTAAATTGAGTCGGTTATTCCGACTGTAGTTTCGATCACATTCGGTGACCTTTATCAAAGAGTGCTAAGCGTGACATGCGCGCGACCTCGTCTTGCAAAGCGCGATTACCGAATGTGATCGAAACTATAGTCGGAATAACTGACTCAAGTTAACGTGAGTATTCCAGTTTTATTCAAGCAAAAATTCGTAAGATCGTAAATCGGCACTCGATGGGAAAACAAACTTCCCAACGAGTTATTACATGTGACTCGTTTGGTGAGTATAATGGTTGAAAAGTCACCTAGGTACCTAGTTAAGATAAGGAGCTCTTCTCAAGTTTTTAAAATTAAATTAAAATTACATGTTGCCGATTTGGAGGCTTCTATATTCATGATCAAAAAAATTAGCTCTACGATATCATCACGGTTGGGTCCTAGAAACCCTGCTCAGCATAACATAAGTTCTTCTGACCATGCCGTCTCTAGTCCAACACGGAGGGACGAGGGGGGTGCATAACGACCTAACTGACAAAGAGAAGCAATAAAACTAAGGATTCAAAAATAATATTATCTCGAACGCTGGAACATCATGTTTTTGCCGCGGCTCGGGTAATTAGTAGATCCGTGTCTGCCACTCCACAGCACGATGAATTCTGTGAATAACAAACTCTTAGCGTGAGTAAGAGTTTTTTGTGTGTGAGAGTAAGCGTTTTTATTATTTGTTGTTTTTATTTTAGAGTAGGTACTTATGCACTAAATGTACGGACACCAAGTTTGCGCCATAATGTTGCTTATTATTTTCCTTTTTTTTCCAGGCCAACAGACAAAATACTAATGTACACCTGTACTCCAGAGAGAGACGTTAGTGTCCAATTCCAATACCTACTGAAGATACCATTCAAGCAAGTCTACTTTGTCCCCCGAAATATTTACAGGGGTACACTATCTCAAGAGGAACAGGAAGAGTACAAGCAAATGCATCGAAACTATATGCAGCTTCGGAAGAACAGCGACTCTGACGCCGAAGTGATAGAATTTGAATGTGTTAACGACGCTTTGAACTGCATAAAGAAGCAAAATAAGAAACCTTCGATTTTCATTACTGGGTCTATATATTTAATAGGTGCAGTTTTGTCAATAATAGATCCAAAAAGTATCTCCATGTAATAACGCCCCAGACCACTGTTTATAGTATTTTATGGTACAATAGCTGCGCCCCGGTTTCTGTAGAATAGTGGGTGAAACCGACCTGCTATTCTACAGAAACCGAAAAAAATATCGAGATATAACGTAGCCTATATGCTCCAGGGTATAAGCTACCTCCATACCAAATTTCATTCAAATCGTTACAGAGTTGAACGAGAACATAACACACTTACATTCTTACATACAAACTTTAGCATTTACAATATTAGTGTAATTATACATACTCAGACCTCGTGTTTGGATTAATGTTTAGTTTTATATGTAATAAAATAATCTGTTACTTAAAATGCTGTTTATTTCACAGTCTCCTCAGTAGGCAACAACAACTTTCCATGTACATCAATGCAGAATAAAATCTCAAGATTCTAAGTTAGAAAAAAAAACATAAATAATTTAAAAAAAAATAGTACGACGCTCATAGCTCTCCAGTAGGGTTCCCCGTTTCCAGGATGACTTGGAACATAATAATTATAAATAACCATGACCAACTCACACCCAAACCCAGAAGAGACATTACAATTCGTCATTCAAACATCTGCCAACCCAGAAATTGTTCCTTGGAACTTCAAACATCGAAAATAAATCCTACTTTTTCACCTCAAACTGGGACCTCGCGACATCTGTATCTTCACAAGCCTTTGTCTGATTTTTCTCATATTCCAAATTAAAAATGAAAACTACTAGTCTACAAATTTCATGAAGATCGGATTGAATCAATCGTAATCAAGTTCATTGTTGGAATCATTATACACATACAAAAGGGAGTAATGCCCGTTTTCACCAACAAACCCCTAACTTTAAGGGATCACCTATGCAACTTTAAGGGTTAATTTAAGGGGTCATTTATTGGTTTTAAGGGATAACTTGCCTTATTTTTAGGAGATCCCTTAAGACCTTAGGTGTCCCTTAAGGGATGGTGAGAACGAAACTAACCCTTAAAGTTTCTTAGGTGATCCCTAAAACTTAGGGTTTGTTGGTAAAAACGAGCAATAGTCCCTTAGACTCGTAAACATTCGCTTTGCTAGGTCAGTAAACAAACTCTAACTATTCTATTGTTAATTGTGTATCATTTGTATCAAGCAGTCTGTCTATATCAGTGAGCCAAGATATGAGTCTATCCAAGTAGCCCCCATCTTGTTTGTAACTGAGCAGTAACAGTTGCATATGCTGAAAAGCTAAAGGCTGTTCCAACAGATGATCTAACCTCTTATCTCTAATAGACAGTAGCTTGATGAATACTATCGCTATCAGAGTCCATTGTATTGGCTTAAACATAATGTTATCAGCCTTCAATCTAAAAGTATTTACTAGATAGCGTACATCAGAACTAACTGTTAGTGTGAGTAGACCTAATGACCGTAGCAAGTCTGGTAATACTTTGTTTAGTTGCTGACAGACTATACGTCTTCGCAATGCATTCTGAGCATTTCTATCTACTAATGGTAGCTGCGTTACATTGCAATCCTCTTCAGGAATTGATCGATCTTGGACAGGATCCAATTCACCAATATCTGTTTGACCAGTTAAAAAAGCCTTCACTTTTAACTGCATTTTCTTACTTTCCTCTTGAAGTATTGAATAGTCCGGTAGTGGTTTTGTTTCTCTTTGCAAAGTTTGAGCATCATGACGTCTATCCTCTATCTCTAACATGTTCAACTTTTTACATAGCTGTTGGTATTGGTCGTATGAATTAGCATTATAGAATATGCCTTTTGCATAATTATTGAGGTATTCTTTTATGCATTCTCCTTTGTGTGTAACCATTTCTCTGACTTTCTCCTCTCCAAATATAAACAGCATAGTGTCGAGAGTAAACCATTCCGCGAGACATTTTTCAACTTGTATCGCTATTGCTGTGACGACAGGTTGCTTTTTCTGGAGAACTTTCTTTGCCTTGCTCTGTTTAGTTATTTTTGGTTTTTCTATGAGGATTGGATCTATTTTACTCTCAGGTTTTTCTACTATTTCTCCTACAATATTCATGGGGTTTGGTGCAGGTTTATTTTCTTTGATAGATAACTTCTCTAGTTTTTCGGCAGTTTTATGAGCTTCTATGTCGGGAGATCTATGTGATTCTATGTTAGAAGACTTTTCTGAGCCTATACCATGTATTTCTCTTTTGTTTTGAGGTTTGTTTATGCTGAGTGATGCTGTATTTATTTGCTCAAGCTCTTTTTCTGTTTCTATGATTGGTATAAGCCTATCGCTGTCATTGGTTTGCTCATTATCATGCATTTCACTGAGACTTGCTTCTGCAAAATCGTTAATAGATGCAAAGGTATTTTCTGATTTTATTTGGACTCTGTTTATTAGAGAGACGTCTATTTCTTGCCCCATGCTTCCTGTAGAATGTAAAGGTAGTAATTGGAAATCAGGTATGATTTCATAATCCCTGAACCAAAGTGGGCTGGTTAACATCTGCCTTTTAACATACATTGCAGCATTATAGCAACTGTTACTACAGAAGTTTTTCCTGGCAGTGATATCATACACTTTGTTCGTCTTAATAGATATTCGGTACTTCTGTTTTGGTATATCATTCTCAGATATGGAATTTTCACAAATTGGGTACCCACATAGGTGAATAATGAACCGTTCCTCGATAATATCGTCAAAGTGAGCTTGGTTGATGTCAGGTAAACACCGAATTAAGTAGGACTCTGTTATACCTTTCTCTAGCAGGCTTTCGACGATATGTTGAGCTTTGGCATTACACTCTTTTTTCTTTACGATGGCGTGGCGTATTTGTTCTTTCGTCATGTCTTCGAGTTTCATAGGTTTCTTTTTAAGCTTTTTGTTGGTCATGTACATCGTAAAGATGCGAAAAAATGATATAATAACGAAACGAATACAAAGACGTGATGTGGGAGACACTAATCCTCTCGAGTATCAAAGAGAATATAAATATAAATACTATCGAGTATTATGTTCCTTGATTATGTACGCTAGTATACATTCTTATCTATGGTATTATGTTCCTTGCACTAATCAAAACAATAATCAGTGTTGCAAAGAGAATATAAATACTACCAGTGTTAGGTGTCTACACATGGCCTGACCTGACAGCGTGTGAAAGGGACAGATAGATTTGAATTTGACGGGAGCAAAAGAAACAAACTATTAAGGTTATAGCTTCTCCCTTTCGCTCCCCCGGAAACTTATATACAGCCATCTCTTTCAAACGATGTCAGGTCAGGCCATGTAGCGAGGCCTTTATTCCAAGTCGATTTTGGGGCTGCCGTATTTAAACCTGAAAAATGCCGTATATTAATTAGTACAAAATTTAAATACATTGCCGTATGTTCTAATTTTTCATTAATTTGTATACAAGATTATATTTAACTCTTTTTTTATTGGTTTTATAGATTTTGAGTTGTGGTTAAAAGTTCTGTCTCATTTTCACTTGGAAAATGGTATCTCTATTTCTGTCATCTTCCTCAGTATCGACGATCACCTCTTGATTTTCAATTTTTTCTGACCAATTAATTCATTGACTCAATCAATTTTCATTGATTCAATCTGAATTCATGACCAAAATGTTGGCATTTATTTGGCTCAACACATAAGCATTGCCATCCAGTATGGTATTGCTGCCAGCATGCTGGGTACGCTGCCAACTGGTAGTCAGCTTGAACATTTGGATTATTTATAAACCTATATTTTTTATGTAGTAGCCTAAGTAGTTTAGGCTGTTGGTATTGTGTATATTTTTTTTTTCTTTCCTCCTAAGAGGATTTTGGCGTCGCACGGCTTATGCATTTGCCAGTGTCAAGTATACATATATATTCTCAAGTTTTGTTAGATATTACCAAACAAGTCATAGTCACGGTCAAAGGTGAGCAAAGCAAGTCACGGTCAAGTCCAAGTCATGCCCCAGTAAAGTGGTGAAAACTTTACTAAAGCTTTCTATGGAGTTTTGGAAACAACACGAAAATTCACGTTTCACGACATTTTACCATTCACTAACACTCGTGCATGTTAACGAACACTTAACTGGTAAAAATTCACCGTTTTTACACATTAACACTCCAAATAACACAAGTTTTGGAAAATAATAAAATGACGTGACATTAATTCTTCATGTTCCCGCCAAAGCAAAGTATATAACTATATACAAAATACGAGAATCGTATTTTGTATATACTTTGCTTAGTAAATAAAGAAACTTGCCAGTTAAAAAAAAAATATATACTTATCTAGTTTCAGTAAATCGCTGTTGTATATATATCATACCGGTATCTAATGCTGCATGCGAGCACATATTTTAACAGATAAATTTAATAAAAATGGACCAAAGAAACAGAATTGTGAAGAAAGATGTGCTATAAATAAAGGAATTGTGTTGATTTTAATCCTTCGAAAAAAATGGTAAAATACAACTCTAAAATTTATTGTGATGATTGCAGATTAAGATTATTATGAAATTAAACGTGTCAAGAAAATCAGTAATGTTATTGGTACATTTGCCTTGTGTATGACGGTATATTTTAGTATTTTTTTAGGTGCCTCGGTATTTTTGTTAAATTTAATCAGGTCACACTGCTTCATGACATTTTTGTATCGAAAGTGCCGTCTATCTCCCATTCTTCTTGTTTTTGCGAACTAAATTAATTAACGATTTACAAATTTAAATATACACTTCATCAAATTTGCCTCAAGTGTACTTTGGAAATGATAAAGTGTCAGACTCTGAAATTCAGTCCATTGGCGGGATTGAGAACTGTTATCAAAGTGGACTAATTATTTACTTTCTAATTTATTATCAATGCGTTAGATAACGATTAATATGTTGTTAACTGGAGGGATAGACTGTAAACCGATATGGATACAAGCTTGAAGTAGTCGCCGATTAAATCAACAAGCAGGTAAGTAGAATACCTATACTGTCTACCTTACCTATTTCTAATGTCCTTTCCTCCTTCTCAAGGCCTCGAGGAATGTTTTATTGAAATACATATTTCAAATTCATAGTCCCCACTAGGATTCTCTGTGTTAGAGAAAAAATAATTTCATATAATTTTATTGTACACAAAATTTAATTTCATCATTTTATTACATGCCTGAGAGAGAAATTATATACCTTTGTTTTTCCTAAGCCTTTATAAATGATCTCATAATATGCGGAAATTTATATTTATTTACTTATTCAATAATGAGATGACCGACACAAAATGATGAGGTCATTAACCTGGAGTTGAGTAATATAGGCATATTATTCAAGTTTAGTTCTAATTCAGCTGCTTATATCAGTGCAGTGCTAAACAGTTTAAAATCTTGTTTCAGTGCAACTTAGTTTTATACTAATTTGGAAAACCATTTGTAGAAATGTAGGGACAAAAAAGAAAGCGTGCCGGTAGTCTTTCAGTCAATTATACAGGTGGTCCATATGGTGAAGACAATCCGAAAAAATTTAGGTTACTCAATACTGAGGGTGTTTCGTCCCGATCCGGAACGCGCCAAAATGTAGCATGATGCGCGCGGAACACACCTCGCAAGTACAAGCGCCGACGCATCGGACGTCGATGTCCTTGAGTGAACCTTGCACCGGCACGGCGATCGGACGGGCATTTTTTAATTTGCACGCCGCGGTTAATTGTTTTGGTTTTTTTATTGATATTTCGGAGATAATCTAAGGATAATTGTGACCGGGGTGTTCGGTACCCAAAATAGGGTCCCCCGGAGTGCAATCAAGTGTATGTGTATTGTGCGATATATTTAACAATTCTCGCGAGTGGGCTAGGCCGGCCATTGTGCAGTTTTTCTGAGACGAAATTGTCGATCCCTGCGTGTGCATGCGTATGCGATTTCGAGTAGGACGCTCGAATCAGGTCAGCCTTGGGTACCCGGGGTAAGCCATCACACTGCGAGACGCCTCACCTGGACGCTTCGCAGGATCGACATTCAGGTCAGAATTTCAGCGGCAAAAACACCGCGAAACGCGGCATAGTACGATAAATTTTGTTGCGGATCGTACAATTTTGGTAGCAGAGCGTGGTTTGAGGCCCTTTTTTACCTCAGTTCATTGTTCAATTATTATTTTCGGAAAATCATTTTAATTGGAACTGAGGGTGGAAAAGGCGCTTTTATCCACCCACGGTAGGACGAATTAAGTAGGTAATTTCGTGTTGGTTCCTAATGTCAAACCCTATGTATTTGTAAAACGCTTCCACTGAAAAACTTGTAGGTAATTATATAATATTACATTGTTTGTTTGGTTATGTACTTGGTTTTGATAAACGTTGGTGCGTAATACTGTATTTCATTGATTATTACACCACGGATTGCACCTTCTGTGAATCTTAGATAAAACTAGTATTACATTCGTAAAAACTATTAAGCTATTTACTATAAAAGTGGTTTGTTTACATTTTGTTTTGTATTGAAGTGGTTTGTTGACCCCTCAGACTAAGCTAGGGTCCCTTCAGACAAAACTATTAAATTATTTAATACTTAGTGTAAGTGAATAGTCATTTGGTTGGTTTTTGTTAACATTCGTACGTACCGTACGATTACGCGTACGGGAGATTGTTTACGTACTACTTTGTTTTGTGTTGTGTCATCGCGCAATATTCTGTTCTAGACAATGTCGAACCCTAGGGCCGTTATTCGTGCCGAAAAACGATGGCTTAGCTCCCTTGTATCTTTGATAGACCGTCCGGATCAGAATGCGGTTATTTTGGAAAAATACGGGGAAGTAAAACTGCGGCTGGACCGGGTCCAGAAGGCGTACGAAAAATTGTTAGAGACTGAGTTAATTGATACTGACATAGCACCGATCGAGTTAGATTTTGATCAATGCCAATTAATGGAAAACAAAATAGTGCTTAGGGTCTCGGTTATTCGAAAATCCCACGCGAAATTGGATGCCGGGGAATCGTCGGTACGCGTGCGATCCGAATTAGCTGCGCGGTTGCCAGCTATACAGTTACCCCGATTTTCAGGAGTTATTGAGGAGTGGACCAGTTTTATAGACCTCTTTGATAGCTTGGTGCACCTTAGAGACGACTTGACCCCAGCTCTAAAACTGGCCCAATTAATGGCCGCGCTCCACGGGGAGCCACGGGAACTACTTGCACACTTGTCGGTTTCCGATGAAAATTATGAGACGGCTAGGGTGTTGCTCGTCAGTCGATACCACAATATACGCCGACTGGCGGACTCGTTGTTGGAGAAAATATGGGCCATTCCTAAGGTTGCTCGGGTCCAGGACATCCGCGTCAAGGTCCTGAACCCGTTGTTGACGGCGACCAAGGCTCTGACCAAGCTAGGGCTACCAGTCGAGCAGTGGTCCTATATCCTGTTTAATTATACTCTTAAGCGACTGCCCTCGGAGGTTCAGTCCCGCTTCGAGTTCTTGTTCGGGGGAGAAACGGCGGATCATCTGCCCGCTTTCTCCCAATTGGTCGAATTCATGGAGACGGAGTGTCGACGTGCTGACACACCAGAATCGGTGCCGAACCAACAGAGACCACCGAATACCCCAAGGGGCAAGATGACGCACCCCGGATCCGGGAGGAGGTACAATGTCGCCGCCGCGGAACCCGGACGTTGTGTATACTGTCGGGACGTGAACCATAAGGTGTCGGCCTGTGGTAAATTCCAGGGCCTTAGGGTTCAGGGTCGCCGCGACATTGTAAAGCAGCGAAATTGGTGCTTTATGTGCTTGGATCCACACTTTGCGCGAGACTGCCCGCACCCGCGGGAATGTGGGTACTGTGGGGGGAAACATCATCCCGTACTATGTATGAATCGAAGCGGGGGGTCACCCCCTCCGCCCGCTCAGAGCAGTGATCGGTCGTTTCAGAGGCCTCCGGCCTCCAGACCGGCTGGAGATCGAAGCCAGAGACCTACGGAAGGTAACCCTGAAGAGGGCCCCACCGGGGGGCCCCGAGGAAAGTATGCAACGGCCTTTCTGCCCTCGCCCCAAACGAAGGATCCTGTAGGAGGGACCCCGGTGTGGGGTCCCCAGGAATCTGAGGCCACGCGTGCGCATTCGAGTGGCTCTCCGGGCGGGTGCCCGCGCTCGCCACCACCGATGCGGTTCTCGCCGCCATTACTAGAGCGTCCTCGCCGGGATCAGCGACAGCCAAAGTATGGTCGCCGACCTTCTTACTATCCCGCGCAAGTTGCTCCGGCCATGGGACGACAGGCTTACCTACCCGAGTGGGATCCACTCAACGGTCTTGAGCGCCCGCGTTATGCGGAGAGTGACGCTCTCCGGTATTCCCCGTGTTAGGGATACGCTGCCCGCTCACCAGCGACCGCCGCCCTCCCGGAGACCGTGATGTTGCCCACGGCTTCGGTGTGCGTTTGGGGCTTTGAAGGCGAGTCAACCTATGTGCGAGCCCTGTTAGACTCGGGCGCACAGGGATGTATTGTATCAGCAAAGCTGGTGAGAAGGTTGGGCATTGGAATACAACCCTACAATGATGTAATTCGAGGGGTAGGCAATGTTGAAGTTCCCCATGTTTTGGGACAAGTGAAGTTTATATTCGGACCGGGCCCCCCTTCCCCCGTGAAGTTCTCGACTTCAGCTTTGGTTATGGAGGAAGCGGTGGGCATCTTACCTTCTTTGAAGTTAGACCCTCAAGTGCGGGACCTAACGAAGGGCTTGGAGTTGGCGGATAGGAAGTTCGACATCCCGAGTTCAGTGGACATGCTGCTGGGTGCTGATGTTCTTGGGAGCTTGTTGTCGACCAACAAACGCATTTTGCAGACTGGAGGCCTGGTGGCACTGGAGACCCTGTTTGGTTATACGATAATGGGTCCAGTATTGCCAGTGGCCGCACCTCCTACAGGGGCAGCTTGTTTGTTTGGGACAGCCCTCTCTGAGGCTGTGCAGCGCTTCTGGGAGATTGAAGAACCCCCTTCTGCGCCGCGTACGGATCCTGTCCAGGAGGAATGCGAGCTGTTTTACCAGAATAATACTGGTCGCCTCCGCTCAGGACGGTTTATAACCCGACTTCCCTTCCTCGCCCAGCGACCCCCTTTAGGTGCGTCTAGGATGCTGGCGGAGAAGCGGTTCATGTCTATGGAACGCCGTATGAAACGGGACGCGGTCTTTCGGGAGAAATATGTTCACTTCATGCGGGAATATGAAGCCTTAGGCCACATGTCTGTGTCGAATATTGAGTGGCGTTCGGTGGAGCACTTTTTCCTCCCCCACCATGCGGTTTTAAAGTCGCCGGATTCTAAAATCCGTGTTGTGTTTGACGGCTCCGCCACTACCTCTAATGGAGTGTCCTTAAATCAATGCTTACATGCCGGACCTAAGCTACACAAGGACATTACGGACATTATTACGAATTTTCGGAGACATCAGGTGGTGTTTGTTGCTGACATCCGGATGATGTTTCGGCAAACTGTGATCCATCCTGAGGATCGTCGGTATCAGCTAGTTTTGTGGCGCGAGAGCCCTAGCGAGCCGATGAAGGTCTACGAACTGAACACCAACACTTATGGGTTAAAATCTAGTCCATTCGTGGCGATTAGAACCCTGTTGGATTTGGCGGAACGGGAACGACTGCGGTTCCCTCGGGCGGCCGCCATTTTGGAAAAGGACCTATATGTCGATGATATATGCACAGGGGCCAACTCTGTCGAGGAGGCTCTGGTCCTGCGGGACGAATTGATAGATATCTTGCACAGTGGTGGATATGAGTTGAGGAAATGGTTATCCAACTCACCGGATCTCCTAGCTGGTCTGCCGGAGGACCACCAGCAAGACCCGCATTTGTTTGAGAACGTGGACAACCCGCACATGATGTCAATATTAGGCGTACAGTATCGACCGGTCCAAGATTTGTTTACTTATCGGGTCGAAGTGGACTCCCCGAAAGTCTGGACCAAGCGGCTTGTACTGTCAACGGTGGCTCGTACGTTCGATCCAAATGGTTGGATCACGCCTGTGATTTTTATGGCCAAGTACTACCTACAGCGACTTTGGGCTGAGAAGTTAGGTTGGGATGAGCCGATTTCCGGTGAACTGTTGAGCGACTGGACTACCTTCGTCACGTCGCTCCCGGATATAAATCAAGTGGCGCTACCACGTAAATTGCTTCCCTCGGAAGGATGCCGGGCAACTTTACATGGGTTTTGTGATGCCTCTGAGCGCGGATACGCAGCTGCGGTGTACCTACGCACCGTTAGCCGCGCTGGCGTGGTAGATGTGCACTTGGTATTGGCAAAGAGCAAGGTAGCCCCTCTTCGAACACGTCTGACAATTCCGAAATTGGAACTGTCGGGGGCAGCCCTTCTTATGCGTTTGTTGAACCATGTATCGTCCACATTGCGGGAAAAAATTAACTTGGACAAGCAGATATATGCTTGGACGGACAGCCAGATTGTGTTGTGTTGGCTGAAAGCATCAGTCCACAATTTGGAAGTCTTCGTCGCTAATCGCGTCTCACAGATCCAGAAATCGGATGCTGCTTTGATTTGGAGACATGTTCCGGGCGATATAAACCCGGCGGACGTAGCGTCCAGGGGATGCCGGGCCCGGGAGCTGATTAAACATCCACTTTGGTGGAGCTCAGACTGGCTAAAGAAGCCGGAAGTGGACTGGCCTGTGCATCGTCCTTTAGTAGGACCCCCTACTACTGGTCTACGGATACATGTCGTGGAGAGCCAGCCCGGGTTGGAACCCGCTTGGCTGCTGGACCGGTATAGCTCTCTCGACAAGTTGATCGGAGTGATCGCATGGATAAAGCGCTTCGTGAATAACTGCGCTCATCCTAACCGCAGGGTGTCGGCTCGTGTTCTCACTCCGGAAGAGCGTAAAGCGGCCCTCTATCATTGCGTTCGAGCTGTTCAAGAAGAGCATTTTAAGGCTGAGATAAAAGCCTTGCGGAAGGAAAATCCTAAATTGAAGGGAGCCGTTGTTCGCCTCAACCCGTTTATTGATGAGTTGGGTTTACTCCGGGTTGGAGGCCGGCTTCGCAATGCAAGTTTGCCCTACTCGGCGCGCCACCCATTGTTGCTGCCTAAGAAGGGGCACTTTGTGGAATTGTTGGTGAATGATCGTCCTATAAGAAACTCGCATGCAGGCTGTAATGCGCTATTGGCCATTCTGCAACGCGAATTTTGGATATTATCAAGCAGACGGACTGTCCGGAGCATCCTGTTTCGGTGTTTGCCCTGCTATCGGCTCAGGGCAACTACAATGCAACCTCAGATGGGGGACTTGCCTCCGGACCGCGTCAATGAAGCTAGAGTCTTTCTTGGGGTGGCCACAGACTTCGCGGGGCCTTTTATGGTAAAAACGTCGCAGCTACGGAACCCCAGGGTGGTCAAGTCGTACCTCTGCGTTTTTGTCTGCCTTGCTTCCAAGGGAGTCCATCTCGAATTGGTAGGGGATCTGAGTACTCCGGCCTTCATCGCCGCATTGGATAGATTTGTGTCCCGTCGGGGCCTTCCGTCTCTGATCCGGTCGGATTGCGGAACCAATTATAAGGGAGCCGACCGCCACCTCCAGGATATTGTGCGATTCTTAGCTGATAATGAAAATGACATTGGAGCCAGCCTCTCCCGTCGGGGCATTCAATGGGTTTTCAACCCCCCTGGATGCCCCCACTGGGGAGGTATATTTGAAGCTGTAGTTAAGTCCGCCAAAACACACTTGATTCGCACTATAGGGCAAACGTTATTAACTTTTGAAGAACTTGCGACGGTGTTCTGCAGAATTGAGGCCGTCCTCAATTCCCGTCCGTTATGTCCGCTCAGCCCAGATCCCAATGACTTGGAAGTACTGACTCCAGGCCATTTCTTGATTGGTCGGCCACTCAGCGCGTTGCCTGAACTTCCGTTCGACAAGGTGAAACACTCCCGGTTGTCGCGCTATCAGATGTTGCAGCAAATGTCCCAACATTTTTGGAGTCGTTGGTCGCTTGAGTATTTACATCTGCTGCAGCAACGCGTTAAGTGGACTGACAAAACCAGTCCCCCCAGTGTCGGTGACCTCGTCCTGGTTAAGGGTGCTAACCTATCACCATTGCATTGGAGACGGGGGCGCATCGTTAACTTGTTCCCTGGTAGAGACGGGACCCCCCGTTCTGCCGAGGTCCTGGTTGGGGATTCGGTTCTCAAACGAGCGGTAGCAACTTTATCACGACTACCCGTTGTATAGCGGACAGGTAGGACCTGTCCGAGGCGGGTGATTGTTTCGTCCCGATCCGGAACGCGCCAAAATGTAGCATGATGCGCGCGGAACACACCTCGCAAGTACAAGCGCCGACGCATCGGACGTCGATGTCCTTGAGTGAACCTTGCACCGGCACGGCGATCGGACGGGCATTTTTTAATTTGCACGCCGCGGTTAATTGTTTTGGTTTTTTTATTGATATTTCGGAGATAATCTAAGGATAATTGTGACCGGGGTGTTCGGTACCCAAAATAGGGTCCCCCGGAGTGCAATCAAGTGTATGTGTATTGTGCGATATATTTAACAATTCTCGCGAGTGGGCTAGGCCGGCCATTGTGCAGTTTTTCTGAGACGAAATTGTCGATCCCTGCGTGTGCATGCGTATGCGATTTCGAGTAGGACGCTCGAATCAGGTCAGCCTTGGGTACCCGGGGTAAGCCATCACACTGCGAGACGCCTCACCTGGACGCTTCGCAGGATCGACATTCAGGTCAGAATTTCAGCGGCAAAAACACCGCGAAACGCGGCATAGTACGATAAATTTTGTTGCGGATCGTACAGAGGGCTTCACAAAAATACCCATGTATGTTCTACAATTATTTGTAGTTTAGAAGTTATGTTTTATATTTATTTTCTTATGGATTTTCCATATGAGCTATAAAATATTTTAAGACCCTATTGTAAGTATTCAGTATAAGTGTATCATCCCTAGTATGTTGAAGAAAGGTATAGTACAAAAAAATAATGTCAACTTTTCCATATAACACTCTCTCTAGAAATTCACCCTTGCAGATTGTTTAAATCGAAGGGAACCTCGAACCTCGAGGCCAACCTCGAAAAAAATCGTTTTAAGAAAAAGCAACTTTTCCAAACTTGGTAAAGTTTGAATTCAATGGAACCAGAGAATAAAAAGTTTCATAAAAACTGTAACTGGGTGGTTTTTCGAAAAATCCTTTCATAGTGAACATTTACACCCCTGCATAAACATATACTCCAAATTTCAAGTCCGTACGTCCAGCGGCTTAGGCCTGTCACTCAGGACAAAGCTTTTTATAGGCTTAGATTTGGTTTTTTTATTTATTTGAAATGTTATAAGTACTTTCAGATTATTGAGATAATTTTTTTTCTTATATTATTACCTCGTGGAGCCTAAACGGTTTGAGCTTGATCGATTTTGACGAGTGAGGTCTCGTTGGGAGTCCTCTGTGTCATAGGCTGCATGACGCAGTCGGGGTTTTCGTTTAAGAAAGATTGAGTCTCCAATGCCATTAAAACACAGATTACACTAGATACCGCATTACGAGATTCGTTGTTCTTACAAAAAATCAACAAAGTTTGAGGAACGAGCGGGTCTTGGGGAGTGCGACCAAGCGTTCCCATTGGCTATCTCAAGGTTACGCCTACTCGCGCCTAACAATCAACCAATCAGAGTAATTTCTTATAAGTGTATTTAGACTGATGCGTGGTGCGCTTCGAGCGCCCTGAACTCAGAATCTAGGGTGTGGTCTGTGCATTAAAACCAGACTAACATTCACATTTACTTAAAATATCAGCATTGATTATTTTCAAATTAGCAAATACGATAGTATAACGCGGCCATCTAATAAATAAAACAGCATGACTCAAATCCTAATTACAATTGGGCTGACGAAAAATTAGCTCCATTGTTTTATAACACCATTGTTCAGAGAAATGTTTACTGTAAGTAGCCCTCCCGCAAGCATGGGACCAGTATAGCATAGGGCTAACTGTGTGCTACTCGTGAACTGTGAATCTGTGTACTTGTACATGACTGAGCATGTAGGTTCCTAGATTGTTGTACCTAGATTGTCCTAGATTATAGATTTATCTAGGTAGTTATATTTTTATAGTGACGAGATGAGCTAGTCGCTCGCCCGATGGTAAGCGCCACGCTTGCCCGTAACAGTTAAAGCGCGCGGTTCTTTTATGCGGTAATCGCTGCGAAAGACGGCCGCGGCAAACCTTTTCCGTTTGATTGAAAGTCAATCGCACGTGTCAATGCAAGCTTCGACCACAGTAAAATGAAAGGACGGGACGGGCCCAAGTATGAGAATGTTGAAGACTTAAAAGTGAGCGCCGGCGCTCACCTTCCCTCGGTCGCTCTCAGTCTGTGAAAAGTGCGAGACGTATGTCCGTCAATACATGCCATCCAAATATCCGCAAAAATATGCCTTGATATTATAATGGTATAACATTCGCCACCTCTTTTTTGTGACAAATGTACTATACATACTTTTAATTATGTATCTAAGGGGGCGTTCATAAAATACGTGAGATGTTTAAGGGGGGGGGGGGTCGAGTCCAATCTCATCTAATCTTACGGAGAGGGGGGGGGAGTCTCGGCAAATATCACGCAATTTTTTTTCTGATTGAAACAAAAAAATTATACTATTTTGGTCCATTTAATCCAGATTGTACATGCTTAAGATTTAACCTTAAGCGTTATCGTAATACGATTAAGATCATTTCTAATTCGTTCGAAAGAAAATAATTTAATTCATACTTCGACGTTATACATCTACTGACTGTCAAACCACCATATTTGTTTTATACCAAATAGCACAATTTACACTTATAATCAAACTCTCAGCAATATTGATTACTTTTCTACTACTAGTTACTAGTCTTAACTAGTCGTAAATAAAAGCACGAAGCATTTTTTTTTTTTTTTTTACAATAACAATTCAACGCGTTTACGTAAGAAACCCACAGTTAGAAAAATCTCACGTGAGATTGGGCGATGAGGGAGGGGGTTGAATAAAATCTCACGATCTCGCACCAGGGGGGGAGGGAGGTACAGAAAATTTAAAAAAAACACCTCACGTAATTTATGGACGCCCCCTAAGCCTAAGTTTGACTGACTGTTTGAGTTTGATTGTTTTGACTTGATATTTTTAAGGAAGTTTTGTGGATAAGGCCCGTCCATTCATTTTACTTTGGTTGAAGAACACAAATACATAATTATAGTGCGCAGCGTAGCGACGTGAGCGAATATCGCAATACGTATTTTTTTTTTTTTAATTACGAAGTAAGCCAGCGTTTGACTACAACTCACTTGATGGAAATTCCTTGCCCATGGGATGCCTATTCACTCGTCTTGTCTTGAAGAGACCTTAGGTTGTACATACTTACTAGGGAACACCGATGCAGGGAGCGCATTCTACTCCTTAGCAGTTCGAACTTAAGGAGTTTTGAAAACTAAAACCTTAAGGATACCTTTGCCAATCTTTTAAAGCATTTTTAATATTATTTTTAATTTTGGTGAAGGAGAAGGAAAAATACTAAAATGCCGTTATTAGCTCCTGCTGTAAAAGCCTGACGGATTTTGACGAGTGAGGAGTCATCCTTACAAATGCCGATTTGTGCCAGTAAACTCTAAGACCTTCGCTTCGCTCGGTCAATAATTCGTTGCTAAGCTTTATAGCTATAAAGTACCTGAATGTCACTTGAGAGTGAAAATCTCGCCGCGGCCCCCAATAACCGATCCATGCTCTATCAATCAAGAAATTTTCATAAATTCGGTTGTAAGGCATCTGGTGTCGTGTGCAGAATATCTTATCAATAACGAACGACGCGTGCTTTCTTATCGCCCGCGATAATGCAAACGCCACGGTTTTAGGGGTTTACTTACGAGTTCATAGACATTGTCTGCAACCTTTTTTTAATCACGATTGACGAGACGACTAAGTCGCTCGTCTGATGGTAATCGTCGCGCTTGCCCATAACAGTTCAGTTCAACAAAAAATAATTTTAAGCCTTTTGAATATTATTGATCATGCGCGGCAAAGCACTGCGCTCTTCGCGCTGAGATATGCTTGGTAATTTCGCTTTAATATTTGTAAACTATATATTGCTTGGCGGTTGAATAGCTGGTAAAGGTGTGATACTTACCCAGGTGGCCTCGTCAAAAGAGTTTGAGTTTGAGTACAAAAGAGTTGAGTTTACAAAAGAGGTACAAAATTACATAGAGTGAATTCCGGATTTTCCAAATTGTATACTCTGAAACCTGCCTCAGAAATACCAAACGAAACCAAACGATGCAAACTGAGCTGGTTAAATCAATAGTACTTGTAGTAATAAATCTATGTGTTTAATGAAATATTTTTCTACACATATGAGTATGGGTTGAAAAGACCGAAAATGGATTTAAACTAACACGATATAGGTCGAAAAACTAAAACCCGACTACGTCGTTACGTGAGGTTTAGTTTTATCCGGTGCATGCGAGCAAAGCCGCGAGCAACAGCTAACAATATAATTTATTTATATATGTATGTATTTATTTAAAATGTGCTAATTAAGCTCTTTCATTTGATCCCATCACGGCTTTATTACAACTTTTTTTTTAGTTCATGGCTTTATGTCCTCTAGAAAGCGCTCTATTTTTTTTTGAACGTGACGTCACATAGCCTATAACCAGCGGATGATGAAGACGCTTCCAACGATACCTCATTTGTCAAATTATGATAAGTAGTTTAGTTATGACTGCTGTGAACAGATGCTTCGACCAAAGTTTACTTTGGTTAGAGCCCCACCTCTAACCACCACCGAGCCCAGAGGTCCCCTTTTAGGAGGCTCTTACTACATGCAGGTGATACCGGTGCCGTATTCTAGTTCCCTGCCATCAAGGCAAATCCCCAAGCCGCCTAGCGTGGGGATTATGGCAACCCATCCCAGGCCTTTGTCTTCTGGCTGATGATTATAATGATGAACCCCAAATTAATCAAACAAAAAAAAAAAAATGTAAAAACATTTTACTCTATTTCAAGTAACTTGTGCAGACAATTTCAAACTCCTTAGTAGCTCCTTCCTGACCATCTTCTGCACAAAATGTCGAAACAGAGGCGAGAACGGCTTCTCTGCTACGGTTTTTAGCATGATCTTGTTGAGATTAATGTTCATCATTTTTTTTATTCTTATTATTGCAATCTTCTCTTCTGTACCTTAGTTATGTCAAATGTGATGTTAAATGTGAGTATTTGTGTTGATTTTTGAGTACAATCGGATGGTGGCTACACTCTTCCTACACTACACTCGTATCTGTTTACAAAAGTTTTTCTCCTTTCTTTTCTTTGCGGAATTCTTCAATTGTGATTAGTTAAGTAAGGTACGGCAGAATGTTAATGTTGTGGCAATAACAAGCATATCCTTGCGTAATATGCTTATTACTATCATTTGATATTCTACACTTTATTGCAGTTGAATTTAAAAGACTTTTTATCTTCGACCAAAGTACAATGAACGGACGGGCCCTCTAACCACACAATTTCTAACTGCCGCTTGTTGTTTTTTATTTTATTTATTGGAGCACTTTGTATGTTACTTTGTTAGTAGTGTTTTTTAAAGCGATATTGTTTATACTACTTAAAATATAATAGACCTATAATTGGCTGTTTTATATAATGTATCTATGTTGATTTCGTATTATTGTGCTGTTGGTCTTAAATAAATAAATAAATAAACTTCCTTAAAAATAACAAGTCGAAACAATCAAACTTAGGCTTGGATACTTAAATTTGTCAAAAAAAAGAGATAACGAATACAATATCAAGGCATATTTTTGGATCGCATGTATTGACGAACGTACTTCACGTCCTTTTCACAGACTGAGAGCGCCTGAAGCAAGATGAGCGCCAGCGCTCACTTTAAAGTCTTCCAAATTATCTTACTTGGGCATGTCCATTCATTTTACTTTGGTCGAAGGTTATTATTCATCTAAAATATTGCTATATCTGTTCATGCGCGGTTTGGGACGCGCGGGCGCTGTCAAAGACTTGGAACTAAGAGTTTGACTTAAAGCACCTCAAAGTCTTAGGTCCTGCGATATCAGCTAGGAATTGAAAAGACTTCCTACGCTGCTCTACTCTGCGCAATCTTTACCCTGGTATATCCTATATATATCCCGCGGACCCGGGTATGTCCTTTAACTGTTACCAGAACACAGGTAACTTTTATCTGTGTATCTGTGTGTAACCACCGGAGGACGGGCAGCAGCGTCCTCTTAGTATACGGTGAGCGATCTGCGATTCCCAAGCCTTTTAGGGGGAGGCCTTCAGCAGTGGACGCGCGCATCTTGATGTTATTGATCTCATATACCTGATGTGCTATTATTTTTCAAACCGATAAACAGAAGTGTTGCTTGGAAGCATAACCACATGAAGATTCTTTCACCTGAAAAGACCAACTTGCTTAACTTGGTTAGTTTACCTTACCACTGCTTTGGTTAAGCTTCCGCTTCTACTAGTTATACGAACCTCTTGGCTTAGTTGAAAGTGCGCCTGTTTTAAAGAGTTTCCGAGTTAGATTCCCGGCTGGGCAGATGTGTAAATGAAGGAATCCTTCATTGTTCTGGCACTGTCCCGTGTCTTTGTGTGGCATCCCCGACCCAGGAAACCCTAGTGGGGAGTTCTGAGTGAGAAGCGGTATATCCAGCACCTGACTTGCTTAGAGCACCATCTAAGGTGCTTAGATCACGACTTAACCTGATTACTTCACTTCAATCTCACTTTATTTTTAGAGAGAGGCGACACCGGCGTCATTATGCACATGTGGATGTGGTTCGGCTACGACCTGGGCGACTTCCTCTTCCCCGGGCTCACTATCAGCAGCCGCTGGTCCTTCGCGCTCACATGGATCGCGCTTTTCTTCGTAGCGCTGCTCTATGAAGGCTCCAAGGTACGCAAAAACGAACAAGAGCGGGTAAAATATCACTACACCTTCGACCTGATGGATGGATAATGACTAATGTTGCCAGAATTTAGGTGGACCTGAAATAAAGGTCTATGGTAGGTATTTAGGCTCCAAGGTATGTCTAAAATAGTCATCGATAACTACCATCATTACGATTACTTCATCAAGTATATCTACTCTATCATCCAAAGGTTGTCTGAATGAGATGTCTCTTAACGATAAGACTGCCTATCTCAATTTTTTTTCTTGTTAAGTATAAATAATAAAAAATATCGTTTGTAGTGCCAATAAGTCTTATTGTATTGTACTTTTGCGGTATCACTGCGATATCAACGCGTGGGGCGTCGAGCCCTGCAAACCGGTAGTGTGTAATAAAGTCTGTGATATACAGACTACAGTGCAGTGATCACCTGGTTGCAGGTGTACTTGGCGAGAGTTCAGCGAGAGGCCATCAAGCGGCTCTACCCTTACCGCTCCGACGAACGGAGGAACTTGCTATGCGATAGGTGAGTTACCTTGCTGCGATAACAACAAAGACAACACGTTATTAGGATCAAGCGAGCAAGCAATCAAAGATTATGAAACGGAAACTAAGGCCGCACTAACACAAAAACTGCACATGACCTTGTCGTTTTGGTCTGTCTCTTGTTTGACACTGAATGTTGGCACAAGAACAATAAAACCTTGTCTCGGAATTTCACTTTTCAGCCTCAGACAGAGATTCATTTACTCTCGACCCGACTGACAGTTACTACTATGAACGTATTTGAACATTGGGGGCCGGCCCCACAGCGAGAGTTCTGCGTTCTTTGTAATGCAATGCCTTGGCGCCGTACAATCACACTAGGAGTCAGACCGCGACGGTGAACTTTGACTAGCTTTGTGGCTTAGTGGGTGGATTTCCGCCTTCTAAGCTGTAGGCTGTGGGTTCGATTCCCATCCAGGACAAACATTTGTGTGATTAACATTTGTTCTTTGTCTGGGTGTTTCTATGTATGCTATGTGTTTGTATTTACAAACAAAAAAGTATTTATGTATTCTATCAGTTATCTGGTTCCCATAGTACAAGCTTGCTTAGTTAAGGGCTAGATGGCGCTGTGTGTGAAAACGTCCAACGTGCTTACTTATTTATAACTCTGAACTCAGATGTCGAGACCGCTTGCTGTGTGGCCGGCGCCTTAGCTGGCTATAGGAAAGAGAACAGATAATATTTACCTTATTATTTGTTACTTGAGTTGTTGAGTTTACGTGACAATATTATTAGCTCAAATAATCATAATCAAGTGCGAGAGTGCTGTAGGTAACTATATCTGTTAGAACAATGCGCGTGACACTCGCTCTGTTACAAACAAATCCATTGTTAGAAATATGATTCGATTTGTCATTACTACGCCGCGATAGTAACGAATAAAATGACGCATTTGTACGAAACATTCGGATGTATTTTAACTGCAATCTCATCATAATAACATTTCAAGAGCCAAAGGCACATACCATACCATTACCATGCACTGACAGTAGAAAATCATAGCAATTAATGCCACTTTACTGAAGCATGACTTGGATTGGACCATGAATGACATTGTTGACTGGGACGGAGACTTGTGTTTATTGTCTTCACTTGAAATATTAAAAAACTTGACAAGTGTGTAGACACAATATTTTAGATTTTTAAAAAAGATACTGGCTGGGGTGGACCACAGAAGAGAGAAGTAAAAAAAATTTTCCTCTTCTGTGGGGTGGACTGAGCGCAGACTGTATGTATAAAATATCATAAGTATATTGTAATGTATATTTCTTAAAGTTGTGCCCTTCAGATATCTTTTATATTTAGCCAGTGTCAAGTATATTTTTATTAATATCGTTAAATATTTTTACTCGGGCGACGTAATTCCAAGCTGCGCTCAGGATTCTACTCTATAATCCTTCACTCCGCACTGGATTCAAAATAGCGATTTTGTGTTACAAATTAGTGAGGATCCCTCACCGTAAATATTTTATTTTACTATTACTACTCTCTTCTTGTAATACTAGACTAACACTTCTAGTCTAACGCCATTTAAAACAACATAAAGATTTAGTCGTTACAAAAACTGCCAAAATCGTGAATGAAACTGCGAAGTGAACAAGTATTCCTGATTAACCATTAATCATTCTCACATCCGGCTAGTTTGGCTAAGACCCTGTACACACATACCTTATGGTCAATTAGAGAGGGAGATATGTCAATGCCACGGCGCGTACGACAGCGATAGCGTAAGTTATTGGGCAATTAGCTGTGTTACAGACGTGCTTGATATTATTATTAAGTTACTGTAAGCTGAATTCGACATTAACTTAATTGACATTAATATAACATACATGTATAATACTAACAAATATTATAAATTCGAAAGTGACTCTGTCTCTCTGTCTTGGTGTTTGTCTCGTTATCACGGCTGAACGGATCGTGTTGAATTTTTGCATAGAAGGACATAGGCTACTTTTTTTTTGTATGTCTACGCCACAGATGAATCTATTTATCTGTGGTCTACGCCAACGAAGTCGCGGTTAACAGCTAGTTGTCTATGATTTATATTTTATTAGTTGATAGTTGATTTATAGTGTTAAATAGATTCAGAATGCACCCTAAAAGTAATCCTGGCGGCGTCGATGGTTCCAATACTACCCTTTAGTATGGTCATTTCATTACAGTGTAATCAACTCGACAGATAAGTTGTTGGCTCCCAAGTACTCCCAAATCAAGTATCAAACGTATTATATCGATATTACCGAACGATTACATACTCGTACTTATTATCTGCCATAGTAATTTCACCAGTTCCTTTATTGTTTAACAGAAACTGTAAATAAGTAAATTACTGCCATAAAATGAAAATATAGCCTTAATAAAATAAACGGCGCTCGATCATGCCGCATGATTATATGCTTTCCAAAAGTCAATGAGGCGAAACTATTTCTCGGTAAAGACAAGATATCGAGCCGATATCGAAACTCTTGGTACGCGGACTTATTTATTCTTTTGACAGGATCACAGGGAGTACTTTAGTGTAGTGGGCGTTTTAGGGTAGACTTTGGTTACGTAAGATTATAGAGATAACTCCCTTGGTGGCCTGCTTCTGTGCAACAACATAAGGCATCGAGACCTCCATAGTAATGTTACGGTGCCCCCCTAGCTCTTCTCTAGATGTATCTTTCACGAGAACACGCTAGGAACATTTTCCCTCCTCCCACAACAACGCAGGCCACACACTTCAACGTGGTCTTCTTTGGGCTCATTGAAAAGGGTAGGTCAAATCTGAGCTCGTGCGAGCCCTACTCTACGGGCTACTTACCTAATTTAAGTCGTTCCTTACAAGGTTTAAACTTTAATATTTCAGTTGCGAAACTGCACCCTGCACATAATTAATAAGCTTGTATAAACGCGTTTATTGAAGTGGAGGGAACACACATGTCTAAACTGAGATTCAAACAATAGTTCGTTAATTTAAGGAAATAACATCTAACTATTATTAGTACGCCATTTTAGTAATACAAGTAAACGTTATCGTTGTATGCTTTTCATTGCTTGTGTAATTAGTTTCTGGTTATGTCGGTCGTTAATTAACACTACAAACTTCTCGTTAAGTTAATTTTAACTTGAACGCTATCACAGGCGACACAATTTTATCACACTGCTATCAGAGTCATTCACCTGCTTACTACCCAGAGGCGTTTGACATGCATCGTGAGCGCCGCACATGGCTTGCTCGGCAAATCGGACTCAATTTATATTGGGTGCTTGATTAGAAGCATATTGATAGATATCATTGTACTCGTAGTTAGCGTCGAACCACAACCACTGGACCTATTCTGCTCATATTCGAACTTAAATTTCATTGAAATGAACTAAGTACTTGCTTAAAAAATTTGACGAATACCGGTCAAAATCTGTTGTTCCATAGAAAAATTTCGTCTACCCTTGACGACGTCAACAGATTTTTTCGCGAAACCGTTTCGATCGGTGCATAAATTACCGAACAAATTGAAAGATTTAGAAAAAATATGATTGTTTTATTAAAAAATCTAAAGTACATTCTCGAATCCAAATGTTATTACAATCTGGACGATTTTTTTAAAGATAATTTTGACGATCTACAAATGGACCGCTCCGCACTAACTGTTATACTTTATACTATCTATCTATGCTAACACCCAGTATTATCGAAGATATCGCCTGCCTAAAGTTAGGCTTGTGTATTACAGGGAGCAAGGCAGCATGGAGCCGACAACGAGCCGCAACGCTACCTCCGGCCAGGTCGGCGGCAGGTGGGCGTCTTTCAGAGTACGGTGAGGATCACATCGCTTTAGGTATTTTTCCCGTAGTCCAAAGCCTGGTGCCAGGCAAAGGTTCACCTCCGCAATTTGTTCAAAGTGAGGAAGTGGTGGCCAGGCAAGATAAGCGGAGCGGTGGTCATCCGACAGCGATGTGGGTCAACGATACGTACAGGACCGAGGCAGATGGCACAACCAGAGAGGCCTGTACCCAGCAGTGGGATAAAGAAGGCTGTAGATGCATCATCTCATCCACAGCTATCTTTATCCCAAGCGCACTGGTGCAAACGATTGAGCTACTATGTTGTACGTAGTAAGTACATAGTTCAATGGTGCAAACCCACTCTTTCGTCCTGTTCTGTCAGGACTCGATGGACCAGTAGTTTACTATTACCGCTTGAAGCTTTTCTATACTTATATTCCCGATGTATATACTAGTTGTATTGTGTGCGCTAAATTAACTATACAACTTTTTTTTAAATAATGTTTGGGTTTGTAAGTCTTTGGTATGTTAGGTTTGTATGTATTAGCTATACGGGCATCGGCACGTCGCGTGCGTGATGACAACTGGTTCTGTGCTGGTGCAAAGCAAAGAAGGTAAGGTTCTTTTGAGGGTAATCTCCGAAAGCATAGCCTCGGTCCGACTATTTCCACGCCTACAGCTAACGCTTCTAAGCTGGTTTATGTTACGTTGTTTCAGGGCGCAGGTGAACGCGCACCAATCGTTCATATTTATAATGCACAACGTGGTGGGGTACCTGCTGATGCTCGCGGTGATGATCTACAATGTTCACTTACTGCTCGCCGTCGTCTTCGGCACCATGCTCGGTAAGTTAACTTAATATTTCAGGAGCAATTAATCCCGAGATGGCAGCGGCCATTCGTCCACCAACAAACCAACCAACCAATCTAAACCAACATCAATCACATCACACGTAACAACTTGGTTGGCGCTGACTGCCGTCTCAAAAAACTAGAGAGAAAGAAATAGAAATGTTTTTTTTTCTTGTAATTTCTTTCGTTGGTCTGCGGTCCGAACGGACGAGTGAAATAAGAGGGAAATGTATTTCTTTTTCTCTAGTTTATTAGACGGCTGTCGGCAGCAGCCAAGCTGTAAGTTTAAAATGCAGAGCATAATCCGCTACCAAAATAATAGCGGGAATATAACTGGTACCGGTCGCCATTCCGCCATTGTGCGTGTAAACGTGCTCGCTAATAGTCCAGTAGCGAGATATGTGAGACTGACTCATTCAGGTACACGAATAGCTCGATTCGTCGCTTCATTTCAAAAGGAATATAACAAACTTCTACGAGCAGATGACTATTCCAAAATGTTTAGTGTATGGCGGTACCTACATTATAATTATGATGATGTGTGTAATAGAGGGTAGGTCGCGGCGGGCGGCCGACGACCTGTCATTCCAATTATACCAATGTCTTACTTGGGATCGCTCCCTCGCCCGGTATTTCCCAAGATGCATTGCCACATTAAATACTTGTCAAAGGCCACTCAATAAGCCGGTGGGCTTTTCCAGGGTACTTCCTGTTTGGGACGAAACTGACTCGTCTCCAGATGCAGTGCTTCAGCACCAAGCGGGTCGTTATCTGTACTCCAGAATGCGATGACACAGGTATGGACAAGTATAGCATTTTCTTAAAGTGTGGGTTTATGTAGTTTGTTACAGGGTTGCTTTTTGCGCATGCGGGTGAATCGTGGTCGTGTGCTTTTCCTTGAAGGAATAAACTACTGACGTTTTCGACTGATTGCAGTGGATGTTAATCTACTTAGTTACAGAATTGGACAGTCAAGAATTTTTGAAGTTTCACGTCCAGTAACTTATTCGTCCAAGGTAAACACTTTCAGTAATCCAAATCATATAACATTTTTAGCAATAAATAGAGATTTAAGTTTTGACGACCTATTGTAAACCATTTATGCATAGAAAAAGCGTGTTATAGTATTATATATGCATTTTTTTTAAACTGCACTATCTAATAATAGTGACAAGTTTTGACAAGCCAGATTTCTCACATCGTTCGACCCAAATAAGTAACTAACCTGCTATCTCTATTACGCACCATGTAACCACATCATCTTTGGCTAATACATACAAAGATATATCTGTCTCTCTCTGGCGGCTAAGACCGGCGCAACACCGAGAAGTACAGAAGTGCAATGAAGAGGTTTGTAAAAGGACGAAGGTAGATAGGTATTCGAGCTAGTGTAATGCACTTATGTCTATCCCTGTCTGAGACTAACCGGCTGGTATATCCCTCCGCTGCTAAGACCGGTGCAACACCGAGAAGTGCAGCTGGGAGGTGTGCGAAGGCAAGCTCTGCAAGGAAATGGACGCCCTAGAGCTGCAGCAAACGGACACGGCGCTCACTCCGGAGCCCTACCGACCGGACAGGCAGTACGATCATGTAGTTAGCTAATCAGTAGAATAGATTGCGCTTCCATCACTGTGCATAATTGTTACGTGTTTGTGTTGTTCAATTGAGTGTTTTCTACCCGACTGCCCAAGAAGGAGGGGTGTTTGTAAGTATGTTTGTGTGTTCCTGTAATACTTCCTGTAGCCTAAACGGCTTGACCGATTTTAACAAGTGAGGTGTCGTTGGATTACTCTTTAAGTCCGGAGTGTCGTAGGCTACACTTTGCAGTCGGGTATTTTGTATTTCTTTAACGGTATTACTTGCATACTTTGTTTAACACAGTGGGTTTCAACAAGACAATTCGCGCTAAAACGCGTTTAATTAAGTTTCTCCGTCCACCAATTGGAATAAGCGTTCAATATTTCTGCGCATGTTATCTAGTTCAATGCACAAAACACCCGAATCGGGACGTCAGTGCAGATCTTGTAATCCCCAAGAAAGATTAGTTTTCTAAATAAGTTTGATCAAAGGTGACAACGCATAAATCAGCTCGGCACTGAATCGGCATCGCCTCAACTCGAGCCGTTCAGTATTATTTCTATGTAACTCTGTAATACACTGCGACGCAGACACAGGCAACGACATCGCCTCGTGACAAGGTCGTGAACCGCACGCAGTTCGCGGCCAAGTCGCTGTCGTCGCTGAGATGGTGCGGAGACCGCATGTATAAGCCTTCACCCAACCGGAAGCACGGTGTCGCCATGTAGTAGAGGTGCTTAGCCTCTACGGTTACTTGTTGCCTGGTTTTGATTGAAAGCGAGTCGATGCTGAGCTGCTGGTGTGCAGTTACCTTGTCTACAGTCTACATGATATCAAGTCGTCGGTATCACGCCATAATGTTGTTGTTTTGAGGTAGATTGTAGACTAATATCAGTAATTGTAACAAAACGCAGCAATATGAAGTAGTCTGATTACTTTTAGCTTTTTTATGTATCTCGTATGTTTCACAAAGACTTATTTCAAGTGGTGCTTGTCCGATAGAATCATTTGATAACTGGATAGACTGGCACTTAGGTACTGTTTATTTTCCATTGTTAATTATTACTCGGTTGCTATTATAATTGGTTTCATGAATGATCGTGTATTCCATGTGCTTTATATTTTAAGAATAGAGTATACCGCCGCGCGCCGTCTTGATCAAAAAAGCGTAGTCTGATCCACCCCTAAACGTTATTCGATTTTTGATGTTTTTTTTATATGTTCTCTACATCGTGAAAACCTATGCTTTTGTGGTTGTTTTTTTTTTCAAATTTCTCAATATCTTTTTTTGCGTCGAAAATACGACGCAGAAAAGAGTTACTGTTGGAATACTATAAACATTCTTTGAAAAAACAAAACATTGCGGCATATATTATAGTTTATCCAAGCCATTGACACCAAATACTAATTTAAAAAAAAAAACACTAACACTCCCTATCACAAGCACGAGAAACAGAGCGAAAGCTATACAATTTCAAATATCGAATGCGGATTATTTCTAAAGTAACGATTTCCTTTCCAGCTGAAACTACAACTCCCCCTCTCCTCGATTCGCCCATGAACTCCGAATCAGACTTATTCATCTGCCAGACTCGAACCTGCATCCAACCTTCCCATTACTTCCGCGCGAGCACTTCACAGGACGGCACCATTCAACACGCCACTTGCTACTACGGCGCTAAAAAGTGCCCGTCAAAAGTAGCCCGAGCGAAGAGGACAGAAACGCACTGCCACCACGTAGAGAGCGAGAAGGAAGACAGCCCCAGCGTCGAGGACGTCCAACTCTTGCGCACAGAGCGACAAGGATGCTGCAAGAAGAAACCTGAACCTCCACCGGAAGAAAAATGCTGCAAGAAAGAGACGACAGTAGTTATACACGAACCTCAATGCTGCGAGGAGGATAGACATACGGAGGAGGCGTCGGAGGAAAGAAGACAAGAGGTAAGAGAACAGAGTCCGCCAATCACGTGCTGTCAAAAATCAAAGACGACAAGCGAGAGCCAGGAGCAGATCATCAAATAGTAAGGCGATGGATACATAACGAGACGAATATTCGTGTCGGGTTTCGTCGCGATGATTCGCCGAAAACCCGCGCGTGACTGAAGACCGCAATATAAAGCAGAGAGGCTAATTATTATGTTTATATATTGGTGATATTTTAGAAAGTTGCGTAATTAATATTTTTGTAAGCGTTTGCAAATTGTGAGCATAAACTTGCAAATCACAATAAAACTTAGTCATTAACGTCAGCGCGCGTAGTGCTGAGGGCTCATAAGTCAGCGCACACAATTCTAGTTCTACTAGCTTATAATGGCAATTATTGATGCTAATAGACTGCATTAGGGCCGGTGTCCACAAAAGCAGCGAGCAAAAAACTGTAAATTGAAAATTGTACGGAATTGAAATACTTTAGCGGACTATTTGGTGTCTAATATGTTCCTTGATTTTGTGCTGCACTTTGGTGGATACCGGCCCTAATTCCCGTTGCGCAGTAGATTGCGTAATTAAATTACTAATTATTGAATTTATGAAACTTAAGGCTGCACTATTTTGCTGCCTACACTGCCGATTTAAGAAGGTCCTAACATTTTCGTGTTTGTAATTAATGTAACTGGTTTTTGACGTTTAAATTAGCTAATAAGAGAGATGGTGCAGCCTTAATGTGCGCGGAATTTACTCTGCATCGTGTGCAACCGGCGTTACCTTTGCTTCGTAGTGAAGCGTCGATCAATTTGTTTACTGTAGTAACATTATATTTAGAGTTATTTAACGTATATATTGTGATATTAGATCCACGGCGAAGCTCGGTTATAATGTTATTGGCAATTTTCGATAAATTAAGAGCCGGCTCCCTGAGAGTGGCCTGACATCGTGTGAAAGAGATGGCTGTATATAAGTTTCTGGGGGAGCGAAAGGGAGAAGCTATAATAGTACCTTAATAGATTTTTCCTTTGCTCCCGTGAAATTCAAGTCTAGGTCAGGCCATGTATAGCTACTCTGATTTAGCTGTCTCGTTCGCACTTTTTCAACAAATTTTTTTAATGTTAAAATTGCAGAGAGGAATTAAAAAAAATACATATTATTTTTTTTAATTTGGCGGTGGTATTCTAAATATATAAAATGGTTTTTTTTTTAAACCTCTGTAATTTTTGTATAAAAAAAATGTTGAAAAAGTGTGAAAGAGATAGCGAGAAGCAGGGGAGCCGGGTCTTAAGTTCCCAGTCTCGTCCACACTCGTCTCGCTCGCGTTTTTGAAGACAACATGACGGAGAGAGAAATAACAAAAAAGTATATTTTGTCTCTTGTTTATAATGAGATTATAAATATTAAAGAAACTTTCGTTTATACATTTCTAGCAGCGCCTCGCGGCTTCACCTGCTATTCTACAGATACTGAATACTTTTTCGGGATGAAAAGCCTATGTGTGCCTGGATTACCAGGGTATAATCTGCCTCCATACCAAATTCCATCCAAATCTGTTCAGCCGTTACAGATTTGAAAGGTACAAACACACATGCATACTTACACAATTTTTCGTATTTATAACATTAGTCCGATTTCATTTGATCGGAAGATCAATAATAATTTAATTAATGATTTTAATTTAGAGTGATTTTAGACCGAAAAATACAAAAAAAAAAAACCGAAATATTCCCAAAAACAACGATTTTTAAACGAAAATTTCTTTAAAACTTTTTCGTTGTCATGACAAGACCTTATGGACCTATAACGTTTTGGAAATCTACTTGTAACTAAAAAACTAGCAAATGCGCGAGTGAGAAGTCTGTGGCACGACTATAATGCCGATTGCCATATTTATTAATGTGCAATAAATTAAATTTAAAATTGTTAAGTGCTAATTTAAAAAAAAAGTTGTTGAAAAAAAAACAGTTCTGTACAGTTCACTATTTATTTAGTTTTAGAAATAGATTAATTTTATTACATCATTAGAACGGACTTTTTTATAGTTTTCGAATTTAGTTACCAATAATTATACTGTTTTGTAACGCGTGAAGTCATGTTTATTACTATGTTATTTAGAAAAAACTATTAGACATGTTTTTGTAATCAGTTTTGGAACAATATCTATGATCTAAGTTAGATTAATCACCGTATTCGTAGATGTAACCTCCATATTTCCTCACTTCAAATCGGTTTGTGATAGTTTTAATAGTGATTAAATATAATGACCACCAAAAAATATTTTGAGACTCTAAGCTCTCTTACAAAAAAATATACTAAACACTTCAAATTGTAATCGAAGATCAAATGTAGTAAATGATCAACAAATCTCAGCGAGCAATACTACATAAATACCACTATCACTAACTAAAATAACCATCATCTTTCTCTCTTCTGTGGCCCCGAACACTAGGTTAGGTTCACAGAATTATCTCTATTCTATAGGGTCTTTGGTAAGGTTATATTTGAACTTTATTTGGTTGGGCTCTCTTGCAAGATTCCGTCTGGTGAAGTGCCACCCACACCTTTGCCAGTTGTGCAGCCGCCAAGCGGTAGTGTGCAAGCATTACTGTGTTCCGGATTGAAGGGCAATGTTTCCAGCGTAATTACCGGGCATACAGATATTTAACATCCAATATCTCAGGGTGACGAGCGCAGTGCGGTGCCGCGCAGAGTTTGGAACTGTTGAAGTTCTAATGTTGAGTGGCATTGAACTGTTATGGGCAAGCGTGACGCTAAACAACAGGTGAGCGACATGCTCGTCCAGTCGATATGTACAAAAAAAAAAAACTGCGACGAACAACGCGCGAGGCGGTGGTCATTTAAATTTAATAATTTTGGTTTAACAATGATTAGTTTGGAGTTTGCTTTAATGATAGCAAGATGTAAAATTATTGGTTATAATTTCACGTTAAAATGGGGTTTTAATTTTGTTGATCATTTACTGTTTTTGGCAGTACTAATAATTATTATTCCGGATAATCGAATAAGCCCACAGATACCGATTGCCCAGTTGCTAAAAGTTCATTTTTCGGTTTTTTCATAATTTTCCGATGTATGCTATCTAACTAAAACAATATCGGAACGCGGGCAGCGATCCGGCGGGGCGCGGGATGCCAGTTCCGACCCGCGGGTTTATCCCGCATCTGGAAGCGACAGCGATAGTGCGCGAGCGGGACCGCGCATAGTGCGACCAACCTGGCACGAGCGGGACGGCACGCTCTCGCTATCAGAATCACGAACGCTTCAAAACCCGCCGTTCATGCTTGCATAAATTCGACTTGCGATTGGTAGTCCGGATAATCGCGAATCCGTATAACTGAGGGCCGGATAATCGAGTTTCTACTGTATAAGTTTTCTTTGACGTTATATTTTACTAATCGTTTTAAACAGTTGTCACGAGCGTGTCGTGTCTCGTCACAATACTTTCGCAAAATGCTCTTATAAAGCTCATTGTACTTAGCTAAAAGAGTAATCGTTAATAATTATATTTTTTACGACGTTCCTTTCAAAGATTTTTTTTCAATAACTTTCTCATTGTCCTCCACCATTAAAATTTGTGGGCTGGGACGTTGCGACCCCTTGTGATCTAACAGTGTAAAAAATCGAAATTACAGGTTATGGGGTATGGGTAGTTTTTTTCTTTTTATATTTTGGTTTATCTCAACAACGAACATGATATAAAGGTGATCCATGACCTCCACGTTGAAACACGTATTCAACATACGATGCAATGAAAAAAATTGCATCTCCATTACACGTGTATGACCCTTAAAATGCACTATTACGATTATTATATACCTGAGTACCTGACCTGGTATATAATCAAAGAAGGGTCCTTGTTCTACGACAGTGCCGTAAAAATGGGTAACAAATTTTAAATTTGGGTTGAATATTGAAAAACCGGTGTTTTTATAAACAGCTATAAAATGTTGAGTTGAGGCGAAGGAATATTGTGGTTATACAATGTCGCCCATCGGCAAGTGACCGCCAGAAAAGGGCTTAAAGTACTCATCATTATAAACAACTTTTACTATGGAACCAACCCTGAAACCGAGAAAAAAGTCAGCTCTTCCATAGAAAAATGTCACTGACACCCCACAAAGGTATAGAATAGCAGATATTTTTGTGTCGATTTCAGGGTTGGTCCCATGTAAAAGTTGTTCATAATGATGAGTACTATTAAGCCCTTTTCGGGCGGTCACTTGCCGATGGACGACATTGTATACCAGAATAAAGGAGGTTAGTGGTCAAAAACGGGCTCAAATTATCTTTATGTCTGTACATACGTAATCGTTAAAAGATCTTTAGTATTAATTTTGTTACGTTCATAAAATAATCGTGTCACGTATTATTGATTTGCCAAAATTTTAGAATGTTATATGTTTGTGTTCATAGAAGTAATACATATTTGTTATAATAAAATTGTAATATTTTTATATGCAACTCGTTTTATTTCTGTACATTGCCCTCCATTGCATTAGTTAATAAAATTATATAAATTAAGTTTAAAATGTCACACACTCGTCAAACTAAATAAATTAAACTAATAATGTAATCATTTCTCATCATTATCATCATATTATAAATGCGAAAGTTTGTGTAAATAGGTAAGAATGTGTGTTTGTTCCCGTTCAACTTTGTAACGGCTGAACGGATTTCAGTGAAATTTTGTATGAAGGTAGCTTACACCCTGGATTAACTGAGCTATTTATTCCGAAAAATTTACGGTTCCTGTAGGATAGCGGGTGAAACCGCGGGGCACAGCTAGTAAATAATAAAACTTACATGGTAAAAACAAAATACAATTTCAGTTTTTTTTTTGTTACTCGGTGACGAGACGAGCAAGTCGCTCATCTGATATTAAGCGTCACGCTTGCCCATAACAGTTCAGTGCCAACCAGAATTATGAACTTCAACAGTTCAAAACTATGCGCGGCAATGCACTGCGCTTGTCACCCTGAGGTGTTAAATCTCCGTATGCCCAGTAACAAGGCTGGAAACATTGCCCTTCAAAAAGCTACCGACAAGCTGGAAATTACTCCATAAATAAAACATATAATTTTGTAATACTCTTTATTATTTTTCGTCAGTAATACAATAATCATAATAGAACATTAAATGATAGTTGTTAAAATATTGCCTTAGCCTAGCTTAGTCTAATATTTTGTTACAAATCACAATACGATGTGATGGGCGCGGCCGCGGCCTTCCTTGTACGGAGATCGAGATTCCTAACTTCGACACCGCGCTAAATCGGAAATATTTCAACTGGGTTCATAAACCGGGACACGAACGCTTTTCTGCTAAACAATAGACATATCTACATAGAAATATCCTCTGAGCGGTATTAAAACTGACGTTGAGGTTTGTCGAGCAGCCCATAAAGGTTATATTTTTTAAGATGGCCATATTTATACGTCGATTTTTAAGGCACGCTCTAAAATTATTAAAACTTAATAACATGCTAGAAGTTGAAGCTTCTGCTCCAGCAACTTTCTGACGCAGAAATTGACCGTTAGGTAGAGACGTTGGGCCCTTGGAGACCGGGAGCTCATCTTATTTCACGCGTGACCAAAATGCTGGCGTTTATTTGGCTCAACGCATAAGCATTGCCATTCAGCGTGGAAATGCCGCCAGCATGCTGGGCTATAGTTTCCTCGCGATATCTCCCTTCACCCGTTGCTCAAGCTGAATGTTGGGATTTGAACACACGCCCTTCAGTGTGCGATTATAACGCGCGAACCACTGAGCTATCATCGCTATAATTTACTTGTGACGTGTTTGCGAAGCGACTAACCGCACGGCGAAAATCGACTCGTGTAAATCCCCCATTACATTGTTTTTTGGCAGTGAAACTGAGCTAATAACACTTTCTGCCTCGGTTCTGATAGATTATTAAAAAGATAGTTGATCACAAGCAAGGACCTGATGTAGCGCAGTTTGAAGACATCCCAAGAACAAACGATATGTGCTTCATAGGTGGGTATAATCACAATGCCGTATCCGACATATATACTTATATTGCACTATAATTATTATAGAAGATACACTGCAATAAACTTACGAATAATTATATATGACCACAGATCAAACCCTAGATTCTGCATTCAGGACGCTCGAAGCGCACCACGCATCAGCCTAAATATACTTATAAAAAATTACTTTGATTGGTTGATTGTTAGGCGCGAGTAGGCGTAAACTTAAAATAGCCAATGAGAATGCTTGGTCGCACTCCCCGCGACCCGCGCCTTCCTCAAACTTCGGTGACTTTTTGTAGGAACAAAAAATCTCGTAATGCGGTATCTAGTGTGATCTGTGTATATGACGAAAACAACTCATAGAACGCCCATTCAAAAATGACCCCAAGAGGTTTACGGCACTGCTTGTATTTTGTTCTCTCTCTCTCGTAGTCACAGTCATCCAGTCACCAATCAACAACGAGACCGACGAGACGTTGTCGGTTGTTGTTGTCGTCTTTATCTTTACTTGTTTTTTTTTTTTTTTTTTTTTTTTTATCACAAACAATTTGGTTTCACGCTAATGGAGCAACTGGAGCAAAGCTACAAAGAGAGACTAACCTCGGGATTCTGAAAGGTTTGTTAACTTTGACAACAGATTAAGTCTATTGCTGTCATTGTCATTTGCTTAGTGCCAGACAAAGGCAGCATTAGAATTAATCTGTTGTCAAAGTTAACAAATTAGGACATTAACTTACGCAAGTGGCTTACAAATAGTGGTCAAAATATTCACCAATGCGCCACTTGTACCAGGCCGAAATGTCCTAACCGCTTTGTCGCGGTATTTTGTTGTCATGCGAAGTGTATAACAAAGCAACGAACTCATGTTCTGAACTTCTGTGAATCGAACCGGGGAGCCACCCGACGATTCCAGGTTTTTATATTTTGTCTACTTTAACACCACAATAAGTGTCAGACAAGGTGTTATTGTACCTCGTGGGATCATTTTGTGACTGATTTAATAATTATGCGTATGTTTTAAAGACAACAGACAAACAGCAAAATTTTGTACTCGTCAGAGCTGCTATGAGCTTCAAATAAGCATAAGACGTGGTGTTATTTCCTACTCCAGTTACGCTTAGTCGCTTGCGCAATTGACTGTTTGTCTGGTGTGATCTCGGGACAGCAGACCGCGCCCTCAACTGCGAGGCTTCTTAAAAAATATGAAATAACAATAGAGTTAAATAAATATGGCCGTAACGGTCACTTACGATTCTCAACGTACCGGCGCAAAGTGACCGCGTATACAATACTATGACAAAATAAATTAATATTTATAATTCCATAACAACAGCTAGGAAGATAAGCGAACTGGAATGAACCTAACGTAGGGGTAAACGTCTTTGCATCTCACGAAACTGCGTCGACATTTTGTATCTAGAGATTAAACGGTATCAGAATAATCATCATCATCATCACATTAAAAAGAAATGTGTAAAATTTGACAGGTACATGGAGTAACAGAACATGTAGTTTTACTTGGCGTTAATTAACTAATATTACTGGTGATAACCGTTTAAGTCAATAAACAACAAATTCACACATTTTTCAGTTTTCAGTTATCTTCCATGCAATCGAGGATTTTGGTATTATTAATCTGCAGTGTAACTATGCCACAAGCATCTACTCCATGTACCCCTACGCCCAATCTTTTCCGTTTCGGTAATAAAGTCACTCTGTATGAATAGCTATGTTTTTAAACCGTTCGAAAACCTCCGATATAGTGACATTTCAAAATAGGCGACCGTGCTATTCGCCTAAATTCACGCACGCAAATGTCCACCCTAATTTCTTAACAAGAAGGTAGCATTCCGATTCAACCACTCATTCCGGTCATTTCGAAATAGCGCGACACAGGTCGCATCATGACGACTAGCGCCTACACGGAATATTACACTATAGAGTCATTTATTTACGGCGGATATTTGCGTGTATTCATATTGAACAGCCAGCAATTTCCGACAGATTCGCTGTAAGATGCAAAGACTAAAAATAAACAATAATATGTTAGTAGCAAAGGAAGACGTCTTCAAACAACGATTATACAGCTTATATTACAGAAGAGCGTGGCTAAAGACACGGGCCCCGTCTGAAGCTAGTAGGGACTTAGCACATTGGCGATGTGCGATTCCTTTTCTGAAGGATAAGCGAGACGATCATTTGCCAGAGTCTCGATAGTGTAAAGGCGGAATTATACTGTAAATTTTTGACGTTTCATCTGTCAGTATTGATGTGCCTTTGTCATGAAGGTCACGAACCACCCGGACGCTTTCATCGGCATCGATCATTATCGACATGTCTCCGCGACATTGTGAGAAAATGAATGGAAAAATTGGAAAATGCTCGACTTTACATTCGCTTTGCATTTATATGCAAAGCGAATGTAAAGTCGAGCATTTAAATAAATAAATATTGGTGGATGTTTTTCACACACAGCACCATCTAACCCCAAACTAAGCAGGCTTGTACTATAGTAATAGAAGAATTCATTCACTGTTCATCATTCACTAAAGGTAAAAATCGCTTTGGATGAACCGTCTAATTCCGCATAACAGGGCGAATCCCTCATCCGAATCGCGAGAACAGAACAGCATGCTCAAGGCCAACGAAGGCTATACATTTGAGCTTGTGCCACATACACGACCGTGATTGATCGAAAACTGGAGGCGACCTAACAGTGTAATAAGTTTTATTTAGTTTAAAATACGTTCGCTCGCCAGTGTGATAAGACCCTAAAGTACGATTTACACGAAGCCAGTCGCTACCAGCCGCCGGCGCTGGACTGGCACGAAAAACTATTTACACGGTGCCAGTATCGTGCCAGCGCTGGCGGACTGGTTAGACTGACACCAGCGACTGGCTTCGTGTAAATCACACTTGTCTTAATTTGCATCTCATTTCTTCACTCGCTTCAGACGATCAGTTTTAAATTCTCTACAGTACTATTTCCACGCAACCATTCAAACGACATGTGCATTAAATAATCATTATCGTACTGGAAGGAAATACGCTTTTCAAACTGACTGCGTAGAAATAGTACGCCACCAAAACCAATAGCATTTAAGTTCTAGGAAAGAGAAGATGGAAAAACTTCGTGGCGTCGATTCTGATGAACTTTCATACTAAATCTGATAGCTATAAGCGTGGCCATCTTTCACTTGCACATTGAAATAAAATTATTATTAAATGAAAAACAAAAAGTAATTATCATCCGGATAATAACTATATTCAAAAATGCTAGTAATGAGCGTCGACCTTCCTGCCCTAGAATTTTGCCAGCACGCGCCTGCAAAGTTCTATGGAATGTCATTGCCAGTGAGTTTTAATCACCAGCTTCTAAGTTTTAATCCTTTGAAAACTATTATTGTAGAGTTTTGTTTAAAAAATAGTCAGATGCAAATAGATTTTATTCAGAATTAATTTGGCTGTATAGGTATAGGCAATTTACGCATCGTTGCGTAGTTAAAAAAAAACCGATAAGAGACAAAATCGCGGCGTGCAATTTTTTCAATTTCCAAATTGTTTTCCATCAATTTGCGTGATACCACACTAATATTATAAATGCGAAATTTTGTGCGTAAGTGTGTAAGTATGTAAGCGTTTGTTCCCAGTCCACTCCGTAACGGCTAAACAGATTTGGTTGAAAATTGGTATGGAGGTAGCTAATACCCTGGATTAACCCGTAAGTCACCTACCCCTGAATACTGAAACGTTTGTTAACTTTGACAACAGATTAAGTCTATTGCTGTCTTTGTCATTTGCTTAGTGCCAGACAAAGGCAGTATTAGAATTAATCTGTCGTCAAAGTTAACAAACGTTTCAGTATTCGGGGGCTAAGCTTTTTATGCCGGTAAAATATAATATTCCTATGGTACATCGGGTGAAACCGCAGGACGCAGCTAGTTTAAAATAAAATTGTAAAAATGAACTCTTCAAGAAACGAATCCTTCAATAAATTACTCGTATCGTTTGAGTAAAGCACTATGATGTAAGCCACAATTACTACATCGTTTCGGACTTCTACTACATACAATTTTTAATAAAAAAAAATCTTTTCTACTTACATTTAAATCGGCCGAGGCGTTCCGAAGTTATGTTGGAGTTTAGAAAACTCACATACATACTTACACGAAACTCTAAAAACATACACCTTTTTGTTCGTCGTGTAAAACGAGACGAGGGCTTTTACAGCTGTCAAATCAGTTGAGAGAATGAAACAGCAGAATCGGCGCCAGAATTCAATACCTAAAATCAACTATAGATTTCGGATGTTTAACATCACAGACACACGAATTACTTTAAATAGTAAAAAAATAAAATTAAACAAATTACAACATTCAACTTTATCTATACATATTTAAAAGTTATTTTTAACACTAGAGTGCAAAAATTGCTCGAAATCTTAAATCTACGAACATTACACTTTCTGGTAGGTTTCGTTTTGGAGGTAAAGCCAGTTGAAAAATTAACTTTATTACATAAACGCTTGATAAGACAATCTGACACATTTGACCGAGCGAAGCGATGGTGTCCGATTCTACGGGAACAAGTCCGTGTTTGTATGTTTTGTTTATTTGTCCGTCGATAACTTGCGAACAGTTAATTCGATATTCATAAAAATAAAATTAGGAGAGTTGTTCATTTTAATACAATTTTTAAGTTCGAATATAGGCAAAATCAGTCGAGAGTTTGTAAAGATATTGGGGTCACAGTTCGATGCGAGCAACTTGTATTTACTTGCGGTTTAGGCGCCGAATGCCCATTTCTCAAAATGGCAACCGACTTTCGAATGACAAATTCTAAAAACAGAATATGCCTAATTTTCTCGACGACAATAAGCGTTACAAACAAAATTAAAGAAAGCGGTCAGCTTATCGAGCGTTTATGCAACAAGACTGTTTGTCTGTACTTTTGAACAAGGTGCAACTATTGTGTCTCTACACCGTAATAAACATATAAATATTTTCACTATAACTGGTCTTAAATAATTTTCGTACAAATATTTTAAAAGTAGAATATGCACGTAGCATAGAAACAGTTATTATCTGAATTCAAAATCAAATGACCAATCATATGTCGATCTCTCAATTTTGACGGTAATATTAAATATAAAATTAATATTTTGTTCAATTCCATAGAAGTGTCATACTTCTCGGAAATATTATTACTTATCATTATATATTATACATATACATATATTATACATATAACACATATAATATTTTAGCAATATGACATGAATAGACATAAAATAAGCCGTACAATGTCAATTTTTTATAATTATTTCATCAGTTCACTGGTCGCATTCAAAAATAAATACTAAGTTTATTAAACGTGGCAACATTTTAGTATGACTAAAATGTTTCAACGCGGAATAACCGAAAATCTTTAAAACTTTAGATAAAACATTACCAATAAAACTGTACTAAAACTGTGGCTACGATTTTTAAATAAATAAATACTTTGAAAAGTCAGCCATATTGCTATAGGGTTAGACTAGTTTTTCAATTGCGTTCAAATATAAGTGTCGTGCTTCCGCCTATGTATGCACTGTTTTTTGCCGTTTTGGCGCCTCGCTGTTGAGTCTATAGTTGTAAAGATCTTTAGACTACCCGTCACTAGAATTTAATAATCAGAGAATTAACACAGAATTTTGCGTTTGCCAATATTATACTTGTTTATATATATGTATATTGAAATGTAAAGGTAATATTTTTAGTCTCCAATTTCAGGCAACCTTCAGACAACTGATAGAACGCTTCATTGCAGATTTCTAAACCGTTTTTTAAGCTGACAAACAAATTTAAAACATATTTTTAGAGCCACATGGTACAAATTGGGCCGTCAGACATACCGACTGTCTCCGCAGATAGTGGATGCAGTTAGGCCATGAGCTGGTAGTAGTGAAAGAGACGCTCGTCAGAGGGAGCGGCGAGCCCCTGCGGCCGGATGAAGTTCATCTCTATCGTCTTGAATCGCTTCTTCAGCTCCTGGTCGAATGCTTCTGCCTGTAGGACAAAACGAGAATCAGTAATCTTATAATTACAAGTGGACATCTTTGATAACCCAAAACAAAAAATCGATATCGACGCGCCGAAAACAACTATTACAAAAGAAAGAAATTTTAAAAAAAACCGACTGAAAAAATTACCCGGATATAAGGAGCAATCCAACGACACATTAGTCGTCTAAATCGGTCAAGCCGTTCAGGCTACAGGAGGTAATATAGGAACGCACAAACATACCTATATAAACCTGAAAAATATTTCCTTCCTTCTCGGGCAGTCGGCAAAAAGGCAGAGCCATTATTTAGAATCGTTACCTAGTTATGTTTTATAATGAAAAAAAAAAAGTGTATAGTGTATTTTATATGTGTATGTATGTGTATGTGAGCTCACCGTCGCGTCGCCGGCGGCGGCGAGGTCGAGCGGCGCCCCGCCGGCGCCGGCCGCGAGCACGGCGCCGGCGGCGGCCGCCAGCGCGGGCGCGAAGTGCCGCCGCAGCGCCGCCACCTCCCACAGCGAGGAGCCGAGCGCGCGCGAGCTCATGGCGCAGGTCTCCTCCGGCACGTAGGGGTCGTGCGACACTGGGGGAGCGGGGGACACTCAGCTCGATCCATCACTACAATACTACCAGACGCGCAAGAAGACATCTTTTTATGGTGGAAATACCGTTCAAACGCACTAAGAGTTTCCAATCCACCTTTTTTTTCTCTCTCTTATGTTTTGGCTCTACACGTTACGTATTTAACCAGAACATTACAATTTTTTGAAACATTACAATACTGTGTCAGTATTGTAATGTTTCAAGTGAAGTCAAGTATTTCACAATTGAAATAAGTCTCAGTCATAGTCAAGTAAAGTAAGTCACGGTCAAGTCCACGTAATGCCCCAGTAAAATTAATATGTACCAAGGTAAACGTGCTATATCTTCGACCACATCGTCGCTTTCCATCAGGTGTGGTTATGTTCAAACCACAGATCACACCTTAGATTCTGCATTCAGGACGCTCGAAGCGCACCACGCATCAGTCTAATAATAACTTATAAGAAATGACTGATTGGTTATTTGTTAGGCGCGAGTAGGCGTAACCTTGGGTAGCCAATGAGAACGCTCGGTCGCACTCCCCGCGATCCGCGCCGCGCCTCACACTGACGTGACTTTTTGTAGGAACAACGAATCTCGTAATGCGGTATCTAGTATGGTTCAAACACATTCCTGGAGGTGGTAAAAATTGCAGCATAATTTAATATTAAATACTGCGAAAACTGAGTAGCGGGGCAAGTAATGCTAGTCGCTACTAATAAATAAATCTATATGTATAAAAATGTACTCCTATTTTTCCTGGTCACGCTATATAACTTGAGAAAAGCTGGACCGATTTTGATAATTTCTTTTTTATTGTATTCGTAATTGTGAGGACAAGGTTTGTATGTAGAGTTTAGCGAGATCGAAGGCCGAACTTCGCGGGCAGCTAGTAACAAATAAATATTGGAAGTTTTTCACACAGCGCCATCTAGCTCCAAACTAAGCAAGCTTGAAAAATGGGTACCAGATAACTGATACAATACATAAATACATACATATAATACATAGAAACACCCAGACAAAGAACAAACATCCATGTTCATCACACAAATGTTTGTCCTGGGTGGGAATCGTACCCACAACCTACAGCTCAGAAGGTGGTAAACCTTCCAATGAGCCACCAGGCAAGTCAACTAATCCTCGTGAGTGTATTCCATGTTACTCACTGATGTGCGGCGAGTCCTCGAGGCAGATCATGCGTTTGAGCGCCGGGTGGCGCAGCACCAGGTTGGCGACCAGCTGCAGCAGCTCGGTGGCGTCCTCCGGCGACGCCAGGAACGCCAGCCGGGACAGGCGCTTGGCGAACGCCGCCACCAGCCCTTCCGGTAAATGCCTGTCGAGATAAACACAACATGAGAATGGTTTTGATGACGATGTACGGCATATTTTGGAATTCGTTTACAATATATGAAATTAAATCAAATATTCAATATGTCAAATATTCGGTGGATTGGATGCAAGTTGCACGTTGTCAGTCGCTGTAGCGCTCTTAGGGGGAGGCCTATGTTTAGCAGTGGACGTCTTCTGGCTGGTGATGATGATGATGAGTTGAAGTTTTAAAATAATCAGCCGCGATACGAAGGCACTTAAATTTACTGGGGCACGACTCGGACTTGACGGTGACTTACTTTGCTCGCTTAGAGTATGACTTCTTATTGTTATGAAATATTGTGGTTCACTTGAAATATTACAAAACTTGACACTGGCCAAAAACACAACATGTGGAGCCAAACTTGAGAGAAAAACAAAACCCTAGTCGAGTTGAATGCTAGCCCTGTAGTGTTGCATTTTCAAAGTTCATCCTATGAGACAGAGAGAGAGGCGCTAGGGTCCCGTCTCTATCCCCCTATGTCTCGCTTACTCACGTGGAGGAGAGGAAGACGTCCGTGATGTGCAGCAGGCGCCGCTTGTAGCGCGTCGCGAATATCTCCGGCTCGAACATGGCGTAGAGGCGGTCGTACATGTCCGGGAAGTCGATGTTGTGTCTACGGACGAGCTCCAGCACGCCCTGTAGAGCGAGCATGCTGATCGGGCCGCCTGGGGAAGGATCGGAAACATTTAGGCCTCGCTACATGGCCTGACCTGACATCGTTTGAAAGAGATATAAGTTTCTGGGGGAGCGAAAGGGAGAAGCTATAAACTTGATAGTTTGTTTCTTTTGCTCCCGTGAAATTCAAATCTAGCTGTCCCTTCACACGAAGTCAGGTCAGGCCATGTATAGACACCCCTAGAAGGTTCCTATGCTAGATAAAATCAGATGACTATTTCTTATGGTGGTTGTTTTATTTCTGCCAGAGTGTGACATAATTTTTATGCTCTCGACATGAGATCATTCATTTTTAACAGCCTAAATGCCTCAATATATGTTGATAAATGATGCGTCGATAGAATTGTCTAAGTTCCACGATGGCCCAGGCGTGGTAATTTGATATAATATGACGTCATCATGAATACAATATGTCGATTGTAAGTTGGAGTAGAACAAAAATTTGTAGTGCTACCTTTCATGTGGGATTGAATAGATGCTAAGTTTTCATACAGTCATGATTTGTCGTTGTGTACTGTTTGCCTAATATGATTCGCCAAATCCTATCCTTCTGGGTTTCTAAGCTGTTCGACACGTGAACTTGTCATTAAAATTAGTTTAAAAATATGAAATGGAATTGTCGTTTTAAATAAAATTTAAGGTAAAAACTAGTTTGCATACGAACGGTAAATGAAAAAAAAATTGAAAAATTATTGAAAAAGGACCATTGAGTCTATCGCAATCACATCAATCAACTCGTTTGCAGGGCGCTTCGCTCGTCTAATTATATTAATTGATTAATTTGTTTTAATACAAGTGACACATTAGAGCGGCCCCCTCATTATATAATTTGCGATTCGCGATTAAGTCGTAAATTTGACAGTTCCGTCTTGAGAAACTGTCAAATTTGTGACTAAATCGCGAGTTGCATAATAAGGGGGCAGCGGGCTTATCCTCTAACTTTGAAACGTTCGTGATACTGATTGCGAGACCATGCCATCTCGCTCGTACCAACTTAGTCGCACATTGCGTGGTTCCGCTCGCGCACTATCAATATCGCTTTCAGAGTTACGGGATAAGCCCGCAGGTCATATCGGATCGTAGCTGGTGTGCATTTCGACATCGTATATAGACGTCCATTCGCGATTCTGATCGTGATAGTGATCACGTGGCATCGATCACAAGCGGGCATCCATGATAAAAGCCGCTGATTAGTGTACCTGCTACGAGACTGTCGCAGAGCATGTCGGTGGCGAGGCGCGGCTTGTTCAGTAGCGGCATCATGCGTTCGACGAGCAGCAGTAGTGCGCGGCGGTGCGTGCGCGCCGTCGCCAGCAGTGGCCACTGGCACGCAAAGCCCCAGCATTTGTTGGCGTAGCGGCGACACACGCCTGGGTTGTATGGGAACGGGGCTTTGCCTGGGGCAGAAATTGATACTTCAGACGAGCGCTTCTAAGCAGCATCTTCTACTTTTCACATTGTTCTGTCTCCAGCGTTCAACAATATTCCTATGAACAGAACTGTGCCGAATTATTCAGAACTTAATATTAGTAAATATCCTGTCAGCAAAGATTCCAAAGTAAAAGTCAAACCATCTCCAATAAGAATACCAATACTGAGGAGTATTACTGTATCGGGCATTTAAGCCTTTAAACATCCTACTGCCGGGATATCAGCCTACCGTCGAAAGATGATTAGGCCATATCCACCAAGCTGGCCTAGTGGGGGTTGGCGGATTCACATACTCCGTCGAAATGTCTTCTTCGGAAATATGCAGGTTCCCTCACGATGTTTTTCCTTCACCTTAAAGCCAGTGGTATAAATCCATACATAAGTTCCAAAGAACTCATTGGTACGGGCCCCCGCCCGGGTTCAAACCCGCTACCTCACGAATGTGAGGCGAGCCTTCTCCCACTGAGCTACCACGACTTATGGGACTTACGAGGGATATTGGTATTAATAAACTGAGAACCATGTTAACATTTAAGCAACCTAATAATAATTAAAAAACAATCAAGCGACCAAGTGCAACCGCCAAGCAGTAGTGTGCAAACATTGCCTTATTCCGGATTGAAGACCAATGTTACCAATGGAATTAATGAGCATAAAGAAATTTAACATCTTGAACTGTTGAAGTTAAGGATTTGGGTGGCACTGAACAGTTATGGGCAAGCGTGACACTTACCATCAGGCGAGCGACTTGCTCGTATCGTCACTCAGTAACTTAAAAAAATATCTCCAATTTGACATTCTTTATTATTTGAACTTCTTAATCTGCTAATGGAAGATATTTAAATTCTGGCTTTGTTCTAACTTTGCTAAAATCTTTGTAAAACCTTCAATGGACATAAACCCTACCTTCTAATCCACAAAGCAGCTTCTCCTCCTTATCTTCTTCCTTCTTTCCCTTAAGCTTGGCTTCTGTGGGGATCTCGCAAACCAGCAATTTGTCCAAGAGTTCTAGGTAGTTCTGTATGTATACCTGGGTCGGTGATCTGTTGTGCCAACAAGTATCAATTAAAATTAAAAACAAAAAAATATGAATTATAAATGAAGGAGTTCTGAGGTAACAAATAATAAAAAATATACTTGAGAACATCCTACTTATTTTTCTGGAGTCGGTTAAAAACATTAATGTCGGAAATAATTTACATCAAACATAGCTAAAAATCATTGCAATTAAATCTACTTTCGAATAAAAAGAACCACATTTAATAGTTCCACAGATTAGAGTTATGATGCCATAGACAGTAACACATAGGCTTATATCACTCGTTTTTGTTGAGGGTTAACTACACAGAGGAATTTATTAGTTATTGTGTGGATGAAAACTTGCTGATATGATTGTTTCAAAATCACGTTTATGTTGATGGAAAGTATATTATCAAATGCATTTATCATATTAAAAATAGAGTATACCGCCGTCTTCTTCATACAAAAAGCGTAGTCCGATTCCGATGTTTCTTTATATGCTGCTAAGTTTTTATTTTTTTAATTTCGTCGTATCTTCGTTGTTATTGGCACTTAATGTTAATCGACGTATAAAAGTAGTTGTTATTAGAATACCATAAAGATTTTTTGAAAAAACGAAACATAGCGGCGCAGATCATGGTTTATTCAAGCCATTGATTGCCACCAAAAAATTAGGAAAATTCACTAGCTCTCTCTATTGCACGCACGAGAAACAGAGCGACAGTTTACAATTTCAAATATCGAATGCGCCAAAACATCGCGGAAGGAATATCCTGTTATCACAAAGCTATATTGGGATATAGGTTATTGTTAGCCTTCACAAAAAAAAAGCGTTTTGTTTTTTGAGTTTTTTTCCATACCTCCAATACCAATTTTTTAGTATTTCTTTGTTTAGTGTGAGTTTTGTGGGTTTTGCATTACATCCAATATAATAAAAAGTTTAATAATTAGATTGGAGATCTTACTTGCGGTAAGCGATAGTGGATAGAACTCTGAGGCCATACTGCTGCACATCTCGGTACTCGGTGAACTCTTGGAAGCGAGTCAGGGGAGCTGTCATAGACACTTCTGAATCAAGCAGTGCTGTAAAAATGACCTGCAACCAGACATATTTCATGTTATACTTATACGAGATTAGGGCGATAAGTCCTGAAGTGATATCCCGCATGGGGCATTCGCATTGGCATTTCCCGCACCAGCGTCAATTAAGGATAATTTGATTGTATCATAAGAGAAAAATCGGATCAGTAGAAGTAGTTAGTTTTAGTTTAACTAAACTTAGTAGTTTATTAATTTTGACTTTCAATTGCTCTGTTTTTTTTTTCCAATACAATGAAACGATCCTTACATAAAACCGAGTCGATCTACATTAAAAAAAAACAACAAAACAACTAATTTTTATGGAGAACTTGCGATTGACCAAAATATAACTATGCTAAAATCGTTTTGATACAAAATTAGTAAATGGTTCCTAAGACAGTTTTCCAGTATCCCATAAGGATTCGGATAAGCCCATACTGTCCCAGTTAAAAAAATCACCAATACCTTTACCTATACAAACAGTATACATATTAACGAAAATGTAGTATACATAGCTTTTTTGATTTGTTGAGCACAATTCAAGATTGGTGAAATAAAGTACCTTATAGTGTACAATTTCAATGATTATGAAGAAACAATGTTTAAAGAGTTGTGGACAGACATAATAACAGTCCTGCCTTAAATATATCACATTTTTTTGCAGCAAAACTTTAGAATTTAAAGTGTTTTCTACCTTGAGCCGGTTAGAAGGGAAGTAATACCCAGAAGAGCTTTCCAGTGGATTCTTTCCCTCAGCATGCATCAGTTTGCAAGCTGACACGAGGGCCTGAAGACGGGAACTGGTGCGGCCACGCTTGATGCACTCCAGGGTACGAGTGATGGCTGTCTCATAGCACTCATGGAGCCACTTGGAGTATGCTACTTCTGGGGTTTGGGCTGGAAGGATATAGATTTGTTACAAAAGATTTTTAAGTATTTTTTGAGAAGTTGTTTTGAGGACCTGGTGAGAGGGGTTATACTTTCATTGATGTGCAGAATTAATTGTAACATCATCATCATCATCATCATCATCATCATCATCAGCCATAAGACGTCCACTGCTGAACGTAGGACTCCCCCAATTGTAACATAATCTTTTGTAATTAGTTCTAAACCATCATCACAATCTTTTAAAGTAGGTATTAATAGAACTATTACTGATATCCAGAATGCTATGCTTGAAAATTCTAGGTATAAATTGCAGACAGGCTATAATAAAGTAAACAAATAATAATAGGTATGTACATAAGTAGACACATGGCGAATTTGACCTTGAGACAGTATTTTTTGCAGTGAGGCCCCATCTCAACTCAAATGGAATCATTTGGTGTAGGTACAGATAGACTGGTTTTATTTATGTAGTTAGGTATTTATGTAAAACATAAAATACAATTCTGCGCTCCATTCTTGCGACTCAATGGCCAGCTCCAACCATTTATATAAGCAAAAAGCACGTCACATGTCGCCAAATTTGATCCTGACAACATTTTGTGCTGGATAAACATGATTCTGCGGAATCGCTTTACAAACCTATGCTCGGGCTTAGTAGCCGTTTTTGATCAGCTTATTTTAGTGCGACATCAAGAAAATCAATAATAATGCGCTAAATGCCATCAACACTCCCAGGATACGGCTTGAAAGTATACTTACCTATTGGCTTCAATGGGATGATTTTCTCCACCAAATCACCCCTTTTCAATAACTCAGTAAATATCACTTCTATAGTAAGCAGTAGAGGCGTGTAATTATCTGTTTCGGCCTGAAATACCAAGATTTACCCAGTAATCACAAATGTAACCTATGACGCAGTTTTTATTGTCGATTTCGTGCATTTCCATCTAGGCTATACTTACCTCGAACATTTGAAGTATATCAGCGAGATTATTAGCATGTTTTCTGGAGTTTAGAAACTCATTTGCTTTATTGCGTAGCTGTGCCGAAATCATTTTAGATAAATTCTGTGCTTTCGCAGCCATTTTTGTATTGAAAGAGAGTTGTCAAATGAGCAAGTTTGCAACCCATAGGCCATAGGCTGAAAATTCGTTCAAAATTTAAAGACATGTCTGCCAACATTGGAAATAAATGCTTAGTATTTTAGAACTTTTTTTATTTTTTTTTGAAAACGCCTCATAATGTTTGCACTATAAAATGTATATGTTTTATGGATTTTCTACTGTAGAATGTTTGAAAGTATATAAAGGTACGTGCCTTGCCTGCAGTAGCTACTTTTGTTTTCCGAGAGCTACAGCTGCCATTTTTTTCGTGCAAAAACCAGCTTGTGCCTATGGCGAAAAAAAAAAACATTGTTTTTATGGTTTTGTTTTTGAGGTTATCTTATTGTCAAAAATAAATGAGAAGCGGCGTTTGTTTTGATTTAAGATTTTGGATTGTTTTAGTTATAACTACCAACAATTTGAACAGAATACGCTGTCCTTTACTGAAGAACAAGAAACGTTGACTGCGAAACATGGACGGTGATTTGTACGATGAATTCGGAAACTATATCGGCCCGGACTTGGAGTCCGATTCCGAGGATGAACAGAGCGTGTACGGGCAAGATAACCGTGACGATGAGGACGCTATGGAAGAAGACGAGGACGCTGATGTAGAGCCCGAAGTGGCACCCATGTCCGTCGTCCTGCATGAGGATAAACGGTAGGTAGTCCCCTCCATAAGCCACACATCGCGTTAGTTAAAACTTTTTATTATCTGCCTTCGAGACTAAATTGTATTAAAACTACCCTTTACAAACCCCCTTTCAAAGAATGATTTGTTCCGTGACTTCCATGTCTTATTCTCTATGGAAGTAACAACACCTGAACTGACATCCCTCAAGGTATATCATGCATTTCGCTCTGGCCAATCCAGCTTAACCTTACTCATAAAATAACTTTTACAGGTATTACCCCCAAGCGGTAGAAGTTTACGGGCCAGATGTTGAGACTGTAGTCCAGGAAGAAGATACCCAAGCTCTGGACAAGCCTCTCATAGAGCCGATCAAGCACAAGAAGTTTCAGGTTCAGGAGCAAGAGCTGCCGGAGACCAAATATGATATGGAGTACATGGCCGACATGCTGGATAATACAAACTTGATGAGAAATATCACACTGATGGGGCATTTGCATAATGGTATGCCTAATTCTTATTCCATTTGCGAACAATTAGTCCTGTTGGAAGTCCCCTTTCAATACATCCCATATTGTGCTTTCACTGCACTACACTGCCTGCCTGAGCTATGCTGTTAATGTATTGATAATGCATCATTGACATGTACAACCTACCGCTACCATGGATCAGATGACCCTTTAAATTGAAAGTCATGGTTGTTTGTCCTTTAACAACAACCACTAAGCGTTATCGAAGACTAGGCTTGCCATTAAACCTATATGAAATTACTTTTTTTATAACCAAATACTCAATCATTTATTGTAACATAATTATGTGGATACATGAAGATCTTAAATAGCATGTTTTGGGTTTAGTAATACATATGACTATTAGGGTATCACAACAGTTGGTACGGAGCGGTCCATTTGTAGTATATTTTATTATATTACATAAAGTTAAATTTATCTTTATAAAATTCGTCTAGAGTGTAATTGTTAAAATCTTTCAGTTTGTTCGACAATTTATTAAATATTTCAGTAATGGGATGCACTGCTTATTTAATTCGCTAGGTGGCGCATTATCGCTGGTGTTATTTCACTGTAAAAAAAGTCAAAGTCAAAGTTATTTATTGGTCATCATCTACAAGTAAAAATATTAATAGGTAATTCTAGTAAATAAACAATAAATATAGTCAGGTTATTCCTTAGTTCATTAATTAACACATATAATATAATAACATTACCAAAATGTACTATACCCTATTTGATAAAATAAATACTGTTTCTAGGATTGTTACATCAACGTAACAACTTGAATAAAGACAGTACTTTCCGCTGATTTTCAACACTAGAAGCTTCAAAATCAAGAAGGTTGCTGAGATATGACCCTCGAAGTGCTCATACAAGTGCAAGCAATCAGACTAATGAGAATCACCAGCGATGAGCGCCATCTGCGATTAGTTTTGCCTGTGGCTCCCGATTTAGTAAATCACACTAATATTATAAATGCGAAAGTTTGTGTGTAAGTATGTAAGTGTGTTTGTTCCCGTTCAACTCAGTTAGGGCTGAACTGACTTGAATGAAATTTGGTATGGAGGTAGCTTATACCCTGGATTGCCACATAGGCTACCTTTTATCCCGGAAAATTATGCGGTTTCTGTAAAATAGCGGGTGAAACCGCAGGGCGCAGCTAGTATAAAATAAATAATCTTTATTCCCAGGAAAAACCTCATTTGTGGACTGCCTCATACGTCAAACGCATCCAGGCACTGCGAACCACGAGACCACCATACCCATGAGATACACCGACACATTATTTGTGGAGCAGGAACGTGGAGTCTCCATCAAATCCATGCCAGTTACCCTCCTTTTAAAGAATATAAAGGGGAAGTCCCATCTGCTGAATATTATGGACACACCAGGACATGTAAACTTCAGCGACGAAGTGTCTGCTGCTTTGAGGATATCTGATGGTAAGGAATATGTGGAATTTATAAGTTCTTATAAAACATTTCTGTCTTGATGAGAGTCACTGTGTTATAAAGATTGGCCAGTGACAGATCAATTCAATGACACCATTCTGAAATAGTTTAACTCTGGGGCAGAGTGCGAAGTACATGGGGTAAATTTGAATATAATCACCAAGTTCAGATCAAAATCAGATAAATATTTATCGAAACATATTTTTGTATGAATTTTAACCGACGTTACACTCTACGTTGAATTTATTTTATAAATTGTAGCAAAGGAATTCTATCTGAAAAGAATGCCAATCTCACACAAAAAAGCATACCCCTGAAAATCCTGCTTAAAACTAGATGGCGCTTATGTATTTAGTCAGTCCAAATAGATATAAAAGCCGGTGTAAATATGGTTAATATAGAAACATAGTATTAGTATATGTGTGTTAAGGCTTAGTTTAAATTAGATTGCAATAAACGTTTCAACTCTGTCTCTTGAGAGCCTAGCGTGTATTACAAAATAAAATTTAAAATTAATAATTCTACTGATATTACTAATGCAAAAATATTCATAGCAAGTAGTGTTTTTTTCTTCGTATAGTTACGAATGAGCTAGCTTGGGTTTTTATTTCAAGTGAAGCAGTAATTGTGACAAGCTTACTTACTAGCGACATCTTACGTCCTTATCAGTACTACAATCACGTAACACATTTTTCTATGGACATTAGAACTCTTAGTATAATCTCTCTATGCTTGTAGTAGCTGGTAACCACAGATCACACCCTAGATTCTTCATTCAGGACGCTCGAAGCGCACCACACATCAGTCTAAATTCACTAATAAGAAATTACTTTGATTGGTTGATTGGTAGGCGCGAGTAGGCGTAACCTTAAAATAGCCAATAAGAACGCTTGGTCGCACTCCCCGCGATCCGCGCCTTCCTCAAACTTTGGTGACTTTTTGTAGGAACAACGTATCTCGTAATTCAGTATCTAGTGTGATCTGTGCTGCTAACATAAGAAGTGTTTGTCTCAAACCCGAATCGTCCTCCCGCAGGTGCAGTCCTGTTCGTAGACGCAGCAGAAGGCATAATGCTGAATACGGAACGTATGCTCCGGCACGCGGTGCAAGAGCGAGTGCCCCTTACCATATGCATCAACAAAATCGACCGCCTGATTCTAGAGTTGAAACTGCCGCCTGCAGACGCGTACTATAAACTAAGGCACATCATAGATGAGATCAACGCCATGTGTGAGACTCATCAGCCACAGGACAACCCCGAGGAGCCTGCCACCGTGTTCTCACCCTTGTTGGGTAAGTCAGGGATGGGGAATAAATTAACAGATGGTCCATCACACTAATATTATAAATGCGAATTTGGATGAAATTTGGTATGGAGGTAGCTTATACCCTGGAAAAATATTCGGTTGCTAGTATTCTTATTAACTAATTTGAACGTACGTTGGTTGCCTGGAAGAGATCGCTTTTAGCGATAAGGCCGCCACTTGTGGCACTAGCTTAAGTATAAGATAGTTCTGTACGTGTTCTTTTTTATTTTTGGTGTACACAATAAAGAGTTTCTATCTATCTATCTATCTATCTATAGATGGGTCAAATAATATATATTTTTTACTAGCTGCGCCCCGGGGCTTAACTCGCGTGGTTTCTGTTTTCCTAAGCCATGGCTGTATTGAGACGAGATAAACAAAAAGGAAAAATAAGTTATCGAGCCATTTTCGAGCTTTTGCGAGAATTGATTTATATTTATAAATATATATGTATATTTTTTTATTGTTTAGATGTACTGTGTTCGTAAATAAAACATGAAACATCGATCGTAGTTTGAGATTACTTGAAATAATTCTTAAAATGCACTGCACTGCAGCAGTGTTTTGCGGAACATTAATTAAAACCTACCTACCGAATTTGTTGTTTGAGGGACGTATTTACATAGGGGGCTGTTGTCGATCGCGGGCCGCCATTTCCCCATCCGCGGGATAAATTAAAAGTTTCCGCTAATAGGCAAGCCTTATGACCATGCTGTAGCTGTATGCGTTTTTAACATGTTTGTGCGCAAGCGTATCAATATGGTTTATAACATTACCCAAGTCAGACGTAATAAAACTCTTCGTAACATTCCCCATCTCCCAGGTAACGTATGCTTCGCGTCATCGCTGTACGACGTGTGCTTCTCCCTGGAGTCGTTCGCGGCCATGTACGGCGCCGCCCACCCGGACGCGGGGCTGCGCCCCACCGAGATGTCGGCGTGGCTGTGGGGAGACGTGTACTTCAACGCCAAGACGCGCCGCTTCACCAAGAAGCAGCCCCACGCGTCCGCGCAGCGCAGCTTCGTCGAGTTCATACTCGAGCCGCTATACAAGATCTTCGCACAGGTGACTATACCGGGTTATAAGGAAAGGGTATGCTAAGCCGAAAGGGGCTCATAGGACTCGATGACTGTGAACAACTATTACTATGGGACCAACACTGAAATCGAGAAAAAAATATCAGCTGTTCCATACATTTTGTTGAGCGTTATTGGCATTTTTCTATGGAACATCTGCTTTTTTTCCCCTCGATTTCAGTGTCGTCTCCGTAGTAAAAGTTGTTCATAATGAGCCCTTTTCGGCTTAGCATATCCTTTCCTTATAACCTTTTATATACAAGATCCTACATAAACGGTTCGGCTGCTTCGCCACCTCAATCTTCACTTCACTTCACTGTGCCACTGCACAAATAAATAATAGTACAGCTCTTGTACTATTATTTACTTAAGTCCTAAAGATTTAATGCTATTGTCAAGCTTATGCATGTTGTAGTAAATTTAAAAAAAAAAAACTTAACTTTACTGCAATACTTCGAGTATATACTCCTACATTTTTCTATGTTAAATCGAGCCTCACTCCCCAGGTGGTGGGCGACGTGGACGACACCCTGCCGGCCGTGCTGCAGGAGCTGGGAATCAAGCTGACCAAGCAGGAATCCAAGCTGAACGTGCGCCCGCTGCTTAGACTCGTCTGCAGTAGATTCTTTGGGGAGTTCTCGTGAGTATATCATACTTTGATGTATCAGATTATTTTGCATATCATTAACTAGTTCTAAGGTTAACAGGAGAGTTTTGTGCGCATCCTCCCCCCATTCCGACCCCGCTAGGGGGCTGTCGTGTGCACAGGGAATTAGCTCGGGGCACCGTTAAGACTACAGTGATCTCAGATAAGAATTGGTAGTCTTCATTGGTAGAAAGATTTGATTTGTATCTGATTTTTCAGGCATGATCAAGGCAGATAAATTTTGTTTTTCTATGAACAAGGCAAGTCACGTTCGATCTTTATAGACTCATTTTTCATTGTACTGTACCAAACTTTGACGACGCTCATGGCGTAGTTAGTAACCCGTCTGCCTTATGAGCAGGAGGTCTGGTGTTAGTTTTCTGGCCAGGTAATGATGTATTTAAATATCTGTTCCGGATTAACACTTTGACTATCCCTGGTCCCGGTAGACAAGTCGCACAAGTCCGGGTAACGCTGTTTGTTAAAAAAATATAAAAACATCACTGTTTATTACTATGAGTATTACAAAAAAATCTACAAACATGCTTAGTTTAATCTGTGTTGTTGTTTGTTGTTATAAATAAGTATTGGTTGATGTTTTTCACACACAGCGCCATGTAGCCCCAAACTAAGCGAGCTTGTACTATGGGAACCAGATAACTGATAGAATACATAAATACTTTTTTTTATACATACATAGAAACGCCCAGACGAAGAACAAACATCCATGTTCATCACACAAATGTTTGTCATGGGTGCGGGAATCGAACCCACAACCTCAAGCTCAGGAAGCGAAAATCCAACTAGTGAGCCACAGGGCTGGTCAAGTTAGTCTAGTCGGCACACCCGACATAGGAAATAGAGAACCCAGTGTAGCTCTGAGTGTATTTAAAAAAGTAATTTTGTACCATAATCCTTTTAGAACTAGGTTAGTTTTAAAATAGCAGTAAAATATACCACAAATATTTTACAACATAACGCTCTGTCCCACAGCGGTTTCGTGGAAATGGTGGTCCAGCATATTCCGTCCCCTCTAGACGGGGCACCCCGCAAAGTGGGGCACACGTACCGGGGCACTGAGGGGCCCCTGCGGGACGACATGCTGAATTGCGACCAATCGGGCCGCCTCGTCGCTCACACTACCAAGATGTACCCCACCGATGACTGCACATTCTTTTTAGTAAGTTACTGGTTGACATGTTTCATTCTATTTTTGCCCCACAGAGATGGGGCTCATATCGAGATGTCGAAAGCCTCTGTGATTATATATTAAAAAAATTAATAAATAAATAAATATTCTTTTCATCCGATGTTCTTCAATAGCAGAGCTTTGCATTGAAGATATACAGCTTCAATGGTTGCGACAGGGTTATGTAGACAATAATAGACAATAGACAATTTTGTGTTACCTAAGAACCTAAGAGAACATAATACCTAAAATGTAAAATATAATATTTCTTTCTTACAGGTACTAGCGCGTATAATGTCGGGGACCCTGTACGCGGGGCAGTCGGTGCGCGTGCTCGGGGAGAACTACAGCTCGCAGGACGAGGAAGATTCTCGAATCATGAACGTGGGCCGCCTCTGGATATACGAGGCTAGGTATAAGGTAACTCGAGAAACTGACTGAACTTCTGGGTGAAGGGGTTCTCAGCGTAAACGGCTTGTCAGATTTTGACGTGTGGGGTGTTTGGATTCCTCTTTACGTGCGCAGTGACATAGGCTACATTGTGCAGTCGGTATATTTTTTTTCAATGTTTTTTTTTATCGACAAAATGTCACATAATCTTGTATAATAAGATTTTTTATCTACATAACTTAATTAATGAGGTGCATTGAATAGTTATTTTTTTATTATTAGTCTCTTGAAATAGTGGACGACTCTTGCAGAGCTCTCCCGGGATTGCCATGCTTTCATTCGCCAAGCGGTAGTGTGCAAACAATTTCGTGTTCCGGATTGAAAGGCAATGTTACCAGTGTAGTTACTGTTCATAAAGAGATATAACATCTTAAATCTCCGGCTGACGAGCGCAGTGCAAAGCCGCGCACGGTTATGGACTGTTGTTAAAAATTCTGATTGCCACCGAACTATGGGCAAGCGTGACGCTTAGAAAGAGGTGAGCGAATTGTTCGTTCAAAAACGGAAGACCGCGTCGGCTGTTCGCAGCCGGCATCATGCTGAGGCGGGGCCGGTTTGTGACAAATAAATAATTGTCTATTTTTTTTTCTCTATCGAGGATTTTGGCGTCGCACGTCTTATGCATTTGCCAGTGTCAAGTATACTTATAAATTTCCAAGTTTTGTTAAATATTATCAAACAAGTCACAGTCACAGTCAAAGGTAAGCAAAGCAAGTCATGGTCAAGTCCAAGTAAAGTGGTGAACACTTTACTAGAGCCTTCTATGGATTTTTGGATACAACACGAAAATTCACACTTTACGACAGTATTCACCAACACTCGTGCATGTTCACGAACACTTATCGTGTAAAAATTCACCGTTTTACACATTAACACTCGAAATAACACAAGTTTTGGAAAATAATAAAATGACGCGACATGAATTCTTCACGTTCCCGCCAAAACTCTCATAAATTGTCTGTTATAAAAAATCTGTCTGTTATAATTTTATAATGTATATTGTCTATTTTTTGGTGTTTTCCAGGTAGAGTTGAACCGCGTGCCGGCCGGCTGCTGGGCGCTGATCGAAGGCATCGACCAGCCCATAGTGAAGACCTGCACCGTGGTCTCGGCGGACGAGGACGAGGAGCTGCACACGTTCGCACCCCTGCGGTTCAACACGCAGGCCGTCGTCAAGATAGCCGTCGAGCCCGTCAACCCCAGCGAGCTGCCCAAGATGCTGGACGGCCTGAGGAAGGTGGGTTCGGGGGCCGGCGAGGTCCTGCATAGATACAGCGTTACGAGATCGTGCTTCAACACGCGAAACTTGGAGGAAAGCGCGGGTTGCGGGGACTGAGACCAAGCGGTCCAATTAGCTATCTCAAGATAGATAGATAGATAACTCTTTATTGTTCACCCCAGAAATTGCATGCATAATACAAAAAACCTACTTAAAACTGTGTAACAATTGGCGGCCTTATCGCTTAAAGCGATCTCATCCAGGCTCAAAGTTAACCTTTAAGGTGCTTCGTTTGAGTCCGCTAGGTAGGTAGGCGCCAAGAGATGGCGCTGTCGTTGAAAACTCAATTGAGGTAATCTGCCCCAGTTTTAATTCACTTTGCGACCTCTTACTATTGTTATAAACACATCTCAAAAATAATAGAGCCCATTAATAGCTGCACTCGACTGAAAATTCAAATAATCTTCAACGCCTGTATGCACGCATGAACATTACGCACACATGCGAATTCAAAACGGTTACAAGCAAATACGAAATTTCGTTGCTCTGAATATCGTCTCGGTGGCCGAAGTCATCAGTTTGATTAGGTAGCGCTCGTGAGGTTCCGGGTTCGAACCCCTAAAATTAGGTAGTATTATTTTTTATAATTTAATTTCGAGAATACTATTTATTTTAATTTTTGCTGTGGGTTTCTTGACAAACAAACTTATTCAAAATTAGTAACGAAACTTATAAAAGTATATATCTACATAAACCTAATATTGTCACACAAATATTTAAAATGCGAAAGTTCGTGTGTAAGTGTGTAAGCATGTAAGTTTATGTTTTTTGTTATTTGGTGACGAGACGAGCAAGTCACTCAGCTGATGTTAAGCTTCACGCTTGCTCATAACAGTTCAGTGCCACCCAGAATTTTGAACCTCAACAGTTCAAAACCATGCGCGGCAATGCACTGCGCTCATTACTCTGAGATATTAGATGTTAAATCTCTGTGCCCAATAATTACGCTGGAAACATTGCCCTTCAATCCGGAACACAGTGATGTTTTGCACACTACTGCTTGACGATTGAATAACTGGGTCCCTGGAATAACCCCATATCGGGGGTTCTAAAGGCACCGAGTCTGGTACCTTCCGAACAAATTTTCCACTTTTTTTCGGTTTTTTTCAAATTAATTTCGAATTTTACATACCTAATACCTAATGAAATGACCTAATGAAATATGCAATACCCAAAAATGTTGTGTTTTCCGCGTCGATAGACATTATTCTGCGACTAAAAATATGGATTTTAGACCCGGGTTAGATTAATTTAGTCCATAGTAGGTACTGTTGTTTGTTATTTGTTATTTTGTGTGTACACAACACACAAAACTAACTAATAGGTAGGTACGTAGGTAGGTAGGTTTATTGCTTGGTTGGTGGCTAGGTAGGTATTATTAGTATAATGTGCATATTTTGATCGCGCAGCACGAAATATTCAAGATTTTCATATACCTCTATCTACCACCTTACCACCTACCTATATAGGTACCATACCTATATAGGTACCATACCTATATAGGCACCTTTTACAAAAAATCTATTATTTCACTAAGAAGGAAGTTTTTCAGAATTTTTTCAATATTTTTCCCGGGATCAGTGAGCGTGCGCGCAACGAGATCATACATAAAAATGCATTCATCATCATTATTGAGGTGAATTTTTTTCCCGAAATTTTGCATTATTTTTCCTGGCAGCACTGATGGAGCGCGCACCGAGCCCCATACTCAGAAATGCTGAATTCCAACAAATTTTAGATATGGGGTTATTAGTTAGTCACACCAAAATGCGAAAGTTTGTGTGTATGTAAGTAGGTATGTTAGTATGTAAGTGTGTTTGTTCCCGTTCAAATCTGTAACAGCTGCACGGATTCTAATGCAATTTGGTATGGAGGTAGCCAAATTTAGGTATGGTAGCCTCCATTCCAAATCTCATCCAAATCCGTTCAGCCGTTACAGAGTTTATACCGCGGGTGAAACCGCGGGGCGTGGGTAATGGGTAAGAAATCTCGGTACGATATGGAACAGGCTGATGATGATGATGATGAATTTTAAATCTATGACCGAATCACATGCGAATTCAAAACGGTTACAAGCAAATACGAAATTGAGTACCCGATTTTCGGCATTCCACCTATCAGATCGACTGGCCGAGCGGTCGAGTGGACGGATTTTCATTATGCTTCGTTTTGTAGTGTGTATCAATGAGACGAAGGTCCCCGGATCGAATCCTCATTTGAAAATTACTGTTTTTGTAGATTTTTGTTCCTTTTGTGCTATTTTTTTACAGAATAAGTTATCAAACAACACAACAAACACCACACACAAAAATAACTAACTAACTAATAGGTAGGTAGGTAGGTAGGTAGGTAGGTTGGTTGGTTGGTTGGTTGGTAGGTAGGTAGGTATTATTAGTATTATGTACATATTTCAATCGCGCAGCATGAAATATCCAAGATTTTCATATACCTCTATCTACCACCTTACCACCTACCTATATAGGTTCCTATACCTATATAGGCACCTTTTACAAAAAATCTATTATTTCACTAAGAAGGAAGTTTTTCAGAATTTTTTCATTTAGGTTATTAGTTAGTCACACCAAAAATAAATATTATAAAGAGGAAAGATTTGACTGCCCGTTTGCCCGCATTGAATAGGCTCCGAAACCACTGAACCGACCCGAAAAATCCCCCCGCTGCTGGGCAGCCTTTCAGCCCTCCTTACACTTCCTTCTTTTCTGCAACTTGACGCAAATAGAAGGGTTCTGCGTGTGCATTATAATTTTCATTCCCTCGTCAAACACCCGTGCGAAGCCGGTGCGGGCTGTAAAGGATTCAAACAGACAGACGGACAGACAGACAGACAGACGGACATGACAAACTTATAAGGGTTCCTTGTAGTACTACGGAACCCTAAAAATGTATAAATGGTTACCTATGTCAAAGTCCTCAAAATATATATTTCGCGAGGCTGCGCGGGCCGCGAGCGGCCCGCGGGGCGGTCCTGCAGTTGGGTATGGCTGGATCGTTTAGGTCGACTTGTAAAGTTAAAAAAAAAGGAAGAGCATGATGAAAACGGGTAAGAAACCTCCATACGGTAGCAATTTGGCTAATGATGATGATGATTATGGTTAAAATCTATGACCGATAATGAACGTCGCAGTTTGACGGGTAGAAATCCCCCCATCGCCATGAAAATGGGCAAGAAGTCTCGATACGTTAGGAAACGTGCTGATCATGATGATGATGAATTTTAAATCTATGACCGCAAATGAAAATCGCAGTTGGAAGGGTAGAAATTTCCCCCATTGCTATGAAAAATGGGTAAGAAATCTCGGTACGATAGGAAACAGGCTGATGATGATGATGATGATGATCCTTAAAATCTATGACCGTAAATGAAAATCGCAGTTGGAAGGGTAGAAATCCTCCCATCGCCATGAAAATGGGCAAGAAGTCTCGAATTATATTTTTTATTTATAAATTAGGTAGGTAGGCACTTACGAAACACCTTCGCCATGATAATATTTCAGCCGAGCACGAACACGTTTCGTGCTCTTTTTTTGGCCAGAATATTGATGGCGTCTATAGCGCAACGATGATGTCTGCTGCATTCTATTATAATTATGTACGTTATTATTAGGTTACTAGCAGCCCGCCCCGGCTTCGCACGGGCACCCAACAAAAAAATAAAAACCATAATACACACACGAAAACCCCTACACCCGCGTCAAGTCACAAAAAAAAAAAAATATTAAGAAAGCCGAAAACCCAACAGCGAAACAATTTTTCAAATCCGTTCAGCAGTTTCGGAGCCCATTCAATGCAAACAAACAAACAAACAAAGAATCAAATCTTTCCTCTTTATAATATTGGTATAGATAGATTATTCTATCATCATCAATAGTTGTCGCAACGCACGCGATGTAAAGGATATTTTAGGTATTTTTTTTACATCTTGGGTTACATTATTCGAGTTTTAGTAAGGATCCCAGTTTTTTTAAAAATAAAATATAGTATAGTATAGGGATAGTGTAGCTTCCCAACAGTGAAAGAATTTCCCAAATCGGTTCAGCAGTTTCGGAGCCCATTCAATGCACACAAACAAACAATCAAATCTTTCCTCTTTATTATATTGGTATAGACTATTCTTTCATCATGAATAGTTTTCGCAGTGCACGCGAAATACATCATCTTGGGTTACATTATTGGAGTTTTAGTAAGGATCCCTAATTTTTTTGAAAATATAATATAACCTATGTCACCCGGGGATAGTGAAGCTTCCCAACAGCGAAAGAATTTTTCAAATCGGTTCAGCAGTTTTGGAGCCCATTCAAACAAACAAACAATGAAATAAATAAACAATCAAATCTTTCCTCTTTATAATATTGGTATAGATAGATTAGGTAACCAAATCAAACACTGCACTGCACACCGATACCGAATCTCGCAACGTCGCAATTATCGAAGGCTGCGCGCGGACTAAGCCGCGAGGCAAGGATACCTAGTCTCGCTCACACACGCACCGACAAGCTGGCAACGTCGCGTAAACCGCGTGACGCGCGCGCGGCACAACCAGTGTACACGATTTTTGCAAGACGCACGCACACATCAATATTTCACGCACACCATGATCGCATGATTCGCATGTAAAGAACACACCACTACAATCGTAAAATTTGTCGTAATTATTGGGTTGAAAGATGGTATTTCCTAGCCATGAACATTTTAAATTATCGACTTTGCGATACTTAGAGGCCAAATTAGACCTATGTTAAGTCATGCCCAGTTCAAAATCGTAGTAGGACGCCTAAAAAGGCATCGACAGTTTTGTATGAAAGTCGTTTATCCTTAAGGCGTTTACGTTTACGTTTTAAGGCACCTTCGGAGCTGTAGGTTTTGGGTTCGATTCCCACCCAGGACAAACATTTGTGTGATGGACTTGGATGTTTGTTCTTTGTTTGGGTGCTTCTATGTATTCTATGTATGTATTTTAAAAAAAAAAGCATTTATGTATTCTATCAGTCATCTGGTTCCCATAGTACAAGTTGCTTAGTTTGGGGCTAGATAGCTGTGTGTGAAAAACGTCCACCAATATTTATTATTTACTAGCTGCGTCCTGCGGTTTCACGCGGTGAAGAGGTCTAGGAACCATCTTATAAGCTAGTGCCACAAGTGGCGGCCTTATCGCTAAAAGCGATCTCTTCCAGGCAACCATTGCATGGACAGAAATTAGTATTATTATATAATCTTACCAAAATCGAACAATGTTCTTCGAGCTTTGCATAAGAGTGACTCGATCTTCGAATCGGGCGTGTTGTCTTAAAATGGTCCTCTCTTAAGTGGCGTGCGGTGAGTTTGATCGCAATGAGTTGCGTTGGGTGTATCTCTGAGTGAATTGAATTGAGCTTAGACTGATTCTGAGCTCAATATTTTTTTTTTTTTCATCTCGAGTGAGGTTAATCACAACTAAGGTGAAATTGATTTAATTAAAAAACACATTATAATATTGTGTGTGTGTTGGTCAGGTGAACAAGTCGTATCCCCTGGTGTCGACCCGCGTGGAGGAGTCCGGCGAGCACGTGGTGCTCGGCACCGGCGAGCTCTACCTCGACTGCGTCATGCACGACCTCAGGAATATGTACTCTGAAATCGATATCAAAGGTATGAGCCTAATTCGATATTTTGATATTTATAATCATCCCTACCAAGTGTGTTTGTCGGGTTGTTTGTTCCTGTTTCACGCAGCAACAGAGCTACGGATCGCATCGGCATAGTTATAGAGACGTATCTTTTGTAATCCCAATCCTAATCCTAACTAATATCATAAATTGGAAAGTGACTCTGTCTCTCTGTCCGGGTGTTTGTCGTTATATCGAACGAAACCGCGGAATGTTTTAGTCGCAGCTAATTTTATATAAATAAAAAAATATTGTTTGTGCGAGCGAGGGAGCGTGTATGATGTAAAAGCAGTAGCAACTTTGTCGGGTTCGACCGCCGTTTAACAAACGACAGAGAAATATATTATCCTCTTATTTTCCCTCGTTGGTCTGCGTCACAGATCTCACTAGATACCGCATTACGAGATTCGTTGTTCCTACAAAAAGACACCAAAGTTAGAGGCGCGGCGCGGGGCACGGGGAGTGCGACCGAGCGTTCTCATTGGCTATCTCAAGATTACGACTACTCGCGCCTAACAATCAACCAATCAGAGTAATTTCTTATAAGTGTATTTAGACTGATGTGTGGTGCGCTTCGAGCGTCTCGTATAAAAAAAATAGTAATTACCTCTCTGTAATATTATATTTAAAAAAATTGTAAAATATTGCGAACGAGATAGATGAATTAGGGGAGCCGACTGTTAAATACCATTATTCCACTCGTGTGCAGTCGCGGACCCCGTGGTGTCGTTCTGCGAGACAGTAGTGGAGACGTCCTCGCTCAAGTGCTTCGCCGAGACGCCCAACAAGCGGAACAAGCTCACGATGATAGCGGAGCCCCTGGAGCGCGGGCTCGCCGAGGACATCGAGGCGGGCGCCGTCTGCGTCACGTGGGACAGGAAGCGCCTCGGGGAGTTCTTCCAGACCAAGTTCGTACTCTCCGGTTACTTCAACACACAGAGTTTATACATAGAGGGTTACTTTTTAAGAAGTGCGCAAACTTTTATCACGCAATCAGTAACGTTAATAGAATATACATAACCAAAAAAATATATATAGTTAATTTACTAGTTGTTTCGTTCGCGTGGACATTAAAAAAAAAATCTTGTCCATCGATCACAATCTTCTCAAATTTTAAATTCCATCTACTGACTTTTTATATTCAAAAGATGTTGAAAATGTGTGTTAGAGATAGATGTGGAGCTCTACCGTAACCAGCACGATTTGTGTTCAGATACGACTGGGACTTGCTGGCGGCGCGGTCGATATGGGCCTTCGGTCCGGACACGACCGGACCCAACATCCTCGTCGACGACACGCTGCCCTCCGAGGTGGACAAACACTTACTCGCCTCCGTCAAAGATAGCATTGTACAAGGTATATAACCACGGATTTACCGAGACAAACCTCTGCGAGGTTTATTGCTAATTACACAAATATTATAAATGCGAAAGTTTGTTTGTAAGTATGTAAGTGTGTTTGCTCCCGTTCAACTCTGTAACGGCTGAACGGATTGGGATGAAATTTGGTATGGTAATTTGGTACGGTCATTCCCTGGTTGTAGGTTCTGTAGAATAGCGGGTACAACCGCGGGGCGCAGCTAGTCACCAATAAAAATGGTACCTATTACACTGTACACTACACAGTATCTACACTGTAGATAATTATTTTTTAATTCAAAAACATTCATAAACCTTCTGCCTACATAAAATACATACAATATATACACAAAATATATAGTATAATAATAATAATTATACCTATGTACCAATTAACACACAGAAAGATAATGTTTATAAACGAGGTTTTTAAATATAGGAAGAGATTTAGCCTGCCCTACGATACTTTTTTTAAGTTCATTCGAACGAGGTCGCGGTTAACAGCTAGTTCATGATATATCCGGTTACAGGTTTCCAGTGGGGCACGAGGGAAGGGCCGCTGTGCGAGGAGCCGATCAGAAACGTCAAGTTCAAAATATTAGACGCGGTCATAGCACAGGAGCCCCTGCACAGGGGAGGCGGCCAGATTATACCGACCGCTAGGAGAGTGAGTATGACTAGCTAGTTAAGGTGCAACGTTTCACTCGGCGCGCGAAATTCAAATTTTCTTGCGTTTTTTATCAATTACAGCTTAATTACTCATCGTAGGTTCATGAAAACTAATTTTGCGACAATAAATAGATTGTTTCAAGAAATTACACCAACCAAAAATTCAAGCTGAAAGCTAGTATAAGTACATTTCTCACTTAACCAAAAACCGAGATGAAAATTATTGAAATTTGTAGTTAAACCAATGTTGTCTAGGTGATCATTTGACCCGTAATTTCTTAAAATAACTTATTTATTGGCGTAAAATTGATTTCAATAAATCCACGATGAGTAATTAAGCTGTAATTGACAATTGACAATTTCGCGCGATGAGCGAAACGTTGCACCTTAAACAACACTTTTAATACTTTTATTTTTTAATATGCTTGGTGTTACTGAAAGGCGCACAAATATTGCAAGGTATGTATATTGCGGTGGCGTCGTGTGGCGGGTCGCCCTCTTCCCTCCAATATGGTTGAGGAGAGCGATGGCTGGCACATGCGTCACCTCGTGAACGGGTGCTGCTTGCGGGAGCTGGACTGCTCGGAGTATATACGCAAATCTATAATAGCACTTAGCTCTTTATTAGCATATTCGTTGGTATATTCCTTTTGTAAAGTCTTTAGTTTTTATAAGTTTTAGTTGATAAAAATAATTGTGAAAATTTGATAAATGGCGCGGAGCCCGGAGTATGTGGAGTAATATTGTAAGAAAAATAATAAACTATGGGACTAACCAGGAAATTGCGGGGGCGAAAAACAGGTGTTCCATAAATTTTGTTGGGTGTCATTGACATTTTTCTATGGAACAGAAGTATTTTTTTGCGATTTTAGGGTCGGTTCTATAGAAAATGTTGGTCATAATGATGAATACATACCTTTCAAGTTATACATTTAAATATCTGCTTTAGGTCTGCGTGTTAGTTTTCCATGTATATGTGTGTGAGAGATATGGGTGTGAAGCTTTACTTGTCCGACGATAACTTGAGAACCGTTGAACCGGTCTTCATCTTATTTTGTAGGCAAGTAGTTCACTTCAGTACAATGTTTTAGTTCGAATATGAGCAAAAGCTGTCTAGGGGTTGTGAAGTTACAGGGGTCGCGGGCCTCCGTTCGGCTGAACTACTAAGTTTATGTATTTTACTACCCGACTGCTCAAGAAGGAGCTTAATGTTATTGGGGTGTATTTTTGTGTGACCCTGTATTACCTTCCATAGCCTAAACGGCTTGACCGATTTTGACGTCTGAGGTGTTGCTAGATGCCTCTTTGCACCCGGAGTGACATTACCCACATACATTTTGCAGTAGGCCTTTTAAAAAGAATATATTTTTGTTGATTATCAGGTAGCTTACTCGGCATTCCTGATGGCGACGCCGCGGCTCATGGAGCCCTACCTGTTCGTGGAGGTGCAGGCGCCCGCGGACTGCGTCTCCGCCGTCTACACAGTCTTGGCGAAGAGAAGAGGTATTTACCTTTAAACATAGAAGAAATCTGTTGATTACTTTTGTTTTTAAGAGGATAGTCCTTCCGCGAGGTTTTGGCGCATTCGATATTTGAAATTGTTTAGCTGGCGCTGTTTCTCGTGCGTGCGATAGAGAGAGCTAGTGAATTTTCCTATTTTTTTGAAGAAATTAGCGTTTCGGGGTGTACCCCCTGAATCTTTACAAAATCTTTTGTTTTTGTTGTCAGTGGCTTGGATAAGCCATAATCTATGCCACTATGTTTTGTTTTTTCCACGGCGTTATACTCTATTCTTAAAGATCGGTTTTTTTGCTATTCACGAAATGTTTATAGATCAGAATGTCATCTTGGCAGAATGTTTGGGGCTTGATATGGCACCAGCCGCGGGCGCTCGAACGGAGCGCTGTGACACAAAAATCGAACAAAATACAACAAGCGCCCGCCGCTGTTCTTCTGTTCCGTAGAGCGCCATACATTTTTGTGTCACAGCGCCCCGTGCGTTGGTAATTAGGAGAGGCGATCGCCTCACATAAAGAATCAAGTATTTTCTTTACTTAACTAGTAACATTGTAATTTAATTTAATGTAAGAACATAATTTTGTGTTAATATACATTTTTCATAGATATATATTATCTCATTAGTGAAATATTTTTTTTCATTTTTCAAGGCAGGCAATGATTTCAATTATTATGCCAATGATGACGTCATTCGAGGCTAACAAATGTCATTTACATTAAAAAATACATTCATCTATCTAATCGTGATGAGGAGACTATAAACAAAGAAAAAATTAACTATCTCCATTCGTTGAATAAGAAAATGCTTGGTCCTGCGAGCGAGCGGCGCCGGTTCCCTAGTGTCCTCACGGCCGTGTCCCCGCAGGCCACGTGACGCAGGACGCGCCGGTCCCGGGGTCGCCGCTGTACACGATCAAGGCGTTCGTCCCCGCGATCGACTCGTTCGGCTTCGAGACGGACCTGCGCACGCACACGCAGGGCCAGGCCTTCTGCCTGCAGGTGTTCCACCACTGGCAGATCGTGCCGGGGGACCCGCTCGACAAGACCATTGTTATCAGGTAAACTGTTACTACTACACCTACACACCTCGGTACACCTCGCGACCACAAGCTTTTTTGCACAATCGAATTTCTACAATTGCATAGATTTTTTAGTCGCCTATCAAAAAATGCAGACAAAAAAATTAAAAAAAAAAACGTAGAACCTGTATACCACGTTTCGTCAAGATTGGTTGAAAAATACGACCTGTACCCGAGTACCAACATGCGGACAGATGAAAGCAAATTTTGCCAGTTACAACTAAGAACTTTCGTTCGCTTCGCCCACTCGGTCAACTACTATACGTTTACCAACGACCACAGATCAACCTAGATACCGCATTACGAGATTTGTTGTTCCTACAAAAAGTCACGACAGTTTTAGGCGCGGCGCGGGGCGCGGGGCGCGGGGAGTGCGACCGAGCGTTCTCATTGGCTACCCAAGGTTACGCCTACTCGCGCCTCTCAGCAAAACAAAACAAAACGTCGACGAGCTCTCTCCTCGGCCACGCAGTCGCTTACCATCAGGCGGGCTCGTGCCCAGTCACATTGTCAACTGTATTGTTTACAAATATTTTACGAAAACTTTCTATAAGAACCTATTGATGCGTTCCAGCCGCCTCACTTGAGAGCCAGTTCGTATTCCAGGCTAGGTCTGTTTATCACATTCGACCACACTGAGCCTAGACTGAAAAACTTAAAAAAAACGGCTGCATCATAATTGTAGATTGTGGAACCAAATCATGTCGGGTCACGGGACAATTTCTATACAAATTGACGGCCCAGCCCCGACCCGTTGTAACGTGGATCATCATCACACTAATATTATAAATTCGTAAGTTTGTGTGTAAGTATGTAAGTGTGTTTGTTCCCGTTCAATTCTGTAACGGCTGAATGGATTTGAATGAAATTTTGTATGGAGGTAGCTTATTCCCTGCATGAACACCTAGGCTTTTTTTTTTACTTCGGGCTAGTCATTCGTTTGACCACAATCTCACCTGATGGAAAGCGACGATGTGGCCGAAGATGTAGCACGCTTTCACCATTTTTTTTTTTTTTTTTTCAATTCAAATTTATTTATTTCCAAATTACAAGTACATTGCAATAAATTATATGACATCAAATATTACAAGTACAAGTTAATAGTACAAGTACCTAGTACATAAAATGATTCAACCATGGAAAACTAAATCTGGTGGCACGCGTCCATGCGCTGCCTTGTGTTGCGAGTCTGGAACTCGGAATCCAAAAATGTTGTTAACATTATTTTCAGACAACAAAGATCCATAGACATCTTTTCTGTACATTTCAATAAAATTAATTAGTATAAATATTTCTCTCATATTGCTAACATTGTATATATTAGGGAGAAGCTGTGCGATGTACTTAAAAATAATCAAGAAAATGCTGAGCTTACAAGTTATAACCCCTTTCAATACTCAATACTCAATACTCAATGATTTATTTCGTCCCGCGGCAGGCCCCTGGAGCCGCAGCCGGCGACGCACCTGGCGCGCGAGTTCATGATCAAGACGCGCCGCCGGAAAGGCCTGAGCGAAGATGTCAGCATCAACAAGTTCTTCGACGACCCCATGTTGCTGGAGCTCGCGAGACAAGACGTGCAATTGAATTAGTCCTAGGTTACTTTATTGATTGATAAATAAACAAAATTCGGTATGATGAGTTGGTTTTTTGTATGAAGGAGTCTATTATATCAAACCATAGAATCACACTAATATTATAAATGGAAAAGTTTTGTGTGTAAGGGCCGTACTCAGAAACTTAATGATTACTTAAATTGTCACTAAGTAATGACGTAAAAATTAATCAACATCATCTCTGAATGCGGCCGTAATTATGTAAGTATTTGTTCCCAGTCAACTCCGTAACGGCTGAACAAATTGGGATTATATTTGGTATGGAGGTAGCTTATACCCTGGATTAGCACATAGGGCACTTTTTAACCCGGAAAAGTATACTATATCTATGGTATAGAGGGCTATGATCACGAACCACTATAAAATGGCCCTGTTTGGTTTGGTCTATAAAAACTCCAAATGGAAAACTGAAAGAAATACATAATTACTATAGACTCTTTAGGTTCATGAAGACCACTTCCCAAAATGTATGTTACCAATATACCCGAAGGTCATTGTCAGTTTCCCAAATTGTCCGCTACCCAAAAATACGCAAGATGGTTCGCAAAATATCCGGAAATCAGAAATCAGTGGGTAAAGGCTGTGAGGCGCGAAAACTGGGAGCCACCTAAATACTCTCGACATTGTTGAAAACATTTTGAAAAATGTAGTTTTATGACTGGGCTGTCAATTAAATGACGCTATCCAGTATGATGCTAAATCCATGGTTAAAACATTCTGGAAATGAAGACGAATCTATCAATCTATTCCATGATCAATAAGGACAAGTAACACGACAAGATATCAAAAAAATAAAAAGCTAGCATGAAAGTGTTTACGAAGACGGTTAATGTTTGTTCAAATTATCAAATTTGACAGTGACAGCTCAGTGACATGTGAGCTATCTTTGTAAATAATTTACAACTGTCAAAACAAAACGTGCACGTTTGGAGTTTTGGCGGGAACGTGAAGAAATCATGTCGCGTCATTTTATTTTTTTCCAAAACTTGTGTTATTTCGAGTGTTAATGTGTAAAAACAGTGATTTTTTACCCGTTAAGTGTTCGTGAACATGCACGAGTGTTGGTGAATGGTATAATATCGTGAAACGTGAATTTTCGTGTTGTTTCCAAAATTCCATAGAAAGCTCTAGTAAAATTTTCACCACTTTACTGGGGCATGACTTGGACTTGACCGTGACTTGCTTTGCTCGCCTTTGACTGTGACTATGACTTATTTGACAATATTCACCAAAATTTGAAAAAATATGAGTATACTTGACACTGGCAAATGCATAAGACGTGCGACGCCATAATCCTCTTAGGAGGAAAGAGAAAAAAAAAAAAAAAAAAAAAAAAAAACGTGCACGTTTGACAAAAACATTATTAATTTTGTAGATTTGAATATAGAAAGCAAACCCAGTTATTAACGCATTTAAAACAAATCTCTAATAAAGTTACAATTCACAATGGCCCGCGGAAAGGATAAGAAGAAGTAAGTTTGGTTATAATAAGTAGATGGAAAAGGTTGTTTACGTTCGACACAATAATATCTTCTGTGGTGTTTCAGGCGTAAGTTAGAGAAGAAGCAAGAAGGAGATGATGTGCCCAAGAAAATGCCTCACACGTTGGAGTCTCTCAGGGAGAAAGATGACACTATGCTGGTCAATGCCGAACCTGAGGAACAGGAAGAGGTTAGGAATTGGTTTGAATATTTGAGAGTCCATTAACCCTTAGAGAAGAGATTAAGTATAGAAATATTTAAAAAGCCACAACAGTTTACTAATATTCCACGGGCCACCAAAAGTCAAGTGCACTTCGAGCATCTCGGGTACTACTGAAAAAGGATCTACGCAACCTCTAAAAACCTATGGTGTGATGTTGTCACCTAAGACACATAGCAGGCTAGACAAGACATGTTTTTGTGGATTATTATTGAGAATTATTCCAGACAAGCTGTTATAAAATCCAGTATTGGTACTGTAAACTGATCAAAATGAGTCCAAACTCCATCAATTTACTGATTAGTTTCTAAGGAATTCCGTTTTCCAACTCTCAACTCAAAAAATAAAATAAAAAATGTATCCCCATTTATAGCTACAACTAAATGGTTATCTATTATTTATAATTTTTAAACTAACCAATTAAATTAATTTATATTTCTAGGCACAAAAAGATATAGAATTAGATGAGCTATCAGCATATTATGAAAATGCTTATGAACCTAAAGTATTGATCACATACTCGGACAACCCGCACACCAAGACTCGGATATTTGGCAAGGAGCTCATGAGAATGATACCTAATTCAATATCTAGGTATCGACAGAGGTGAGTATCGCAAACAATTTGTCTCTCCACATGATAATTTTTATCACCTAGTATTTGTTTAATATCCAGCAACCGCTACATATATAGCCACACCAGCAGGGCTAGCATGCACACCCCAACAAAATCTTTTTGTTATGCAAGAACAGGACATGGCTATGACTATGTATATGTTTGTCTCATTTTTCACGACATGAAGAGTAGAGAAGATTTTGTCACAGTGCACGTGCTAGCCCTGCAGGTGCATGTGAAGTGTTTAGCCTTGCTTCCTGCTGGCAGGGCTGCTTTTACATTCTACCATAACAATCAAGTCCGTAAGTGACAAAACAATCGCTCTCGCACGCGTTGCCTGCCTGCTAAAACAATAGTAAATGGTTGTCACACTGTAATGGCTGAACAGGTTAAGGAATGAGGAGAACGAGGGTAACGATACACGCTACATTTTGCCTTTAAAAAAAATTAAGGGTTAAAATATTTATTTACTATACACAACACAAATCAATCTATACAAAGCATGATATCTTACTGTGTTTGAATCAAAAAACTTTAACAAGTTTAGAAGCTTGCCATATGAAACCGATCTCACAACTTGTTTTGTTGATTTTTCTTTTGCTCCGCAGAAAACTGCGTAAACTGTTTGATAACTGTCAAGATTTGTTGTTGGCTGCGTTCACACTAACTGAAAATGTATTGTTTGTAAATTGTAAATGTTTTCCTAAAGATTTGTTACGTTTGACGTTAGCATTGCTACTGATTTATGTCTCGTAACTTGTCTAAATCTTGGTTTTGTATGTTCTCCAATTGGTTGGCAGTGACAACATTTCTAGATCATAATTCAAAACAAAACATCACATAAAACAGCTAGTTGTTTTATTCACCGTGAAAACTTAATTTAAAAGTAATTCACATTATATTTCCAGATCATCAGTTAAACGCATATGTCAGTCAGGAGTTCGCGAAGGCATCACAGATGTGATTGTCATCAATGAGAATCAGAAGCAGCCTAATGGGTTCCTCCTCATTCACCTGCCCGATGGGCCCACAGCACATTTCAGGCTATCCAGCTGTAAGATAACCCCAGAACTACGGAAGGATTACAAGGAAATCACTACACATAGGCCAGAGGTATGGTCTTCCTGTAATAAATAAAAAACTACAAATTATATTGTTGTATTAGATATATTTACAAATGTAATATGTGTTTTCTGTATAACTGTCATAGTATGCTAATTATTTTTGTAACTAACTTAAAATAACAATCAATAAAATAAAATTAGGTACTTTACATAGTAATTACCCACCAAATTTTTTTTTTTATATCTTATCTGGGACATTTTTGCACACACGGTCATCTGACCCCAAACTAAGCAAAGCTTGTAATATGGCTGCCAGAGACTTATATACGTACATTTTTTTTTTAAATACATACTTATATAGATATTAACACCCAAACATAGAACAAACACAAATGTTCATCACATGAATGTTTGTCCTAGATGGGAATCGAACCCACGCCCCCAAACACAGAAGGTAGGTTCACTACCAACTGAGCCACCGGGACAGTCAGGTCAAATGCACGTCAACTTATCGTATGATCTCACTAGCGCTATTTGAATACACACATTAGCTTTCAAGTGAAACTATGTATAACTTCGTATCCTTAGCCCGATGGTTGTTAGGTTCAGTAGCCGACGCCGTGCGACCGTGAACATAGTCGCGCCGCGACATCATCCGTGGTCGACCTGCGTCGGCGGCATTACCTAACAATCATTGCAAGAAGGATTATTTACTCGGCGATAGATAATTCTCATCAACTCGTCCCTCGCAGGTGGTTCTAAACAACTTCAGCACGCGGCTGGGGCTGACTGTGGGGCGCATGCTCGGCGCGCTGTTCCACTACGAGCCGCAGTTCCGTGGCCGGCGCGCCGTCACCTTCCACAACCAACGCGATTACATATTCTTCAGACACCATCGGTCAGTTACTCGGACGTTTTATTTTGGTAATACTCACGTTAATTAGTCGGATATACCGACTGTAGTTTCTGATGTAGTGGAGTTTTGGTTTGGCGGGAACGTGAAGAAGTCACGTGACGTCATTGTATTATCTTCCAAAACTTGTTTTATTTCGAGTATTCGTTTGTAAAAACGGTAATTTTTATTCAACAAGTGTTCGTGAACGTGCACGAGTTTTGGTGAATAGGTATAGTCGTGAAACGTGACTTTTCGTGTTGTCACAGAACATAATATAATATATATATTCTACGTATTGTTACCAAATCTGCATTGAGACGTCTAGTAAAGTCTCCACCACTCTACTGGGTCATGACTTGAACTTGACCGTGACTTAATTTGCTTGACATGTTTAAATTGTGAAATATACAACTGTATCATACTTTTGTAATGTTACAAAATTTTGCACTGGCTAAATACATGTGTAGACCGTATAGCGAAAATATAAAAGAAAAAAAAGGATGATGTGGGGAAAGTGAAATTATGAAATGTACATTGTACAGAACCCTACATTATCACCCTGCAAAGAAATAGAGAAAGCTTTTTTCCGGCTGACGATTGTTTCCACCGGCAGGTACGAGTTCACGTCGGACGGCAAGCGCGCCAAGCTGCGCGAGCTGGGCCCGCGGTTCACACTGAGACTAATCTCGCTACAGCAGGGCGCGTTCGACTCCAAGCGAGGGGACTACGAGTGGATCATCGCGGGCCGCCGCCACCAGATGGAGACCTCCAGGAGGCGGTTCTTCTTATAGATATATACGTACGAGTTCAACTTAGAATAAAACTATTTTGTAAGAGAATATTTTTTATTGTTTTCTTTCTCTAGTTTTCTACTAGGAATCGCCTCTGCAGCCGGAGGTGGACGGATGAAGCTCTAAAGTACCTAATTCCCGAGTCAGATGAACTGTAGATTAAGCTATTATTTTGTGTAATGTCAACCAGGAAAAACCCTGAAATTCGACACTTTTCCGCTAGAAGTATGCACACGTTTTTCATATGCGTCACATTTCAAAAAAAAAAAAAAAAAACAGTTCATCCGTTGAGATTTGCATCGGGAGTTTTGTTCATCCCTGGGCCTCGCATTATGGTGTCCCACGCGTCGGTACTGACCACTTTTATCGTAAGACTTGTGGCAGACGCAGCGAGCCTAGGTGTTACCAAGTTCCTCCGGCTCCCAACGTCCCTAACAATACATATATCTATTTAAGTGTCATCTATGTATAGATTGATCCGGTATAATATATTATAACATAGTCAATTAATGAAAAAATGGAAGTTCCTCATAATAAGCTTAATTTTAATGTAACGATTAAGTAAGTTTCATTTCATTTGATGCTGTTTGGTTTTTAAATAGAATTATTACTTATTTGCTAACTATTTTTGGACATAACAAAAGCGAGGGTACCACGTAGGAAGGTTTTGTGATTGAGGCGAGGAGAAACGCCAATCGATTAAAGGACGTCTTGAAAGTATTTCTATTCAATCATCGACTGGACCAACCTCGTAGGTAACATAGGTCTTTATTGTGCCTTATTAGTTAACCTACGTACGTATAAAAAAAATACACGTGCCTTCGGAAGAAGTTTGAGCGGCAAATATAAAACTACACCAGCGCGGCTATTCCCATTGCTTTTCGGATCGAATACGGGAACGTTTCCGTTTCGAATTGCTTTACAGCGATTCACAAGCCCGAATTCGAAATCGTTTGACGGCTCAAATCGACACATCAGCTGATTTTCATTCGAAAAGTTTCCGACAGCTATTTGCTCTCGGAACCAATCCGTCTAGAGAGCCAGAGACGATTTCTTACAACAATTTACTGTGTTTTGGACTTTTTATTTATTTCAAGGTAAATAATTAACAAGTAATAAAACAACCCTAGTAAAGTAATACGTAGGTATATGGAAGGACTTCATGACTTAAAGTGCAGAATAATAAATAATTCTGGGTGCTGTTATGGGCAAGCGTGACGCTTACCATCAGGCGAAGGATTTGCTCGCCTTGCCATTTGCCACAACAAATATTAAAAATCTTTTCTACATGTATATTTCAAAACCTACGTTTATTTTTAGATGGAGCATTTACTCGCATTTCGCGAAATGAATCGCCAGCGCAGGGGCAACATACCCTCCTTCTTCACCGTTCCATACGAGACCTTACCGATCCTTTTCATGACCGATTTTAGCGTCGCACGTCTTATCCATTGGCCAGTGTCAAGTATACATGGATACTGATAAGCAATAACATGTCAACCAACAAAAAAAAATTTTTTTTTAATGTTACAGAACGCTTCTTTGTCAGCCAAAGGCTTCGCTACACGGCCTGACCTGACATCGTGCGAAAGAGATGGATATATATAACTTTCTGAGGGAGCGAAAGGGAGAAGCTATCGCCTTGATAGTTTGTTTCTTTTACTCCCGTGAAATTCAAGTCTAGCTGTCCCTTTCACGCGGTGTCAGGTCAGGCCATGTGTAGGCGCCCCAAGGAAGCGATCTGTATCATTAACAATTTTTTTTTTTTTTTGTGGTTTGACATATTATTGGTTATCAGTATCCACATATATATTCTCAAGTTTTGTTAGATGTTATCAAACAAGTCATAGTCACGGTCAAAGGCGAGCAAAACAAGTCAAAGTCATGCCCCAGTAAAGTGGTGAAAACTTTACCTTCTATGTTCTAAATTTCTACACTTCTAAACAACACGAAAATTCACGTTTCACGACTTTATACCATTCACCAACACTCGTGCATGTTCACGAACACTTATGGTAAAAATTCACAGTTTTTACACATTAACACTCGAAATAACACAAGTTTTGGAAAATAATAAAATGACGCGACATGAATTCACGTCCCCGCCAAAACTAAGTTTGACATTATTAGATTTCTGTTTACGAAGTATGCTATTTCAGAATTAAGTCTCATATTTTTAAATCTAAAATGCAATTTGCAGGATTGCAGTTTGCACTATGTAATTTTATTAATTTCATTGGTAAAACAACGTACATTACATTACGTTTTTGCTAATTGGTGGTTAGAATAAACTAAGATTTCGAACAGTTAAATTTCTACCATGGATTCAGTTTTCTACCAATATGAAACAATCTCTGCAAACGCTGCAACATATAGATAGGTATGATTGTCTATGACTACTCGATCGGAAAAAGCCGACGAATACCGAAGTTGAATCCGCTCGGATTTCGGAATCAGGTTTTTGCTCTCATTCGAAAGCCGATCCGTATTCGAAGGAGATTTTCAAAGTCGATTCGAAACTTTCCGTCTAGCTTGGGAATAAGCGTGCAGGTCACAGAATATATAATAGGAAAAGCACACGGTTAAAGCTTGCAATGGTTTTGTATTATTACATGTGATTGCACATTATCCATGAATATTATGTATAAGTTTATTATTTTTCACGAGATTTTGTTGCCGTTCGAATGCTAGCCGGGCAGGACGCCTTATTTTGCAAGTCTGGTGGCAAAGGTAATCGTTTGCTGTCCCGCTCTCTTGGTGGTGTGCGTACTCCTAGCGAAAAAGTACGGTGCGAGCACGTTGGCGCGAGAGTGGAACTGCACGGGATGACCATCGCCAGCAAGTGACGCAGGTCCAGTCTACTCACACAAAATCTACATAGAGCGTAGATTACATTTTTTGCCTCTAAAAACGTAGAAACCTACATAAAGTACCCTAAATTTATAGTCCAAAAACAGTCATTTTTGGCAATAAGATTTTCAAATAAAAGATATATAAATATGTAAGTGTATTCATTTATTATTAGCAAAAAGTCGATGGAAAGTTGGGCTCCTTATCCTTGCTGGATGTTCTGGAAAGTACCTGAAACAATAAAATGACACATTAGACATGACAGCTTGGAGTGGAGCAGTAAGTTAATAGGAACTACCGAAATAATCTAGAATCCAGTCGTCCATTGATCATGTGTTGTATTTTTTGTGTTTTAGACTACTTTTGATTATTAAGCACCGTGACAAAAATTAGAAATCGCGCGTTCAAAGAAAAAATAAATACCCACGTGATATCTCACAACCCCCACCCTTTCGAGCTTCACGTGATTAATGGATGATCCCTTAGTGTGCTGTTGTGTATGTGTAGTGATCTTTTTAACCAAGATGGCAGGATTGCTCAAACTTGGCAGTTTTGAACCACAGTTATCTATGTCTTGACAACAGAATTTGCATCATTACACATGCAATTCACAAACTACAAGACAAGTCAAGGGTGCACCACTTAACGGCTTACGCTGCTGATTCAATAAGCACGCGTTGTTCGAATTTGGTAAGAAGAGCCTACACACGCGACAATTCGATTGGCGCCAATCGCCAATTTTGTTGGATCGTGGACAAATTGTGTATGATGCAATCAAATAGAATCGCCTGAAGAGCAGTTTGGGTTCCAATTTTGTTGGACCAGAGACAAATTTTCCAAATTGTCGCTTGTTTTAGGCCCTTTACCATATTCGGACGCGCGCTATTTTGTGGGCATAGAAATGGCGATGGCGCAACCTTAACACTGGCCAAATTACACTACGCGTGGAGCCAAAATATAAGAGAAAAAAAAAGACATTTTTCAAAAACTGTACTCGTATTCTCAAAAGTTGAGATCCAATCTTATCTAAAAAAAAACCGAACTTCGAGATTTCTAATCTCAATGCAATATTTAGAGATTTTCGCGATGGCTAGCGTGCGAGATACATCGACTGGTCGGAGGCAATCGAGACGAGAAACAGTCGAGATTGGAATCTCAAAATCAATATTTGTCATGTATCCGGATAAATTTTCTCAGAAATAACTTAGTTAAAAACTGTTTGTGACCTTACCTTTCAATGATCCAATGGTATTCAACTCGAACGTGAACTGTAATACAAACAAATAGATTAGGACTTTGCTTCATGTAAATTCTATGCAATCTGTGGTTTCGGCTCAGTAAAATCAGACATGAAGGTTGGTCAACATGGTTGTTTGGGTTCGCTCTGTTGAGGGAGACCTGATGGTCGAAGTCATCATTTAAATTATTTTAACTACATAATATAAATGTCATTATATATCGTTACCAAAGCTGCAAGAGGATAGGTTTACAAGTTAGGATAATAAGCTAGTGCAAACAAATTTCTCTGGTTGTCAAAGAATAAATAATTGTATAGATACAAGTTCCGAGATGATATTCAAATATGTACTGCATTGCAATAAAGTAAAATTTTAGTGCACCAAAGTAACTACCTGCAACAGCTGCGATAAGGAGAGTGATACGCCCTCACTTACGCACTCCTTAGGTTAGACGTAAGATGCATTTATTATGTAGCTATAATGAACGTGTTTTAGGATATTTTAACAGATCTAACTCTTGCTCGTTTTTTGACAAAAAGCTAGTTATTAGATTACTATAATACATTGAAAAACTAGCGTCATGTAAACATAACTATTACATAAATAAATAAATAATCATCTTACCTGGATGTTCTAGGTACTCTCTCATCAGGTGCAATCTGAAAAGGAAAGTTTTCATCAAGGCAATGTTATCAAAATAATTATTTGAGAGAAAACGGAAATGAATCAGACGCGTAAGGTTGGTCAACATGGTTGTTTGGGTTCGCTCTGTTGAGGGAGACCTGAAGGTCGAAGTCATCATTTTATTTATTAGCCTATACAAATGACAGATTTCCGTACTGTAATCACTTTTCTCGCTCTTACTCGTGGTTTTTTTGTAGTCTATTTCAGGCATGGCTAGTTTGTGATGCTAGCAGATAAAGTCCCTACTCGTGCAAAGCAACAGAAAAATACTTGTACAAAAAACAACTCACCATTTGCCGTGATATTATAGCCGTGAATCAATGTGGAATATTTTGTGAAGATGTTGGTTTCAGAGGTCAAACTTAATAGCTTGTGTGTAGCACCCGTCGCCTTCAGTTCGGACTGTACTGTGACAGCACTGACTGACATGACGCATCCCTCTTCCTTCCATCGTCTCCGGCCATGCTTCGGTACGGTACAAGGTGAGTATAGCTGTCCGTAACTTCAGGTCCAGTGTTCACTATTCGACCCTTCCAGGGTCAGAACAACACTACAACAGAAAGGCTTCTCGGCAAATCTGGTGTAGTTGGCTCAAGTTATCTCTCGATGGCTGATTATCCTTGGTACCTTGGTCGAATACACCAAGCCGTTGTTTCTCAGAAAGAAACAGCCTATCCAGGCCTTGGTGGCACACAGGCTAACGAGAGTTCGCCGGGCCGTCCGAGTCCGTACTAGGCGTTTCGTATCTGGTATTGTTTTTGAAGGGGCATTGCTGCCGCCAACTATGTTTGTACTGGAGCGGTATTAACGCCGGTCACAGCACTGTACTACCGACCAGCGCGGCGTGGCGTGCCCAAGTATTATTGGTATGTCCATAGCTACGACTGGCTTGTCTACTGGCGTACCCAGCGTGACCGAAGTAGCCAGGCGGACCACAACGCAAGTATAGGTAGTTATCGTTCGACAAATATAATTTTGAGCATCAATTTTTTTTTCTACTTTCGAGTTTTGAACTGATACAAAATGTATTTGCTATGCTCGATATTAGTCCCGTTTAGACGTTGAAACAGTTAACTGTTTTTTGGGCTAATTACTAACTAATTCGTCGAACGGTATAATACCTTACTTGCAGTGCAGGCGTGTTCCCGATCCAGCTGTAGCCCCATTCCCACCCAGCCGAGCTCAGGTTCCCTTGCACCGGGCACCACGAGCTCAAGGCCAACCAATTGTTTTGTTACATTTTAAAAGATTGTTTTAAATCTTCTTAAGTGTTATGTTTGCTTGCATTCTTGTTTGAAATCTCATGACATTGGTCCATTTCTTTTTCTGGTCCTGTAAAAATATTGTCGAGATTAGTTTAAGTTCTGAATTTAAATAAGTAATCAATTTGCTTTTGAAATAATCAGACGCATAAGGTTGGTCAACATGGTTTAGTGGGTTCGCTCTGTTGAGGGAGACCTGAAGGTCAAAGTCATCACAAAAAAAAATTTAACAAAAATTATGCAAAACATTCTATGTTACTATGTTTTTATCGTACCTTATTATTTTCTGCGGCAAGTAAAATAACCCATGTTGTTTTCTCAGGCCCTGTCTGGGATAATATCAGTAGGTTAATATATTTGGAAAAAATTACGAAGTGTTTTTATTATGATTATAAAAAGTCAGTGAAGATAGTTATGTTAACATCATTATAATCAGATGTCCCTATCTGGATTCATCATTAAATAACTAAGTGAACACAAACTTAACACAAAAATTAATAATAAATACAAACCTTCAATGCCGGGTTTTCTCTATTACTATCTTGTTAAAAATGTAGATCACTTCTGAAAAATAATAAAGAAAAAGAATTAAGAAAATGGGAATATTACAATTATGATATTAGTACTGTTTGTGAAGTATATTCAGCTAGGAGCGAAAGACATGATTGCTTATTCATCAAATTGTTCAGATGAACTATATTATCATCATTTTATCCTATTTTTGGAAGAAAAGTTCAAAAAACAAGGCAATTGTCAACGACGCTGCGCGACCACGAGCCGTATCGCCGCGCGATAAGGTGCACGATCGCGCAATGTTGTCGGCTGAGCCTAACAATCATCGCAATAAACACCATAAGGTATGGGCCCTGAACTTTAAGTTTACTGTTTGAGATAGATATGTAGATATGTGTAAAAATAATTATTTCTTTCGATATTACATTTTGGTAACAGCGACAGTGCAACACGCTCACAATACACAATGCCTACTAATTAAATGTCACAACATTTCTTAGCACAAAGTTATGTTATAAAATGAATATCAATATTGTGGGTGCAATGCACCCAGTGCTTTTTTACTTTTACATTTCAATAGGTTGATTGCTATAAGCAAAGTCCTTATAACCTATAGACTTTCAAAATGTTACTAATTACCTTCAACTTTTCTTCGTGGCTTCTGTCTGTGGTGGTTTCGCAATTTCTCCAATGTATTGTAACGGTGACAATTATATTTTGAAGATTGGCACGTGAGTTGTCAATTGCGATAAAAATTTGGGTCAGATTGGTAGCACTTTCAGAAGCTTCTGTTGTGTTGATAAAGATTATAACACTGGACGCCGGACGTAGCAACACAGGAAGTGTAACTACTTCACGATCTTGATATCTGCGAGAGAGAGAATAGAAGTTACTGCAACTATTCAAAAAAAATTTAAATCTTGGTAAATTAATTTAATTTTTCAGTGGAGATAGTTGTGTTAACAGCATTATAATCAGATGTCCCTATCTGGATTCATCATTATAAAAACTAAGTGATTAGTAATAACAAAAAAAATATAATTAAAACAAACCTTCAATGTCGGGCTTTCTCTATTACTATGTTGTTAAAAAATGTAGGTAATTTCTGAAAAATAATAAAGAAAAGAAAAATATAAGAATATGGGAATATTAAAATTATGATGTTTTCTTTGTGAAGTATATTCAGCTAGGAGCGAAAGACATGATTGCTTATTCATCAAATTGTTCAGATGAACTATATTATCATCATTTTATCCTGTTTTAAGTTCAAAAAACCAGCCAAGGGTTGGGTTAATACTTGCTTTATTTGTTCTGGTCACCGCTTATAAACTACATTGTGATTCATCATAATATATTTGTTATTTTAAATCTTTATAAATATATATAAAAGAAGAAATAGCCCTTTTCTAGGAATCAACGCACAGACCAAACCACTTATGATAATTTAATCCAATACTCCTCGAATGGTCTAGAACTCTAGGTGAACAATAAGAACAGATATTGCAAAATGCCACTTTTAAATGGGTATGTGGAGCCCCAAAGTTTGTATGACAATAAAATATAACTCGGTTTGTGTAATAAGCATAAAAAATATAAAGAGTCATGTCACAGGATTTTTTGAAAATCAACCCCTTATAAGATGAAATGGGGTCTAATTCTAGTTACAGTATAATCGTGAATGATATACAGAAGTTTCAAATTTATTACTAGTTTAGTTTTTGAGACAGATATGTAGAAATGTGTAACAAGAATTGTCTAAAACTGATCTTTAATTTCTTTATTTTTCAATATTTATTTTTTTGATTCAATATCACAAAGTATCAAAATTTTTGATCTGTAACTTATTCCATTAAAAATCTGAAGAACTCGTGACATATGGACAGAGTGAGAGCAAAATACTTCCAATTAGGCCTTTGGATAAGGATTTATGAAAACATAATTAGAAAAGTGGTGTGTATGCATCACTTACCATTTTTGAACTTGAGTATGATATCCAGCATTGTTCTTTTATCATCTGAAAATGAGAAACTTTTGGTTTAATGAAGAATAGTTAGTGACACACACAATTGAATAAGTATTGTTACATCAGATAGGAGCGAAAGACATGCAAATAGGTTGTGCATCACAGGATTCAGCTGAACTATGGACTCATCATGAAAATCAAACATAAAAATGAAAACCTACCAAAGGATAAAGTAGATTTGTCTCATAACAGGTTTCAGTTATGTCAGAATTAAGTTAGGTGTTCCGATAGTTTAGTATTTGTAGTATTGAATAAAAAATAAGAATATACTCAGTGGAACTTACCAATTTGTTTGAATTGTTGATATCATCTGAAACAAACAATATTGATATTATAAATCAAATTGGTGAAATTGCACAGCTACATAATCAAAAACAGTTCAGACTGCTTTGAAAAAGCTGTTAGTTTTGCATCAGATCTCACAACAGGCGGCCCTATGCTGAAATTTTAAAAATAAGTTACATAAAGAATTACCGAAGAAAATTATGGAGATGCCAATAGGTGCCCTACTCTACGTGATTACGCCGTTGTGAGACAACTGAAGGTTTTCGGCTGCACTGCGTTGTCATCATGTTAATGCAAAAAAAAACAATGTGAAGCTGGTATAATAGTCCACTCTGGCCTTAAAAGGCCTGAGCTATGGGTATGATTATGTGTTTATGCAGCTATATCTCAAACAGGAATGACTCGATTGATGGGTTTTTAGTTGTATTATTGAGCAATAGAGATACGAAAATATCTTCCTCCATCTCTAACATGTTCGTTTTGACCTTCTCTTGAGAGTTCCGTCTCACTTGGTAACACATAGCATTGTTGCATGCTGTCTCTGCATAGGAGCAGAACATTTACTACCACAATTAGACCCACAGGCTGCAGATTGCAGTCTAATAAAGTTTATTTTCTATTACTTGTTGGTCTGCAGTCTGTGGTATACAGTGGAGTATTAGTACTATTAAGATAGCACATTCAAAATAATTATAACACAACTTACCCATTTCTATTTTCAAAGCCATGGAATTTTGATTCTATATCAATCTGAAACAAGTACATAACTCGTTGAACAATATTGAATGCACATACTTAGTAAGTGGTTTAACAGAAATGATCAGATAGAGCTAATATACATGCAAATCATGGTATTCAATGGTTAGCATTTGTCATCATTGTAAAGAGAATATTTCAAGTAATTTTATTTTTGGCCAATAAATTCAGAGATCTTTTTTATTCACCACCAGCAGGGCTAGCATATGCACTGCGATACAATTTTAACTACTGATCATGAAATGAAAAATGAGACAAAAATGTATACACAGCCGTGTCCTGTTCTTACATAGCAAAAAGATTTTGTCGCGGTGTGCATGCTAGCCTATCTCACTGTGAGTGCGATGCGTTTAGTTTTGAAAGGCATAGGAAGGGCCAATTCAACATCTAAATCTAATAAGTGCAAAAGTGTCAAGAGCATGTAGTGCAACCAGTCTTGTCTTTTGGCACGTACTGCCTAACATAATGCATTGCATAACTACTGTAATTGCTTTGATGCATGGCAAATAAATAAATTTTAGAACAACTCTTCTATGCTTGTACTATTATTTATTCTGTGTTGCTCCCTCATACTTGTAGCCTAGTTTAAGGCCACTGATCTCATGGTGGATATTTACCTGGCTTCCTGTATTTTCCTTGCACGAAGATGCGAGGAACATCGATGCCTTCTTTGACATTGACAGTACGTCTTTGAACATAAGAGTTCATCAGGATCTCGAAGCCAGCTTCGGTGAACAGCTTAGAGAGCTCTTCTTCAGTGAAATAGTAGCTCCTGAGAACAAAATAATAAGTGTTGGTCAACTTTATGGACATCAAGGTACTTTTCATAGTTTCGAGAGAAGGCAAAGGGGAACAAGGTGTGGTTTTTTTTAATGAAATTTTGGCAAGTGTTAAATAGCGCCCCCCTTTCTGTATCATACTAACCTTGTGCCATCTTGTCTCATGTAGAAGTTGTCAGCAATCTTGTGTCCAGGCTTAAACCTCAACTGCGCCATATCGTATCGTCCGTAATCTCGGAACAGTAGCACGCCACCGGGTCGGAGGGCCCGAAACGCCACGCGGGCCACTTGAGACCATGACCCTGGACTTATCGCAGACAGGACGAAAATAAGGCTCGCAATATCTATTGAACCTTCTAGAACATTCTCGAACAAGTCATTCGTCGTCAGATCAGCGCAAAAAGCCTTCATACGACTAGAGTCGAACTTCTTGTTGGCCTTCAAGAACTCCACCGCACGTGGCGAAAAGTCACACGCGTAGAAATAAAAATTCGTGAACCCTTCTTCGAACAAAGGGTATATCATATTGCCGACTCCGCAGCCCATTTCAAAGTAGGATATAGGCTGTTCTGGGTCGAAATTTATAAGCTCTTGAAACTCACGTGTGGTCCAATGCCGGTCTCGAAAGAAGTTGGTCTTGTTGTTCTTGTAAAATATGTCCCAATGACGTTTTGCTTCCCGTTCTAGTTTAGCGGCCTTGGATTCAGGAACTACCCGGGTGTTGTGTGCTTCAAGTCTTTGCTTCTCTTCTTCGGAGAGTTCTTTCAATCGATGACCGAAAATGTCGCCATTTTCGAAGCGCTCAGTTGTATCGGAGTCCATCTCGGCGATCAAGTGATATTTTCAATTCATGGGTGCTTTTAGTGAAAAGATAGTACGATAATAGACGATAACGCAATTTATTTTTAAATAAAAAAGAAGCACAACCGAAATAAGGCACGCAAGAAGTAGGAACCATAGATGAATGTATGGAACTAGGATTGGAATTGAATTATCGGACGGAAGCAGTGTTGCTAGATCGAGTTTCTAGATTTCCCTATATTCAAGTATTTTTTTTCCCAAAATGATATTATGTTTTGCAACTTTTTTTCGTCTAGATCCTTTAGGTAAAAAAGCTGGACGGAAAAAAACATGACACTGGCAATTGCACAAGACAAACGCCAAAGTCTAAGATATGAGAGATTCCAATCTCGACTGAAAGTGGTCTGAGGCAATCGAGATGAGAGATCATCTCGATTGCCTCAGACCACTCGATGTATCTCTAACGCTAGCCATCGTGAGCCCAGGACAAACATTTGTGTGATGAACATGGATGTTTGTTCTTCGTCTGGGTGTCTGTATGTACGTATGGATTTACAAAAAAAAAAAGTTTATTTATGTATCCTGGTTCTTCTTTTAAAGTACAAGTTTGCTTAGTTTGGGACAGGATGAAAAAAAAACCGACAACTGTTTCATTTCACAGGAACCCAGATAGGGTTTCTGTAAAATATGTGCGATAAATAACAAACTCAGATTACGGTAGGCTTACCTAGAATTTTTCTTAACAAAATCTTTACCATCCTTTTACACAGTTTATACAATAAAGTTTTTCTGATTCTGATCCTGATTCTGAACCTTAACCAGTGGGCTTATCCCGTAACTCTGAAAGCGATAGCGTGAAAGTTGCACGAGCGGGACCGCGCATAGTGCGACTATGTTGGTACGAGCAAGATGGCATGCTCTCGCAATCAGAATCACGAACGTTTCAAAGTTAGAGGACAAGCCCGCTTTCTATCCTAACCCTTCTGTACTAATACCTATTCTCCTCTTCTATGCAGAGTATTTCGAAATTCCTCTATTTTTATTTTTTTTTATTAATTTTATTAATTCTTCTATTACGGACATATAATTTCCCTAATATGATACTATTTTCGTAATTTTTCCCGAAATGTTTTGAAAATTCCTTTTTTTTAAATTACACGATATTGCAGATTTATACTTCAATCGATTGTGAGTACTCCTAACAAAGTACTCACAATCAACCCTGCCCAAAGGCATAAGTTTCCCCATAAATATTGTTTTTCCCCAAAATGGGGGAAAAACCCCACTCTGGAGACCCCGCTTCTATGTTGCCAGTACTTAATTATTAAAAGATCTATGTTGATGTTGATGAAAGATCTTTTATTTAAATTTACTATTTTACAAATAAATAAATTCATTTGATCTTTTCTGTGTATTTACGTAATACGTATGTGTACGTCCTCGAATATTTTATGGTGTACATACGAAATGAAAGATTATCTATTGATAGAATCAAATTCGAATAGTTCATACTTTGATTATATTCAATTTCAAACCACTCGTTGCGTTAAAGCGGCTATACCTGACATCGTGTGAAAGAGATGGCTGTAAATGAGTTTCTGGGGAGCGAAACGGAAGGGACAGCTAGATTTGAATTTCACGGGAGCAAAAGAAACAAACTGTTAAGGTTATATCTTCTCCCTTTCGCTCCCCAAGAAACTTATATATAGCCATCTCTTTCAAACGATGTCAGGTCAGGCCATGTAGCGAGGCCTTTATTCGCATGATATATTCGTGCCAAATAGCGATTAAAAAATGGAGCCCGCGCGAACGTCAGGTCCTAATAGTAATTTTATTTTTATTTTATTCACATGTGCGTTTGTAGGACCTTCTAGGGAACTGACCAAGTACCGCAGCTATAGCCACGTACCGTAGACCAACGACAGAAAATATATTTATCTGTCTTTCTATCACGTTTGGTAGGTCTCAGGGACCCTATTCGGAGAAATGACATTTTATCTCGGTCACTGTCTCTCTAATTTAGAATTTAATGGGAGTGAGAGTGACCGAGATAAAATGTCATTTCTCCGAATAGGGTCCCTGACCGCAACGAGCGCACACGAGCGCTTTATCTATTATTATGCAGTCAAAGACATCTATTAGGGGAATTCAAAGTATGTACTTAGTCTAGGACGATTCAATTTGAATTTTGATGTTGATTATTACCTACTGAACTAACACACGTAACAACTTAGATGGCGCCGACCGCCGTTAAGGGTATCTACACATGGCCTGACCTGACATCGTGTGAAAGGGACAGCTAGATTTGAATTTCACGGGAGCAAAAGAAACAAACTATTAAGGTTATAGCTTCTCCCTTTCCTTCCCCTAGAAACTTATATATAGCCATCTCTTTCAAATGATGTCAGGTCAGGCCATGTAGCGAGACCTTAAAAACGCGAGACAATGAGAGATAAACATATTTTCCTCTTATTTTCTCGCATTGGCTTGCGGTTCGTGTTTGTCAAATGTCCAACTTTGGTGCGTTTTTGTCGACACAAGGGTCTCGTATTGCGGTATTTCTGTCTATAGTACATAATCTTGGTTAGCACTATTTCATGGTACCATCGGTACGTAATATTGAAGACATGATGAAAGCTTGCTGCCACAAAACTACCTGCCCCCTGGACCCCTATTCTCAAAAGCTCTTCGTTTGCTATTCCGCTCGCTCGCATGGATCTAGTAAGTTGGCGCGAGTGGAACGGCACGCGATGACCATCGCCACCAGAGTTACGAACAAACACTAGATAACTCCTTAGACGAAGCATGTGATACAAGATCCATGGATAACTCTGATGGTAAAGTTGTATGATAAGGACTTGGGTCCCCAATTTTGAAACCACGTATGGTGGTTGTCAGTCTGGCGCAAGTGCCTGGTAAAAAAAAGAAGATAATTTAACATGTGTGAAACATGTAGGTACTAGAAATATCGCACTATCTCTATCGGTATTTAGTTCTAGTATTTGTTTCATACAATCGCCTTTCTTCATTTTTACCTATGGAACTCCCGTCTCTTAAACGTAGTGACAATATTCTCTTTGGTAGTTATAAAGTTGATTATTATTTTATTAGAATTATTTAGAACATCACAATCACAACTAAAACCTTTAGTTATTTTTTACCCGATTGCCCAAGAAGCAGGGTAATGTTTATAGGGTGTATGTAGGTAAGCATGTTTGTGTGTTTCTGTATTACCTCCTGTAGCCGAAGCGGCTTGACCGATTTTGAAGATCGAGGTATCGATGGATTCCTCTTTACGTCCGGAGTCACATACTTATGCTACATTTGCAGTCGGATATTTTGATTTATTTGTTTTGTTATAATAAAAAAAATTGAGTGCAGATAGTAGAAGATCTTGGTCTTTAGTTTTGTTAGTTTATTTACTACTAGCTGTTACCCGCGACTTCGTTCGCGTGGACCATTGAGCAACTCGGTACCGGCCCGAACTGCCGTTCGGCCGGAGGCCGGAGGCCTGTGTTGGTCTGAGGCGTGGTAATAAAAAATTGGCCATGTCCGTCTCTGACCCTAGCTTGATCCGTTCAGCCGTTTAGCCGTGATAACGCGACAAAGACTTTGAGACACAGTTACTTTCGAATTTATAATATTAGTTAGGATTGCTTGTTTTATTCTAGTAATTGTATTAATTTGACTGGTACCTTATTCGAAGCTTTATTTATTGAGATAGGCACTACGTTTCCCGCCTTACATTTTAGCTATCTTCCGGTCTTTAGCCCCTCCTATCGTCTGACGTCACTTCTACCTGGCAGTGTGGCGCCCTTTTGGGTCAGCCACTTCGATACCCATTGGCGTTTTGGATTCCCGCCGAGTCGGACGCACTCCAGTAGGTGCTGTCGACTTTAAAATAAGTCTGATTTATAAAGCATAAATAGACTTAATACGTGTAAAGGTTTGAATTACTATTAATTCTATTGTAATAATATGGCTATTTTAATACGTTTATTAAAAGTTTCTAACGGTTTTCCGTTCGTATAAAATGTTTTTATGATAATTATTGGTACAAGCCCATTGTGATCTTTTGTGATTTTCGTCTGTTTTATTTGTCGTCGTCTATACATTTGTGCTTTTGTTCTTTAGTATGGATAAAGAAGTTGAAAATTTACCGGGACCTTCGGTAACACCCAGACAAAGACGAGAACGGAGTTCATCGAGTTCGAGTAGTGATAGCGGAAGCAGTTCGAGTTCCTCTTCATCCGCGGCGAAACGGAGGCACAGAAAGAAGAAAAATAGGAAACGAAAACACCGATCATCGCGTAAGAAGCTAGCTGAGGAGGTTCGCGCACTTCGAGAACAAGTTGTCCACCACGCTGGACATCGTCAGGTACCAAATGATGATACTATATCGCTTGTTGCGTCCTCTTTCACGGAAGATTGCGATCAATGTTTTAATTTGGATGAAAAATCTGAACAATCCGGATTCACACTTTCCTTTGAAACCAAACTTAAGGAACCGTCAATTCCTAAAGCGGCAGAAACGCATTTACAAATGCTGCGTGACCATCAGCACTTGGACAAAAGCGATTGGGCGGATGTAAGGTATACTGAAGTTCAGAAAATGTACAATTTTGCACCGGGGTTCACTGACCTTGACATTAATGACGAAATGAAAGGCTACGAAACACCGCGACATCTCACACTTGCGGATAAAGCTTTCGCAGCCTTAACTATGTGCGTCTTTAAGCAAAAGGAGTCTCTGGAAACGGGACTACGTGATTTAATGGCGTGGGCTAGAGATAGTGAATCTCTGGACTACGAGAGCCTGTACCAGAAGATCACCCTCCTGTTTACAACTGGAGACTTCCACAAGACGTCTTCAGACCTACTACAGATTATTTCTGGACATCGAGCCGAGACAATTCAAATGCGTCGAGATAGTATCCTGAAGCACACAAGAGATCCTGCGACTAAGGCGAGTTTGCGCAAGATTCCGCCATCAACAGTCAATATTTTTGAGGCTGAAAAGTTCACCGCAATAGTAGACCGCGCAGGAGGCGTTAAAAAATGCTTTTGGCCAGCACAAAGAGCCAATGTGACTGCCTCGCAGGCAGCTCCGAAAAAGTCACGCGACCCCTCGCAGGGGTCCGCTACACACTTTAAACCCTCGCAGGGTTTTTCTAATGCGTATAATCGCAATTATACGCAGGCGCACTGCTCTCACAGTAACCCACCTCCGCAAGGCGGTTGTCATCGTGACAATCATGTGTCTCATTATAATTCGGCCGCACCGAATTATCATCAGTACCAGAGCACATTTCGGGGAAATGCCTCTCGTTCAAATACAAGGCAGAATCAATCGGGTCGTGGACGGAAGCGCTTTTCCTCGCCATCTCCCCAAAACAAAGACAACAAGCGGCGAAAATTCTGACTCGAAGCCGTTCAAAGCGGGTCGGCTTGCGCAATTTCGAAATTTCTGGGAGCAACTAGGAGCTCCACTGTACATAATAAAAATGATAACAGGGTATCGCATACCGTTTTGCCAAAGACCTCCGCTTGTATATCCCAACATCGGCTTAAATCTACATGTACCACAGTCGGACAAAATGACGTTAGTCATAAACAAAATGAAACAACAGGGGGTTCTGGAACGTGCTGTGATCTCTCCAAGCTTTCTGTCTTCAATGTTTCTAGTTCCCAAAAGCGACGGCCAGTCACGACCGATTTTCAATTTAAAGAATTTAAATCGGTACATAATAGTGGATCATTTCAGACTAATAAATGTCCAGCGCATACCGGACTTCCTTCAGCCGAAGGACTGGCTGTGCAAAATAGACATTTCACAAGCCTATTTTCATCTTCCCGTGGCTCGCAGCCACAGAAGGTTCCTGCGCCTTGTATATCGCAACGAACTGCTGGAAATGACGTGTTTGCCGTTCGGTCTGAGTTCGGCACCAAAAACATTTGCAGCAGTGACAAGTTGGATAGTTCAAATTCTAAGGCAAAAAGGCATAAGAATAATAGTATTTTTGGACGATTTTTTAATCGTGAGTCAGATCGAATCAGTTCTTCGAAACCATGTAAACACTGTGTGCGAGACTCTCGAGAAACTAGGCTGGTTGATAAATTACGAAAAATCCATCACAACCCCCAAAAAGAGTCTTGTGTTTTTAGGGATACTCTGGAATCCTTGGAAAAACTGCAAAAGTCTGCCCGAAGACAAAATACCTGCTCTTGTAACCAAAACAAACCAGATGTTGGCGGAACAAGTCGCAAATCTCGGAGATTTGCAGAGTCTGGTTGGTCTTTTCAACTTTGCCAGTTTTGTGGTGCCGAGAGGCAGACTCAACTATCGAAGTCTTTTGAGCCTGATAAACAAAATTCTAAAATCACATCCCAGCATGTTTCACCGGCGACATGTTCTACCACCTGCTGCAGTGGACGAGTTAGTGTGGTGGCTGCAAAATTGCAGGCGCTCGACACCCATTCACATACCGCCCCCCTCACATTTCCTCACAACCGATGCGTCGGATATCGCATGGGGAGCTCGGCTAGACAACATGTCTCTGACGGGTTCATGGGCCGAAGCAGAGAAAGATCTCCACTGCAACCAAAAGGAAATGTTAGCAATATTAAGAGTACTCCAACACCATTCTCAGCTCCTGAGTCGCAGTACGTTACTGATACAGTCCGACAACAAGTCTGTAATAGCTTACCTCCGTCACGAAGGAGGGACCAAATCAAATGCCCTCATGAACCTAACCTACCAGGTTTTCAAGATTCTAGACAGTTACCAAATTCAAATCAAAGTCTTTCACATCCCCGGAATTTACAACAGTCATGCCGATCATTTGTCGAGACTTCGTGCGCCCCCAGAGTGGCATCTATTACAGGATTGCACGAACAAAATTTTCTCCAAGTGGGGAGTTCCGGTGATCGATCTGTTTGCCTCGAGCCGAGCTCATATTGTGAGCAATTATGTGTCACTGGACATTCACGATCGACAAGCGATGTTTCACGATGCGTTTTCCCAACTCTGGAATTTCAAGCTAGCCTGGGTATTTCCTCCCCCATTCCTAATCCCCAGAGTTTTATGCCACCTCAATCAATCTCGGGGAATTTATCTGCTGGTTGTTCCACGATGGAAGCGAGTTTTTTGGCGCCCGGACATCAAAATGAGGGCAATCGCTCCCCCGTTCACGATTCTCCACCTGAAAAAAGTCCTAGTAGACATCACGACGGGACTCCCACCTCCGAATGTGCTCGAGATGACTCTAGAAGTGTGGAAATGTGGGGGTGGTCAGGGACGCTTAGAGGATGGGATAGTAATCAAGTGAAGCTCCTGCAAGAGTCTTGGCGCCCGTCTACACGCAAAGTGTACAGTGTCGCGTGGAAAAGATGGTTGTCTTGGTGTGAAGCACACAAGACTAATTATTCAAATCCTACAGCAAGTGCCGTTGCCAGATTCTTATCGGATCTCCATTTAGTTCACAAACTATCATACAACTCGATTTTGTTGCATAAATCTGTGGTAGCAACCTTATGTGATCCAGATAAATCAGCTTGTCTTAGCTCCCATGTGCTAATCAAGCATATTTTAAAATCTATAGCTTTGCAAAAGCCAGTTGATCATGGCAAGCCCCCGATTTGGAACATAGACACGTTAGCTTCCTATTTAGAAAAATATCGTATTGACAAAAATAATGTTTTTCAAGTTCAGAGGCATACAGCTGTCCTACTACTCCTTTGTTCAGGGAGAAGAATTCACGACCTGACATTACTTAATGTTGACTCTAACAATTGTATAATTGACGATGATTCACTAACATTATGGCCATCGTTTGGCTCCAAGACCGATTCTGTAAATTATAGGCAATCTGGTTGGAGACTTGTAGTCAATAAAGAAAACGAGAAATTAGATATTGTTTATTGGGTCAAACATACTTTGTCTCTCGGCGAAATTCGTAGAAAAGCTGCTAAAACAAATAGCTTATTTATTAATATAAGGGGAGAACCTAGACCTGCGTCTCGTACCTTAATTGCTGGTTGGATCAAGTCTTTGTTAACTGATGCTGGCATATCTGCCACTCCCGGAAGTATTAGGTCAGCTGTTGCCTCTAAAAATTGGTTAGATAACTACCCTCTCGAAGAGATACTTGCTAGGGGCAACTGGCGTTCGCAAAACACTTTTTGTAAATATTATCGTTGTCAGGTCACGCCTGCGAGTAGGACGTCTGTCACTCAGTTCTTTAATCCTGTTGATTAAAAGTATACTAAACAAATAATTGTTGATTAAAAATTATATATTCATGATACTTAATGTTGTTATACTTTGATTTTGGGTATTCAAATAAATAGTACTTATTAAAAAACTAAAATGGTTTTATTGTTCAATCCCTCATTGTAACAATTTTTTATTCATTTCATATTTTATCCCAATCACATTGGCGTTCACGTTATCAACATCACTTCCACCAGGCGATAACAAACACGTCTCAATAAATAAAGCTTCGAATAAGGTACCAGTCAAATTAATAGCAGCGTTTTACCTGAAATAAAACGCATATTAATTTACTTACCTTATTCGAAGCTTACAGTAAATCTCTGCCTGGTGATCAAGCAAAACGCAATGAGTATCGAAGTGGCTGACCCAAAAGGGCGCCACACTGCCAGGTAGAAGTGACGTCAGACGATAGGAGGGGCTAAAGACCGGAAGATAGCTAAAATGTAAGGCGGGAAACGTAGTGCCTATCTCAATAAATAAAGCTTCGAATAAGGTAAGTAAATTAATATGCGTTTTATTTCAGGTAAAACGCTGCTATTTTTGTTTGTTGTTTCTTGCGAATCGATAGTTTCTCTAAAGACAATTAAAAAACAATGTAAAAAAGAAAAAAAACATTGTCATCCTTTTTACTACAGAATGGGAAGTAGCTTTCAGGAATGTTGCTTCCTACATCCATAAGCATGCAGATACACTGCCCTACACAGCTGTGAACAGATCCAGAAGCAGTATAAGTTGGATAGATCAACATAATTAGTTCAGTGTTTTACGATCGTCACATCCTGCGCCGTGTTTATGGAAACAACAATGTCTAAATCTAAACACAATCATTTACCTATGTATTTTGTACGACCAACTTATCTGTACATTTGGCTAAATTAAGGAACGTAATTTTCTACAAAAAAAAAACCACAAAAGTGACAGTTAAATAGTATAACATACCTGGCAACCTCGGATTGCAGACCAAGGATACGAAGAGGATAGTCCATGGATCTTGTCTAAGGGATAGTCCTTGCGCGAGGATTTGGCGCATTCGATATTTGAATGTGATTTTTGCTAACTATTCTTTCGGGTGTAGTTTGTTATCACCTCCTAAATCTTAACAAAATCTTGTTTTTGGTGTCAATGGTTTGTATAAACCTGCTAAATCCATGAACAAACCATAATCTATGCCGCTATGTTTAGTTTTTTCAAAAACTGTTTATGGTATTCTAACAACAACTACTTTTCTTCGTCGTATTTGTGAGGCAAAAAAATTGTCACTTTAAGTGCCTATAACAACGAAGATATTGCTAAATTACAAAAAGTCAAACATACAAGCATAGTTTTTCACTATACTTGTATGAAAAACAAGCAATCGGATAATGTTTATGTACTTATAAGGGAGGGTATCAGATCTAATTTATTACTAAGTAAATTATTAATTCCTATTTTTATTAAATTAAAAAAGGAATAAGGTGCATTCCGAGAAAGTGTGGTATAAAATATATTTCCCTTTCTTTCTCTCTCGTTTGTTAGGCCAACGTCCAACCATAATGTAGCGTGCTTTTAGGTGGTTAGCGACAGACTGAACATGGTTGGTAGCTAGCCAGCCGGATACTGGGAAATACCCTACCAACTACCAACCATGCTATGGTTTCCTCACGATGTTTCACCGGTAGCTCATTGTTGGGATTTGAACAAACACCCTGCGGCGTGGGATACAAACGCGCGAATCACTGAGCGATCGCTAGTTTGTTCAGAAGTTGCAATGGTGGCTCCCCAACTCTAGCTAACGCTTGTATCACGTGTCTGATCGTTAATGAACTGTAATAAAATGAGCTTCGTTTGTTCACAGCTGACAATCTTCATCTTGGTCGACCATATCAAGGGTAACACTGATCTACCTATAATTAATTGTCAAGGATTTTCTAACACTGGATATTTCATTTGTTGTGATGGTGTTAACTATGGCATAGAAAAAAAACAAGTTCGCTAGCGCTTAGACGTAGATAACGTAAAACGGCTCGTGTTATGTGAACTCGGCTATATTTTCTTAAACATGTGCAGTTGAGCCCGAGCCGTATGTGCAATGTTTATGCAACAGCAGTACAACAGTCACGACCTACAGAGTGATTAACTGGGTTACCTATACACACAAGGCGACACAGGTCTTAAAATTGTATATGATGTGTATATGCATTTATTTCTCCACAAGGTGACGCCGACGTTTCGACAAGTTGCAAGGTCTGACAGCCTGGATCTGTTTTTTGACCGACTTCCCAAAAAGAGGTGGTGGTTCTAAAATCGACTGTTTTTTTTTAAAAACATTAATTTGTCGGGAGTAAAATAAACCTCGAATTCGCCGGTCAGACGACATCGCGCTAAGCAGCAGGAAAGCTGTGGACGAGACTTCACAGAAAGATGGCGCGCGCTTAAGAAGAGCTAAGTATTCGCACTTCTGAAAACTTCATCGTTATCAGTTTTGACAATGCGAACAAATAGTCGAAAGTATGAATACAGGTAAGTATCTAAGTTAGGTAAGCAATTACTTACGGACTCGTTCCCCCAATTCGGCTGTCTTCTGTTTTTCGAGCTATTTAAGAAGCAAAATAAAAACATGAACATTGTTGTACAATATTGCTAAATCCATGTGTAAAATGGTTTGAAGATAACCAAACGATCTATTTTATTAAATTTATTTTTATTATTATTTATATTATAACCAAATGATCTATTTTTTTTTAAATTTCCTTTTATTATTATTTATATAAAAAAGTTGAAAAAGTGCGAACGAGATAGCTGATCAGGGAATTAGCCTTTAAGTTTACAAACCAAATCAAAGCACAACATAATTATGTACTCGAGCCAAGGTCACGATAAATTGTCAATGGCTTCCGATTGTGAGTGCAGCTTAATAGCACCCACACTCAATAAATTAGTGATTATACTTAACCTATTCTATTTTTATTATGGGCTAAGGCCGGCCACACACGTGTAGGATTTTGCACGGACAGATGGTTAAATTATTTTTGCGTTACGTAACAGCCAAAATAATTTAATCAGTAGATCATATATAAACAAATATTACCATTAAAGTAAATCTCATGGGATTAATAAATCGATTCATATTAGTAAATCGCCACATTTTCCGTTTTGGTAAAAAGGCACCCGTTACTTTTTCCTTTAGCTCCTTTGGAATCCTCCTGCGGGTACAAATATACTCAGTAGTACCTACAGTATTTTTTTCTCAGTTCATATACTAACTGAGATATGTAATTTGTCTATGATATAATGATCAGATATGACACACACAACAAGAGACAGATACACACGAAAAGCTTACCTACAATCAGATTCTGGCAGTGCTGCAAAGACCTTTCATAGGAGTCAAGGCTTTGTTCTTTAAACATTATACCTATGTAAATGACACGCAGGAATTGTTCATAATTATAATTTACCGACATCTACCATACTTGGGGTACCTTACCTGCATTGGGGTCAGACAGCAAGTGGGCGCAAGTTACCAGTGGATCAGGTATAACAGTCGGTTCGTTTTCTTAGAACCATAATGTTTGCTTCACAAATACAAAGGCATCAACGATGTCCGGTGCGCTGTGAACGGACCATTACTTTTTTCATTTTAAAATATTATTACAGTTCGTCCGAAAACCCTTATAGAATTGTAAAAAGATGGGTACAAAAACTACGTACTTAGAAATACATATTATACTATTAGTGATAAGAAGGTAGGGACTGCTTTTCTAACGGTGAGATCACATAAAGTGAACTAGCTAAGTTTGTTACATCACAACGGTAACACTTATTTATTCTATCACGTTTAACCCTAACATACAAAAGGTAAATTCGCTTTTTACCTGTAATTTGCCTCAAGTACTTATTATGCAAGGTAATATTTTAAAGGGTTCTTTTCATTTTCATATCAAGCATCCGACAATATTTTAGTTCTCTGTTTCCTCAATAGATGTCTCTGCATGTTGGTGCGGTGCCTCGATAGGTTAGGTTTTCTTGGAACAAAGGCGTGCTCACTGCTCAGCTGTTTGTTGTGAAGGAATATTTTTGTTGTTTCTAAATGACGCATCAGGTCATAAATGCAATGTCCGGAAACACATTGAGCTATCATTATCAATTATACTCAGACAATAAGGTGCTCAATTGAAACAATACAATAATGTGGCAGTAAATATATTCAGAAAATATACAACGGTGAATCGACTCGATTTTGTCAGTTTAAAAAAAGTTTATACGCACTAGTATCTATCAAAAAGTAATACTATAATATTGTCTTTAAAAATTCGAAGTAATTGATATCTTATAATTAATAGTTCATTGCTTTATTTATACAATAACGATATCATTTTATCGAGTATAATATTCGATAACAAAGACATTACAGATAACTTTCAAACTACAGCAGTCGAGCGCTCCAGCAACCTAGGTACACGATAAACACTTAATTTAGATTAATATAATAATTACATATCACAATGAGACGTCTCTTCAACACCATTCACTCGCACACGAACAATACAGAATACAAAATGAAGGCACGAGATCTACCTACAACTATTTAGTAAACATGCCCCAAAAAACGTAACGCTAAATGCACGCGCACCCGTGGCGGCGCGGGTGCGCATCAGTCGAAGTGTTGCGTTTGGAAGAGTCAAGGCTACTATCGGCAGCAGTTGATTGTTAAAGCGGTTCTGGAATACAATGAGTTCAGCCTGCGAGGTCGTTCCCCACGTAGGCTATCTGTAATGGAATGTCGGCCTGCAACCGCTCCCGACGCCCTTTGTATGCGCCGGACGGTGCAAGCGGGCTCCGGCCGGTCCGCGGCGTGGCGCGGCCGCAGGTAGTGCCGCCGCACTGCACCGCCAACCCGCCATCTCACTTTTAACACGTCACAATTACGACCCAAAGTCTAAAGTCCAAAAGCGCTGGCTGAACTTATTACACAGAGTCCTTTCCTTCGAACTTATCCGCGAGGTCTCCCATCAGCTCTTTATAGATTAGAGGATCAATGTTCTTCCCAAGCTGATAGAGCACGAACCAGTCGCCGATTTGAAGCTTGCGTGCCACAGTCTCTACCTGTTCCTGGGGCGCTAGGCGGCTGCGAGCACGCAGCAAGTAGAGGCGGACACGTGGGCCCGCTACCACGGCCATGCGGTACAGCAGCGAGATTCCACTCAGGATAGACAGGATCATGAACCAGAACCACAGGAACACATAGATTTTCTCGTTGACAATGTTCAGCGGTAGTACGCACAGGCCATCGAACTTCTGCACGGTTCCCGAGGGACCGTATTTGTGGAAGGTGCATTTGGTCACTTTAGGGAACACACGAGCCATCGGGTCGACACGTTCTTCCGGTTCCATCTCAGTGAAGCTGACTACGTCACTGCCGTAGGTCGAGAATTCGCCATCCAGGAAGAAATCCATAAAGAAAATCTGGCCGACGACATTGATAAAGTTCAATACTTCGCAAATAAAGAAGCGAAAAGCGTAGAAGTTCTGGGTGTGTAAATTTGTGTAGAAATAATCGACTAGCAGCTTCTTACGGTCTTTTTTGGAGTCATCACACACTACGGGGCAGTTCAGGTCGAGCACAAGCATCTTAATGCGGCCTCCTTCCCATGTCTTCCAGAGGTAACGCGGCACATAGAATAGAATCGCTTGGAAGAATAGCACGAAACATACCCACTGGTAGTATTTATGGTACTTAACTTCATCCTGGCCATCCACGTGCGAAGCTACACCGGGTTGCGCCACGTCTTGGCCCACTTTACCCACGAGTCGGTTGGGAATGGTGAAAGTAGAGTAGATCCAGCAGTACGTGTCCATTACGGCCAGCGGAATCTCGTCCACGATGCAGTCGATCGGGTCACCGATGTATTGCCGGGACGTGACGAGCAGCGAGAACGCGATTAAGATGATCACGGTGGCTTTGTAGTGTAGCCGGAAAACATTGTTGTCGATGCACACAGAGTCGAGCTTGAGAAGCCCCTTCACGGAGCCAAATACGTCAAACATGGCGGTCGTACTAGCCGCGGGCGCGCGGCGCGTCAGTCGCAGTCGAGAAAAACGGGCGTGCGATTAGCCCTCGCGTCGGGTGTGGAATGCTGAGTGGTGGGGCGCTGTGCTCACCGAGGAGGGCGCAGGCTGAGAGCGGTGGGGACTGAGGGGGAGGGGCAGCGGCCCCCGCTGCGCCTGCAGTCAGGCAGACTCCACGGATCAACGACACAGCAGTGACCCTATTTACGAACCTATTCGTGGCGTCACCTGGTAGCCACGGCGACGTACTCGACGGTTATGCATTGCATCTCACCAAAGAGTACTTTATATATATACATTTCTCATCTCTTCACTCCACATATAAGATCCAATAGTGTCTCTAAATCACGGATGTTCCCTATCCTTTAGAGTACGGTACAATGGGACGACGTACAGCAATGTATCACTGTTAGCGAAAGTTTTACTGAAGCAAAATACTAATTTACGTTACGTACAATTTACCTACTATTGTGATAAGTGTAAGTAGATGACGTCACATCGTCGTCGAAGATTACAAAAAGCAAGCTAATTGCCATAAAAGCAAAAATGTGTCATTCATCAGCGAGGCAGTTGGAAGAATTAATCAAATTACTAAGTACTTAATTTAATGGCTCGTTGTTTTGATGTAAATTACTACGGGTAGTTTAGATGTCGCGCTTTATCGCATGCTTACATTTTAGCTAGTAGGTATATTACTTAATCAAATTTGCCCCACGATACGACTCGCGTTATAAGTAACAACTTTGTTAAACATAGTCTCCAAAAAATACGGATATTTATAAATAAGTGCAATCTGGCAGAATTCACAGGGACGGATTGGCGGAATCATAGACTTTGTGAAAATGTTAATAGTCTAAAAATATAAATTGAATGCATTCTTATAAGTGTTGACTTGAGTCTAACGTGACACTTGACGTAAGTTTAAAAATAGATAATTTTTTGAATAAGAATGAAGTTTATTTATTTAAATTAAATAGCATTGATATTTAAAAAGTATCGAAAATAAAATCAGGAAAAGATTTAGTATATAAGTAAAAGCAGCATTTTTTTTCTAAGTACAAATTATCAGTTTACCTGTAAGTAATCATATGGTTTGGGGATATTTTAGGGTTAAATTACCTACTACTGAACTTTTCGCTGACAGAGACATGCTAAGGATTTTTGATTATACTAGGCTTAGAGTAATCTCAATTGCAAGCCGACATATTAAGGAATCTTAATTTTTAGTGTTCCGTACCTGATAGGTGTTATTATTAACCCTACGCCGCGCCGTCTGTCTGTCCGTCCGTTCTACCTTTAAAAGGCCGTATCTTCTTAAGCACAGCAGGTGTCCGCTTATTTTATTTTTTTAGATAAAATGAGTTATTTTGGCGATTTTTCTTGCAAGTAATAAGAGTATTAAAATCGGTCAAGTGTGAGTGATGGTATGGGTTTTCTAAATATGAATAATAAAATCTCCCTCGTTAATCTTTTTCTTGTCAAAATGTTAAGTTTACAACAAAGCTGCAGACGTCAATATCTTATCACGAGAACCGATAAGTACCACCTATCATTTTCTTTGCCAAATCTTGTAGAATGTTGAAAATATATCCTAATATCATAAATGCGAATGTAACTCTGTCTCTCTTGCTGAGTGTTTGTCGCATTATCGCGGTTAAACGGCTGAACGGATCAATCTGAATTTTTGCATAGATATAGCTTAAGGGTAGGAGACGAACATAGGCTATTATTTTTTAATGTTCCATGTGAATGTAGTCGCAGGTAACAGCTAGTATAGTATATAGTATAATCTGCTTTTGGGCTAGTATGAAATATTTTTGGTAAGCTCTAAAAGACCTTTGATCAGCAAAAAAAAACATTATATTTATTAAGTGATGACTCAATCAAAACTGCATAGATAGTGAGTAGGTATGTCATTCAGTTTTAAGCTCGTCTTGAATATGGCTATAAGCATAAGGGTGTAACTAAGTTTGCCAGTGTGATAAAAAAAAAAAACTTAATTTAAGTACTTTTTTTACTTTCCGTTTGACGCTTATAATAAAGGTTTTTTGCCTGAGTTATTATATCATCGCAGTTTATCTGTGATCGCGGTACTCGTGTCGCGGCGGGTGGAGCGGGGATAGCCGCGTGCTATCTACCTACGCTTCGAACGTAGCATAGAAACGTAGTGATAGGATAGAGTGGCCGGCTGACGACAGCGCGCTTACTACAATCCGCTAGTTATTACAAGAAATCGAACTAAAACTTGACAATGTTTTGTCCGATTTACCAAGGTTTTCTTAACCGGACAAACAAAGAAAACCTGACTGTTCAGTCAAGTTTAGGTGTAGCAGCTAATATTTGGTAAAATTTTATCCGATTGCTTAGATTATTGAAGGATTGAGGATAGTAATAAAAAATATTTAAGATTCGATTTCGTATCGACTGGCCTCTAGAAGTGAGAATGAGGTTGTCAGGTAAAGTTAAGAAGCTGAACTAAAAAAAAACATTCCATGCATTTTTTGGTTCTATCGTCTAGTACAGCTGAGAGGGAAACATGATTACCACGACAATTTGAATACAAACAAGCGTGGCACTTGGTTTAATTTTATTTTATAGTGGGTATGGTAACAAAGCGCTTCGATTCCACATTTTGTACACGCACAGCGAGGATGTGGAACTCTGTACCGGAATTTGTATTTCCCGAAAAAAAGTTAAAATATGGGTGTCTTCAAATCTAGAATAATCGAGTACATTTTAGACAAGCGTGTACCATTCTAGACCACATTATTACTTAACATCAGGCAAGATGTGGTGAAACGCAAACTTATTTTGAATTTTAAAAAAAACTCCTCTTCTTTTAAGGCTTTATGAGCGCCTAGTTTGAAGTGACGAGATTAAATCATCAGGTGCAAAAAATACAGCACGTGTAAAATAAAACTAAAAATACGTTTAACCGAATAAAATTCCGAAAATCTGTCTGTTACAAAATAAAAAATTGAAAAATGAACCCCTGAAAAACCCTTCTGAAATCAAATGCTCTGAATTTGCAGCGGTAACTACAAAATTAATTTTACAAATTAATTATCCATGTTAGTGGTTTGTACGGCGAACCAGGTTGTTTTTTTTTTTTTTTTTTTTTTTTTTTTGTATATTTCCGATAATCGTCAAAAAAGCAATAAAAAACTACAATTTTTCCGTTTTCAATATGATATGCGATTTTCAACTTTAAACCTTAGAGCTTTGAGCGGGTACAATACTTATTTCAAATCACGATCAGGCCGCGCCTTAAGTCAAACTTTCACGACAATAGTTATTTAGAATCAATTCATTCCTAACATTCATCAATACCCAACAAGCGTTCTAGGAATCATTTCATCCGTCATAAAAGGAAAAACATAATGTACAAGGTGAGTAACTATTAAAATATCTTTGTAGGTAACAACTTGCAGTTTTTACCTTTACTCATATAGTTTCAAGAATCATTGACTACAGTTTTTTTCTCCGTTTATAGTACGTGAGTTTCAACATGCAGGGTTTTTGCGTTTTTTTTTGCATTAAGTAACAAATGTAACAATAGGGCGTTCGAGCTTACCTACGGGTAAAAAATAATTATGAGGTAACTGACTGATTTAGGGTTAACGTTTAACGTTTTTTTTTACAGCGGTTTTTTTAATTAAGGTTTGCCCAATTACAATTACAATAATTAAAAGTGGTTTATTTATTTGGTTATTTTTTGCTCGCAATTGCTTAATTTTAAATTACCAGTACTTAAATCAAATATTTAAAAAAAACTAAACTTTCAAAGTTGACTTTTTTTTTTACGGTGCCCTGCGATATTCAAGGAGAAGTTACGGGCAAAAGCTAGTTCAATGATAAATAAAAAATAATGAACGATATTAATAAGGAAGAGCAGTCACTGAGCAGTCTTAATCACTAGTTCTTGGTTTTCTTCTTGTCGCCATTTTGTATTTCGGATGGCGTCATCTATAGTGTCAGTGACATAACATGAATCTAGAATTCTAGACCAATTTATGGACACCATTTATCAAAATTGGTTGGGGCGTGCTGTGGGCACTGGGAACAACAAACATGCATATGTATTGAGTGCTTTATTTTAGTATTTTAGTAATAAATAAATGATAAAATATCATTGGCTTAGAATCTTAGATACACCAACCTATTACATTGCCAAAGCAAAAACGAAAAAAGTTTACATCGAAATATACAAAAAATCAAAAAAATAACCAAATCGGAAAAAATATGTCTAAGATAACTTGAATTTTGAATTTTAAGCACCTACTTAGAACGCAAAGATAAAATAATAAAGAGAATACCGTGTAAGAACGCAGAAATGACCAGTTTAAAAAGCGCAATTTCATAGACATTGAATTCTAGACTACTTGAATACTAGATACACACAATGCTTGCCAACAACAATACCCTCGGTTTGCTTTACTATTGTCGGGTAGAAATAGAACACCTATTAATCGGAGGTAGGTTCAAAGCGTTAACTAAAATGACCCTGAACGGCAGACAAGTTCAGCCCACATAAACAGCTCATTACGATGCGCACCGTTACTCGAGCCAAACACGAAATGGCCATTTTAACCGGCTAGAGAATATTAACAAGGCCTCAGTTTACATAGAAACAGAATCTGTGGCTTTACGAAGAAAGTGGCGGCTGAGGGCTGAGGCAACATTTGTGTGGCTTACGAAAGCGCGTGATTAATACGCCAATCGTAGTAGTACCGTCGTTAGACCTACACATTACCACAAAAAAAAAATACCGGCCAAGTGCGAGTCGGACGGACTCGCGCACCGGGAGTTCCTATACCGCCACACGACATATTTATAATGTACTAGCTGTTACCCGCGACTTCGTTCGCGTGAACATAAAAAAAAAAGTAGCCCATGTCGGGCTAAAATTCAGGTCGATCCGTAGTTAGGATTAGAGTTTGTGAACGAAGAAACAAAATTATACATTTGCGTACCTCGATGCTTGTATTTAATATTTACGTTAAAACTCTTAGCACGAGCCTTACTTACTAAGAGTAAATAAATAAAATTTAATTTAATTTACTTTTATTTTGGGTTATTTTTTTAAGTCGATCCCGTTTGCTGCCGCTTAAATCTGCCGCTCTCGAGCATTGGTAAAGCCGCCCCTGGCAAGGACATAGACAGGGACCCTATTCCTGTGCGCTCGAGATTATCTCGGTCACTGTTTTTCTAATTTAGAATTTAATGGGAGTGAGAGTGACCGAGATAATCTCGAGCGCACAGGAATAGGGTCCCTGGATAGACACAACTCATCATCCTCAAAATATTTCGGGAAACAAAGTATTGCGGGTAAAGTCGTGTGGCGCAGCTATGTTAGACAATGTAGCTCTAGTTTCTCCATATGCTCTAGGTAACGTAAGTTTGTACCTACCTACATTATTTCTCTAATCATGATGGAGATAGTTCAGATAGTGGCATTACAAGGTAACAGCCGTTTGTCGAATGCCGTATACAGCTTTCAGGGTGAATAAAGTGGCATTAACTTGTCACAAATATTTTTATCTGTGTCGGTAGATTCGACGTAGGTTTGCCTTGATCTAAATTGCTACGATTTTTATTTACATTTACTATTTACACAAAATGACAAATATGTTCGCTGTGGGTTATTAGGTAAGTAAGCACTTAATTCTAAGTAAACATTTTATTATTTCAGTTAAGTGCTAATTTAAGTCTAATTTATTAAGATTTGTACCTATAATCAATTTTATTACAGCTCCTATTTAATTAATTGTTTCCTTTGAACTATGATGGCGTTAATAACATGGTAATCAGAATTTCAGAATCAACTAGTAGGTAGGTATGATCAAAATGTTGGCTACATCTGGCCCACCAACTTATAAGCATTTCAGAGGCTTTCAGACGGCCTTTCGGCCTAAAACCTGCTAGCTAATCGGCATTGCCATTCAGCCTACTGATGCCGCCAGCATTCTGCGAACTGTAAACGTGGAAACGCGACAAACACCCAGACAGAGAGACAGAGTTACATTCGCATTTATTATATTAGTTAGGATTTTGAGGATTATTAACCTTCTGTTTTCTGTTGTTTTGTGTCCACGAGAACGAAGTCGCGGGTAACAGCTAGTATAATATAATGGTTAGAAATACTTGGGTACCTCAATTTGTTTTACTATGCTTTACTTCACAGACCCTGGGGTCCCTGCCTTTTTTCAAACTTAACAACTAAAACTTAGTATAAAAACTAAAGATTACAACAGGAATATGCCAGAGAATTCTTATACTTTTACAGAGCTAAGTGCTACTTAAAAATTTGCGTATTTATACTCCGAGCAGTCCAGCTCCCGCAAGCAGCACCCGTTCACGTGTTGCCGCATGTGCCAGCCATCGCCTCTCCTCAACCATATTACTACTAGCGTATAGCCGCCGCAAGAAGAAGCTTTTTAGCACCTCAATTTTTATTGTAGTAGGTATGTATGTAATATAACATTACATATTAACTTGTAAGCTAACGGAACTTTGCTTACAGCAGGAAAATAAAATAAATTATGATATTGGGTACTTACTAAGCTGTATGCACATATTTACCTATCCATTGTTGTTGATTTTTCTGGTCACGTAGCTATATTGCTATTTTCTTCGAAAAACAATTGAATCACAAGTCTGATTCAAATGTTTTTCATTCCATTCTTTTATCACGGTGGGTTTAGATGTTCTTGATTAAACCATTATCGATGATGATAGGTAACCGCACCCTTTTGATAATTTATTAATTTTATTGCAAAAGACCTTGCAAATAAGCATTATCTTGATGTATTTTCCATGTAATTTAGTATTAAATTCAATAAGCAAGTTAACATTTAGGTAAGTATATATAGGTGCGTTAAGCTGTAATCAAATTGGTGTTAATCTTAAGGGTGCAGTCGATGATAAATTATTATATTCTAGTTCCCAAGCATTTTGCCTTTTGGACTCCAACTAATAGATCGGATGAAGAGTGAAGGTATTCAAAACTTGACACTGGCTCAATACACAATGTATGGCGCTAAAATATAAGAGAGAAAATAACTTGTGAAGAGCATGTCGGGCCATGCTTAGTATGGTTCCGTAGGTGCGTAGGACGTTTGAATTATTTATCCGTTTATTCCGCTTATCTCAAAAAGTCATTATCAGATTTTACCCGAAATAATTTTAAAAGAAAGTTTTGACTAAGGTCTATCAACATGGAAGATAACAAGTTTCTGAGATGCATAGTTTAGAAATAGCGAGAGGGAGGACCCATTGCAAGCAACTTTGTATTTTGCAAATGGTACGTCTGAATGGTGAAAATGGGGTAGGAAACCTTCAACGATACTCCACATGTGGGGACATTCGAAAAAATGTTTTATCCCCACTTTACACAGCCACCCTATTAACCAAACTAAAACTGGAGGTCTTTATTTATTTAGACTTCAGTTGTGCGAAATTTCATGGTTAAAGTTTAAAACTTTGGAATTTATAAGGCTGGAAAGGATTCAGACAGACAGAGAGACAGACGGACATGACGAACTTATAAGGGTTCCATGTAGTACTACGGAACCCTAAAAAGTTCTCAAAGCTTAAAATAAATACCTCATTCTCAACTCAAAGTCCAAATCCGGGAACAAGTCTGTCTGCGTGTGTGTATTTTATTCTGATCTTGATTATTTTTAAGGCAAGTAGTTCATTGTGTTCGAATTTGAGCATTTGCTCATATTAATTAGATCTGAACGCTGCGAAGGCGGACGCTGTGAACGCTGCTGACAGATTAGTCAATCGGTCTAGGGGTTGTTGAAGTTATAGGGGTCGCGAGGTCTCAGTTCGGCGCGAACAATTAGTTTACCGAGCAAAGCGAAAGTCTCAGTATGATGTATGTTTTTAAGTATTAGTCCGACGATAAAGTACGAACTGTTGATCCGATGGTCATGAAATTAGAAGTTAGAAGAAGGCTGCCCCATGTTGGATTAGTTGCTATAATCCACTCGCTTGGCAGGCGGCTTGGAGATCGCAGAATGTTCACCATTTACTAAGAGGACGCTGCTGACCAGTTTAATAGGACATACACAAAACTAAGTTACAACTTACACCAGAATAATTAGAATAATTAGACCAGAATAATTAAGTAGATAAAGTATAAATACGACGATATGGCTGTATACAGGAGGCCAGTCGCTTGTTTGAAACCAATTACATTTAAAAAAATAAATACAAGTACAGTAATTCTAATTACATAAAGCAAATAAAACTGTTTGAGTCTGTCATTGTTGCCTTTAAAACAAACGTTTCTCTAAATTTCATATATAACTTTACTTTCGTATATACCTGAGTCTTATCATTTAGCTTTTCTTTGATAAATAAATCATGTTATCTGGAAATGGGTTGGATTCCAGTCGGCGCCTTTGATAGGGTTATCTGGTGATATCTGGCGACATGTATGTTGTATACGTCATGAGATACATTTTTGTTATCGAAATCCGCATGTTGGGTGAATTGTGTGAAATCTTATATGTGACAAAACTGACAGAATTACTTCTTGAACAGAATCGCACACCGTATTTATTTATATCATCATCATCATCATCGGCAGCTTATTTAGCCCATTGCAGAGCATGAGCCTCCTTCCATTGCTCTTTCGCCAATCTACTCCGTTTTGTGCCAATCTCGTCCAGGTATCAAATACTAGCTGCGCCCCCTATTCTACAGAAACCGAATATTTTGTAGATAAAAAGTAGCCTATGTGTTAATCCAAGGTGTAAGTTACCTCCATACCAAATTTTATCCAAATCCGTTCAGCTTTCACAGAGTTGAACGGGAACAAACACACTTACATACTTACACACAAACTTTCGCATTTATAATATTAGTGTGATACATTATACTTATGTATAAAAAAAGCTGTTAGGTGCGTGTGGTGATCATATATCTAGTTTATTTTAGAGTATATGGTGGTGATAAGCTCGTTGTAGCTTCGTTAAAAAATAAAAAAACATTAAAGTCCGTGTTCTAGCGTGCAAAATAGTGTTTTAGATTACCTTTAACTTGAACAGAAGGCTGTTATTTTTAAAAATAATTTAAATGTATGCCAAAATTCAGCATTTGTAACATTTTTCAGAAATTACCTACTTCGTGGTGAAATCTTGAACGACATCATATATTTCTATGAGTAACACAGAATAGAATTGAAAATAGCCTAGCCATCCGGCGCGGTAACGTCGCGCCGCCAGGTACAGGCGAGACGATGGTTCGGTTCAATAAATCGCTTATAGTGTTATATCTTGTTAATATATAATAATTTAATTTTATAATAATTATTTTATAGTAGTTATTTTGTTATTTGGTATATTGTAAAATTTTGGTTCATGGAATTCACTCAAATAAAAAGATAGATCTGGTTTCTTAAAAATCATCGACAATCTACCCGGGCCATATTTACCTTTCTTAAGCCATACTTAAACCTGCCGAAGCTTACATATCAGAATTTAAAAAAATAACAGGTTTTTTGGAGGGAGGACTAGAGCAATAGATAAGCTTGAGCAGAGCAATCACAACTAGTACAAATGTGGGAGCAAAGCGAGCGCGATAATTTACTGTAATCATCAATAGATTTCAGCAGGAGAAATGGTAGCTGCATCCGTTATTACGTGTAGGATAACATAACCAGAAATGCGTGAGAGAATCTAGTGGTTTTTTTTAGACGACAAGCTCGGAATATGGATTAGTAGAATGCACTGCAGGTTACCAAAGTTAAGGTAAGTGTAAAGTTATTGATTAATATGTAACATAAATTATGACCGAAATTATATATAACCCGTTCTAAACCATTAAATATATTTTCATATGTTTACCTAAACCTACAGGTAAACATTGAAATTGCTTAACAATAACATGACGCAAACTTACATGATAGTGACCTATGTTAGGTTACATGTTACATTAGTATACATCGCCATTAAATATACCTTGATTGGTAAAGAACGAATAATGCAAGAGTACGTATTTGTTAATTTTAACGAGGTCATCTCGACGAACAAGTAAGTAGGTATCCTACAAATACATTTTATGGCATTAGATGAAACAGGAAACCCTGCCGAATAATAGGTTGAAATAATAGGTCTGCTGTGGTTAACCAACTTATGTACTTAAGTACATACTTAAAATGGACCACCCATGTTCCACAACACTCCGCGGAGATCTTAGCTCCAGGGTCATAAGCTACAGGTGCCACCTGTTTTTTTTAAAAGTTGACTTCTGAAGTTAAAAGCGGTCAAGCGTGGGGAGTGAGTATTATCCCCATAACGCTTGGCGCATTCGGGATCGGGATAGTGACTTGTATCTACCTATTTGGCTGCCTTCCAATCAAGAACGCAGCTGCAATGTCTGCACACTACTGTTCAGCATTCGGCAGCCGAATAACTGATAAAGGAATGGTTAGGTACTGCCGCAGGCGAACTCTGTAAAATAATCCTACATACTCATACCACCTGCAGGAAAACTATAAACGGTTTAAACTATGCTATTGGAGTAATTGCATTGCATGGTTTGTTTCATTTCTTTAAATCTACCGACGTACATTCTGATACGTACCTACGATAACGAACGTAATGTCTAGCAAAAACTGCGAAGGCTAAACGTGGCGCATCGTCAATGCACGCTCTTTATATACTCGTTAAGAAACTGGTAGCCTGGCCATAAGCGGCCTGACAGCCTGACCCGCAGACGCTGCGGGGTGGAGGCAACACCACGGGCGCCGGGGGGCAGGGATGTGTAACACGGAACCCGTCAAACCTGCAACCGAGACCTCTCGCGAAATGAGACACGCAACAACCGAAATTACACCCTAATGAAGCAACAACAGAAGATAAATTGGAATATGGTAGCGCAGAGAATTTATCACGAAGAGGTTCTATTCCTTTTACAAACCTCTTCCCAACCGAGAGTAAAATATCTGTTTCAATAATGGAACCTCACCATGTTTGACATAAGGGTTCTATTGGACTGTGATTTATCTTCGTTTAGAATGATATCTGCTTAAGTTTTTTCAAATCCTATCTATTAAGTTTAAGGTATATTTTTGAACGTGGAAACGAACTTAGTTATGATGTTTGGCTATTTTTTGTCGAGTAATGCATAAGACATGTTCAAGCTTCAAAGTTCTTGGAAATGAGAAATCCTGTCGTTAGCCTCAGCTCAGCCGATTTTTTTTCGAGAAATTATGTTGTCGAGATTTGAAACCTGTAAAACGTTAAACTAGTTTGGGTTTTATTTGTAGACTAGCTAATGCCCGCGATTTCGTACGCGGGCTTAGGGCTCGGAATCCTGGACAGACAGACAAAAACTTTATTTTTTGGGTTCTGTTGCTAAAACTCCTAAGAAATATATTTTCAAAGATATCTTCAATGCACAGTAATCCCCTCGTTACAGTTTTATTATAAGTATATAGAATAAATGCTATGCTCGTTGATTTGTGGTAGGATTTCTAATAAAGCAATTAAAATAATATTATTGTATTAGGTAGAGGTATCTACATATTTACTTGATTTTTGGAGAAATCTGAAATCATTACACCGGCAATATATTTATTATATATTATTTTTCTGTGTATTCACCAACACTCGTGCACGTTCACGAACACTTTATGGATAAAACCACCATTTTTAACTCAAAATAACACAAGTTATAGAAAATAACACAATGACGCGACATGATTTCTTCACGTACAAGAAACAAAAAAAAAAAAAAAAAGCGGTGTCGGATCTTCGACTAAAGTAATATGAATGGACGGGCCAAATAAGAGAATTCTGAAGACTTGAGACTGAAGTGAGCTGTAACTGAAGCTTGCGCGCACCTTGATTCAGTCGTATTCAGTCGGACCGTAGACTGTAGACATTGACCGTAGCTTATGAGTACTGTTTAAAATGTGCTCACAGTGCAGAAACCACAAACACTGTTATCGATCGCATTAAATTTCTAGTACGCTAATAGTGCGCCAACAAATTAAGCCGTCAATAGTGTGCTTATGTCAGATAGGTTTCACTTTTCAGGTTATCTGTCTCATGTCTCATAATTTACTGGCCACAGTTTCATTTCTGTCTTCACAGAAGACTGTGGCCTGCATAAAATCCATTTTTTTCGATAAAAACTCAGAATGTCGGAATTAACAGATGTCAATTTGAATTTGACGTTAGCACACACAGTGCACTACCTCATTTTTGTCAGCACCGTGAGCACACTAAAATGACGTCACTCCTAGCATCATGTTGCTGACAGCGCAAATGGTAACAATGTGCACATTTTAAACCGTACTCTTAACGTTATTTATTATGGTATCATACGTCACGCGCCGGCAAAAACTAATTTTGTCGAAAGCAACTTCTTGACACTTGTTAAATTTGTGGAGCGATACCTCAGAAACAAGGTAATCATAGTATAACTACCATACTGGTTCTGTATTAGGTACCGTTGTTTTTAAGGTATTGTTTTTTTTTTGGGGCTTTGGCCAACATTGGCATGTCAGTCCCTTCGTAACTTAAACTGTACACACATCAAGATGGAAATATACATACACCTATGGTATTGTAAAATGTAAATGCGATCGGCGGCGTAGCGCTCTCTGCATTTGTTATTAGGAATTTGGCTTTCGGTCCCACGGTTCGCTTTTGAAAACACCAACAAAAAATGGCGCACAGAAACTGGTGTGGCAGTCTCTATACTGTCTACATTCGATTTGTAAGTCATGGGTGATTACGATTACAAAGTCGCCGTTCACTTAATTTATGTTAGGCTAATTATTTGTTTGTATTGACGTCGAAAAGTAAATATTAATTTTAAAAAAAATAAGCTGTGCGTCTGATGGCGAAAAAATTGGCTTGAATAATTTAAATTATCAACGTCCCGTCCTTACCATTTTTGTTGGTGTACGATAGTTTAAATTAATATTGTGTGGGGGACGATAAAAAAATAGAAGAAATAGGAGAGTTTGTAGAAATCCACATTTTAAGAGCTGGCACCTACGTGGAAAAATCATGTCACCAAATTAGATTATTTTCCAGATATCGTTAAGCCAACACATAAACAAGTTACCTGGAGATAAAAAAAAAAAACTTTCTAGTTTCGACATCGTTGACGTATATATTAGGTGCGCTGTACCGAACAGCGTACCAGTAAGTACCAGAGACATCTGCGTATTTACTAGTAAAACAGAAATCAGTGTCCGACATTTAAAGTCCGTGACTCCGTGAGTCCAATGAGATGTCACGGAGCTGTAAAGCTTTAATCTATACATATAATAATAAGGATTGGTGGACAAGGATTTTTATTATTGCTACGCTGGGTTGCTGGGGTAGCTGTTGCTGGGTTGGAATGTGACATTTTTTTATAGAAATGAATTGGTAAATAAATTAAAATATTTTCAACCCTTATTTCCACATAGTTTCGATAGAGTCTCGTGTACTCAAGTGAGTATTTTAACAGGATGTGACTGCGTAAAATGTACAACCGGAAATTCTTAGCATTGATTTTGAATGAATGTGTAAAGTGAAATAATTATGGTATCTTTAGACTCGCATCTCTTAATATAATGTTTTCATTAATTTTACTTTTAATATAATTTTTAAATAAAACGCTTGCTCATGTTATACTCGTTGAAGAATTTTTTTTGAAAATCGACTCAATTTAACGTTACCGTTCGAGTATTCGCGTTTTATTAAAATTAAATTAATTGTGCTAAATAAATTGTATCACGACAGCTTTCATAGTAAAACAATTATATTACCAGTAGTGCCCTGTGGATTATGGTATGCCCTGTGGTATATAGGATTAGTACATTTTCCGGGATTAGCCCAAGGGGTTACCCTTGTGTTATTCCAGGGTATATGCTCTCTCCATAGCAAATTTCATCCAAATCCATTCAGCCGGTACGGAGTTGACAGGGATCAAACACCCTTACATACTTACACACTTACGCACAAACTTTCGAATTTATAATATTAGTGTGATTCATCATCATCATCATCGGCCGAAGACGTCCACTGCTGATCATAGTCTACCTTAGAGCGCTACATTGAACGACAATCTGCCATAATATATTATGCATCAGTTGCCCGCGACTTTCATGTCGTCAGTCCACCTAGTGGGAGAGGCCTACCTACGCTGCGGCTTTCGGTCTTTCCGGTCTCAGTGGTAGGCACTATAGGCAAATAACAACTGGCAGCTGCATGTGAGTAATGAATGAAGTATATTTCCCTATAATTCCCAGCCATTTAAAAAAATTATATTTTGTTATTCAATATAACTAATGAGTTTGCGATTTATAGGATGAGTATGAGTAACAATGTTTTTCTATCCATTCATGCATTTTTTTTTATCACATAAACTGTCAATACTTGGGAGTTCCCATAATAACCATGGACGCGTAGAATAGACGACGACGACAGAATTCCCGCGGCAATAAGTATAGAACAACAATTTATTCACACAACATTAAATAAGTTAAAAACATTAGCATAAACTAACAACTAAAGGTAACTACAAACGAACTATAATTAATTGGAGATCATTAAACCATCAAAGCCTTAGTATACTCTAATTTCAGGCATCGTGCCCAAAATGCTACCCGGTTTGCCCCGCTGGATAGCGAGGCTTATTTTTTGTCCGAAATACAGGCCTTAGGTTACGCTGATTTTTTAAGTCTCCCCGACAAATCCTTAGATATATCAAAAGCACTCGGCCGCTACGGTCCCCCGGGCCCCCAGGCACGTCAAATACTTAGATAGCTTTGTCAAGGCTAAATATTTGTGTCGTTTGCGGGATGCTGCCGCAACAGCCGCGCCACCCGCTTGTTTTTATGAGTAGAACTAATTAAGTACGATGTCAATATCATTTTCTATTTTAATGTATGTCAATTTTACTAAACAATAAAATCGAACTCATCCTAAAATGGTTTTAAATTGAATTTTTGGAGTCTAAAACAGTATAGGTTAGCAACATTCCGTCGCATATTTAGTATAGCGCCGCTTCTGCAAGACTTCCTACGTGAGATGGACACGAGTTTAACTTTATTATCAATCAGCTCACAGTAAAAACAAGCCTCAATCATGCTAGAGACATTTTAATGGCTTTGCAATCTCCATCATTGCATTATCCCTACCCAGTAGAAGACTACCTTTTCTATTTCATCCTAGGTTGGCTGGATGTGAATGCTTTTGGCGATAAATACGCCGGTTGTTACTCCAATTTTTAATAAAAACTTTTTTTTATACGCAATACCTAATGTAAATTGAAATTTGTCTGACCTTAAATTTTTTAACTTTGAGATTTTAGTACGTTTTCCTTCTTATCCCTGCAGGCCTAACACGGGTGCTAAATTTTGGCCACCATATTTATCCCGCGAGAACAAGACGGATGAATCTATATTCTAGATTTGTCACGTTGACGCGAAGACAAAACGGGTGGACACAACTTTATCCCGGCGCCCGTGCTAGGCCTGCTGCAGTCAAATCCAAAGATCTTTCATCTCGTCTGGTTGAAGCAACGCGTGACCAAAATGCAGGTCGTTCAAGCCTCGCATGCATTACAACGTGGCGATAGCCAGCAGTTTGGGAACTTAGCGGACTAGTTAATTTAGTCCGTTAATTATAATTAGTTTTTATGAGTTAAATTTTAGTTAGTGTAGTAGGCTATATAGTTTAGGTACTTTATTTCAGTTTGTTGTTTATGTGCCGAATTAATTAATTATTAATTAACACTTCAAGAATGAAGATTTTCTTTTACTGTAGTTATAGTGGTATTCTTTGCTATAGGCAAGATTGGTAAAATTCGTCTCGTTGTCAACTAACGTGACTGCTAGACGAAATCTTGTGCAATCTTGATAAACTAGTTGGGCTGGTTTATTGAAATGGTAGACTTCGTAAATTTACAGAATAAATAAAGCCTCTAGAAGCATTTGCTTTACGGATTATTCCCTACTTAGTCTAAATTATCCAGTAAAAATATACTTAATCACGTTTGATTCATTTCCTTCAATTTAATTCGTTTAAACTTTCATTATTATCTTTGAGGTCGAATGGTTTGTTTAACCCGACTGTCTAAAAAGGAGGGTAAGGGTTTGGAGTTTACGTTTGAGCCTTTCTATATTAAGTACTTTGTGTAGCCTAAACGGCTGGACCGATTTTGACTAGTGAGATGTCGTTGGATTTATCGTTATGCCAGGAGTACGAGTAGGTACCTTAGTCTAAATTTTACAGTCGGATTCTTGTTTTTCTTTTAATAATAATACTCTTTTTTAAAAAGTAGTGTAAGTATGTGTGTAGTGTGTATGTGTATGCGTGTGTAATGTGTGTGTACGTATGTGTAAGTGTAGTGCAGTGTGTGTGTGTGTGCCTTGAGTAGGGTTCTTTCCATAAATGACCTAATCGAAATCTACTCGTTCGACTAACGTTAAAAAAATTATGTATTAGTAATTGTATGTCCAGCGGATCAATGACCTGTAACTAGTATTTCGCGCCGAACTGACACCTCGAGAACAAACATCAAGACATCTGGAACGATTATGATTATACTTTCCGCGAGGTTATGGCGCATACGATATTTGAAATTGTATAGCTGTCGTTCTGTTTCTCGTGCGTGCGATGGAGACAGTTAGTGATTCTAATAATAACCACTTACCTGCGTCGTATTTTCGACGTAAAAAAAATTACACTTTAAGTGCCTATAACAACGAAGATATTGAGAAATTAAAAAAAAAACAAACATACTAGCATAGTTTTTCACGGTGTAGATAACATATTAGAAAATCATCGAAATCGGATAACATTCAGTAGGGTATCGGACTACGCCTTGTGTATGGGCAAGACGGCGGTATACTCTATTCTTGTAGATTGTATTGAAGTTTTAAATATACGTAATATTTAACTTCTTGCCTACAAAACTGCATGAAGGTCAGATCAACGGTTCACAAGTTATCATCAGGAAATTATACAAACAAACGTAACATACAAACACCGCTGGTTCCCGTATATTCTAATCCTTCGCTTTACTCGATCAATCAAGAACATATGTATGATAGGTATACCTATTTCTCGTTACCAACACCTGAGAAATGGGATATCTAGTGTTTGAAATTATCTATGTATAGTTACTAAATGAGCAGCGTTTCCTCGTGGCCATAATCTCATTCTGCACATCCTGTGAGGGAAACAAATGCTGGACTATTAGAAAAAATAAATAAAGATGAATTAGACAGAACTTCGTATTTAGTTTTTCGTTAGATTTCGTATTCGTCAATACTGTGAACGAACGGAACTTTTTTCCCGATCGGCAACACTGTTAACAAAAAGGATGTTACCGAGCGGGAAGTACGCGAAGTGTGAACAAGCGGGAAAAAATAGTAGCGTTCGTCATCACTGTGAACGAACGGAACTTTTTTTCCCGATCGCCCACAGTGAGGACGAAGGGGTGTTACCGAGCGGGAAGTAACCGTCCAAGCAGGTATAGTTCTAATAAATTAAAACAAAATGTTCTATCAGATCAGTAAAATCCACCTATCCGACAGCCCTAGGTACATGTCTAGTTTTTATGACAGCACTCCGAGTGACTAAAAAATCTAAATATATAAAAGCTACAAAAAGGTTAGTTTTTGCGGCCATAAATTTTAATGAGCATCAATCAGAGTTTGGCCAAACTGAACAGTTTACAGAGCGGCTTATTCGATTATTTGGTGATCAGGTTCGAACGGTGGCCGGAGTAGATGAAGATTTATTACAAATTGGTGTGTCCGAAGTTTGAAGGCAACTTGTTGAATTTTGCGTTCAAAATTCAACGCTATGTTTGGGTTTTTTCGTTAACAAGTCCTGTTCGTTGTCGAATTTATGCGTGTGTAGCGAAAAGTCGAGACTAGCGCCCCAGGCTAGGTGTTTACTATTTTCGGCAATATGGTCAAACGCGTATGTCATCCATATTAAAACTAGTAGTTCGCGCCGAACTGTGACTTTACGTAACGTAACTTTACTTTTGTATACACGCACGATGACCTACATAAATCGATTTAGAATTTGGTGCCGAAGTTTATCTTTTTATCATGACTACTGTCTAATCTTGCTATGCCAAGGTCCAGGTGCTCGTTGCCTGACACGATAAGATGGAGACTTCTAGGTATTGAATACCTATTTATGAACAGAAGTATTAGAAAAATCACCGTTCATTTCTACGATTATGTTGAAATTACTATGTTTTTTACTCATTACCAAAAAAGGCTTGTTATAAGTTTGAAGAGTATGTCTCTGTGTGAAGCAGTAATATTAGTGTGATGATGCTAACGACATCATCACACTAATATTACAAATGCGAAAGTCTGTGTGTAAGTATGTAAGTGTGTTTGTACTTTGTTCCCGTTCAACTCTGTAACGGCAGAACGGATTTCAATGCAATTTAGTATGGAGGTAGCTTACATCATGGATAAAAAAAAAAACGCTTTTATTACAAGCAGCGCCCCGCGGTTTCACCCGTTATTCTACAGAAACTGTTTTTTTTTTATTACACACACAAACTTCCGTATTTATAATATTAGTGTGATAGCTTTTAAACGGGTAGGTCGATTTGAAAATAGTTTTCATTACGATGGTCCTTAGCTATTTTTGATGAAAATTCTGTTCAGCCGTTTAAAAGTTTGGACCACTTTTACTAAAATAACTACTAAAATATACAAAAGTGAAATCGCATACAAAATAATCTACCATCATTTCTATGAAACAGATCAGATGATTTTTTACAGCGGTTTCTGGGTTACCCCAGTAAAATTTGTTTATCATAATGACTGAAATTGAGCTCCTTTCGGATTAGCATCACGATTCCGTGATCATTGTTGGCGTCCAAGAGGTTCAGAGTTCAGACTTCAAGATTGCCCGGTCCTTTTAAAATACCTGCTTACTTACTTTATAGTCCTTCTACGAGGTTTTAGCGCATTAGATATTTAAAATCGTATAGCTGTCGCTCTGTTTCTCGTACGTGCGATAGAGAGTTAGTGAAGATTCCTAACTTTTTCATGAAATTAATGTTTAGCGGATAGTCTGTTATCACCCCCTGTGTGGCTTGGATAAACTATAATCTATGCCGCTATATTTTGTTTTTTCAAAAAATGTTCATGATATTCTAAAAGCAACTACTTTTCTTCGTCGTATTTTTGACGCAAAAAATGTGTCACTGACAAAAATGTGCTTATGACAACGAAGATATTGCCATAGATGAATGTATACTAGGATATTGCGAAATTAAAAGAAACAAGCATAGTTTTTCACGTTTATAACATATAATAAAAAAATGATCGAAATCGGATAACGCTTAGGGGTTGGTATCAGACTACGCTTTTCGTATGGACGAAAGTCTCAGAGTTTACTGGGATGAATCGGCATTTGTATGTATGTTAGTAAGTTTGTATGTTTGTGTGTATATTTGTCCGACGATAACTTGCGAATCGTAGATCCGATCTACAAGAAATTTTGTAGACAAGCAGTTCCTTTTAATACAATGTTTAAGTTCGAATGAGCTGAATCGATCAAGGGGTTGTGAAGTTATAGGGTTCCCGAGGTCTCAGTTCAGCGCGAACTACTAATTATTTAGTTTCAAGGATAGTAAAATTCAACAACAATCTTACATAATACATATCCACAAGATAAAGTAATACTGGTAATATTCTATCTTTATCAGGCCATGCGGCAATAATGACCAGTCCACGCGTCGCCAGTTGACCTTCCTGACCCGACGATGGACACTTGTTGACTCGCTCCATTGCTGAAAATACCTACCTTCATACGTTGTAATCGAGACTTACATACTTACGTTACAAATATTTAGTAGGAATAACATGATTATTAGAATTAGTAAAACAAAATGTGTCAAATCCACGTTAACGTTGTTTTCATATTATTATCGATAAGGCCGTTCATTATACTGCCGGATATTTCATTATTGTTGTATTTTCGGTGTCTAATACAGTTATATTGTATTGTATTATTAAATAAATTTTTTAATTTATTTTTTAATATGTACATTTAACATATACAATTAAATACACTGAAAATATAAATTAAAATTTAGTAAAAACCAAAAGAAAACAAATTTATTAAAGATTATTGAAACTCAATTGAAGATAAAATTAATACTGTATTGTACAGTATTGGCGAAAGAGGGTTATACTCTGCATAGTCATCGTCAGCCTGTAATTGCCCACTGCTGGGCATAGGCTTATCATCTTGAAGAATATACATACGTCTATACTGGGTATTTGGTTAGACGACGGACATAATATATATTTTTAAATTTTGTTTGTACTTTAATTTTAGTTTGTATATTTAAGTTTAGAATATAATATAGTTAACGTTAGAGATTTTTTTTTAAAATATCCTATTTTACAATGGAAAAAAACACAGTGCAAAAACACAGCTTTTTACCCGACTGCCCAAGAAGAAGGGTAATGTTTTTGGAGTGTATGTAAATATGTAAATGCATATGTATGCTTGTGTTCTATAGTACTTCCTGTAAACTAAACTTCTTGACCGATTTTGAGGAGTCACGTGTCGTTGGATTCGTCTTAACGTCCTGAGTGACATAGGCTATATTTTTCAGTCAGGTTTTTTTTTTTCTTTAAGTATAATGTTACTTATAAGACCTGCTACAGTCTCTTTTCCACCTATATACCTCTGTATCCATCTATGATCTGAATCTGGAGCCTCTTACATTTTCTTTATTTATCATCATAAAGTAAGTAAATATTCAATTCAATTCAACTTTATTTCCAAATAGGTATTAAAAATACTCTTATGGATAGTCATCACTACATATAACTAGTTTAAATAAACAAAACGTCACAAAAGCACAACAAAATTATCAGCACTACAAACATAACCTAATAACCTTGACTAGCCTTGTGGTGCCGTGGGTGGATTTGCGCCTTCTGAGCTGTAGGTAGATTCGATTCCCACCCAGGACAAGCATGTTTTGTGACGAACACAACACGAATGTTCTGTTTGTTCTTTTTCTGGGTGTTTCTATGTATTCTTTTACGTATTTACAAAAAAAAAAGTATTTATGTATTCTATCAGTTATCTGGTTCCCACAGTACAAACTTGCCTAGTTTTGGGCTAGATGGCGCTGTGTGTGAAAAACGTCCAGCAAAAAAGTAAATGTCAGTTAACACAGAGTACCTTTAACCCGCGAATACTGGAACGTTCGTTGACTTTGAGAACAGATTAATTCTAATACTGCCTTTGTCTGGCACTAAGCAAATGACAAAAGCAGCAATAGTCTTAATCTGTCGTCAAAGTTAACAAATTTTTCAGTATTCGGGGTTAGACGGTCAACCGATAAGCCCTGCTGATCCCACGGTACCTATCACTGGAATCGTGCTGCAGTTTCTATTTAGTTTTCCTATATTTGGTCCGGTTTTGAATTACATTCCAGTTAATGTAACATGCCCTTATCTGCTGCAGCTGGTCGTATCACATACATTTTGCCGAGCAATGTAAGTCACGACACGTAACTTAGACTTGTATCGAAGCCAACTTACAACTATACCTAACTAGCTGCGCCTCGAGATTTCAGCCGCTATTCTAGAGAAACCGAATATTTTGTAGATAAAGCCTATGTGTTAATCCAGGGTGTAAGCTACGTCTATACCAAATTTCATCCAAATCCGTTGAGCCGTTACAGAGTTAAACGGGAACTAACACACTTACATACTTACACACAAACTTTCGCATTTATAATATTAGTGTGATAGTGAAGCCCGTGACTTCGTGCGCGGTACTGCTCCACTGAGTCAATACAGTATGTACTACGTACTACATCTATACTAACCCGGCCTTCCGCCTTGCAGGTTTAGGGTTCGGGACCGTGACTCGGCCTTCAGCCTTGCCAATGTGAAGAACTTTTATATAAACTTTCGTCCTTTGCCTCTACTACCTCTACTCGTACCACGGGAAGGAATTTTCAAAAACCTTTCACATATGGGAAAGGGTGTGCCAAGCAGAAAAGGGCTCATAGTACTCATCATTATGAACAACTTTTACTATGGGACCAACCCCGAATCCGAGAATAAAACCAGCTGTTCCATAGAATAATGTCAATGTCTCTCGACAAAATGTATGGAACGGCAGTGACTTCTTTGAATTTTTTTTCTTTGAATGTAACGGAATGTATTATTTTTATCGATTTCAGTGTTTTCCCATAGTAAAAGTAGTTTACAATCATGAGTACTATGAGCCCCATTTAGCTTAGAATACCCTTTCCTCATGAAAGCTCAAATTCAAAGCTTTGTTTTGAAGTTCTTTATTCATGAAAAGTTGGTTTGCGTAGGTATAATATTGGTAAAAGTTTCCTTCTACTGCAGAATCACAGACCGCAAGTAAATAAGTGCATAATGAACGTCAGCGACAGAGGAAGGAAAAACATGCATATTTGTCCAATTTATTACCTACGCAGTCCGCTTGGAATATTGGAACTATGTCTTATTATATTATGCTAAGCCCTGTAGGCCTGTTGGACCTGGACCGATGATTCCTCTGCCTTTCAGCCAAATAAGATCCTGGATCCGAAAACATGCGTCAAAACTACATAAAGAATAGGGGCGGGCAGTGAGAGCTGGAGGCAGTCAAGGGAAGTCTTTCCGTAATTAAACCCGAGATACTCGCGACGGCTCCTAAGCCTCAAAATTAATAAGCTCTGCTAAGTATTCTGAGTGATGACGGGACACTGTTCTTTAAACAAACATCTTTTTACTATTGGGGTTTCAGGCAGCCCTCTATGCAGAGGCTGCATGGAGGCCGAAGAAACGGCCGCGCATATGCTGCTTGAGTGCAGCAGCGTGGCAGAACAACGTACATCGATCCTCGGTTCACCGAGGACGCTCCGGGAAGCCTGCGCCGGCGTCAGCAAGCTGCTGGCTTACCTGGAGGACACTGGGTGGCTGGATTAGCTGCAGCCGAGATGACACGGAAAAGGAGCCACTATGCGGCCTAGTTGCGAAAAAAAGTCCGCTCACCAAGTACCAAGTATTATGCTAAACGATCAAACGCGCGAGTATATATAGAGCATTGTATAGGCGCCGTAAGTATGTATGACATACTTACGGCGCCGGCTGAGTCATTTTTTAGTTTATACACCGTTTATTATTGCACAAAAATAAGAATTCCAAAAGTGTAATTGTCTAGTTACATATTTACTTAATTTGTAGAACGGATTACATAAATTTGCCATGATTCAGGTCGGTTATAGAATTATTAGGCCATTTACCTCCGTCTCAGAAATACCCATGTGTATAGTGTATTTTTCAAGTAGTAAGTAGGTAAGCAGATCCAGACCACACATCATCAAAAAATAAGAAATGTAATAATATGGTATTTGCTTAGGTATAAGCTGGTGGATATTTGAGTCACGTATCCTCTCTTATCAGTCAACTTGCATCTCAGCGAGTCTGTTTGTTTGAGAATCATCAAGTAATTATCTTGCTCTGCGATAATATGTGGACCAGTCGGCCGCTTACATGTGTGTCATATTTTTGTTGTATGTCACAACACAACACAAGTGTTGTTTGTCACACGATGTCTGTGTGTGTTTGTTGAAGATAACACCATCTATTATAATGCACTTGCAGTTATTGTAAACCTAAAGTGGCCACTTGTGAGATAGCGGGGTGTCCTCCTGGATGAGTGACTGTAATCAGTATGTTCGTATTGTCCGAGTGGCTAGCCCTGGTGTCAGTTTTTAGACATCTGACTGGCTGATCTGCCTGAGTGATTATTTTACTTGTTTTGTCTTCTAATTACAGCATTTCAATATGACCTAATATCCTATGTCCGTGTCTTCATGATTCCTTTCCGAAAGACGACAACAAATAGAAAGATTTTTTTTTCAATATTTGAACGCTTTGTCCTAAATAATGAACACTTGAAGAGTAAAATTGTAATAAGTGGTCGATTATTTTGTAGCACCGCGAACTTAGTGTAGGAGATACCAGTTTTATGCAATAAGAGTCATTCTGATTCTGATTCTTGACCAATCAGAATTTTAGCAATTTTATATTGCAATTTTCACCAAATTATTATTATATCAACAAAGGTCTTTGTAATTTGGCGTCTTCGAGTGATATCATCCTAAAGTTCGGAGCGGTTCGATCCTTATAAAAGTAGGCAATTCGTTATTGTTCACACAGGAAATTTTCATTGAACAAACACGAATTTAAAACTAGTGTAACAAGTAGCGTCCTTATCGCTTACCTCTTCCAGGCAACCTTAATATCATGGAGAGAAGATCCTTGAAGACTTTCTAGACTACGATCTTTCATTTGTGTTGAAATGTTCTCACTAAAAGAGCTTAATTTTTAAATAAGTTCACGTCATGTGACCGTTGCATGCGTCGGCTGTTACATTGCACTTCGGACTTCGGAGCTTCTCAGAATACATAACGACGCTGTTTTTACTGTTACAATGGACTCGATTGGACCCGATCGGAATAGGGATGCATCGATGTCAACGAAGCCATCGATGTCGATAAAAAAGTCAAGGCGGACAAGATCGTCCATCGATTGTAACCTTTTGCATTTTTTGCAAGTTTTACAAATTCCAAAATAACTGTCAGTAAAATCACATAATTATGTCAAAGAAACTATCTATGATAATGTTTATGTTTATATCCAGTACGAGTGATTTTAACATAATTATTACATACCTACGTTTTGCTTGTATGTGGTTTTTTCTAATGTTCGGGACGCCCTTGCTCTGTACATTAAACTTAATCTCCTTTTTTTTTTTCATTCTCGTCGTGACATCATCTGTTTGTTGGAAGGTCACAAAAAAATAGGGTATTATATAAGTATTGTCTACAAACGTCGTTTTATGAAATCGACCTCTCTTGAAGGCTACTTGAACGACAGTATCGAAAAATGTCGAAAGGCTATCAAAACACATCACTAGAGTCCGGACCCGTTCGCCATATCGTAAATAGTGTCCCAATAAGTCGGCACGGTATGTGAGTTGCGCAAGAGTCGATTGTGGCCAACGGTCATTCAATGGCTCTTTATTGACATTCACGGTGAAAGCTCACTTACAAACATTCACTTGAATTAACTATGATTTTATGTTAATTGAGGTTTAACCAAGTTACATCTTACCATACATTTTGAAAGGCCTGCGCAGACGACGGATCACACCGGCGGCAAAATTTTTGCCTCATAGAAGGAAAGTGAGAACAGTGCCCGTACCGTGAGGTGGTTATTGCGATGATGCTTAGGCTCAGGCGAGGACGCTGTGCGACCATACACTTTATCGTGCAGCCATACGGTTCGTGGTCGCGCAGCGTCGTCGGCTGAGCCTAACAATCATCGCAATAACCACCTCACGGTACGGGCCCAGGTTTTTCTTGACTATGATTTCAAATGTCGGCAATTTGTTCAGATTTTAGACTGCTATAAAATACTGTTGGACAGCTCTAAAAGACTTTGTGTCACCAAATAAAATAATTAAAAATAGCTTATCAAGAGCATGTCGGACCAATAGGGTTCCGTAGACGCGTTCCTACGTTTAAAGCATTTAACAGTTTTTTCAGCTTATCTCAAAAAGTTATCTATAATAAAGAAATGCATTTCTTTATTTTTTATGCTCTACAGAGACCGAGTTTCATTGGCTTAGCAGGAAAACATATTTTATTTCCATACAAACTTTAGGCGTCCATTTTACCCTTTTAGAACTGAAATTTCGCAAAATCTGTTCTTATTGTTCACCTAAACTATTTGAGGAATATTAAGCTTAAATTTGACGGCGGTTTGGTCTGTGTGTTGATTCCTAGAAAAGGGCTTGCTCTTTTATAAAATATATATAGATAAAATAGAACCTATTAGTAAACTATGTGAAATAGATTAGTAGTTATGCTGTTGAGGGGTGTACAATGTCGCCCATCGGCTTGTGACCGCCCGAAAAGGGGTTATAGTACTCATCATTATGAACAACTTTTATTATGGGACCAACCCTATAATCATAGAAATCAAGTTCCATAGAAAAATGTCAATGACAAAATGTATGGAACAGTAGTTTTTTTTCTCGATTTCAGTTTTGGTCCCATAGTAAAATAAGCCCTTTTCGGGCGGTCACTTGCCGATGGGCGACATAGTATAAACAAACCGTTCCACATACCTACTAGCAGTGCAGTGCAGTGGCAAGGCCGAAGTAATAAAATTGTTCTCGTGTGTCGTCTCCGCTTCCCGCGGGACCATAGATTAAATGAGGTTACTCCGTAAGCGGGACTCTCAATTAACGTTACATGACCACCAGGGCCGTACTCAAGGTAACTGTCGTCCGTAACAAGCATCGAAAATACGCCCCTTCGTGTGACATCTTGTGTGAAGTAATTTTGAATGTATGATAAAAGAGCCTCCGCGAAAAAGTAAGTAACTAACTAGGAAATTGAATGCTAGTCGCATCATTATACTTACTCATCCTTTTCTTCATATTCTGCCTGTGGTCACCCTGTCCTCTGCAAGGGACCACTCATAGCAACGGCAACCATTCGGACAGTTCATCGCCTTTCAAACCCTTTGTTCTGTGTAGATGTCCTTCTTAAAGTTTTCTCAAGTGGGGGAGGGGCACAAAAATCATGAACTAGATATCTGAACCCTTTCCATAATTACTATTATCGCAAAATATCGTACGTGTTCGATACCAAAATGTATGGAACATGGAATAGCGTTTTCGAGCGTAAATGGAAATTACATTTTACATACTACATACATTTTCTATTAGCTAAGCCCCGCGGTTTCACCTGCTTTGAAAAATTCCTTGGAACCGTATTTTTCCCGGAATAAAATGTCTTTGTCACTCTCCAACCCCAGATACTATATCTATGCAAAAAATCGATCCGTCGCTCTGTAGCTGCGTGTAAAAGGAAAAAAAATTAAAAAATACAGGCAACCACATATCCACACAGACTGTACACAGAAGAGATTTTTTTTTATAACATTCAAATTATTTTTTTTTTTTATACCTTTCTCTCTTCTGTGGACCCATAAATGTAAAACTAAATCAAATAAAACAATAAAATTACATATCCCTACTCCAGTCAAATTACATATCTACGTCAATACTCACATTGGAACAAACTAACAAACACACATTGGAACTTATGGGATAGGTACGTAACTAAAGTTTTTTTAAATTGTAGTAACGCTGAGGGTTGGTCCTGTAAGTGGCGTTAAATTTTTAGTCGCAACAGAGGAGGAAACCTTTCCAAATAAGATTCTCAATAAGCAGCGAGATAAGTTTCCTACAGACATTACAATGGTATCAATGGTATCAGTATCATAGATTATATTTTGCAGTTTTTTAGTACTTGTTTCGAATTTATAATTTACGTAACTTACGAAATTCGTAAGTCTATCTATGATACTTTGGAGCTGGACTTGATATAAAGAAGGATCCCACGACTCCTCACTCATCAAAATCAGTCAAGCCGTTTAGGCTACTAGGCTACATGAGCTAATATAGGATATATGCAAACCTATGTACATACATATTGACACATTACCTCACATCCCAAAAACATTATTCTTGTATGTTTGTAAAATTTTCCACGATAACAACGCCTTGACGTTTGGCATAGAGATAGCAGAGATCCTGAGGATGGACATAAGCTACTTTTCATCATCATCATCACTATTTTTTAACTCAGGTGAAACGGGAGCAGCTGGTACATTTATTTATTTATTCAGGTTCACCTACACTGTGCACACCAATACAATGTCAAAAATATACACAAATAAAATATTACTAAATGTCACAATACTTACAGGTGAAGACAGCATGCAATAATAAAGAGCGAGGTACTATAATTATAAATAGAATTAAGTCATTGCATAAAAGTCATAAATTTAAATTTAAAAGTCATTATAACATATTTAACAAACCTCCTAATGACCTAATGTGACAGGCACCATGCTACCCCGTAAGCAGTGCTGCATCCCTCTTGTTACGCCACTGGCAGCAGTGCAATGTAACATTTATATTATTTATTTATTTTTGTTTTTATTGTAAGTTTTGCGTGTATACCCCAGAGCAGTCACGCTCACTAAAAAGCTTCTTCTTGCGGCGGCGTCGTGTGGCGGGTAGCCGTCTTCTCTCCAATATGGTTGAGGCACGGTTGAGAAGAGCGATGGCTGGCACATGCGTCAACTCGTGAACGGGTGCTGCTTGCGGGAGCTGGACTGCTCGGAGTATATACGCAAATCTATAATAGCACTTAGCTCTGTAATAGTGTAAGGATTCGTTGGTATATTCGTTTTGTAAAGTCTTTAGTTTTTATATTCAGATTTAGTCGATAACAATAATTTTAAAATTTGATACAAGGCACGGACCCTAGAGTCCGTGTGCAATACTGCATTATATACAAGACGCCTATAATATTGCTTTGTTATTACATTTAATAATTAATATAATATTTGATTTTGGTTGATAGCTGTGTGTGTTTGTGTGTGTACTATGTATTCCTGGCACAGGGGAGGAGTTTTTTATATATATATAACTAATTCCTAGATTGTTTCGCCATGATACTTTTCATATAAATAATTATTGTGATTTTGCTTTACAAAACCCCAGCATGATATCGTTTTTCCATGGTAATAATATGACGTGAATAGCTATCTGCGGTCTACGTCATTGAAAAATGCATCTATTGTCAATAGGTCGATTTCTGACTAATACTAATATACATATTATGTTATTGTGAACTTTCTGTATGCAAAGAAAAACAAGGAAAATTCAAGTTAGTGGTTCGGCCTAGGTATCACAAATGCTGTCGACTTTATGCAAATAAAATTAGTTTACGTATTCTTCTATAATTGTATACTACAGTTTCTCGAAAAGTACCTCATTACTTATTGGGCAGAAGAAGAAAAAAAAGAAACGCGTTAAAATCTAATGTTAACGCGTTTATATTTTTTAAAATTTTATCTTTTGGTTTGTAATAAGATAATTTCAAAAAACAAAAAGTTATTATCACCAAGTCCGAAATATGATACTGGCCACTTGCTTAATAAAAATAATTTTTAGAAAAAAAAAAACTTCTAACTTAAACTAAAAAGTAGGTTACGTACTAAGTTTGGTAATAAGTACCTATAAATCGTAAATTAATGTAATTTGCGTAAAGGTAAGGTCACTGCATGTGATACCTAATAAAACGACAAGTTCTGACTAAACTCATAAAACGCATTGAGCTATTACGGAGTAATAATAGCAATGATAAAACGAAAGCTACTTAACAATATATAAAAAAAAAAACGTAGCTGAAGTTCGTCAGCAGACGAAGCCGCAGACAAAGTACTTTTCGTGGATCAAATGACGCAATTTCCATTACCACAATAGCTGTTCACACTCCTACCTTCCACTAGGATTCCCCTTGTCGGGGAGATTATAGAAAACACAAAGACAAGGACAAGTAACCAGATCCAGAGCAGATGTTTATATATATATATATATATTATTTTTTAATGTAACTTGTGGCAAACAAGCGACGGGCCTCCTGATGGTAAGTGGTCCCCGCCGCCTATGGACACCTCCAATACAGTTACGCTCGAAAATAACAGTACGAGACTTCCACGTATCTATAATAATTATGTGGGTGGCATTTCTGGCGATGGCGGCCGGTTCGATGGTAAAACCGGGATGGAGGAATGAGTTCAAAAAGTTCATCAGAGCATTCCGGCCTGTCAGAGCATCCCTGTCCGGCCAGGAATTGAGCATGGGACCTCCGACACCTAAGGTAAACGTGCCAGCTAAGACTGAAAGGTCGATAGTAGGAACCTAGTGGTATATGTGGTCTTTCGTCCGCTTCGCTCACTCGATCAATTGTATATATTTCAAGTTGTGTATTTTTTTTGATCTTCGTCGCCGAAAAGATAATTATAAAATACGACAAAAAGGTTGAACGAAAACAAAAACAATTTCTAATCATATACTTAAGTACATAGTATTATCTTATATACATCAACATACTATCTACTTTTTAGTAAAATATCTAAAAAAATATAATTAGCAATCAATAAGTCATTTTACCAACCTACTAAGAACATAATGAATTTCTTTCAAAGATGGCCGGTAGTGTGAGAAATGTGCGAGATGGATGGTTGTGAGTCAGGCGCAGATGGACACAGAATAGATAATAGGTACACCCACCGACCAGTGGACTCAAGCGACAGAGCTAATAACAGTACCAACCTACCAGGTAGAGCTGAGAGGTAGAGCTTTAATACTAACTACTATACACACTGCGTCATGACCTCTTTGTGCTTTGATTAATAACTGTTACGTTGTCTGTGTCTCGTCTCCAGCATAGAGATGTCTAAGGAATATCGATAATTTTCAGAATGCCAGATTGACTTCGCAGAATTGCCGATGGGAGTAAGTAATGAGATAATTGTGGAGCTGGGGCTTTTAGGGAATTATATTACGTCAGAATTATAATATACAGGGTTATAAGGAAAGGGTATGCTAAGCCGAAAAGGGCTCATAGTACTCATCATTATGTACGCAGTACGCTTATTTATCTGCACAGACAAAAAAATATTCATTCTCCAAAAAGTGTATGCAACTAGTTAATTTAAACGAATCTAAGTATAGTGCTTGCAATTTTTTTGTTAATACAGAGTTAAATAACATTTGTAACAGGAAATTGTTCTTATCATCTTGTCTCATATCTGAGATAAGCAGTTGTAATCAGTAATCCTTCGTAATGTTGCTTTCTAATGAAGCGGCTGGCTCATTAATTTAAGCTTCTATGGTCTAGCATATAATAAATACAGTACTGAAAACGCACTCCACTCATATTCATAGATCATACTCTTACTACGTCGTAACAAAACATCATAAATATCTACAGGAGATAAACGCGTGCGAGCAGGCGACAGTGTATTGCTCTAATGTCAATTAGTTATTATTATATTACTAACGCACTCGTTAGTTTAGCTAGTCATTCGCTTTTTTTTACTAAAGGCTCGAAGCCATCTGCACTCGAGGCTACATTCTATATAATGTATATGGGCTGGGCTCACATAATTATAGCCCCCTTTAATGCCGTCAACTGCTAAACATAGGCTGCTTAGAGCGCCACACTGATAATTTGCATCCACCGGTTGTGTCAAAAAACAATTATATATATATTGCTATTGTTCAAAAGACATAGCTTTTTAAAGGTCGGACGTACAGATAGACGGGCGGCGAAGGCTTAGTAATTGGCCCTATTGAAGCCCTTCAGGTACGGATCCTTAAAATTCTGTTTTACTATAAGTACAACGAATTTCAACGTGCTATAAACAAACAAATTTAATAATGAATGTCGTTAAAGCTATTCCACGGAATCCATAACAATCGGTTCGACTCATCACTAGTCACTTGGCGCGTAAATGCGGTAGTCCTAGCTTTTCTAACGGATTCCTTGCTCATCTCACTCCGTCCCATAAAAACTATCATCTCTCCTTTTCTTTCGTAGGCGTTCAAATAACTGGATACAACCTGAGCAAATCTCTACAGTTGAGCAAATGAGGAAACTAAAATGTTCCACAGGAGTCAATCAGTTTCGATCTACTATTGTGACGGTGGCTCCTCCATTCAAGTTTACAGGTTATTTTGTCGCGCTGTAGATGGCCAGACAAAAAGGTGGAAGGCTCGATAAGGGCCTTAATTGTGTATTATTTGTTCGATTCAATAGGTAGTCATATGCCTTCGTGGGATGGAAAATATTTTTGATAGAGCAATCGACGGTTAAAAAGGTTAAATCATAACCCTTTCAATATTTTGTGTTCTAGTCTCAGGTTTTTTTCTATATGCGAAGAGACAAGCAAGAAGTTGCTAGGAAAATAAGACTATTCACAGGCTCAAAATCCCAATAATCCTTAACTTAAAAATAGACTAATCTAATACACTTTCAGATTTGATATATGTAAAACAAATTGTAATGCCTGAAATACCTAAGAAAACCAATGTTATGTAGATGAAGAATATAGCCTCAAAAACCTGTGGCTTTTTCTAAATCGATTCTAATCTTTCGTTATGTATTCAAAGAAAATGCATGAAAAATGTACCTGTCACACTTTTCTACATTTTGTATACAATAAAAAGACGCTGTTTCACTTTTTATACATTTTGCTATCGAATCGGTGCGGCGTGACGAAAGATTTTTTCGATAGAGGGATTTTTATGGGGTTATTGTGGGTTAGGGGTACACATTCAAACTTTTTTTTTTAGTTCATCATAGGTTTGCGTTTAACAACATCCTGTTTCATGTTAAGCAAGGATGGATAAGCGGTCTAGGATGGTGCACGCTCACCTAGAAGGTACCATTTTACTCTTTTGAACACATCGATGTTGTAATTTTCGTGCAACACAGTCTCCGATGAGGGTTTCGCATCCTCGCTGTGCGTATAAAACATCATACCTACGTGGGGAATATCAATTGTCCACCATGTACAATTATATGTATTAATAATAAATACAATTTTATATTTCAATTATCAATTTTACGTCCGGGTCCTCCATACAAAGTCTCGTAACTTGTCTGGGCAAAATTGTACATGTGGCGCTTTAGTCGCTATTATCTGGCCGGGCGATAATAGAATCAATTTGTTCTATTCTAAGGTATACTCTCCAAAATGTATCCGATTAAAAGCCATTTAACATGCAACCTGACCCCGTGCAATCGACGTTTATCTTTAGCAAGGAAGTGTTGTGCATCAATAAGTATTTTTTATAAAGAAAAACAAAAAAAATGCAGCTAGTATTCAGACTCTCAAGAATTCCTAAGAAAACTTCTTTCAGCTCAAAACTTTTAACTTCTTGCAGTCGTAATTTTAATTTTATTTTTAATTCAGCATCAGCCTTTTTCGTCTAGAACGAGGCAGGACCGGTCGTGTGCATGAGACGCAGGAACTTGTAACACCCACACATGTAAGCCCACAATGTATGATTTGCTTACACATTTTGGTGTATACGTGTGTATACGTACACGTGCTTGTGTGGGTGCGGGTCAAACGATGGTCAGCCAAGACATTAGCTCCGTGTCTAAGCTAGGTCTTTATTGCCCGACATTTTTTTCGTAGCTATGAAGTTATGTCATAATTAAAAGATTCGGAACAAACACGGGAAAAAACAAGTCGCCCGTATTTACGTATTTTGGTATGTATTGAAATGTTAAAAAATTAATTCGGTGTAATTGAAATATCTAGGTTCAAAATCTAAATATTAACTAGATTAAGATGTCGAAAGTCATTACAAATAAGTTCCGGACCCATTATATATCGGGTACTACGTACCCGTGATTGGCTTAGATGACAGCACTACACTAGCGTTAGCAATGAAAGACAGTGTTATTTTTTTACTATTATATTTGCCAGCAAAATTCACAACACAAAGTCGAGAGCATGCAAGAAATATTATGATAATAAAACCAGTAGATAGAACTCTAGGATACCACTTTCTTGTAAATTTACAAATATGGAATATGTGCCTTCGTGCCTTATTCATGTCGTGCGTCGCAGAAGAATGGAATGCAGTCTTGCGGGATCCCGAGCACAAGTACCTACACATGGACGTCATGTACATGTGTGCGTGTCGAATCGTAGGACTCTGTGTGTGTCCACTGGGACTTTAACGCTACTATGGTACGTTAAGTCACTTCAAAGTCACTCATGTACTCATTAACGAAACAGCTCAAACACAGTCTTAAAAATGTTTTCGGGCAGGTTAGACTGCGCTTACCTCCGGCATTGCTGCGAGTGGCATTTAATAGTACCAATGCCGATGAAAAGGTACTAGATCACAATATTGTCATTTTTTTTTGTTGGGAGTTTTTAATTGAATTTAATTGGACATTTTTTTAAAAATTAATTTTTATTGTTGACATAAAGTAATATTTGATTTGTTTAATGTTATTGTCTGTTTTTTTTTTTGTAATTTTTTATTTAACTTGTGTGGATAGTATTTAACCTAAACATTATGCACATTAATAGCGTTTTTACGAGTTTTTGTCTGTACCTGTTTGTCGGTGATCATTTCTTAGATTTTTTTTGTTTCTTTCTTTTCTTTTTTCATTTCTTTTTTAGTGCAAAAACTACTTTTCTTCGCTTTCTGTTGTTTTTGTCTAACCTAACTATTATTATAAATCAGAGGAATATAGCCGCAGTCGTATTAGGACCGATGAAGCTTCGAGGTATAAAAATGAAAACGTTCGTCTCGAAGAAATAACTTCACTTGCGCGATTCAGAACTCCCTACATTACAACTGTCAGTTCATACAAAACGACAAAAAATGCACAAAAATGGATCAACGCCATCTAGCGAACTATAGAAAGTAACTTTATCTCTGACTGGATGTTTGTCGCGTTATCACGACTAAACGGCTGAACGGTGGGCTTATCCCGTAACTCTGAAAGCGATAGTGATAGTGCGCGAGCGGGACCGTGCATAGTGCTACTACGTTGGTACGAGCGGGATGGCATGCTGTCGCAAACAGAATCACGAACGTTTCAAAGTTAGAGGATAAGCCCGCAGGTCTTGATAAAAAATTGTTAAGGAGTTACTGTATATCACAAAGACGGACATGGGATACTTTTTTATGTCCACGCGAACGAAGTCGCGGGTAACAACTAGTTACTGTATATTTCACTTCCCACGGTGTATTCCCACGTCAAACGCAACGCCGGAACGAGTGCAGCAAAGGTGTGCAAAGGTGTAAGGTGGCTCTACGACTCGAGCGGTTGACGGGAAATAATAGCTTTGAACAAAAGTGAACCTTCGCAAATTCGATTTCGCGACTCTATTCGCAGGAACATATTACAACGTTACGTAACAATCATCCCAGACGAACCACCAGGAAGAACAATGTATTTTAAAAAAAATGTTATTTTTAAATATCCCTCATATTTATTCTCATTTTGAAAGCTTCAAATCATGTTTTAGGGTTCTTGCTTAGTTCCGGAAACGAGCTGTCGTGAGTTATAAGAGAGTTCTTAACAAATAGTAGGCTTTTTTTATTCAGTGTTTGCTTCACGGAATCCGGGGTCCCTGCCTTTTATCAAATTTAACAATTTTTATCAACTAAATATTTAAATAAAAACTAAAGGAATATTCCAAAGAATAATTATAGTATAACAGAGCTAATTGCTATTTATAGCTAGATTTGCGTATTATACTCCGAGCTGTCCAGCTCCCGCAAGCAGCACCCGTTCACGAGGTGATGCATGTGTCAGCCATCGCTCTCCTCAGCCATTTTGGAGGGACACACGACGCCGCCGCAAGGAGCTTTTTAGTAAACGTCACTGCTCTGGGGTACACGCAAAATTTATTATAATTAAAAAGAAGGCTTCAAAGCTAATTCTGTGCGTGTTTGTGTGTGTGTGTGTGTGTGTGAAACTAACACATTTGCCATTTTTTAGAGCTTGGTTCTTAGCAACCGGTTTATTGACAAATAAAGTATTATAAATAACAAATTAATAGGCAATGCTTTTTGGGAGCTTTTCAATGGATTGTGAAACTATGAATATCGTAAACTTGCTTGAAATAGCAAACTTCAATGGAAAATCAGTTGGAAGGAAAACTCAATGAATATATTTTTTTAAATTCCATACACAGCCCAGTCAAGTTACGGGACTTAGTATGGAGGATCCGTAAATAATTCATAACATAAATATTAAATTGTGATTTGGTATAATTTGCTGACGTGGAATCAATATTAAATTAAATGAAACAGTCTCTTTTTTATCTGTAATAATTTATAATAATTTCAATTAAGTAAGTAAAGTAAAAGTTTATTTGCCATAGGAACGTTACATTATTTGGATACAGAGTTTGTGTGCATAAAAATGCCTATTGATAGTTATAGTAGATTACATAATCCAGGGCTATACTGCGGCCCCACACTAGGCTCAAGGCCCTTTTTATGGGAACATCTATTAGCAAAAACATAGTTAAAGGTACCCCACCCTTATGTGATATCATGGAAAAAGAAAAAGAAATCATATCGAAAAATATAAATAAAATATTATATCTAACTTTACACTACAGACTACATTAAGAATTTTGTTTTTATATTAGGTAAGTAAGTATAAGCACCAAGTTAATATTATTAGATATTGAAATCTCCTTTGTAAAGTGTGTAGTGTATGTCCTATGTATGTGTATGTAAAGTGTGTATGTAAAGTCGGATAACAACATAAGAAACAAAAATCTTGGTTCTGATTGAATAGCTCAATGGTTCTGATTTCATTTCTGCTGGGCGGAAAACGCCACAAAAAATGCTCAAAAGATATCAACAACATTTCCGGATAATAATGACTAAAACCACAAACAGATAAACATTAACTACCAAGCCGGAAACGCCACGATTAGGTGTAAGTAGGCATACAATTACAATATCGTAGTCAAAATGACGAATTTCCCCGTTAATGCTAATAATAGTCTATCTACCTTATTAGTACCGAGTTATCTGACTATCAGTGAACCATTTTTTTTTTTTTGCGATTGGGAAATCTGCTCGATATACCCGTGTGCTTTGGGGTGCAGCCCGGTTATGTAGGATTATACCCACTAAAACCCCCCGGTGGCCTGCCTTGGTGCTTGACCGAGGGCTCCGGGATATCCAAGGGAATGCACCGGAGCCCTAAGTACCACGCTTCAGCTCCTCCCGGGACAGCTAGCGACTGTCGTGAGTCGCCTAAACCTACAACAGCGTCCGCCACTCGACGCTGTCGTACTCCCCGGGCTCGCTTCGGTAGATGGTGGTTAGAGCCCCACCTCTAACCACCCCCGAGCCCAGAGGTTCCCTTTTAGTAGTCTCTTACTACAGGCAGGGGATACCGATGCCGTATTCTAGTGTCCCGGCATCAGGGCAAGACTATCAGTGAACCAAGTACGAAATCTATATCAGCGACCATGCAATAGCGAACAGACTGGGTGCTAAAGATAATTCAATCCACGCAGACGGCGACCCTTTTTTACCCGACTGACCAAGAAGGAGGGTAATGATTTTGGGGTGTGTTGATTTTGTATGTAAAGTATATGTATGAAAACTGACGTGGTTTTGACACATTTTGTTTTAATAAAACGGGTATACTCACGCCACGTTATTGATTCCCATTTTATAAAAACAAAATATATCAATGAATGATTGTGTTTTCTTATAGTACCTCCTGTAGCCTAAACGGCTTGACTGAATTTGATGAATGAGGTGTCGTTGGATACCTCTTTACTCCCGGAGAGGCATAGGCTACATTTTTCAGTCAGTTATTTTGTTCTTGTTGTTTTTATAATATTACTTGTTACTTCTAATCTCTTACTAGTAATCTTATAGATTACGCCCATAGTACATTAGATCTTTACCTAATAATGTGGTTTTACTTTAATAACTGACGTGGTTTTGACACATTTTGTTTTAATAAAACGGGAATAGGTACTCACGTTAAATTGAGTCGGTTATTCCTACTACAGTTTCGATCACAATCCGTGACCTTAATCAAAGAAATGCTATAGGTAAGCGTGACACACGCGCGTGTCACGCTTATAGCATTCTTGGATCAAGATCACCGAATGTGATCGAAACTATAGTCGGAGTCATAACGTGAGTATTCCCGTTTTATTAAAACAAAATAGTGTGGTTTGTAGTTTACGACTCTTTTGCTGAGTCTGTTTGGGTTTTTTATTCAACCAAGCAGTAGTGTGCAAACATTACCGTGTTTAACTGTGAAATTACTAGACATGGGATTTACCATCTAGTCTTAGGTGCAGTGGAGTGGAGGTATAGTGCAGTGCATTTCAGGTTTACAACTGTTAAAATACAAAAAAAAAGGGTGACACTGAAGTTTTATTGGCAAGCATGACTCTAGCATTATGCGAGTGACTTGCTTCTCTCGTCATACAGTTGCGTAGAAATAAAAAACATGAATGTTCTATACCAATATTTCTTAATCATTCTAATCGGAACACACACCTCACAACTTTTCCTCTACGATAACGCACTCCGATATCGTATCGATAACCTAAATTGGTTTATGAAATCACCTCGTCTGAGAAACTCACTTATTCGTTTTCTTAGGTAAACTTTGAAACAACGCATTTTCTTTTACAATTGTAGAGCAGAAAACGAAATACCTTGAACCAACTGATCCCAGATGCTGCGAAGTAGGACTATGTGGCAAAGTGAACTAAACATTTGTGAGGCTTCGAGATCAAATGACGTTGTGGTGTGTGCCTCGGACGGTGCAGCACCAGCTGGAGTGTTTAACGTGCAACAACGTTCAGTTTAGTATCTTCATCATCGGCAGCCTATTGAAGAGCAGCCTTCACCCTCTTCCGCCAATCTTCCCTGTTTGATGCCAACTTCGTTTAGGTGTTTCATCAATATTTTTTTCTTATATCGTACCATTGCTGTATCGACACAATCAAAGAACATCGTCTTATAAGCAGCACAAATATTGGTATAGATAAATGGTGGCCCACCTAAGTTTCAGGACAAACTCGAAGTGAAGCTTTTTTAATGGCACTTAAACACCATATATTGGTAGCCGTGAAATATGAATATAGTATCTACTACCGTGATGCTGTCACTATTTAAAAAGTACATAGAGTTTTCTCTAGTGTTTGTAGAAACATTTTAAAACATTAAAAATTATTTGAATTTGAAATTAATTTGTATCTTTAGGCATCAACAATAAAACTTAATTATTTTTAACTTCTTCCTTTATGTGTGATTTTGATAGTTACTTACCTATTTTTGTTATCGTTTTCCGCTACCTGTGCCTAAAACAACTATACATTTCTAATACAATCTGTGCCTCAATTATTAAGTCCATTTACAGCTTTGTATTAAACCCGTCATAAGTAAATTCTGATAACAGAACATTGGATTTAATTACGTAATTAGGTAACTAACAATAGACGTAGATTTATCGAAACTTGTGGTAACCGTAGGTAATCTTTTATGTTCAAATAGATAAGGTTTTTAGTAGTATTTAGCTAGTTTGGAGTAAGATAGGAGGACGGACAGATATAAATAAATAAATATGTGGGACATTTTTGCACACACGGTCATCTGACCCCAAACTAAGCAAAGCTTGTAATATGGTTGCCAGAGACTGATATACGTACATAGATATTTTTAAATACATACATAAGAAATCAGATCGCCAGAAAGGAGTATACCGAGAAAGTCGAAAAAGCCAAAACAGATAGCTGGAAGGAATTCTGCACGACACAGGACAAGGAAAGCATGTGGGATAAGATCTACAGAGTGATCAGAAAAACTTCAGTCAAACAGGAGGATATGCTTCTGAGGAGCACCGAAGGAAACACTCTATCCCCACAGCAGTCTGCAGAACTTCTAACCAAAACTTTCTATCCTGATGATTCCGAAAGCACAGATCAGCCGTGTCACTCGGAATTGCGAGAACGGACAAGAGAGATACCATCAAACCTTTCGGAAGATGATCCACCCTTTACGTCGGCGGAACTGGAGATAGTGCTTCGAGCACTAAATCCGAAAAAAGCCCCAGGACCAGACGGGCTTACCGCTGATATTTGCAGCGCAGCGATAAGAAGCTATAGGGAAGTATTCATGGAGATAGCTAACAAATGTCTATCCCTAAAATGCTTCCCGAAGCAGTGGAAAACAGCGCACGTGGTTATCTTAAGGAAGCCTGGCAAGACAGACTACACACACCCAAAGTCTTACCGACCGATAGGCCTCTTGTCCGTTCTTGGAAAAATCGTTGAAAAGCTTTTGGTAGGGCGACTCCAATGGCATATCCTCCCTACACTCAGTCGAAGACAATACGGTTTTATGCCCCAAAGAGGAACCGAAGACGCCCTTTATGACTTGGTGGAGCACGTTAAGGAAGGAGTAAACAGTAAAAACATCGTGCTCCTTATCTCCCTAGACATAGAGGGTGCCTTTGATAACGCATGGTGGCCCGTCCTTAAATATCAGTTAGTAAGGAAGAGGTGTCCATTAAACCTCTATGAGATGGTAAGCTCATACCTCAGCGACCGAAGAGTCGAGGTTAACTATGCCAGAGCAGCACACCAGCAGGAAACTACAAAAGGATGCGTCCAGGGATCTATCGGCGGACCGACCTTCTGGAATGTAATCCTAGACTCGTTGCTGCATAAGCTAGAATCTGAGGGAGTTTATTGTCAAGCTTTTGCGGACGATGTCGTCCTCGTGTTCACAGGTCAGTCAAACACACTAGAGCAAATAGCGAATAAAACGTTAGACATGGTAGTGGAATGGGGTAACTGTAACAAACTCAACTTCGCAGCGCACAAGACCAATGCGATGCTTCTAACAAAGAAGTTGAAATACGATGCCCCTAACCTTAACATGTCCGGCGTCCGGCTAAATTTCGTAGACGAAATCAAGCTCCTGGGCCTGGTGATCGATCGTAAGCTCACTTTTAAAGCGCACGTGTCTGCACAGTGTAAGGAGGCTGCGGATATATACAAACAGATGGCGCGAGCAGCGAGAGTGACCTGGGGACTGAATAGTGAGATCACGAGAACAATCTACATCGCAGTGGTGGAACCTATTATGACGTACGCCTCAAGTGTCTGGGCACAAGCGACAGACTTCGAAGTGAACAATTCCCAACTAAGAGCACTTCAAAGAGGGTTCGCTCAAAAAATCTGCAAGGCATACCGTACTGTTTCTCTCACTTCAGCGCTCGTTCTCTCGGGTCTACTACCCCTTGACCTCAGAATTCAGGAGGCCGCAAATCTGTACAGAGTGAAGAGGCATATCTCCCGCGACTACCTACCACCAGACAAGGAGCTCGAACAAAGTGTTAGATACCTGGACCAGCCCCACCCGTCCACACAAACATCAGTAGAATTTGAGCTCCTTGAAAACATCCCAAACCAGATTGACGGACCCCAAATTTACACAGACGGCAGTAAATTACAAGGTCAAGTTGGAGCTGCCCTCACCTGGTGGGAAAATGGTAGAGAGATACACTTCTCCACTTACAAGCTCCACTCCGAGTGCACGGTTTTCCAATCGGAACTTTATGCCCTAGCCCGAGCGACCCAAATTGTGAAATCTAGCAAAGACTCAGTGGTCAATATTCTAAGTGACTCAAGATCTTCACTCGAGTTGCTACGAAATCCTAAAACGAGTCATCCTTTGGTAAAGGTGATAAAGGATAACGTTGGGAGAATCAACGCAGAAGGAAGGTCTGTTCGTCTGTTTTGGTTGAGAGCGCACGTGGGAACTGCTGGCAACGAGAGAGCCGATGAGCTCGCGAAATCAGCAGCACTCACAGACACCTCGCGGGACTACGAACTTATCCCCTTGTCACATGCCAAAAGGAGGATCCGTGAGGAATCGGTTCGGAAGTGGCAGGACCGGTACGAAGCCTCCAGCACAGGTGCAGTCACGAAAAAGTTCCTCCCAGATATAGCCAAAGTATATCGGTTGATGCGAACAACAAACTTGACATACTTCCAAGTGCAGGCATTGACAGGACATGGAGGAATAGCAGAATATCTGTACAGGCTCAAGCTAAAAGACAGCCCCGGATGCGACTGCGATCAAAACATCTCCGAGTCAGTAATACACGTGCTCCTCGACTGTCCTCGCTTTATGGCCGCACGACAGGATCTTGAAATTCAAATCGACAGGAAGCTAGCGGAATTAGATCTACACGAAATACTAGCAGACCCGCTCACTAGACCACACTTCCTGTCTTTCATAGAGAGGTCCTTCCGAATAGCGGCCAAAAGGAATTCCACCATCCATACCACCAGTGAAACACCGGCATCGATTCCACGTACTGAGGCCATCCCTGACGCGACACCCACGCTCCAGCAAAACGTTGTCTTAAAAAATGTAGCACTTCACCATCTATTAGACCAGGCAGAGATGGGAATGCCGGGAATCCGTATTCGTGGTGTGGCTCTCTTTATGGATGGTGCCAAAGAGAGACTTGGCATAGGTTTTTGCTTGGTCCGAAATGGGAAACGCGTGCGCTTGTCGCCTGGACTAGCATGTCTGCTCAATGGGAGCACCAACAAAACCACCATGAAAAGGAAGACTTACGATGCTATGCCAGTTTCTGAGGTTCTTGGCCACCGATGTCGACTAGTGCGATCGCAAAACAAAACTATTGCACTATTCGAATGGGCGGCTCAATCGCCTTTCGCACAGGTAAGCTCGTTCCTCTCAACGTTGGGTGAATTGGCAGTTAGCTCTCCCCGAGTAATAAGCGTTGACGCTATGGTGGTTGAAACCGAGAAAGGAAAAACCATAGACCGGCTAGGTTGCTTAAAAACCTCAGAACAGCATGAGGTTGTCGTATACGAAGATAGGGGCGAAAACCTAAGCTACCTCAAAACCCCGAGACACGACGGTATATCAGCAACAGACAGCTGGGGACACCCTATCCCGATTTCGACCAACATCAGCGGATCTGAAAGGGCACAGCAAACAGCAGCCGAACGCCGAGATCACCACAAGCTGTCCGAACGAGAGCCGATATGGGCCAAGTGAGCCCGCCCCAATATATTCCAGTCCTGAGGCCATCGGACCACGCCTGGAACGCCTTTATCGAGTTCTTAGCCATCACAAGAGCGACAATAAAAGTCAATCTCAAAAACTGCGAAAACATCATGCAGCACTTTAGGCTAAGCAGTCCTATAGGTGAAGAGCTTCTTAAGGTAAGCCTGGAAGAGGCAGAAGCAGCCATATACAACAGTGACACTTCCCAGATAATTAGAGGAGCAATGTCAGGTCAGTACATGGCTGCGTACAATGCAACAAGTGGTTTTGTGCCATTGGACGAGGGAGAGACGGAGCGGACTGGAAAACCTAAATACGCAACACCACCAAATGACCCTATTGTAGTTACCACCAAATATACCAAAATAATGCTAGATGAAAAAATCCTCAAAATGGCAGTCACCGTTGGGTGGATTACTGAAGTTGGTGCATGTTGGGATAATTGGGAGGTACCTACAATACAATGGGTAAACGGAGTTCCAGGATGCGGCAAAACAACATGGGTAGTAAGACACTTCAATGCGGATAGGGACGTCATCATCACCACAACAACAGAGGCAGCGAAAGACTTGAGAGAGAAGCTAGCGCACCGAATAAAACCAGAGTGCGCACTATGGCCTCAGTGCTCGTAAATGGTTTCAAGCGCGAGCGCTACGACCGCCTTATGGTGGACGAAGCACTGATGAACCATTTTGGAGCCATAGTGATGGCTTCTCGGCTGTCTGATGCTGGCGAACTTGTCCTCATTGGGGATGTCAACCAGTTGCCTTATATCGATAGAGAAAATCTCTTCGGAATGAGGTACCAACGTCCAAACCTGGTAAGCAACATAAGTCAGGAGTTGTTGTTTACGCATCGGAACCCGATGGATGTTGCGTACGCTCTGAGGGCAATATACTCAGGTGTATACTCCTCAGCTGACCGTATTAAGTAAATACCCAACACCCTCCCCAATACCCTTTTCTTGGTCCACACCCAGGAAGAAAAGGAGACCCTAGCTAGCCAGGGCTATGGGCGAGGCGCGGGGTCACGAATCCTAACCATCCATGAAGCACAGGGACTTACATACAAATCAGTTATCGCAATACAGACCAGGGCTAAGCTGAAGCTGCATGACAGCGTCTCGCACGCGGTTGTAGCCGTTTCGCGGCATATCGGGACCTTCACTTATTACGCCGACGACGAAGTAGACGCCATCAGCCGCTTCGTGCGGCGAGCGATGGCAGCATCACCTAGGACCATTGCAGAATACAATTTGCAAATGGCCGTTAAAGACCGGAACGAGGCGGTAGTGGAGGACCTGAGGCTAAGACTCGAACTAAATGTATTGCAATAGAATAAGATAGGTTGTAAGTATTGTGTGTATATTCAGAGCATTCACGCTCGCATAAAGGCTTCTTCTTGCGGCGGCGTCGTGTGTCGGGTCGCCCTCTTCCCTCAAATATGGTTGAGGAGAGCGATGGCTGGCACATGCGTCAACTCGTGAACGGGTGCTGCTTACGGGAGCTGGACTGCTCGGTGTATACACGCAACATAGTATTAAGTATAGTAGATTTTCCTCTTGTTATGTTGTTAGTCTTATATTATCAGTAATAGTTAACAAAATATGTAAAAGTTGACAAAGGGCATGGACCTCGGAGTCCGTGGAGTAATTAATATTAAAAAAAAAAAAAAAAAAAAAAAAAAAAAACATACATAAAAGACAAGTGTGTTTTTTTTTGTAAAAACCCCACTGCAGACAATCCAACGACACCACGTCGCGTCGTACTAGTTCAATGGGCACACGCTTGCCTTATATTCGTGGAGAATGTAATGAACTTTGGGACTTACCACTGGCTTTTCCGTAAAGGCAAAAATCGTGAGAAAACCTTCATATTTCCGGAGAAGTATTGCGATGGCGTATGTGAATCCGCCAATCAGCACTGGGCCAACGTGGTTGTTGGTGGATATGGTCAATCATCCTTCGAGGGTAGGCCGATATCTGAGAAGTGAGATGTTAAAAGGCTGATGTAGAATAGTAAAAGTTGTTCATAATGACGAGTACCTACTTAGGTATAATGATATTCGTCTAAAGAATATCTATTCAAGCTTTTTGTTGCCTTCTGCGGATTTACCAGCTTTATTTTACACTTCTTTTTTGACCGCGGTCAGCCGGTCAGGATCGATATATGAATTAAATAAAAAAAATATTAAAAGCCCAATTAAAGACACATTTTAATTTAATAAGTTAATTAGTTTGCTTGTATAAAAGCCCGATTAAAGGCACATTTTATATTAATTAAATTAATTAGTTTGTTTATTGAAACACATGAGTAAGTATTACAAAGCTCATATCAAGTTTTCCTGTTGCTACAATGGACGGTCGCCGGTCGGCGCGCCGTATCATTTTTTCCTGCTATTATTAAAAATCCTAAAGTGTATGTTTGGTATCTTTTAAGGAGCGACGGATAAGCGTGATCTTTTTCATATGTATTGTTCTTATAGTCTATTGAAAAAGAAAACAGATCTTTAGCGCCTTTTTGAAGGCATCTGATATCAGGTGAAACGTGTAAGGGATTAGGGATAGCTAAAAATGAATTTTGATATTCATGGGAGTAAAGGGGACACACTATAGCTAGAAATGACTTTCATGAGAGCAAAAATGACAAACTTTGGTCTTGTTAGTTTCTTTTACTCCCTTGAAATTCAAGTATAGCTATCCCTTTTGCACAAATCAGATCAGCTGCGTGTGTAGAAGCTGTCAGATATGTAACTCCAATAATTCCTTCTGCTTTACTGTGCATGCTGTCCTGCAATGGAACGAGCTGCTTGCGACTATCAGACAGGCTAAAAAATCTCTTCCTATTTTTAAGAACCTTGTTGTATAAACATAATCTTTCAAAATAAATCGTTAAATTGAGTCGGTTATTCCGACTATAGTTTCGATGACAAAATAATAAAAAATGTTTTTATTGGTAGTTGGATGCAAGGATTGCATAGACTCCCCTACGTGACTTAATTGTAGGGTTAAAATGTATAGGTATTCCCTAATTTTAATATTGCATTATCCTGTTTTACTGCATGGTCGGAAACCAGTCGCTATTTGTCATTCGCTTATATAGTGTACTTGTATTCACTTGTGAGCTTCAGTATTTTACAGAATTATAATTTTTTATTTTATTACAAAATCCACAGCTCTCAAAACAAATACAATAGACTTAAAGTGAGACTGACAGCCAATAATGGATTTACATTTATAATAACACGTGTTTTGTACATACCAATTAATTAACGTTTTTAAAATAACTTTTGAAATTTATTTCGTTTTCATCTTCGAATTTCCGAGTGATTGGTGAACATCAGGTATGGTACAAGTTTTTATAAGTGAATTTTCTCGTAATCGGCGTCTTCAGCCAGAAGAAGCCATAATCTACACGCTTGGCAGGCGGATGGGGATTGTAGAATGCTTGCCGTTTACAAAGTGGACGCTGCTGCCCGTCCTCCAGTGGTTCTGGTCGCAGTTTTAGAACATACTCGGAAACCAAACAACCGGGTTCGGGTGTGTATCGTCCACTAATAATAAATCATTATTAATTAATTCTAAAAAAAGTGTCCACCAGCCACCACCACAAATGCCGCTTGAGTTTAATTATAAATAGTAAATAGTTTTATTGAATTATACATTATATTGATAAACTCTTTATTAACAGCACAAAACAACTAGGAACAAAAGATAAAAATGCTCTAATTAATAATTATTGTAACAAGTATTGTCTTATTGCTATCTCATTCTTATTATTTCGGTCATATTAAAAATTGATTAAAAAATGAAAAACGGCTGGATCGATTTTGATGATTTCTTTTTTCTTATGTTCGTAATTATCAGGACAAGGTTTGTATAAAGAGCTAAGCGAGGCCGAAGGTCGAGCTTCGTCGCGTACGAAGTCGCGGGCATCAGTTAGTAAAATATAAAATGCAGGTAGGTATGTATGTAATTTGTGTTAATCCAGCTCTTGTAAAACAGGAAAAAATAACTCATTTTAAAGGTATTAAAATAAATGTAGAATGGCATGACGTATTTATCCAATATAATATATCATTGGTACCTACCTGAGTAATTCGCTATAGAAAGTATTATAAATAAAATAAAATAAAAGATAATACTATAGAAAGTATTAAAAGATCATTATTATTAGTTAGTCAATATAAAAGCTATCTTTCAGATGCTTTTTGATTCGGTTAAAATACTGGGCGTCTATGTTTGCTTTTGAAGGTGTAAAGATCACACTAAATATTAGATATAAATGCGAAAGTTAGAAAATGTGCTAGTATGTTTTTTTCCACTCAACTCCTGTCCAAGCAAATTTGAAAAGCTACGTAGGTAGCCTTTACTCTTGCTCTTCTTCACAGACATAGACTTTTATAAAAAAAAAAACCATAAGTATATAAATAATAACACCAAACTTCATCATCTCTTTTCAGAGTAGAAAATGTTCGTGGCGACGCTGACGACTCTGGCACCGCGCCTGCAGTTGAAGCTCGACAAGCCAATTATTGAGAACTTAGCGTTCAAGGTGCACTACCAGCTCACAGTAACCTTGCTGATGCTCTGCGGGCTGCTCGTCTGTGCCAGGGAGCTACTCGGAGAACATATCAAGTGCTTCTCGGAGCACGGAAATACAGACAAATATGGAGGCTGGATTAACAATTACTGTTTCTTCATGTCCACCTTTACAATTGTAAGTAGTGGAGTAAACGAGGCAGCGGTACTCGTATTTTGTTTCACAAAACGAGCAAGGCATTATGGCCTGCCTCCATTGTGCTCACCGTGGACTGTCCCAGGTCTAACTTGTTCATTTCCATTATCTGATGTCAACTACAACGACTTCGAAGGAGAGCTTGGTCGTCGGCCTTACATATAAGGCTAGGGACCGAATGGTACACCAGTAAAGCCTTTGTATACAACAGTAAAGCCAGTCTCGGAATACGGCTTACAATAATCTTGACTCTTTCAGAAAGAACTTCACGACGAAACTAAAGTGAAAAATCATGAGATTCCACATCCCGGAGTGGGTAGCTACAATGAGCAGAAAGCCACAGTACTCCACCATGCTTACTATCAATGGGTGCCATTCCTGTTATTCATCCAGGCGATCTGCTTTTACATGCCGCATTACATCTGGAAGAAGAAAGAAGGTAGGATTCCTTTTAATCAGGCCTCTGGTGCAGTCGAATCTCCCTTCGCCTTAGGAGTGTGAGAGTAAGAGGGTAATAGGTTGGTAAAAATTACTCTTGGAGCTGAGTAATTTTTGCTTCATTACGAAACTAAGTTCACTCTATAATTCAGCGTAAACTAATACCTAGTAAGGGCTGATTGTAATTCTACGTGTAATTGGGTAGGGGCAGTACGTTGGACACATAAAAGTAAATGATCTAAATACGAAACATGATTAACGAAAAAGTATGCTTATTTACCATCATAAAAAGTAGTTTGGCAAAAACAGACCAACACAGCTGAGAAGATCGAGAGTGAAATAGAGGATGAGATGTTTAGATCAAGAGAGCATACACCTAAATAGTTCTGGAGAGCTCAGATGAAGTAAAAGCTAAAAACTGTGATTGTGTTGTCATTTTTATCTTCCTTTTATATTTAAATAAAGAATATCTTTTAAGAGCATATCGGGCCATGCATAGGAGGGTTCCGTAGGTGCGTAGGACGTTTGAAGTATTTATCCGTTTTTCCGATTATCTCATAATGTCATTATCAGATGTTGCCCGAAATAATTTTAAAAGAAAGTTTTTACTAAGGTCTATCAACATAGAAGGTAACAAGTTTCTGAGATGTATAGTTTAGAAACACACTGCAAGCAACTTTGTCGGCCCATATTTCACAAACGGTACGTCTGATAAAAAAATGGTTTTAAAACTTAACTTCATTTTAAAAGACCTATTCAATGATACCCCACATGGACATGCGATTTTTTTTTATCCCCACTTTACATTCATATAAAATTACGATATTTTTATTCTTTCAAAATTGTCACCTTAAAAAGACTGTTCACGACACCCCACAGGATGAGGTACAGCGAATTTTTCATCTCCTCTTTACTTGTATGGAAGCTACCCTTATATACAAAAAAATAGTATTTTAGTGTGGTGCAAAATTTCATGCATAAACGTCTAAAACTATGGAAGACATAAGGCTGTAAAGGATTCAGACAGACAGACAGACAGACGGGTATGACGGCCTTATAAGGGTTCCTTGTAGTGCTACGGAACCCTAAAAGAGGTAATTTTGGCTTATCTCTCTGGCTTATTGGTTCAAGCTGTAGAAGCTAGGCTGTTCCTCCACGGATCATAGTTCCTTTCATCAGATTTTTATTTTTTTAAGCAATTGCTTGCCACCTACTTCTATCAAGTTTTTTTTTCAGGGGGAAGAATGAAAGCGCTAGTTGAAGGCCTTCAGTACGCTGCTCTTTGTGGAGATGAGGATCTAGAACTCAAAGTTTTGAGTATACCATCTAAAAAGACCTTGGACAAGAAGTTGGACATCGTCAAAAGAGATGTGTTGCTTAGGTAATAATAAGAATAATTTTCTATGTTTTTTTTTTTCGAACAAACCGAAACGTAAAGGCTTTGGCATTTGGCATCAAGCACCGTATACACACGCCCCGCCAGTTTATACCAAAAGACTGCGGAGTATAATCGGCCAGTATGGCTTTCATGGTTTGCAAGCTGAAGTGGTAATGGGCAGGTCACATGACTCGAAGAACCGATAGCCGATGGGGAAGAAATATTCTTGAGTGGCAACCACGAACCGGAAAACACAGCGCAAGCAGGCCTTCCACGAGGTGGACTACTACGACATTATGAAAGTCGCAGGCAAACTGTGGATGCAAGTGGCAGGTTGTCGTTCGGCGTGGCTCTATAAGATACATAGATTAACTCTTTATTGTAAACACAACATTTTACATAATTTAAAAACAGGCTTAAAAACTAGTGGCGGCCTTATCGCTGAAAGCGATCTCTTCCAGGCAACCATGGAGGAGTATATACCTGGATATAAGGAGGAGGCCTCTCCCTCAGAGCGCTACACTGACCCGCAATCTACCATAATATATGCATAATGTCATGGTGTGGAGGGGCTGGGTGTATCTTGTAAAGCAGTGATGCATGCAAACTTTATGACTGTTTATCTTGTTGAAGTCAGGTGTTGTTGTGTCTTTGGATGAAAGGTTCATCTTTAATTACTTGTATGTAAAGTTTCTTAAATAACTATTTCTTACCAGGTTAAAAATGAACTGGACATGGGCAATATGGCTAGTGGCGATGGAGGTCATGAACCTGCTGCATGTCATCTTTCAGATCTGGATCGTCGATCTATTCCTCTATGGCAAATTTATCAGTCTGGGATCAAACGTTATCAAATTTAAGCACTGGGATACTGCTAACGTTACTCCGTTGTCGTCTATATTTCCTAAGGTACCTATAATATAACTTTTTTTTTGTTCCGTAGGTTCAAGGTGGATACTATTTATTACCACATTATTTTACATTATTTTTATTTGTTTCGTAGGACCTTCTTAGGTACAGGATAAATCACGTATTGGATTTCTACAGAAAGACCATTATATTAGAGCTCCGTAGCTTAGAAACCTAGTGTCATTGAGCCCATCTGTTCGCCCGCGTCCGTCTGGCTGTATACCACGTTCTTTTTATTCAGAGGCTACAGTACCGAAAGCATGATAATTAGTCAGCATCCAAAGATTCATGCTATATACTTCTCCATCGCTTGTCTTATGCCTGTCAATATATTCGTCACTTTGGGTCGGATTTACTGATGTACAGCGGTGTAGCTACGAAAAAATGAAATGGCTATTACGTATTATCTTTGTTATCACATGATCTCATTTAAAAACAGATCAGAGCGCTTGGTTGATGCGACGCGTGACCAAAATTCTGGCTTTTATCTGGCTCAACGCATAAGCTTTCGCCATTCGCATTCGCCGTGGTAATGGTGTTTACCATTAGACCAATGGTCTCTCGGTAATTCAACTACTTATTCGTTTTGTGTAGACGGCTAGCTAGAATAAGATTAGGCAGTTTTTTTTATTTGTATTTATTTTGTTTAGTTAAGAAAGGCATGAAAAAAAACTTTTTTTTGTCTAGGTGACGAAATGCGTTTACCACAAGTTTGGTAGCAGTGGGACTTTAGAGAATCGCGATGTGATGTGCATGATGGCGCTTAATAACGTCCACGAAAAGATCTTTACTGCATTGTGGTTTTGGTTCCTTGGTCTCTTAATTCTCTCCATAGCTGGTAAGTGTTAATTAAGGCCATAACTTTTGGTAAAGGGGTTCGAACATTTTCTATGGAAGCTGGCATATTCACCCGTTATATTACCAACTAGCTGTTACCCGCGACTGCGTTCGCGTGGACCTACAAAAAAAAGTAGCATATGTCCGTCTCCGATCCTTAAGCTATATAATATACTAGCTGCGCCCCGCGGTTTCACCCGCTATTTCTACAGGAACGGTTAAATTTTTGGGGATAAAAAGTAAAGATAAAAAAGCCTATGTGTTATTCCATTCCTATGTGTTATGTGCTACCTCCATACCAAATTTCATCCAAATCCGTTCAGCCGTTACAGAGTTTAACGGGAACAAACACACTTACACCTATCTACTTACATACTTACACAATTACACACAAACATTCGCATTAATAATATTAGTGTGATTGGAGACGGCACTGGTTCCCCAAACTAAATAGTTCGAAGTCAATCGAATCTTTTTGTATGTTAATCAAAATCAAATAAAATAAGTTATATTTTTATCTTTCTCCAGCTGTAATTTGGCGCGTGAGCTCGTTCTTTTTATGCCGTCACTCGAAGCGGTTCAGCGCGCTGATGTTCCAGCAGGCGTGCTCCGCCAAGCTGCAGCCCGAGCATGTGGACAGGGTGGTGCAAGACTGCCATTTCGGAGACTGGCTGTTCATTTACTACCTCGCCAAGAATATGAACGCCATCGCTTTTACGTAAGTATTGCTTAAATCCACATAGTACTATTTTAGTGCAACTGACGAGAGAAGCATGTCGCTCGCCTGATGGTAGACGTCATGCTTGCCTTTATTAGTGCAGTGTCATCCATAATTTTGTAATTCAACTGTTGAAAAACCTGCGCGGTACTGCAAGTATTTTCGCTAGAAATAAATACACTTCAATCCGAAATACAGTAATGCTTGACGGTTGAATAACTGACAAAAGTATGATACTTTCCTAGACTGCAAAATTGTCCTCCCACGATTCATATATAAAAATTCAATTAATTAGCACACGGTACGTACTCGTATATTGCACATCGTTTAGTCCCAAAAGACCAAAGCGCAAAATGACAAACGGTCTCAAATTGTCAAAAGAGCAAAATGTCCCGAGAGTGTGAAGTCTAAAGCGCACAATGACCAAGGCGCAAAATGTCCAAAGTTCCAATTATACTGCTTACTAAAATGCCATGATATACAGTTTCATTTAAATTCACAGAATTGTCTTAAAAGGGTGAAAAGTGTAAATTTTAAACCCCCTCCTACACAAAGGAAACACTAACGTACTGTTTCATAACGCCTTCGTTGCCTACATAAGGTTCTTGGACTAGGGCGACTGAAACTCCTCTTTCCTTCGCGACCTTCAGGAGTTCTGCTGTTGCATTCTGGGAGCGATGTAGGTTTGCCTGGATGAAACGCAGACCTGCTACTCCTACTCTTCGGGGGACTGAGCCTTGTACCTCTTGAGTGCCCTCAGCAATACGAGATTCGGGACCGCGCTATGCCATCCCATTTTACCTTTTCAGGACACTCACTACTGAAAGCGTTATGAGCAAGTTCCCTACTCGAGCAGTTTGGGTGCGCGGCTGCGCAATTCCTGCACTTCGGTGGAAGGTCTTCTTTTCTGGCCTTGCATTGAGCCCAGGAATGGGGTTTTCCGCAGTGACTGCAGAGTTCTTCCCTTTCCCGGCAGATCGCTTTGGTGTGGCCAAAGCCTAAGCACTTGGTGCACTGCACCAAGGGTGAGTGGTCTGAGACTGGCCTTCTCTGAAGTCCAATATAGACCTTGCCTGCGTCTATAAGCGACCTGTGAATGCGAGGCGAGACCTCCAGCACAGGATGACATTCGTGCGGGTTGCGCGCCTTCTTCCTGTATCTGACCCTGATGGTACTTTCTTTCAAATCGACCTCCTGTAGCAAGTTTCTGTTCTGCGCCAGGAGGTTCTCCACTATCTCCGAGTCCTTGTGGTAGGACAGGACATCTCTAATTATAACGAGTGGGTTTCCCGCTTTTGCGGTTTCTACTCTTAGAGAAGTGTCTAACTGAACACAAGTTCGCACGAGGCTCAGGTCTTCCTCCGTACCACAGCTCAGGATAGCCTTTCTGTTCCTGGCCTTACGCACTCGGTCGACCTTCGCTCCGGTCGTCCTCGTGTCCAGCGCCACTCTTATCCTATCGATAAGGTTTTCGGCAGTAGTGGGTACGGCTGGATTTGAAGTTGATACTATCAAAGTGTGATTAGGTTTTGGCGCGGGCGGCTTCGCTGCCACTTTGGCGTAAGTGGGCTTAGGTGGTCTGCCCACTTCCGCCTGCGATATCTCTTCACCGATGCTGAGGGCTGGAGGGGGCTGGGTCATTTTTTCCTGCCGCATCGTCCGGAGCTCCGACGATACGGCTTCGAGGCGCTCCGTTATTGGCAACATGTGCTCCTCGATGTTAATATGGACGGGGGTCGGGGGTGGGGGGGTTGTTTTTTCTTTCTTAAAGTGTTCATTTAGAGTTTTTTTAATTTCTTTTAGGGAGTCCGAATACTGGGAAGAGGGAGGAGGAGGGTTCAAGAGAAGGTTTGCCAAGGCCTCAGAATATCGCTGGAGGATCTCAGCAGTCTTTTCTTTATCTGATCGTGACTCCCTTCGAAGCTCATCGATCTGCCTCTGAAGAGCTTCCACTCCGGTTTTTAGGCCGGAGCAGTCTCTCCTCACCGGTCCTAGGACTTAATACCTCACCGTGCGTCCTCACCGTGCCTTGGACTTAATACTCTTTAGAAATTTAGCTCTTTTGAAATTTTGGGACCGTTTGTCATTTTGCGCTTTGGTCAATTTGCGACTGAACGCGATCAAATAGCACATGACCATCATGTTAAAAAACATTATAATTTGATTGGTATTAATTTGATTAGTAATTTTGTATTTTTTCAGGAAACTGCTCAAACTCGTAGCCCAAGAGCTGGAGAACCAAGAAACTGAGAATAGCCTCGGGTTAAAAAAGATTGGCTTCGAACCGATGCTGGCCGCCCATAACCTGGGTTTCGATGAAGAGAAGAAGGCGTGTATTTAGATACTGCTAAAGGTCTACCGGGTCAAACGCTTAATTGACTTGCACAGTTCTATTCATCTGTGTTGACTTGGCTATTGTTGTAAGGGATTTTATTTTTGCTAGTATATACATGAATTGTTTAAAATATGGCATTGTCAGTTATATGACAATAGTATATCACATATTAAATGTGTAATGCCATATATGTATAAATTATATGTATTAAATGTGTATTAATTGTGATTTATTCTATATATTGAAATAAGGGCCTGTCCTGTCCTATCGAATCATGCGAAACCGTCCCTTCAGATTGCGCGATCCGGCAGAATATGAAACAGAATAATTAATCCGGTCTGTCTGATCACGACTGGTTCCATACTTTTAATTTAAGTATATGAAAATGAAATAGGTTGTCTCGCAATGTGTCTAAAATTATTAGGTGCTATCCTGTAAAAATAGTTGTAATTAAAAATACCAAATGCTTGCTCGTGTACCTACCTTGTTTTTTCGTCAATTAATTAATTCTGCCAGAGACAACAAAATGCACTTTATATTTTAAGGAATGTTATCTGACACGATAGAATAGTGCATATTATCAATCCAATCAAAAGTTTTGTGAAACTTGAGTCACAAACCTTGACTCGCGGGCGTAAGCGCATCGCGCAGCATTTTTCTTTTGTTTCAAATAACAACAAAATTGACGAATCCGTCATCTTTAGGTATCGCAAGTCGTATCTTATCGCTATCTTCAAGATACGCCGACATACTCCGGTACGGGCTCAAGTGCCGAACACTCGGCAGTACGTGCTAACTTTACACCATGATCGTGTTTTTTATTTCTCTAATTTGACTGTGATAAAGCTGTGCCGTGACGTGATTGTAGTTATCTGATCGGTGAGTTTTTTAATGTATTTTGGTAATTTGCAATTACCAAACAGAAATATTTTTAAATCATGTATAAGTTTTAATAAGTCTAAGTTTACAAAGACATTTATTTACGAAGTTTTGGTAAAAATAAGTTGTATTTTAAATTAGTTGTTAGGTTTACTTTTATATTTCAAGTCACAGACATTTACAAGTTTTTGTAAATATGTACCCAGTGTGAATTTTAAAAAAACTGGATGTTGTATATATATGTCTATCATAAAGTTGTAGTACAGTACCAACTTCCAAACGTAGGCATAGAACTATTTTTATTTTGTTAGTATGTAGAAACCGTTATGGTTGGTGGTTTAATAAAAGTATTGTCAAACCATTGTTTATTTTCTTTACATTTTCTTTCAAGTAAAATAGCCAGTATCATAATGAACACTTAGTTTTTACTAGAAGATCGCGGTGAACTGGGAATTCGCGACCCCTATATAATTTCATAACCCCCGAGCCGATTTCGCTCATATTCGAACTTACAAATTGTATTGAAATGAACTACTTGCCTACAAAATTTAATGAAGATCGGATCTATGGTTCGCTAGTTATCGTCGTAGTAACTCTTGATCCTCTAACCCTCTTTTGCCCAGCCTGTCAGACATGACATGAGTATCCCGTATCCATGATTTACTCTAACAGCTGCCATTCCACCGTCTACATGAACGGGTAACTGGTACTAAGATAACAACATATATACTTGATGCGACGCGTGACCATATTGCTGGCGTTTATTTGGCGCAACACATATGCATAGGTATTTGCCATTCAGCGTGGTAATGCCGCCAGCGTGCTGGATACGCTGCTGTCTGGTACTCGGGGACTTCCAATGGTATCTGGATGATCCTACTGTTCCTTTTATGTAGCTATCTAGTTTAGGTAGTTTGTATGTATTTTGCTTCAGTAAGCCGGTTAAATAACAATTTAATTAAATAACATTTAAAAGATTTTTAATTTTATATGGCTTGATGTATTTTATACCTTCATAATAAAGTCGGAATAAAAATAGCAAGTGATTTCTACATGCGCAAAATATAGCACGTCCTAGAATGGTTAGGTGATGTCACTCACGTAAAATATCATTGTCACTCACAGATAAAAACTCTGGTAATGGGGTACTATGACATGGCGTCACACATTTTACTATTTATTTGCTTCCGTGTTATCATTATTACATTATTTATTTTTTTGTTTCTGATTATAATGTAGGCCAGGTCAGGGCAACTCAGTAAATCGTAAAAATATGACTCGCCAACCTATTTATTTACAAAAGTTTTAATTTATGAACGCAATTCCGTAATAAGAGTACAAGCTCTCTCACTCGCACAATCAATATTTTTACTCGACTACGAAAAATGAGGGCTAGTAAGTATATGAGATATATGAAAATATATGAGAAGTAGAGACAGAGAGACAGAGTTACTTTCGAATACTGTATTAACTGAGCAATAGAGAATAGATACAGTTCGCGTAGATAAATGAAAACTTGTAAGATAATTAGTATAAAAATGTTAATATAAACGAAATGTGGCAAAAAAAAAAAATATATTATGGGTCTACCTATCCAAGACCAAACTATTGCGATCATGGCATTTTCTCACCCTTCTAGACCTGAAACAAGACCACTATGTTAGCGGCGACCCTAACCACGTTGACGCCGCGTATGCGGTTCAACTTCACCAAGCCTGTGATCGAGAATATGGCATTCAAGCTGCACTACCAGCTCACAGTGACCATGCTCCTGGCATTTGTGATCCTCGTATGCGCCAGGGAGTACTTTGGAGAGCATATCAAGTGCATTTCGGATCAAGGAGTGCCCGACCATGTGATTCAAACTTACTGTTTCTTCATGGCCACTTTTACGATAGTAAGTTTTATCTTCTTGTTGGTGAACGTTTCATTTTTATATATCAGAACCGAAAAAGTCTTGAATTTTAAATTACTTTTTTTTTTTTTTTTATATGTTATTCGGTGACGAGACGAGCAAGTCGCTCATCTGATGTTAAGCGTCACGCTTGCCCATAATAGTTCAGTGCCACCCAGAATTTTGAACTTCAACAGTTCAAAACTATGCGCGGCAATGCACTGCGCTCGTCACCCTGAGATGTTAGATGTTAAATCTCTGTATGCCCAGTAATTACGCTGGAAACATTGCCCTTCAATCCGGAACACAGTAATGCTTGCACACTACTGCGGTTGAATAACTGGCAAAGGTGTGGTACTTCCCCAGGCAGACTCTGCAGGAGAGCCCTACCACTACTACTTATACTTAACTAAATAAAACTACTGAGGGATTCCTGGTTGACTTACCCAAAAAACTAGTTTTTTCAAACAGATACATTTATAAACGTTTCCAATCAACAGGTTCGACACTACAACGAAAGCCTGCTCCAGTCTGGGTTTCTTCCGCACCCCGGAGTGGGTCCACTATCAGAAAACGACGAGACGCTGACCCACACGTACTACCAGTGGGTGCCATTCGTGCTGTTCATCCAGAGCATATGCTTCTACATGCCGCATTACATCTGGAAAAAGAAGGAGGGTATGGCCCAAGAAGTTTTCTATTACCATTTTCACAGTTACCTAGCAAGACCATAATTTTTTCTTAGGCGAAATGAGATTTTAGCATAATTATGTATTGATATCATTTGATTTGGCTCGAATAGAATTCCATCAGTACGGTGCAAAATAGTACCGAGCAAAGCAACCGACAATTAATGCACTGAAAGACTGTGTAAGATCGGCCAATGTAAAAAGAACCTTGGGGGTATCGTCTTAAATCGTGCTTCGCGCTGTACGCCCCGCGCATTTGCATCTACTCCCGTATTGGATATATACTACGTTGCGCTGGAGCTTGCAAAACAGCTGCACGATGGTGGTCGCAGTGTGCTTCTTGTTGCGTTGCGAGATCCGCCTCGAGCGCAGAGAGCGAACCACGGAGAGCGATCTATGTGGATAACAGCCTTAACCTGTCTGATATCATAATAAAAACTATGAGTATCATGGGCATTATTTTTTCAGGCGGAAGAATACGAATGTTAGTAGACGGGCTGCAGTTTGCCACTATGTCACTAAGAGATGAAGACTTAAATTTCGCGACTGGAACAGTACCTTCAAAACAGAACCTTGAAAAGAAGCTAGATTCGATCCGAAGGGATATTGTACTCAGGTAATATCAATCACCAAACCATTCTTCATCTGGTAAATTCAGGTATGAAACATGCCTCTAAATATAGCATCTTGAATTCTGGGTAAGATGCTTCGAGCTGACAGTGTGATATGCCTGTTAATATAATATATATTAACAGGCATAAGTATTAAAAGGTTATTACATCATCATCATTTCATCATCGATATATACGTGTATGTCCCTGGATGAATACATAGGTAGACGGGTTACTCTACGGGCGAAGTTTATTATATATTGGTATTTAGAAAGCCTTCTATTCCATTCCAGATTAAGAATAACCAGGACATGGTCAACATGGCTCGTTGCGATGGAAGTCACGAACCTGCTGCACGTGATGCTGCAGATCTGGATCGTAAACATGTTCCTCAACGGACAGTTTATATCCCTGGGCTCAAACGTCATAGGATACGACGACTGGAACGGGATAGCTGATCCTCTTGAGACTGTATTTCCAAAGGTAAAGGAAATACCATTTTGTTTAATTTTCATTGTTCATGGTACTTAGTAATTAGTTAATATTCTTTGATGGACGTTTTTCACATACAGCGCCATCTAGCCCCAACTAAACAAGCTTGTACTATGGGAACTAGATAACTGATAGAATACATAAATCCTTTGTAAATACATACATCGAATACATAGAAACATCCAGACAGAGAACAAACGTCCATGTTCATCACACAAATGTTTTTCATAGGTGGAAATCGCACCCACAGCTTACAGCTCGGAAGGCGGAACTCCTTCCACTGAGCCACAAGGCTAGTCAGTTCTCTGGTTCAAGGTTGTGGTTGTTTATAGATGTGTACAATCTCAGAGTTAACAAACATTCTCATTAACCTACTTCACTAAGGCGTGATGTTATTATGATCAACCACTCCAATAGCCTCAAGATCTGCCTATACACGGGCTCGATATGTTTTTTTTTTCGTAAAAGATAGTTATAAGAAATGAACTGGCCATAATGATTTGTTTCATTTACGTCGAAGAAATAGTGTCTAGAGACTATATAGTTTCTAGAGAACTTTATATCACTGTTTGATAGTAGCTAAATACCTCTCTCTGAAATATGATTTGCCTTAGTCTTGTAGGTAAATTTCACACTGGTTTAATGTCCAAAAAAAGCTGATGATTGCTTCATGTCATTCTTCAAACAGGTGACAAAGTGCATCTTCCATAAGTACGGTCCGAGCGGCTCCATCCAGCAACACGACGCACTTTGCGTTATGGCACTCAACATCATTCACGAGAAGATCTACACGGTGCTCTGGTTCTGGTTCCTGTTCTTATTCATCGTGTCTGTGCTAGGTAAGAAGCCAATCATCGATCAAGTTAAATCGATACATGAATAAATTTTTGTATCGATTTAACTCGACTTAACTGATGAACTTGCATACACTGCTGGCGCAGCGATATGAAGTGGGTTTTGCCTTCAATATTAGGGAATACCCAATCGGCTATCTCGTTTAACCTGTATGTTGGAAGTTCCTTTAATTATTTCTTGGTGGTTGACATCACTCATGGAGAAATAAAAAAAAAACGTAGAATTTTTCAGTTTTCTTTCCTTCCGACCTCCATTGTCCAACTCAATCTTGTGGCTCGTACTACGTACCATAATTTATTGTCCTTAAATTTAGTTGATAAATGTATGTGATACGGATTGAGGTGACGTTGTAAACTTAACAATAACTCTCATTCCAGCTGTAATCTGGCGCATAGCATCTTACTTCCTTTATCGGCGTTCCCTCCGGTTCAACGAAATGATGTTCCGGAAGGTAAACTCGGGGAAGTTCAACCCCTACAACGTGATCAGGGTGGTGAACGGCTGCCAGTTCGGAGACTGGCTATTCCTCTACTACCTGGCGAAGAACATGCATAGCATCGTGTTCCAGTAAGTTTTACTTTAATCAACCAAACCTTCAAGAGGCCTAAAACCTCCCAGAGAATTAATAGCGAGAGAACAAGTAGCGAGAGCAAGAGGAAGTTTATTATAAGATTGTAAGGAGGGTTTTTGGGGTGTACCTATATTACGTACGTGAGTACTGAGTATGTAATTATTTATTAAGTAGGTACCTATGTATGTTTTGTGATTATAAATTACCTGTTTTAACCTAAACGGCTTGACCGATTTTGACAATTAAGGTGTCATTGGATTTCTCTTTTTACCTGGGATGACATGGGCTACATTTAGCAGTCGGGTTTATTGATTTCTTCTAATAATAATACTCGTAAAGTAATTTAATTTTTCTGTAATTTTCCTGTAATCTCTATCCATTGCTTCTCTGTGTAGGGAGCTCTTTAATCGGCTAGCAGAAGAGCTAGAGAAACGCGAGCTGCCTGACGATAACGAGGGCCATGAGGAGAAGGGCGCTGAACCGATTCTCGTCAGTAAGATAGACTACGATGACGAGTCTTCGCCGCTCAAGGACGACAAGAAACTGTCCTAGGACATTTAGCAAATAGATTAAGTAGGTAGGTACCTACCTATTTCAAAATATACGGAGTGTTACTGAAAGGTGCAATAATATTGAAAGGTATGTAAGAAAAAGCATGCATTTTGTCGAGTGTCATTGTTATTTTTCTATGGAACAGCTGTTTTTTTCGCGGTTTCAGGATTGGTCCCATATTAGATGTTGTTCATAATGACCTTTCAATATTGTTGCACGTTTCAGTAACACTTTGTATAAGCCCACCAAAAGTGTGAGTTGCGGATCATAATAATATATGAATGAACGAATCACTCTCACGACTTGCTCATTTGCTCCTAGTTTTTTTCTTTTTGTTTATGTAAAACCTATTTTACGCAACAAAAGACTCCTTCATAAAGGACCTTTATGATGAGTCCTTTATGTTCAGTAGGGGAACGTCTTCTGGCTGATGATGATGAAAGCCTGTGTTAACGCACCTGACCAGGGACAGCTTACCAATGAGGGAAAAAAAGAGGTAAATATATTCTCTTTCTTTCTCTCTCGTTTGATGGACGGCGGTCCGCATTTAAAATATGATCATGTAAATATCGATGTAAAATTGTTATGGACACGGGATTTATCGATATGGCGAGCTCTCATGAGAACGCCCTTTTCTAATTATTTATGACATTTTTTACTCCTATGTTTTTACGTCATAGAATATTGTAAGTATTGTACTTATTTTTACTTGTGTTCTAGTCCCACGAGTGTTACCAGCACTTTGTTAAATCGCGTCCCCATTAAAGGCCTCGCTACAAGGCCTGACCTGACATCGTGTGAAAGGGACAGCTAGACTTGAATTTCACGGGAGCAAAAGAAACAAACTATTAAGGTTAGCTTCTCCCTTTCGCTCCCCCAGAAACTTATATAAAGTCATCTCTATCACACGATGTCAGGTCAGGCCATGTATAGACACCGTAATAACCCGCGCGGTTCCGTGGAAGAAAAAAAAACTTGGGCCATGCTTAGTAGGGTTCCCTAGGCGCGTAGGACATTTGAAGTATTTATCATTTTTTCCCGGTTATATCAAAAAGTTAATAAGTATCACTCGTTGCCCGAAATAATTTTAAATAATAGAAAGATTTTGCTAAGATCTATCAACTTGGAAAATTACAAGTTTCTGAGTTGCATAAGTAGTTTAGAAATGGCACGGGGGTGGTGTCACATCGTAAACAATTTTGTCGGCCCATATTTCGCAAGCGGTTCACCTGGTAAAAAAAGGTCCAGGCAACCTTAACTTAACTTTAAAAGACCTATTCAATGACACCCCACATGATGGGGTACAGCGAACCTTTTTTTTATCCTCCCTTTACATGTATGGGAGCTATCCTTATGCTACAAAAAAAAAAGTTTGGAGTCTATACGTATACTAACGTTGTGCAAAATTTCTTGCATGTACGTTTATAACTTTGGATGTTATAAGAATGTACAGACAGGCAGACAGACGGACATGACGAACTTATAAAGGTTCCTTGTAGTACTTACTATGGAACCCTAAAAAGATGTGTGCGGCCGACACGCGAGGCGAGGCTACTATGCCTAGCGACTCGGCCTTTCTGAGCTTCGTTCGCGGCCCTAGTGGAGTCGCGACTTTAGTAATAAGTTTTTATGTGAATAAATATCTGAATAATTTAACAAGTTTGATTTTTATTATTCTTTTATAATTCCAATTCCGCAAATTCTGCAGCAAATTTCGCAGGTCAAATTCTTAGAATGAAAATCAAATTTAATTTATTTCCACCAGTTCAAACAAACATAAGTAAATACTTACTTGCTGAAGAACATGTTTGTCACAATAATAGAATTAAAAAAATTAGTACTTAGATAATAAAATAATTACAAAAATAATATAAGTAGTGTTAGGGCTCTTCTGCAGAGTCCACTTGGGGAAGTAACACACCTTTGCTAGTTATTCAACTGCTAAGCGGTAGTGTGCAAACATTACTGTGTTCCGAAGGAAGTTGAGGGGCAATGTTTCCAGCCTAATTACTGGGCATAAAGAGATTTAACGTTTAAATCTCAGGGTGACGAGCGCAGTGCATTGCTCCTCATGGTTTTGAACCTTAGATAAAATGTATCAAAGTTATGAACTATTGAAATTCAAAAATCTGGGTTTCACTGAATTGGTATGGGCAAGCGTGACGGTTAACATCAAGTGAGCGACAGCCTCGTTCATCCTGCTCAAACAATGTTACAAAAGATAACACTCAATCCTTATCCCAATCAACTCCATGCTCTTATTAGAAGACGTTAATATTATTTCTTTAAAATCTACCAATCATGTTTCAATTATTTCGCCTAGCAACATACTTCATTTGGTTTAAGTCAGTATCTTGCAACACCGAATACTTGCTGTCAGAAACAGAAGTAGAACGAAAACGAAACGCACGCAGTTGACGTTGCGTGGTTGCGTATTTTGTAGTGTTTTTCGTTTATTTTCGTGATTTATCTTCTATTTTGATATTCGAAAACTATTATTAACGCGCAGTTAATAGAACTAACAGTGTATTCAACGAAGTGGGGACATTAAGTCGTGAAAAGCTGCGCAGTTTTTTAAACAATCTTGTTTAATTATAATTTTTACGAAAGCTATTGTGCTTTACAAAATCATTTTTTTTCACGTGAACTCGGTACTTCTGGACTAATTTGGAAGAAAAAAGTCCTTAATTGGTGAGTATGGAAGTTTTTTGTGTTAATTATGTCACAATTTTTGTATGCGTTGATAAAAATCACCCGTAAGTACAGCTGAGCTCATCACAACAGTAATTAACATAATTATAGGATTTAATAGTGACAATTATACAGAAAGAGGCTAACAAACGACCTCTAAACTGTTATCATCGGAAGCTAGTGCCAAGCAAGTGGAAATAATCCTGCAGGAAAATTCCCGCGTATCGTGAAAACGCTTCCCGAACCCCCTCGATCTCCGGGAACGAAAGGTCAACAACCCCTGACCGATACCTCCTTTTAATAATACTAGCTGTTCCCTACAGCTTTACCGGAGTTTTTTTAGTTTTTTCCACATTTCCCGGATAAAAAGTAGCTTAAGATGATCCTCATGCAGCTCTCTACTTTGGCAAATTTAATCAAAACCGGTTCAGCCATCTATTATCAGTCAGTAAAAAGGTGACAACAAGGTGAGTTTACGATATAAAGTGTGATTTTTTAATTTAAAGTGACTACAATAAGTATCAAGCTTCACTTGGTGTGACCTAGCATGCTATCATACTGTGTTCACTGAGAAATCACTGTTAAAGCTTATATTGTTCGTTGCTTTTTGAACATGCCTTACCATTTTCTAGTAAACTGACATAACTGTAAATGGAAAAGTAAAAACGCATTCTTATTACTTTACAAAATGTTATCTATTTAACTAGATTAATTTTTTACAATTATTTTACTTGTTTGTTGATGACCAACAACCGTGAAGATGTGCAAGACACCTTTGAGTAGTTTAAAAACTCGAGCAAAAATTACTATGTAATAAATCTTCTGCGTTGTGATTAACGCCAAACTCTTTCTTGAATGCTCCTCCATTTTACTCTTTATTCTATGTGGGAGTAATAGGACCTGTACTGAAATAACTGTTAAGGCTCGGTCACTCAAATTCAGTTTCAGGCCATTGCCATTGCAGATTCAGTAAATGTTATGTATTAAATTTTAAATACATCACAATGCATGTGGTACAATGCAAAGCGCACACCACTGCACACACATGCAGTGTGGCATCTTTCATATAATTCCATATATTACTAGTAAACATGTACCTTTCTTGCAATGAAGATGGACCGCAATTGAATTTGGTGTGGTAGGGCCATTCGATTTCAGCCTAGAGTCGCGAGCATAGCTGTTCCACTGCTGTTTCATAAGGCGAACAGACCAAATGTTATGGTATTGTTAAAGACTATTTCTCAAAAGAGTCAATATTGTAACTATAAGGTATATTATAAAGTAGAGTCCCACCAAAACTATGGCCATGAAACCAACTAAACTAAACTGGATTTACTATCATGGTTGTCAAACTTTAGGACCTTTTAAGTTGTTAATAAGTGATTGGTCAATATAATTCTAGTCTACTGCATACAACGGTAAAATCTATGCGAGGTTGAGTTTTCGAGCATTACAACCTAACCTAGTCAGATTAAACTTTCTAGACCAGTTTGATGCCTGTACACAGACAATACCTGAGTGAAAGTAGTTTTACCACCATGCTCACATTTTAGTGCATAAAATTCAGTTGTAAACAGGAACTATTGTTCGGTTATGTTGTGTTTATTACTAGCTGCAACCTTATTATTTAGTATAATTAGCCTGGCTCGCCCCAATGCTGGGAAAAGGCCCATCTGTACTGTTTCTATTTGTTTCTACTGAGCTATAGATAGCCAGTCCTGATTCTTGTCGAGGTCGTCCCGCCGAGCGCCATGTACTGTACACTGTACAGTTAGGATGACTGAGACAGAGATCTCGAATCGAATTCTTTTCAACTGGGTTCGGAATACAGGACTAGGCCCGTGGGACGAGCTAAAAGTCGGTCGTGTGCATTGGCCATGAAGTTAACATTACGTTTGAGCATTTTTTTGCGGGTACATTGACCTTTGCACTTTTATTTTTTGAGGAAACGCAGTAACTCATGTAAAACAAAGACTTGTTGGTTAGAGCCTTGACTTGAGTGCTATTGTGTTCTTAGCTCTGTTGATACGAATCTGAGTAATACGTTACAAATGATGTAAATAATCATATACAATCTCAGTCTTCTAGTTCCTGAATCTCAGTATTTTTCTTCCATTTTTGTTATCTCATTATTTACGTACCTTTAGTAAGAAGAATATATAGATATGGTACGAAGGTACGAGTAAAGTTATTGACCGATTACAAACTTGATAAATCGACAAACCGCGTATTTTTTTCGCTATTCAAATATTTTTGGAGTTTAACTAATGGTCAATGTGCTAGTTGCCTTCAAAAGACCTTCAAAATTGCGCTTCTCACGAATATTGTAAGAGGGAAAAGAACCTGTCCCGCTCTATCTGTTTACTTTACGGTTGAACTTGATGACATTCAAAAACAGACGGACAGGCATTGGATACTTTTATGCCTGAAGAACTGGACCCCTATTCTCAAAAGGACAGATTCAACCTCATCTCGATAACAATGTCGAACTTCGAGATTTCTAATTCTCAACGCTATCTTTCGAGATATTCTCGATGGCTAGCGTTCGAGATACACTCGATGGCTAGCGTTCGATATACATCGAGTGGTCGGAGGGCATCGAGACGAGAGACGACCGAGATTGGAATCTCAAAATCGACATCAAATTGTCATATCCCCGAATAGGGGCCCTTAACATTTACAAGAAAACCCCGGACCGCAGCTGTTCCTTGAAAGTGCGCAGTTACATATCTACATAATATATTCCTTTGTGTGCAGTGAGTCCTAGAAGTAATTGATTTGAGATCAAATGGCCAAATGTGCTCCACGCACGTGCCCCAGCGCAGGCTTCCATCCGGGATAATGACCACTCCATTCCGTGGCTCGCCACCACACCGTGTAATTTGGTCCATCCTGCTTTGAACTCTTAATCACTTTTAATGGTCGCACAAACTATTGTACAATTCGCGCCTCTATTTCCAGCTACGAAGGTCCCTGCTTTTTTGGATCGAATCGCTCGAGGCGGGCCAGGAAGATTTACTACAAACCTGTCTAGGTATCGCCCAGTTTCGTGAGACTCGCGTAATTACCAATTTTGGACCTGTAAGTCCAAAAGATACAGGTCTGACAGAACTGGTGATGTGGTGATCGGTCGATTACCCAAAATTATCAAGCTATTGCAGTCTCAGTAAAGAATTTTTAAAGTACTTATTCCGAAGTTTGCTGATGATAACTTATCATACGTAAATACGTAGTTATCACTTTGCTCAGTGATCCAAGGGTTATCAAGTTATTTTAAAATAGTAAGTAATACGACTAATCTAAAAGTTAGCAAACAGAGAAACCGAAAATTTTCGAAAGGACGCTATCAGGTTGCTTAGAGTATGTACATAATGTTGAAGTATTCGCTCAAATTAATATTTATTTTATGAGAATAGGTTTGCGTTTGACCATATCACAAACTGCCTAAGGGCATAGAGGTATTATAAATATTGTTCTATGCTGATGGTCAGCAATGAAGTTTAGATGGTCTAAGTCTAGGATGAATGGTCTTCAAAAATCAAGGATGTAGCACGCTTACCTAAAAGCTACCTGTTTATATTGTACTTTTCGGGAAACACAAGACTCCGGTAGAGTAAGTTGGCCCTTTATATTTTTTAAACTGTGAAAGCCATTTTGCCAGAAAATTGATATAGAGAAGCTTCTCCAGTGTCTCCACTTCCTTTTAGACGTCGCAACTTGAATATAAATTCGTAATTGTTATGCCAATTCGCCTGGGAATGTGGTTTAGTGACTTACGGTCGAGTTTTTTTTCAAAAATTTCTTTGCCGAGCTGAAATGAATGGTAAGCCGGTGGCGATAATTTCTAATGCCTCTAAGAGCAACAAAATCTATTATAATTTTTATTGTTAGTAATCATAATTGTCGATATAGTTGATAAAATTGCGTTTTACCCTGAGAGCCTTTCCCTTCTTGCTGACTCGTTTCCTTAAGTATTGTAGTCACTTAAAGTATTGCGAAATTTTAATCGTCATTGGGAAAATTCTGTTGTGTTCCGATTCTGTTGTGTTTAATTTAACTATGAGTCACAGTACCGATTTTAGATATATAATTAGCCTCAGAGTAATTATTTAGTCACTATTTCAACTAATTGTAAAGTTAAAAAATGTATGAAGCGTCCTTATCACTGTTGCTCTATGCATGAATACGAATATTTGTTCTCTTCCATTACAATTTAATTAGTCCTTCTTATCTGGTTGGAACCCTAACCGGTAAGGACAGCTGTTTACGTCAAAACATCTAAGCAAGTTACTATTACCAGTATCCAAGTTTGCAATATGATACAGGCGCAAGGAGCCCACCTTGTGGCACACCTTGCAACGCCTGCTTGCCTTGACCGCCACTGATACCAGTTTGAGCGTTGTCGTGTCTACATCAGCTTGTTTAATGTCTTCAGAAAACTTGCACATTACTGGAAACAGCAGATTTAAACTTTTGTCATAAAGTTTACTAGGCCAGCTTAATTTGATTAATCTTGAAATTTCCGTGCGCCAGATTGCAATCATCATATTCTCTGTTAGTACTAGCATTGGAAGCATGATCACTTTTTTTTTTATTCAAGATAGGCCTACGTTTCAACGCTATCTCATCTGATGCGGTCTACGATAGCGCATGTTGACTTAGAAGAATTCAAATGAAGAAGAACACTCCTGCAGCGAATTCCACACTTCAGCCATTCGCATTATAGAATAAGAGCAAAGCGCTGCTGTTTTTGTTGTTGGCATTGAGCTCGGAAAATTACGTTTTAATATTCACTATCACTCAACACGCCTGTATATGGAGCTCGTTTGACACACTGACAAAGGCCTCGTCACTATCAGTGACCTTTGCATCACTAACATCAGATGTCTGCAATCACGGTCGTGTGCAGATTTAATTGCTCTTCGCGTAATACTGGACTTTTTAAAATGTAAATGATTCATGTGTTAAAAATGTGTGCTTTAGTTTTTTTTGGAATGTAAGATAATTGCTAATTTTATTTTAAGATTATTTTTTTATTCTGAGGGAGTCTTTTTTCTTTCCATTTCTTTTCTAGATAATTTTTGTCGTAAATTTACTCTATCACAATGACTTCATCTCTTATATTCTTAGCAGATTCTACAGCCTTCGCATTATCACGCCCAACTGTGATTTCGTTTTTTTTTAAATCTATTTATAGACATCTACGTTTGTATGTAGGTTTTCCTCAAACTAATCGGCTCTCGTTATCTACGCCAATTTAAAAATTACTTGTACAATATATTATAGTTTTGCCTATCAAAGTAGTAAATAATTCGTCATTGTAATAATTAGTTACGATTTAGTCGTGTTCCAGATGTGCAGTGCTCAGATTGCAATTAAGGTTGAATTCTGTAGATGTGACATAAGTGTGACATCAGCAACCTCCGCACAATCACAGCCATGAGTTAATTCTCATTTAAAAGTTGGTTTCTTGTAATTTGGCTGTTGTGGTAAACACATTTTTAGAGTATTTTGTATTTTTTTGGTTTCCGTGTAAGTAATGATACTAAAATACCACTACACAAACAAGTCATAAGAGGGCCTAATGAACGTGAGAATGAGGTACAAACTCTTTGGAACTGAAAAAAAACTTTTTTTAAGGAAGGAAATTTAAGTAAAGAAAAAAAGAATCCAAGTGTATTAAGCTAAAAGGCGATTATATCGAAAAATTAAATAACATTTCATAAAAGTTACCGGCAACATACTCATTCTTTCATACTTTATTGAACGCCCTACGTATATTGTCAAGTCATGGTTCAACATATTTGTTGAAAAATATTGATCTTTGGTCTCAGATCATTTATGTTCAATTGTTTCTATTTCGTCATTGTTTCTTTAACTTCTTTTCATTGTCATCATCGTCAGCCACAAGACGCCCACTAGTGAACAAATGTCTCTTTCTCACAGCGCTAAACTTCTTTTATATCTAAGTAATTTTACAAAGCTACAGTTGAAATAATATTTTGGACGATATCCATCGTACATTGTGTGGGACGCGTGAGGTCACCATACCGCTACTCGGTCAAGTCTTAGCTTTGTCCCATTAGAGTCTACTTAGCTTTGTTAGACGGATAGAACAATCCTTTTATATTAATTGTGACTTATGATATTCGGCTACGGAAGAAATCATTGAGCATAATAATCGGTTGAAAGCTCGTTCCTAATCCCCCATAACGAAAATATTACGCGCAAAATCGCAAAAACTTAGTTGTTATTTAATATTATATTGCACACCCGAAATGGGTCCACTGTTGGAACATTTAATACCTATTCTAAGAACATTATTTGTACACAGTACAAACAACGCAATAAACGAGTTTTTATTCTTAGCCTATGACTAAATACACTAGCTTGACCCGGCTTCGCTCGCATAGGCTACTACAGCAAAACGCCCCATTTCACCTCTTTAGGTGTTCATTTTCGAAAAACCCTTCGTCATGCCGTTCTTTATTTTTTTAATTTAGTACAAAAATCAATTTTCTTTGGCTTAACACGAAAAAAAATTAAAAAAAATACACTACCTGCTCGATAAAGATAAAACCACCTGATACATAATTCGATAAAACCACAATCAACACAGTTCTCACAAACTATGTTGAATGTGCTTTCGTGTAACTATTAAGACTATGTCTTACCCTGTGACCTGTAACCCTTACAAGTTTCAGTCAGAAGGCCAGACAGTTTTCCTTTCCTTCGATATCCTTTGTTAAATAAATTAAATTTATTTGTAGGCTTCAATTTTAATTTTCGCTTGCCGTTAATGCTGATTATGTTCTTCTTTGGTCAGCAAATAATTCAATATTTAGTATGAAGATATGAGGTCACAAGAGATTATGGTCATGTCAAATATTAGTTATCATGTTTTAGAAGCTACACCAGCTTTGCTTGACCTTTTGTCGTATTTTAATATTCAGCATGAATATCGTAAAATATTGTTTACATTGCGTATTCTCACTATTATTCGGTTTACATAGAACAAAATCTTTGATTATTTATCGTTGAGTTTTACATATTTCTGCATCAAACGAATTTTATTCAATATTCTTTGATGAAGAATTAGTACTTCACTAATGGAAAATGTCAATTGTTTATTTGCTGACAATGTTGTTTACTCTTGCATTATTGTCCTATTCTATGTTTGCGGCAATGTTGTAGCTATAGCAACTTATTTACTAACATTGCTTTTATTTTCTCGCAGGATGTTTATAGAGTATACCTCGAGGATAAAGCTGTCTTTGTCTTGGGCGACCTTGAATCCTTTTGCTGCACTCAGGATTCTAGTCTTAACTCTCAAACTCACATTATTTTCTTCCCATTCAATTATATTCTTAATTATTACGTTACCATACGTTATTAGCAATGCAAAGTTGTTCTGTATTTTTGTAAGAACGTAATGTGCGTTTTAGTAGTAAAATGACATCTGTTCTAAACCGTTTGAAGCTTTCATTTTGTTTGCTAATATTATTTATCTTCTTCAATGTACTTTTCATATATGTTTGAATGATCTTAGAAGGCATATAATGCTATCGATTTTGAGAGAGATTCTTATAAAGCTCGTAGCACGACTAGCATCGGTCTCAAGCTTTTCAACGGAAAAGAAATCTCCAACCAGTCAGTCATATGACGACCGCGAGTGAAATTTCCATGCTACCTGCTAGCGTTTGAGCGCCACCCTCTCGGTATCTTTCAAATTTTTCCCTCAATTCACAAGAAAAGGTCTCGGTTATTTGTCAAACGACAACCTCTCTGCCGCATTACATTTTAGAGGCCTTAGAACTGCCTAACACTCTAATACTGGGTTAGCTGCTTAGTCTACACGGCTAGCAAGCAAGCGCTGGGATCTTTATTTCTGGGGACCTCGGGAACGACATGCCCGTATTGAGACGGGCAGCCTGCATTCACGACTGATCATGTCAATTGCTTCTGACACCGGCAATAGACCAATTTGGGTCGACTTCACAGACTACTGCTATGAATGGGCTCGCTGTGTAAAATGCATCGAATGTTTTTAATCGTTATCTTTTCCCGCGGTTGTTTAAAAATAGAATACGATTTTAAAAACTGCTGTACTTCTTAATTGGTGTCACAAGGTTGGCGACTTGACAAATAAGTTTAATAAGGCTAAGGTTCAGAGGCAAGAATGTAAGACAGTCTTAGCCGAGCGTCGGCTAAGTCGATCTTTAAAAAATTGTATTCAGAAACTTTAATCCGTCACAAACTTAGCACGGTCTTAGCTAAGATTCTACTTTGTTGTCTATGGCAGTTTTTGTTTTTAGCGGAACATTTACCGACTTTTTAAGCAGACGTGATTAACAAACAACAAAGATAGCAATACATAAAACGATACTGTAGTGAGCGAAACAAAATATTTAAGATGTAAATCTATTTTATATGATATGATGGTACCACAAAATCGTAGAATATCGCGGGAACATTATTCTAGTTTGAAATTTGTCATAGTTGGAGGAGTTCATAATTTTGAGGTTCTTTTTTGCCTAGCAAATGAAACAAACAAGCAAATGTTAATAATGACTACAAATTACTTCACGTGGTGGCGCAGGATCGTTTCAATTAGTCGATATTCACTACTTACGCTTGGCATGCGCTAAGTTTAAGCAGTGTTCAAACGTTTCTGAATACAAATTTTAGAGTCTGGCTGCTAGCTAACGTTTGTTACACACTTGCAATAAATCATTGTCAGATTGAAATCCCAAAGTGGCAATTGACCTGTGACACTTTTCGCTAAATCTTTTGGTTCATTCATCGAATTGGCAGTGTGGCTCTTCAAATATTCATACATCCTGTCGTTCTGATTGTTAAATTTCAAGACTTTGTGTTTAACTATTTGTAGCCAGTAACTTTTTCTTATTTAAGTGTTTTGCATATAAAGATTTGCACTGCAAATGAAGCTCCATGCTCGATAGATTCCTGAAGACATTTTTTAATACGTTTCGCTACACACAGAAATCAAGTATAGAATGCACGACGACCTATGACTCGATAGGCGCGTCTGCTTTATGGGCCGGAGTTACCTGGTTCGATTCCCGGCCATATCCCGGGCAGACCTTTCAATAATAAATTTAATTCTGGATCTTGGTGTTAAATGCATATGGGTGTTTTTTTTTTTTCGTCTTATGAGAGTAACAAGCCGCTCGTCTGATGTTAAGCGTTACGCGTTACGCCCATAACAGTTCAATGCCACCCAAAATTTTGAATTTCAACAGTTCAAAACCATGCGCGGCTATGCACTGCGCTTGTCACCCTGAGATGTTAGATGTGTGTGTGTGTGTGTGTGTGTGTGTGTTTAATTCCATGACCTCTCCGACACAGGGATTCTTAGTGGGTAGCTCCCCACTAAGATATTGTATTAAACGTTATATACAGTACTATAGTGTTTGTTCGTTTAAATTTAGTAGTGGTTGGTTTATACATATGTCTTAGTTAATTGTCGAATTAAAAGTACCTACAGTTTTATTTAATATAAAATATATACCTATTCTGATATTTTATTGCAATCATCGAAATAACCTTGATAATTGTATGTTTCGATACAGTATAGAAGGAAATTATTAACGAATCTTAATTAGTTTTATTTCATTGTGACTTCCTGTCTACATCCTTTCTAAATAGCTTACTGAAATTGCAGTCCAGATAAATCAAGTTAACTGCTTCTTTTTATACATCCGTAGTCAAGCCATTTCGTCTCGAGTATCGTAGTTGAGCTTTGTTTTTATTGGGCTCTACATAAATAACTTCCTCGCCTCGCTTAGTTTTACTCGTACCTACTTGATGGTAAAGCGAAACAATCAACTTAGAAATATTTTGTTCTATTATTTTATTTGTTGTTATATACTTAGTTGATTGATTCAGGCGTAACTTTGCGGAAGTTCATTTTCAAACTGTGTCTAAAATAACCAATCTGTCTTTCCGCTGCAACGTCGCGTGCAGCACAATAAGAATAAACACAGTTTGTTGTTATATATTGTATATTTTTTTTATGGGGTGGTGGTCTTAGTTGTTGGACGGTGGGAATTAACCGGAAAGGAATTAATTCAGCAGTGGACGTCTAATCTCATGACAATGATGATAATTGAAATGAAATCAATTTTTCGGGCAAACTTTTGTATTGGACATAATTTTCGATTTTGTTATCCATGAGCATTTTATCTTTGAAGTTCTCCATTAATACACCACTAATATCAAATAGGTTCATACTTCATACATTGTGTGTCATTAATTAGTCAATTTTTAGTTATTTTACTTAAGTTTAAAATACAAATTTAATTACTTATTTGGTTCAAAGTTGTATTACATGTAATTCGTTAATACTTAAAGCAGTATGATGTCAAGATTAAACAGAACAAAACATAAATTAAACAGATTGTCATGAAAATTAGAATCCTACTCTTCTTATTTGTAACTACTCTGCTTTTCCCCTTTTTTGTCCCCGCCGTTTTTTTAAATCTCAATTAGACGCCCTCGTTCGGATTTATTTTTATTTGCGATCAGAAAGCGTCGCTAAGCATTCGATCACGATTGTTTTGTTCGCTTTTAGCGTCTGCGACAATTCTATTGTCGTGCACTACCACTACACTACACTAGTGATAGTTATCATTATCACAATAGTTCTAAATTGATCGCTGGTGACAGTTTCGCGCCTCGTTTGCTGCAATACTTAGTGCAACAAGTAAAAGTTGTTGGTAAATATTTTGGCAAAATACGAGTATCTGTTGTTAGAACATCAACGATAATTCTACCAGTATCATTAGCACATGACATTTCCTTTCTCGAAGCTTTTCTACTTACTCTTATTATGTTTTGTACAAAAATTTGCGACCTCAAGGCATCGATAGAGCATGAATAGAGTCCTCAAAAGTAGGCAACGCCCTGACAATGCCCCTGGTATTGGAGGTGTTCATAGGCGGCGGTGACCACTTACCATCAAGAGGCTCGTCCCTTGTTTGCCAAAAATTACATTTAAAAAAAACATTCTACGTTTTGTATCTCACGTTTTGTTTTGAAAATGTCATTAGTATCTAAATACATGTTGTTGCCTCATCTTGTACAATTTCTTAACTAGACAAAATTTTGCAGGTGTCCTTTTCTGACATACCATATGGAAAGAGTCACCTATAGATAATTTTACTTCTGTTCGCTTAGTTGAGCTAGGAAAGTAGGACAGACACCCATATCTCGAGCTTTATAAAGGTACATGCTTACTGCATAGCCATGCGTTGAATGGACAGAACTGTCCCAGTGGAAAAAATAACTCATCTAACCAAAAGACTGGTTTCACATGTGAATCGGAGACGGTTACCCATAACATCGGCCGTCCGGAACAATCGGCAGTTGGGAAACGCATCGGTTTGCACAATGATCACGGCGTCGGGTTGGTGTCAACAGAGCTGTTGTGCAAAGGGCTGCAGTTTGGAGCAGCTCTACTGATTTCTCTGTGAAATCTGCAATTTGCAGGCTTTATACGCAATGGTGTAGCAAAAAATTGTAAAAATCACGATGCAGACTACTGTTATACTACTACTGTGTCAGTTTTTATCATTTTACGAAAGCACTTAATAATAAATAGCATTAAACGCACACCAAGCACCGAAGTCTGTTTGCGATCACTTGCTTTTTCTTTACGTGCTAATTAATCAATGTGTCATTCAGCCATTACATCTTTGGTTTCGTCCTAGGCTTCTCTATTCCGGACTTCTGCAGTCGGGGACCAATTTTATTCTTACAAGAATCCTGTTTGCATAAAACAATGATCATAATTGTGCCGTTCTTACAACCGTTTTTCAAAATCGCGACCCGTTTTTAAATATTTGAATCCAAAGTTGCAATTTGGATTTATTACGTGCCGGTTAAGATTAAAACCTAAAGAGACTTTCAGATGATCTAAAACAATCAAGAACACTAGCACAAAGAATGAAATTACATTACGACTTAAGTACTGGAATCATAGTTTAGGTAACTTAGTCCACCAAGTTAACTATTACGAGGAGTTAAATAAAATATTCCGAAATGCCGCAAAAATAACTGCACGCTATGATTATTTATTTTTAGCATACCTAGCAGTACCATGCGCGTAACCCGACACGCACTTGACACATATTTTGCAATAGTCTGTCAGTTACATTTTCACGATCCCCTTCCTATTTATCTAGTTATTCTTAAGTTTTTTACTCTTTACGTCTAAGGACCTTTATTGTCAAATCAGCGCGCCTACAACCTCGTCTGTCAACGACCCCTTATCAACCAATTACGCAACTAACGTAAACAAGCCTGCGATTAGCAATAGTAAGTAGTAGCAGTAGCTGTGACATATAGGCCGGGCGGTGAACCAAGTCGAAATGTTAGTTAAAATTGTTCTTATCGTAATCTAGGTAATTCGTTTTCTGATTGGGTACACAGATTTCAGTTTCCGTTTTACCGTTGTTGGAAGTTTTGCTACTTTTAGATTTATATTAAAAACTGAAAACCGATTGTACTTAGATTCTTTCTTTCCATCCATCCTTGTCTGTCATGTAATGTGTATATTATGTAATTATGTATCCTATTAATTAATCAACGCTCACACCCATAAAGCGTCTGTAAAGGTAATATTGTAAATGTTATTTGAACGTCCTTGCAATTCTCCGAATCCAGGCTTGTCATGAAACAAGCGGAACTTCTGGTTTCTTAGGTGTCAATTCCTCATTACCTTTACGGTAGTTTTAAATTAGATCTTACGCTCTCATTTGTCATCTTTAGTTCCATTATCTTGGTACCAGTAAAGGAATGATTCATCATCACGAAGACTAATAAGTGCAGTGTCATTTTTTGTGTCATCTTCCATGGTTAGTCCGCATAAAATTCTTGGTTGCTCATTAGGACTTTATAAATTAGAAGTTGTCGTTATACTAACTACTCTATAAATATAGGCTGAAACTGAATAATCAGATGCAAGATTTGTATGATGTCAATGATTATATGTATTGGTCCATTAAAGTCCATTTAACAATTACTCATATCGATTCCAGGGATATTAAAATGAAATTAATTCCCATAAAATCTATTTTTATCGTAATTCGATCTTACATTTATATTCGATTCTCTGAAATAATCCAATATACATAGAACCGGGATCAAATTTTCGCCACAACGCAATAAAAGTTTTATCGCATTGAATACATAATGACAAGATTTATAGCGTCAATTTAATTTGAACTTACTCGTATAACGGTATTCCTTCTCATTTATAAGGTAATAGATTCTCAGATAAGCCTAAGCATTATGTATGTCTTGAACCACTTCCATTTTATATTACTCTTGTGTTGAAAGGCCTCATGTTTTCATTAATGAGTTTGAAGATCAAAAGTATTATGTGTCGGATAATAAAACGAATGCGTTGGTTGAAAGCTGGATTAGTGTATTAGAGACAGATGGGGGAAGAATGGTGACCGAGATGCTTTAAACATTTCAGCTGTCTTGTCCTTCGTATTTTTTTCCGTTTGTGTCTTTGTTGCTTTCAAATTTATTTCGATAATGAATTATAGCTTATGAGTATTTTGCTACGCAATATCAAAATTGTGACAAATGTTATCCGTGACTAAATTTGGCATTTTGTAGAATCTAAAATAAATAGAGAAGTTGATTAGTTGTTGCTGTATTTTAAATTGTGATATCTCATTGTTCCAGGGACAGAACTGATCAATTAACTCGACAATAATCTCATAAATCTTCTGTGACCCCGACATCAATTAAAACAAGACTGATTTTGAGTAGTATTTAAGTAACGCACATTCCTGATGTCCCCAAGTTGACGAAGAAGACAACACTTAAACAAAATGATGCTGTGAAGAACATAGACACAAGAGAAGAAGTAGACAAGCAAGATGTTTAAGTTGCTAGGAGGACTGAGCGTGTACTTCAAGTACCAGCCGATTAGGACAGACAATGCGGTATTCAGACTGCACAACATCTTCACGACGGTGCTGCTGCTGACGTGCTCGATGATCATAACGGCCACACAGCTGGTCGGAAGCCCGATCCAGTGCATTGTCAGTGGGCTGCCGACCCATGTAGTGAACACATTCTGTTGGATAACATCGACGTTCACTATGCCCGATGCCTTTGCTAGAGAGGTAAGTTATTAATTTATTATATTTTAATCTGTATGCTTTTTAGGGTTCCGTAGTACTAAAAGAAACCCTCATAATTTCGTCATGTCAGTCTGTCTGTCTATCTGTCTGAGTGTATGTCTGTCTGAATCCTTTACAGCCGTATAACTTCCAACGTTATAAACTTACCTACATGCATGAAATTTACACATAGCACAACGATAGTCTAAATATAGTCCTCCGGTTACAAAAAATAAAAAACTTTTTTTTGTTTAATATCGTTGCGGTTTACATGTAAAGAGAGGATGGAAAAAATTATTTTGCTGTATTATTGTGTGCTTATTCATGTAGGAAGTCGTTGAATAGGTCATTTAAAGGTAACAATTTTGAAAGAATAAAAATATCATAATTTTATTTTTATTGGGTGTAAATTTTCGCCTGTCCACCACATGTGGGGTATCATTGAATTTTAAAATAAAGTTAAGGTTTCACACACCATTTTTTTAATCAGATGTACCGCTTGCGAAATATTGGCCGACAAAGTTGCTTTCAATGTGTCGCTTGCCATTTCTAAACTATGCATCTCAGAAACTTGTTATCTTCCACGTTGATAGATCTGAGTAAAAACTTTATTTTAAAATTATTTCGGGCAAAATGTGATAATTACTTTTTGAGATAAGCGGTAAAAACGGATAAATACTTCAACCGTACTAAGCATGTCCCGAAATTCTCTTAGCAAGTTATTTGTTGATAAGACAGAGAGAGGGACTCCATGAGATTCCTATACCTATGCTTCCTGCATGAGGTGTAACCAGGCTGTGTGGGATTGCGGAACATCCACTAAATTGTTTGCTGACGCGCTCTCGCGTGGCTGTATTTTATTAATGTATGTACATAAACATGTGTGCACAGATGCGACAAGATTATACTTGCAATTTGCAGTGCAATTGTTCCAAACTACACTTTATATTTTAGTACCGTTTTGGCTGCCGGCCAATCATGCTACAGCGTAACTTTCAATTTCTTTGTGGTGTACAATTCATGACTTGACAATTTTGCGCTAACATAATGGCATTGGCTTGTAAAACTTAATTATAGTGATTAGGTAACGTTCCGTTTCCGCTAAAAAATTGTGTACATAATATGAATTCGACTCAAGGTAGTATGGCAGGCTCGCTGTGATACAATCGATCTGATTATGTCAGATTTTTCAAACTTTTAGATTATTTAATTAATTTTGTCAACAAACAATTAGCCTCTACTCAGAATTCTTTGATGGTTACAATAATTGCGGCGATCGGTGATTTTTAATAAGTCTCTACAACTCGCCAGTTTTTGTTCTACAAAAAAAAGAATAAGCTTTGTCTTGGGTAAGTTAGCTTATTTGGACCACACTATTCCTGACGGTAAAGTCTAAAATACAGGTAACAATAAATTATAACTCATTCGTAGGATTAAGATAGGGCTCTCCATTATATGTCACATTCCAAATTCTTCTATGGTACATTCTAAAACATTCGTGCCTTCAAATATTTGTTCTCGATTAAGCAAATGGGCCGCAAGCTGGACAATCAGTTCTTAACATAATAGGTGCTGCGTGTAGCAACAAGAAATTAAAGTTGCATTGTACTGACGAAACGGTACTGTCCCAGATTTGGGTCAAGCCTCGACTAACATTTGCTTTATTTGTAATAGATTACACGATGTTTTTGGTTGTTTCTACTACTAAAGCTGCTTATTAAAATATCTTCGATGTCCATCATACTGATATTCTATGGAGGTTGTAACAAACCAAATGAAAGATAGAATTTCTAGAAACGAATAGTGTCTCTCGTCAACACTGGTTGAAATTTCTACTTAGATTTTAAAGTAGTAACAGATTTTCTTAACTGCGCAGGGACCTCTGCCCATTACACTATTAGGTATTTTCAACTGCGCCAGCGTCAGAGATTACCACTTGTAACCACCGACTTCCTCCGGTAAATCTGAAGGGAGTTATCATTGGCCACATTCATAATTTGTTATGCATCAATTGCGCTGTCGGTTAAGGTCAAATGAATAGTCAGTTAGTTATTAGAGAACTATTAAAGCTCAGAAGGAAAACGTGAAAGACTTTTTACGGTATGGAGGTAACTTACACCTTGGATTAACACATATGCTACTTTTTATCACGGGAAATATTCGGTTTCTGTAGAATAGCGGGCGAAACCGCGGGGCGCAGCTAGTTCTGATATATGTTGATGTCACTATTATTGCACCATGTCTTCATCTCATGTATGTTATATTTGTGTAAAAATTTACAATGGAATTGGGTTTTGAACATCAGCAATTTTAGTACGCTCTCCATATACTATTTTCGATATATATTCCATGCAGGTGGTTATGCATTTGAAATTTAGATTCTTTATCCTTGATTTATATACTATCGATCTGTCTGATTTTCTTATGCATGTGGGTTTTTACGTAAACACGCGCATTTGCGTAATGTAATGCCACATGATGGCCATGATGTGGACTTTAGACCAGTAACTTTTATTTTTTGTCCATCCCTGTAAAATCTGCGTCAGACATTAACATTTGCTTGCTAATGCAGATTTAATACAATTTGTATATAGAAGATAGATATAGAAGTTTGTATATAAACGTACTAACACACTAGGTGGATTAACGACATTGTGATAGTCGCGGGCAGGTGAAAGTAGGGGGAGGCCTATGTTCAGCAGTAGACGTCTTCCGGCTGATGATGATGATGATAAATAAGTGTCATAAGTCAATAAACCGTTTATAAGTACACAGTTACACAGTTGAGCAATAATGTTTTTCTTATTTTTATTCTAGCATAGCAGTTGTCTAACTCTTTATAAGACAAGCCTTTATTTTATTTTATTTATTTCTCCATAAATAAACATACCTAGCATTTTTTTCTGATTCTGCCAAACTGCATAGCTGTTTGTAGGCAGAGTTTAACTCTCATTGTGAACATTGTAAGTATTAACTCCTAAGTAGGTACTATGCACGCGTCGGTGACTTGAGTAATTATAACTAAGTAGTAGTTATATTATTATCTAGGTTTCCTAATATTTAATCCAGCATTTGTTTCAAGGTCGGCAGAGAAGTAGCACACCCGGGAGTGATGAATGAATACGACAGCTCGCACGAGAAGAAATACTACACCTATTATCAGTGGGTCTGCTTCGTGCTTTTCTTCCAGGTATGTTTTATAAGTTCATAACTTTAATTAAAAATCTCTTAGGAAATAGACGCTAGCGTCCACTTATGACAATTTAAAACTTTTAGTATGACCACATCAACGACAAAATTAATGACGCAATTGCATGCTTAAATTACGTGGCTGTACTAAGTCGAAATGAGCGAATTGCTTTCATCATTATAAACAATTTATAATATTAAACCAACCCTTGAAATCACTTTAAAAATCAGCGGTTTCATGTTTTCACTCTTCATTGAGTGTGAATGACATTGTTTTTTTATGGAACAGCTGTTTTTATTTGGCTTATAGGGTTGGTCCCGCGGTAAACGTTGTTCTCAATTATGAGTGCCATGAGCTCCTGGCTTTCTACCACAGTTTCGTGTAAACCTTAATATCTACATATATAAAAGAACCAGCCCTTTTCTAGGAATCAACGCATAGACCAAACATCTTATGATACAGCCGTGAATTTTGAACACAATACTTATTACGAACGACGAGCCCCTTAAGCGTGCCAGAACGACAGTTCAGAACCGATCAAGAGAACTTTTAATTATACAGTCCACTACGAACGGATCCCATACAATACTCATCAAATATAGTCTAGGTCAGGTATTCCCGAACTTTTTTGGGCATGACTCCTTTTCCAAAATTAACTAATACCTCGGACCCCGATAGCCAAATTACTTAAAAAATCCTATGTCTAGTTTTTTTTTTACAGTGATACTTCCTACTAAAATATTAATCATTCTTATAAAAAGTTGACAACTTATACAGTATGTTGAAAGTTGACAAAGTACACATAAAAACTTGTGTTAATTAATAGGGGTCGATTTTTAGACTTCGTTGACCCCCAAAATCAGTTTTTGTTTATGTCGACCGCTTTGGGAATCCCTGGTCTAGGTGAACAATAAGAACAGGTTTTGCAAAATTCCATCTCTAAAGGGGTAAAATAGACCCCCAAAGTTTGTATGGAAATAAAATATCTTTTTATGCTAAGCCACTGAAACTCTGTTTGTGTACCTAAGCATAAAAAATAAAGAATGGCATGTCTCAGGATTTTTTAAAAACAAACCCCTAAAGAGGTGAAATGGGGGTTTACATTTACTGTAGCTTATGCGAGTGAAACCGTGCGGGCAAGCTAGTAAACTTATATAAATATGTCCTTGATACAAACCTCACAATCATACTTGACCATCTAATTACGTAATCGCAAACTCCGTTTTAATTTACGAATTGTAAACATAAGCTATACTATACGCCAGTACACTGTGTTCCCAGTACAGTAATAATCGTTTACTGGTTTACTTCTGAATCATCCTAACTAATATTATAATTCAGAGGAATACAGCTGCAGTCGTATCAGGAACAATAAGGCTTTGAGGTATTAAAATGAATACGTTCGTCTTGAGGAAAAAATTTCCCTTGCGCGATTCAGAACTCCATGTCAAATTTTATCAAGATCCATTCAGCCGTTTAGCCGTGATAACGCGACAAACATCCAGACAAAGAGATAAAGTTACTTCCTATAGTGACCACTATAGTGACCAATGGTTGAGATAAATGACATTTGATTTGATTTGATAGTTCGCTAGATGCCGTTGATCAATTTTTGTACATTTTTTGACGTTTTGTATGGACGAATAGCTGTAATTTAGGGAGTTCTGAATGGCGCAAGCGATGTTTTTTCCTCAAGACGAACGCTTTATTGGTCCTGATACCACTGTGGCTATATTCCTCTGAATTATAATATTAGTTGGGATGACGCACTGAAGCATATTTAAGTGCAAATGCTCTAAGTCGATGAATAAGTAGAGCCATGAAGTAAATAATTAAAGAATATAATTGGCGAATAGAACATTGGCCTCTTTACATAGATTGTTCAAATGCTCCAGTCTCCCACTATGGCCACTTTGGCTTCGTACTCAGTATCCTTATAGGTGATTTTCTAGATAATAGAGATTGCAGTAAGTGAATCACGTCCTCCATTAAATTCGGGTCGCCCACGTCTTCACCATCACCGTCAATGTCATTGAACTTACCTACATCGGCAACCCACTACTGCTTTTTTAAAGTAACGGTATGATGACTTCTTTTGTCTGATCCTGATGGCTTATGACCGCACTTGCCTCTATATGTTTTGTAACATAGTATTCATCTCTCTGGCTCAGACTTTTGAACTCTCGTGTCTCTTGAATCTCCCTGAAGAGAAAGCACTTTGATCTGGATCATCATGCTACTCTGGTACTCTTTTGCATATAGTGGTAGGACTCTTTTGCAAGAGTCCGTCTAGGGAAGTACCACACCTTTGCCAGTTATTCAACCTCCAAGCAGTAGTGTGCAAGCATTGCCGTGTTCCAGATTGAAGGGCAATGTTTTCAGCGTAATTACTGGGCATACAGAGATTTAAATTCTAATATCTCAGGATGACAAGCGCAGTGCGGTGCCGCGCAGCTTTTGGAACTGTTGAAGTTCGAAATTATTGGTGGCATAGAACTGCTATGGGCAAGCGTAATGCTTAACAAGTAAGCGACTTGCTCATCTCTTCAGTCAGAAAAATAGAAAAAAAAAACATCTCCCAGAAGGCGTCCACAGCTGAACAAAGTCCTCCCCTTAATGGGGAGGGGGTTGCCATGATACCGACGCTTGGCTGACGTCTTGGGGATCACAGATCGCCGTTTATTAAGAGGACGCTGCTACCCTTCCTAACAACTCAACTGTACAAAGTAATCAAAATCAGCATATTTTTTTTGGTATGTTACAAGAGAATTTGATGGCTATAAGCAATAAGGCCGCTAGTTGTTAAATTAGAATCTGAGTCGCTTTTGCCCTTTCTATGTCAGTTCTGCTATGAAAAATGATTCTGGAAAATAATATTTTTTTTATCTATATAACTATCATGACGCCTTTCCGTGCCTCATAAAAGATGCAGTTTTGCTTTGGCACCAGCTTGCCTGCTAACATCAGCTGATTTCAGTATCGTTTTCTCACAAAATTATTGTAAGGTCGGCCATATGTTGCTTACTATACAAAACTTATCTGCTAGTCGCAAACTAGAAACGTGTCCAAAATATTGATCAGTAGTAAAACTACGACTGACATGTCGACCTTTCGAATTTGGGTCATGCCATTCGATTGTGGCTCTAACGGTTATGTCAGAATCAGACGTAAATAACGTGACGTAGGGTTGATTAGCATTTCACGAATTGCTTTCGTTCGTTGCTTTATAGTCTAGTAACTGGCTAGCATCGTCATTGACAGGACGATACGCAACCTTAAATTCAAAAATTTGAGGTTGCGAATCGTCAATATGTATCATTTCTTTGGAATGAATCTGGTTGAATTACCGAATAAACTTTCGTTATTATGGGAATGAGATGAATAATTGTACAGTTTCCCCAAATTAATAAATAATTCTTCGTACTATTTTGAACGCATCTTTATAGAAATTGTGGTCCGCTTTCAACCAGATTCCTCTGATCCGTTAGGCAGCTTGCTTGCAACCTGTATAATATTAGTAAGGCTAAGGATTTTCTTAAGTTATTATATGCCGTTCTCTTCATGATTAGTCTATCTCTTCCCTTGTTATAGACCGAATTCCATACCAGAAGCTACGTGTTGTCGATATTGATCAGTCGTAAACCGTAGACGAATTGCGTTTGGTGACGTTCCGTGAATGTAAGTCGTGCAACCGTGCGACGGTTTTGACAGTGTAATGCCACGATCGCTAAACAGATCGATGATGAAGTTCCTTGGGCATCCTCAAATTGTTGGGTTCGTTGACATTAGGCTGTCAACGACATTCACGTGCCTTGTTTCTTATGGCTTATGTCAACGTTCACGTAAGGCATAAGGTTCCAAGAAATCTGGAGAATGTATTCCTGGAGTTTCGCTTCAGAGGCAGATCCTATTTCGCGATAGTTCACCATATTCTACCGCACTATGTTTAATGTTTTCATATCCTAACTTTTTACCATAAAAGGGGAAACGTGTACGTTTCCCCTTTTATTTAAAACGTGTACGTTTACGTGTACGTTTGAAACGGTTTTAAATATTATGTTACGTTATTTTTATTGATTTAATATTAGTTCTTGTTTATTATTCTCGCTGACCCGGTTAATCTATCCTTCGTGGGAGTCGTCGCTTTTGTTGACTTATCTCTATTGTATTGGAAATTGATTAAAGCATTGCTAATTTCTGAAGGCTCGTCGGTCACACTACAGTAAAGTTTCCACCGTCATTCGGGTCGTATTGTGCGACAGTGTAACGGCTACAGCAGACGTGCTAATATGATGACGGCCTCGCGTCAAGTTAAATAATATCCATGCCTATAATGCTTTTTTGATGGAAGATAATGTTTGTGTTGGGCTAAGTCGGTATTTAGATTCGAATACGTTTTTTAGTAATCTTATTCGAGATGGGGAGATAAGCCCTGAACGGATGTTCTGCTTGGGCTGTATTTTGTTTTTCCTCCTACCAATGTCTCGTCTCACCTGAGCCATCCCAGCTCCATGGAATACCGGAACTAGGCTTTGGTCCGCTGGCACAGTTGCTCTGGTTGCTGGTTAGTAGCTGAGAATCTTTATTCTTATTTAATACATCCGTTTTTAGGTACTGCTTTACCACTTTACGGGCTCCGGAGGGTACATTACGTTCATTGATAACTTGATATTGAGGTGTTGTATCGCCCTCAACGGTGAGCTGTGGCCGCTTTTTAAGAATCAAAGGGTTAATTAAGTCACACTCTCGTTTAATCCTGAAGACAATGGAACCGTCCTTCACCTCATGATTGCAAATCGGAACAACTCGTATAAAAATTTCAACTCAATGGTACAAACCCGTCCTATATTTGGAAAGGAATTTACAAAAGCTTGTCACATCAGGCCATTAACCGGTTTATTGCCCTCATAAAATGTATCACAACACGACAATCGAGTTCAAAACATTGATAACCTGTGCTAAAACACAAATCACGATCGGATGACGCTTCGTGGTGGTTCCCTCGCATTTGGGTTATTTACACGAATTCTTTGCTCTGTGTCGATCTCTGTAACAGTAAACTATTGTACACGACTTTGTAGCTCGAACATGGAATTGGCATAAAGCTGATAAAATGACTTAAATTTAGAAACAATTTTATTCCACGTACTTCACAAAAATAATATAGGTGTGATGTATCAATAACCACAGTTTTTATTTTAGTACAGTTCTATTTGTGTATTCCCAGAATTTGGGTCGTCTATAGCAAGTCTAGTAACGGTCATAGACGTGCTAAGAGATGACGCAGGACTTACTCCGTAGTCCGTACTGCCTTGTATCCGTTTAGGAAGTTGACCCACTGATGATGGTCAAAGGAAGCTTTGATATCTGACCTGACCTTTTTTTTTGCTCTAGATATCTCATGAAATACTAGCGACCCGGCCCGGCGCACGGGTACCAAACTTCACAGGATCATCCGCTGGTCTATCTTAAGATTCCCTGAAAATTTTATCAAAATCGGTACAGCTGTTATGGAGTCTATAGGGAACATACATAAAAAAGTAAAGTTACAATAGGATTGCCCATAGGGGTTATCATAGCATTTCTATTATAAATTAGATGCCGACCGGAAAGACGTTAACTAGGTATGCATTCACGCCTTTACTGATTTAAAGGTATTCGACCTCATTTCGGGCAAATACATTTTTAACGGAGATGCAAATCGTGACACAGTTAACAGCATCGAAACATTTATCGAAGTTCTACACTTATCTGCTTTACCTGATGATGTTATTAGTGACATTGAACTTGGAAACCAGAGCGCAGTGGTCAGAGACCCGGTTCCTTGCACATTGGGAGTTGTTTGTTGGAAATATGAAAATGTTAGCTTTTTTTTTATATTTTGACGTATGTGTATGACAAATTTACTAACCCGGAATACAAAAGAAAGATGCAGAATGATGGATCGTATTGGAAGCTTTTTGAATTACATAGTTAAAGATGTATTGATTACATTTACAGAATAATAATTCGGAAAATTTACTTTATTTAGCCTGCTTTCTTGGACCCACTAAGCGTACCTACATCAGGCTTTAATTCGTAGATTAGTATACACTTTCGCGCGCTGATGAAAATACCCTCATAAGGCTGCTTTCTTCTTTGATTATTTAATATTGTAATTGTTTAATTAAAGCATAGATAAAATACAGGAGAAAATAGACCATGTTCAAAGAACGATGCATAACCCGATATGTAGTAAATGATAAGGACGTAAGATGTCGCTGCAGTGTGAAAACATTACTATGTTCCATCGTAATTGCTGGTCAGAAGAGAACTTCTTACATCTCAGGGTGACGAATGCAGTGTATTATCGCTTGTAAGGTCAACCAAACTCACGCACGTCATGGGTCCGACAGTGTATAGTAGGTTACCGGATTTCGTGACTGCGGCTCCTAGTCTGAACAGTTTTAAATCCCGCCTTCAGCGCTGGCTTATTGGGCACTCTTTTTATGACATGAACGAATTTTTGCGGATAAATCCGTAATTGTAATTTTTTGTTAATTTATTGTTAAATTTAAATTTATTTTAATTTAATACTAAGAATAATAAAATTATTTATTTTTTGACTTGTAAATCGGCTTTATCAAATAAATGAATATGAATATTGCCGCGCGTGGTTTTGTGATGTTGAAGTTCAACATTCTGAGTGGTACTGAAATGTTTATGGACAAGCGTGACGCTTATCATAAAGCAAGCGACTTTCTCGTCTCTCCAGTTGCTTAAAAAAGACAGACATTGAGAATCTTTGCGATCATAACCTATCCATCATACTCAAAGCGTTTGATACCGTCTCTATAGATAAATTGATATATAAACTAGAAAAAATTGGGATCAGAGGCTTAGCATTGGACATTTTTAGAGACTATTTGACTGGTCGCACACAGTGTGTAAAAATTGATGGTATCTTTAGTAGTTACGAGCCTCTCAACTACGGTGTTCCACAAGGCAGTGTCCTCGGCCCCACCCTGTTTCTAATCTATATCAATAATCTATGTAAACTCAATATACCCAACTGCGAAATTTATACTTACGCCGATGACACTGCTCTGTTGATAAGTGGCAAAACGTGGCAGGAAACCTACATAAACGCTGAATTTGCATTAAGTGCAGTCATGGCTTGGCTGGAGGCTAACCTACTAACTATAAACGTTAAAAAAACACAAATGATAACCTTCGGTATGAAAGCACGAGCTTTGCCACTCTCTTCAGATTGTGTAGTGGTGGCTCATATCTGTGGACGACAAAACACTAGTTGTACATGCCCAAAGTTAGACGTTGTTCCCACCGTGAAATATCTTGGAGTCATAATAGACAATACGTTCAGCTGGTGTAACCACATTGATAACCTGACTAGACGTGTTAGAAAACTTATTTATGTCTTTAAAAACCTTAGAAACGTTGCAGACTTCACCACTCTTAAGATGGTATACACTGCATTGTGTCAATCTCTAGTAACATACTGCATAACAGCTTGGGGCTCTGCCTACAAAACTACATTAGCAGAGTTAGAAATTGCTCAAAGGGCAGTACTCAAGGTGATTATAAAAAAGCCTCTATTGTACCCGACTAAAGTAGTATACTCTGAATGTAAGGTCCATACGGTACGGCAGCTTTTTATTCAGCAAACAATTATACGTAAGCACTCTCAGACACCATATGTAAGTGATATAGTTACACAACGGCGAACACGTCATGTCTGTATACACATATTTCATAGAACCGAATTAGCGCGTAGACAATTTTATAATATTGGCTCACAATTGTACAACAAAGTAAACAATATCCTTAATGTGTATCCCTTAACTACCTATAGATGTAAAGCAAAGGTAACAGACTGGTTACTTACATTGGACTATGAGAGCACGGAAGCCCTAATGGCTGGCGTCAATATATAATTTTTACCCCATGTATGTTTTTCGCTGGTATCAAAATATAATTTCTTTCAATTGTCTTTCCCTACACTCCCTACTCTAATCAAAGTACGTAAAGTAAGTTACAGTTGGCAGTAATACGGTTCTAGTACAAACTATTTGGTAATTCTACACACTCACACAACATACACACACTTTCTCATTCACTCACCCTCCCATACCCGTACCTAACACTTAAGTGTTTCTCTGAGAACATAGCTCGATTGAGCTATGGTGCTAACATAGATAACACGTACACGTCCATGTTCACTACATGTCCCTCATAATTATAGTCATAATAATTAATTACGTAACTTCAGATGTACCCCGTGTGCCGCGATCGTTGTAGCTTACGTGCTCTGTACAGTAAACGACTATGTGTGTAAACTTTCAGTCACACAATTACATCAGTAGTCTGCCGAAAGAGGTACGCTTATACGTGTGGTGAGCTGCGACGTGTGGTGTTTGTTATAATACGCCTGCAAATAAGCACGTGTAATAGTTTCTAAGTTTAGATTATAACCATCTAACTAACTAATATACTAACTTCTAGAACACAGAGATACTCTAATCTAGAAGTTTTTGTGGTATTCAACCAACCTGCAAATTTGTAAAGTTATTTTCGATTACTTACCTAACTTTTAGCTGTACCCTACCCAATATCAAATTTCGCATCTTCAACCGTTTTGTTTAATATGTTTAACATAGTATTTTCAACGTACCCAAACTGCACTTTAGTTAATCACCAGCTCACAGGTTCAACCTAGTTTGGGATTAGTCTTGGGTGCTGTTTGTGGTAATGTAAGCAGCGAGTACTGGCAATACGACTCTAAAGTTATGTTCATTCGTTCATTCATTCATTGGTGACAGTAATTGCTTTTAGCCATGCGCAGAATGTGTCACTGAAGTGAAAAGATTCATATACTTCATTCCTTCACTTTGAAGTACTTCTATCTTTTAGTTCAGTACTTCAATCTACTTCAGTTGTTCAATGAAGGAATTTTCGTTTGGCGTTCGTTTTCTTTCGCTACTTCATCGAACTATCGAATGGGTCGTTAAAGTTGCATTTCATTCAAAATTCTTATCTAATGGATTTGAGGCGTGCGACAAAATAAAAACGACTCGCCTTCGACTCGCAGTTTTTTTTAAATTTTGTTTGTATAGATACGTTTTTGTGTTTGTTTTACTTCCTCCTTACAATAAAGAGAAGACATACCTATTGCAATTATAATATTTAAAATTATGAAAATGTCGTTATAATCTACTAACAGTAATAATTGTGTTTTTTATTTACCAACATTCCTATTTAAATAATTAAATAATATAGGTACAATATTTACACACAACTTAACACAGACAGTTTATATACATACTAGTAGTTCGCGCCGAACTGAGACCTCGCAACCCCTATATCTTCACAACTTCTGGACCGATTCAGCTCATATTCAAACTTAAAAATTGTATTGAAATGAACTACTTGCCTACAAAATTTCAAGATCGGATCAACGGTTCGCAAGTTATCATCGGACAAATATACACACGAACATACAAACATACATACAAATGCCGATTTGTCCCAGTAAACTCAGAGACCTTCGCTTCGCTCGGTCAAATATTAGCAGACTGCAATGAAAATAAATCAAACAAAAACTAGCAACGAATGCCGCAATAATTTTCAAATCGAATGGAAGCGCGGGAAAAGATTTTTGTGTATGCTATTATTGTTATTAAAATGAAAGAGATGGAAACTAAATTATCAAACCAAAATGGCTCGTATTTTCTTGGCATAAAGCTGATATCCTGAAACTTTCGCATTCGAATACATTTGGCGCGAATCAAAAGTATTCAATTAAAATATTTCTTAATATTGCATATGTGTATTTATTTACATTGCTTAATTACTTGAAAGTTAATTATGGCTCTTTGCATAGCGAGCAATGTACGATGAAAATTATTTATGAGTTAGATAAAATTGTTCTCAAGCGATCGTAACCGAGCCAAAGTTTGAGTGAAACACAAAATTACTTCAGTACAACAGAGCGGGACAGCGTATAGTAGTGCCTTTGATCGAATAAGTTCGGAGAGGTTCGGAGCGTCTCTGACGCTTCGGCGTCGTCGAATGACGATCGGCAGTGTTCGGCTTGTGCTCGGCTTTGAAGTACTTCAAATTTTGAAGTAGTTGAATTTTGACTGGACTAGAGTGAAAAGGACAGAACAAACTTGAAGTACTTCGTTTGAAGGATTCCTTCGCGAACGACACATGGCTAATTGCTTTGCCGACATAAATAAACCCGATTGTAGTGTCTATTTTGTATTGTAATAACCATTTATAGTGTCTAATTAGTCGAATTAACTCATAATACTTTGCGACACTGTTAACCACTGCTGTTACTTTCATGTAATAACATATTTTATCGGATAATACGACATGAGTTGTGATCTTCCAATGATCTTAGTTGTAAAATTAAATTACATTGTGAGTTGCTATCAAATTGAATAAGGACACTGACTTTCACATTAAATTTGTTACTAAACTATGCAAGTCTTCACGCACATGAGTCGCAACATCATCCATGATACGTCCGAAAAATTATAAATGTAAAAGTAAGTATTTTTAATTCGACTGTGTTATGTATTTCGTTTGAGAATTTAGGTGTGTGTATCCGAAAAGCTATAACTTGTGATAAGTGGTGATCTGTGTGGACATAAAGTAGAATAAATTTTGTCAATTATATCTAAATAATACCATCTGTGCGCAGAGTGGCTCGTCTTACAATTTGTCTTTGCCTTACAATCGATATGTACTTAATCGCTTACAAGATTGGGACCACTCGGCGAAAAATCTAATCGTGTCTCCAAAACTTTATTCAATTTGCCACACTAAACTCTGAGTTCCTTGTTTTGCTCGGTGAACTACAAACAAATGGCTTACATTTATTAAGTAACTCAATTTCCCGTTTTGGAGTTATAATGCTGCACAGAATATGTAATATACGACATATTTTTAAGTAAGTTTACTTATTACTTGTTTCTGTGTACTTGCGTATCTGTGTCTTGGTTGGTTGTAATAATAGAAATGGTCTTTTTGGATGAATAAATAAATATTTGATTTGATTTGATTTGATACTCATGTAATACTCAATCAAATCTTCATTAATGCCTTTCATAATACACAAAAAATGATCATTTTACTCTTATCAAAAATAATTCCAACGCTCTGTTTTCTAAGGCCATGATGTGCTACACGCCCAAGATGCTGTGGGACGCGTGCGAGGGAGACCTCCTGAAGACCATAGTCATGGGGCTCAACATCGGCATCTGCCCCTCCGAGGAGAAGGACAAAAAGAAGGACGCCATCATCAGCTACCTGCTCATGTATGAAAAGGTAAGGTTTAACACTTTCTTATTGTCGTCATCATCGTCATCATCAGACAGAAGACGCCCACTGCTTAACAAAAGCTTCCCCCTTATCGCCCTCGTTATCGTCCTCATCAGTCTTGTACCACATACTGCTGGGCCTACCTTGGTTTTTGCCAATTTCCTCGACTGGAAATGGATTTAAGAAAACTTTCTTATTGCATTATGTTTAGAATCTGTAGAAGTGTTGTTGCTTTAAAACATTTTAATTATAGGGCCTATTATTTTTTGACCATTATTTATTTGAAAATGGCTTCAGATTTCTGAGCTTGCCAGGTTGTATGAATTTATTATTTTTATTCAATTCTTTATTTGCTTTATTAATGTTATCGAAAGCAGTGAACAGTGTTGGGTTTCTTTTTACAAATTTTGCCACCTCGTAAATATAGACCGCGTTAAAAGCTCACTCCCTCATAGGCTATCTCGTTAACGCATTTTCAACATATTTGAAGATAAAAAATAAAGACTAAATAGGATATAAAAATAGTCAGTTAAAAATATCAATGCTATATTACATTTTATATTTTGACGAAGAAGAAGGATAGGCACACATCAGTGCAGTGTCAAGGACGTGGCAGGGCGGTCTAAGTCAAGGTTTCAAAACTATATCGGTTATAAATTCTAGTTAAAGTCTAGATATTTTATATATTAACTCCTTCACACACGTCCATGTCAGGGCGGACCTTTAAAAGTATATTCAGAAACCTGATTCTAATATCGACATTGGTATTCTAAATGCCGCCGCTACTGGGAATTTCGACAGCTCGGGCGTGCTTGGGTTGCATTAGCTACATTCCCGGGTTCGAGGATCGGTTACTGTAAGCATTTTAATTCTAAAATCTATGCAAAATTCATAAGTTAAAAATCAAATTTAGTAAACCCTACTAAAGAAAATACACAATCCGAGTCTAAATAAACATTAGGCAAAAAAAATATCTTGATATTTGTGTCGTGTCATGGTTCTGTAGCTATCACACTAATATAAATGCGAAAGTTTGTGTGTAAGTATGTAAGTTTGTTTGTTCCCTCAACTCTGTAACGGCTGAACGGATTTGAATGAAATTTGGTATGGAAGTAGCTTATACCCTGGGTTAACACATAGGCTACCTTTATCCCGAAACAATATTTGGCTTCAGTAGAATAGCGGGTGAAACCGCCGGGCGTAGCTAGTGTTAAAATAAATAACAATCATTACAGGCCGAGTTCTTAGCGCGCAAAGTTGTGTTTGCGGTTTTCCGAAACATCTTTAATCGAAACATTAAAAAAAATAACTTAGTCGGTTAAATCTCGTAAAAAAATTGACTACGTAAATTATTCGTATTTATTCTAGACGAGGATAATTTTAGGAAGCTGTCTTCAGTAGTGGAGCGGCACTACAAGAACAAGTTAAAATCTAGAGTCACAGCACTACAAGAACAAGTTAAAATCTAGAGTCACAGCGCCACAAGAATAAGTTAAAATCTAGAGGCACAGAAGGGTTTTCGCGGTCGTCGGGACAAATCAACACTTCTAATATCTGACTTACTAACCGTGTGGATTTTCGGTGACTCCGAAAAGTCTGGTCCGTTATACCAGTAGATAGGAGATTGATTTTATCTGCAATTTATAACCATACTTTTTCCCCTAACACTAAACTGTAACGGTTCTTTTAAAGATTCTAAAGCTTCAACGAAGAGTATAATTATAGGCAGTTTGTAGAACATCTGCAGGCTAAATTATCTAATGTCTGCAAAATTATCTAGTTTAGATTGCGTATAAGATGCGAGATGATTACAGCTATCCATCATTGTCGGTTTCTTATCTTCCTCTAAGTTTAATAGGTTGTTTTACTGCAAGCATTGGGCTACAATCTAGGTATTGAAACTTGAAATTACACAATCAGCAAGTGAGTTTTGCGTTTTGTTTTTTAAACATTGCGTTATGTGACTGTAATAATACCATTATCCCCGTAATCGTTATCGATTTTTGAATAAACTATGGTAATTGTTTCATTTGTGATAGCGGAGTGGATTGTGTCACCTTTGCTTAGGTGTACACAAGCACAATCTACTTTGTTACACACTAAATAGATACCTGAACTATCTGAATTCCTGCTCACATTTTGCGAGGCATTATTATTTTTACTCAATAAAGCTCGTAATTGGTTGTTATTTTGACAAATTTTGTTTGCAAAGTCTGCCTTGCCGCATTACTCGAATAGGCCAGCAAAGTTTTCCAGCAATTTCCTTTGAAAATCAACTATTGTCGAGTTTTGTTTCAAAAGTAGTCAGATGCAAAAATTTGCTTACGACAATTTTCCGCAATGGAAAATTGACAAATTTATTATTTGAATTTTCAATTGAAATTAAATTTAAATTCCTACTAAGCTAGTTTTATTTAAATTTCTCGCATTGTTTGAGAAGAGCACTATGCAAGCCTTGGTCCGCAATGACTGCACTGCTGCCCACGCTATGACGGCCTCGACCTAAGCTTACCTACGCTCTCAGCTTTCAAGCTTGGTCATCATTGCAGCCCTTGCTGTCCGCGCTGTAAAAGCCTCGACCTTCGGTCTTGGCCATTATTCCAGCATGTTCATTAAGGGCTGTAATGCTGACCGCGCTGTGATGGCTTGGACCTGCGATACTCTGCGCTTTCGGCCATCATCATCGCTGCCATCAACAAAGTCATTACAGACCGCGACACTAATGTACTATTAAAAATATCTCCCTCATATTGGGCGTGTTTCAAATCCATAAAATTTATGTAATATAATATTAATAATTATTAAAAGCTTATTGTGTAGTAACGTTAAACATTTTATAATTACTAATGTTTTGGGGTCGCAATAGTTTTGCAAAACTCTATTCACCTTTTGAGCCTCACAAAAAGCCAAGAGTCGTGACGGCAGATCACATCAGACGACAATCAACCGAGGCAACTTTTTGTTGACGGTCATTGGCTTTACATTCCTCGCTTACGCAATACTTTGTACAGCCTGCTTAGTGTAAGTTTGTGGCAGTGATAGAAGTCAAACTCTTTCGCTGCCAGGAACTTACACTATCCTTGAACACATATGCATAGACTCTAAGTGAACGGTATTCTTAACTTGTTATTTTTGATGTTTAGTCATATAGCTTGAAGTATTTAATTTGGTATCAGTATCATCTCATTCATTGTTTTGTATAAAATAATTGTAATATTACGACCATTTATATGTAACTATATAAATAATTAATAATTATGCATCATGGCAATCATATTATCATGTGTCATTATTATTATGGCCGTAATTATGCACCATTCTGTATTCTCAGCTTGGGGTTTCCTATTAAATTTACTGCCATTTCATCATCATATTTGTCAAACATCAACTTGTCTTGTAATCTATGTAAGCTTAGCTACTGCCTAACACAACTATACCTGTCTTGACTTTCCTAGTAACTTTTAAATACATTAACGGCCTGCTATATTCAATAAGAAGAGGTCTTTATACTACGCAGCAATGAAAGTTTAAGTTTTTGCGGTAAACAGGTAAGTTACTTGTCCGGTTTGGAAGTTCTTGTGTGGTATAATGCACAATGCTGCGTAGCTGATTGAAAATTTGGTACTTTTAGAATTTAGCATTTGTATTGAGTTTATTTATCTTTGAAACAACCAAACCACAACAGCTTTCTTTTTGTTAATTTAGAATCTTCGATTTTGGTTGCGTCAGCCGCAGTTCGCAGTCACAAGGGGCCCACCTCGTCTGATGTAAATCAGTTGATCTATTAGCTAATCTATACGTAATGATTTACTCAATTTTGTGTGCTTTTACATTACGAACACAAGTACTTAAAATAGAAAATTAGTACAGCTAGTGAATATTTTGTAGGTTCTTGACAAACTTTTGGTGTCGGAATTTAAAAAGGCTGTGCTTAAAAATATGTATTAACAATAATATGTATTAATTTTTTTATGCCATTATAGATGGCCTTCGTTTGATAAGCCTTGCAACAGACTGAGTCTGGAATCGTACCCGAGCCTCAGCGTAATATACCGGAAAAATGACCCGCCCCTTTAGCTATAGATAAATTATTACATGATAATAATTATTCAATATTACATCAACAGCTACTTTCAGGACTAAAAAACTGAATTCTTTTTCAAGTGTTGTAACTTGTTGTGTTGATCGATGTAAGTCAGGTGGTAGTTATGAGTTGGCTCACTTATTACATTTCGAGGAAAGGCCACTGCGGTTGCTTGGGAGGTTTCCGGGTAGCTTTCTGCGAATTTATAACAAAACTGCCATTTACCAGCATGAAAGTGACTTGTTAAGTGGTTTACTACTTTAGTTATTTTATCCATTGTGTATCTCTGGTTTGCTTCGAACATTTTTGAAGGAGGTTTTAAAGGAACTGCGATGCGAAGAAATTAGAGAAGAAGCTAGTTTCGCAAATTATATTTTTTTGTTAAAAACCGGTTGTAAATAGTGATTTCTACTGTTTTCTATTTACCGGTTTTGGTCTACTTGTACCAATTGTTCTCGAATATGTCGCTCGCACAATCAACATTTTCAAATATTTTGGGTAAATTACTAACCCCCGAATACTGAAACGTTTGTTAACTTTGACAACAGATTAATTCTAATACTGCCTTTGTCTGAAACTAAGCAAATGACAAAGACAGAAATATACTGAATCTGTCGTCAAAGTTAACAAACGTTTCAGTATTCGGGTGTAAGGTTATTATTACACCATTTGAAATATTTTAATTTTAGCACATTACATTGTACGTAATATTTGTATATAGTCTATACCAGCAATGTAGGTACACAATTCAAATTTAATTAAATTAATAGCAATTTGAATTGATTTAATATTATTAGCAGTAGAGAAATTATCTTGTCGTTCATTTAAATAAATGTAAACTTGTATGAATCAACATGGCAAATAGTTTAATACATATAGAATGTTATAATAAAGAACATTTATTTGCTGTAATTTTATATAACAGAAAAAAAAGTGCGATTGAGAGAGAACGAATGGTTTCATTGCTCTTACGTTAGCGTCAGTGTTGGTGTAATTGAACTCCCTGACATTTGAGATACTAGTTCACTTTATAATACCTTGCGGTGGGTGTGCCTTACAACCGGCCACATCCTCACATCTGGCGGATGTGAGGATGGGAGCACAGGTGCAGGTTCGATTCTGGACCGCAAAACATCTGAACAAAGTTGTTTGAGTGTTATGTGGTTGGCTGTTCATGATTTGATGTGGTCTTTTCTAGAGATGTTGGTAAAAGTTATGGTTGTTTTGATCTAATTAAATTAAATAGATTTTATGTACGGTTTAAGTTCTTATGTTATATTTTTCCTAAACTTTTCACTGTCATAAAAAAAGTGATGTCATGAAGTTATTAATTTTATTAATATTTCTAGGGTTCCGTGCTAAAGTAGTGAAAAGGAATCCTTATGCCTCATTTATTTCCAACATAAAGTAAACTAAGGAGGGCTGGTTACACTGACGTCTCTATTAGCGTATGTATTTACTAGCAAATCAGAAAAATAATATGATAATGAGGTCGCGTTTATGGAGACGCGGGGCGTTTGCGGTTTCTCACCCCTTTCCGGGCCGGAACTATCTCTTTTGCACATTTACGACATTTTTGGAGATAAAAAAATAATATTTAGTGAACAAAATTTTAAAAATAATAGTGTAAATTTGAAGTAATTATTATTCTGTTGGCTTTTTCTATTTTAGCGAAAGAAAAGAAGAAACGTACACCCAGAAGTATTTATCGTTGCCTACGTCCCTCCTGTCCGCGCGACGGTATGATGCCCTATAGGGCACCTGCTATAGGTGACCTTAGTGGAAAAGACCGCTGCACCACGCGTCGTCCATAAACGAACCATATTGTCGAGACATTTCTTTCATGGTCTGGCCTATTAGTTTTGGGAGGTGAAGCATGTGTACGGTGTTGAAGATTGTGGTGACAGCCAAAGATTTTACGAATCGGTCCAAATCATTATCTGGTTGCATCACGAGCTGCAAGTATGACTCATTTAGTCACAGGATACAATTCTGAGTCCTTTTGATTTCTGCGCAATGTTCGCGGAACTCTGATTCATAGCGAATCAAAATTTTGAAGTTTGTGTTATTTTATTAATTTGCATTAATAGTACCTACATATTGTATTCTGTAAAGGCAGGATATTCTCATAATTACGATTTGAATCTCATTCATATTGTTCTTTTCATACAGCTGATGCTACTGTTCAAAATTCATATTTTTGTGAATACTATAGTTGTTGTGGTCAATATTGTTGGTATTGTCTTATTGACACTGTCAGTTATTTTCCTATTTTTTTGGGAGCATAGCGAAAAAAAAATCTCTTAGCTTTTGCTATATCTACAAAATAAAGGGAGCCGAACTATTAAAAAATCAAGTGTTCCTATAACTGTACTATAATATTATGCCATCGTATATCTTCAGTATTGTACTGAAAATTTACGAGTTCCACGCACGTGCCTACTCGAGTGTGTGTCATTCACATTCACAAGTGGGTTGGTATCTCATTCAGTAGGTGGGGTTGCCACTTGTTCAAATTATGTCCTTTTTGATACTTTTTATTTGTGGGTTGAATCTCTTCATATTTTGGTAATTTATTTACTTTGACGACTTCAGGCATATTTTGTTGTATCTCATCTTGGTTGCCTCTCCGGCTACTTGAAGACTTGCAGGAGGCTACATTTCATGAAATTTGAGAAGGCATGGAAACGAGGTCAAAAATAATCCTTACAGAGCTAGGATTAAGGATAGAACCTCATAAGTACCTTCTTATATTTCCTCTGCCTGTGGTTTTGATTACTAAGAACCGCTTACGTTAAGGTTAATCAGATAATCCGCTTGATTCTACTCAGTTTATCCTCCTTTAAGGGCTTACGCATTTCTCCGATGCACTACAAACCGTGTTACTCAGATATCTTCGCCGGCCTATTTCATCAGATTTCATTGAACAAAAAGAACCAAACAAGAGCCTACCCAGCTCTCGTTGCTTTGTTCATCATCATCATCAGCCATAAGACGTCCAATGGTGAACATAGCCCTCCCCCATAGAGCGCCACACCGACCGACAACGGACCCCTTGCATCCACCGGTTGCCCGCGACTTGCTTTGTTATTTATGTTTATTTCATAACAAATACATTCTTACATCCTTTGGAATCGTCTGTGGGAAGCCGCCTAGACACGTAGTAAAGATAATAGGGATGTCCCTGAGATCGTAAAGAAATGTCGTTTCCATAACTTTATGGCGAGTAAGCCTTTAAGTGCGGCCTGAGGGGCTTCACGCGTGAGAACTTTCGTCGGTACTTAGTTCTAACTTTTTTAAGCTATCTTTACCATTACTTACTTTTGATTACTTTTATGCGAAAATACTGACGACAACAGAAATAGTTAATTGTTATGCAAGGCTGTAAAGTTTTTTTAGCGCGAGTACTTCTAAAACCTCCTGAGCATAGCGAGGGTTTCAAAGGTACGAGGCGCAGAATAACTTTGCTGCCGGTCGAAACAACTTTTCACCTCAGCTATGAAAATGCTATAATATGCAGTCGTCGTGCTGGCCAGTGCGATTACTCTAAAAATGATGTTGGCGCACTGACATGAAATAAGAATTAATGCATTTTCAGTGGACTGGCGGTATAGAATTTTTTTGAATAGAAAGGTTCGAATTTAAAAAAAAAAATCCACGCTAGCGGTTTTGCACTCAGATTTCGAATGATAAACAGAATCTTTGCGAGAAAAAAGTTTTTCCTTCATTTTATTGGACTCTTGCAGTGTCCGCCTGAGGAAGTACCACACCAATGCCAGTTATTCAACCACCAGGCAGTAGTGTGCAAACATTATTGTGTTCCGGGTTTCAGGGCAATGTTTCCAGTAAAATTACGTAGCTAAAACAGATTTAACATCTATCTTTAATATATAATTTTTACGAACGCAGTTAGCGCGCAGAGTTTTGCACTGTTGAAGTTAAAAATCATGGGTTTAAAACTGTACTGTTTTAGGCCAGCGTGATGCTTATCATCAGGCAAGCGGCATGCTCGTCTCTCACTATTATAAAAAAAAGCTGCGTCCCGCGGTTTCATCCGCCATCCTACAGGATCCATTTTCTGTATAATAAAGTACCATCTGACCGGTTCAGAAGAATTTAACTTTTTGTGAAAGGAAAAAATTAAATGGGTATTTCCAAATTTCACACCATACTTATCAGATTCATAACGCAAATACAGTTTGTTATTCCGTTAAAGCGTTAGTCATATTGTCATCAGAACTTAGTCACGTAAGCCAAGTTAAGTTAGTAAGTTTATGATATTATGCTGAATCACTCAATATAAATACCGTTACATAAGAAAAGCTGTAGCATGATCTTACTTCAATGCGACGCCAAATTCTTTATATACCTTTTGGAATTTGTAACATTTTGTTTCTCAGGAGTACTGTGAAACCATTTATTATGATAATTTGCACAAAAAACCAGACTGGAGGCTGTCGCATCTGGCCAACACTGGTTTTGCCACATGATTTTATGAGGTTAGTTTATTCGAAACAAGATCTACTTTTAGGGATCCATTAGAATTTTGTAGTTTTATAATGGAAAAAAAGAAGTAAAAAATCCTTCAATCCCTTCCCTCCAATCGATCCTCCAATTCCTTTCAATTTTGTATAATTTCTACTTGGATAGCATTGCATAGAGCTTGGAGACTTTCAACGTAGTCTGAATTTATGTAAAACTTCAGGGACCCTGGCCCTTCAAAATTTGCAATATAAATTAAGTTTGTTAAGTTGAGTTAAATACTAACGAGAGTGTAATTCGGAACGAGGATATTCGTCGAAGAACTAAAGTCACCGATATAGCTTACAGAGTTTGCAAGCTGAAGTGGCAATGGGCCGGGCACATCACTCGAAGATCCGATAACCGATGGGTAAGAATGGTTCTTGAGTGGCGACCGGAAGACGCAGCGTAGGCTCCCACTAGATGAACCGACGACATTGTAAAAGTCGCGGGCAACCGGTGAATGCAGGTGGCGCGTTGTCGGTCGGTGTGGCTCTCTAAGGGGAGGCCTATGTTCAGCAGTGGACGTCGTCTGGCTGATGATGATGATGATGAGCATGTAATTTGTTTGCATGTTGTATGTATTTGGTGAACCCACTTTTAACGCTCTAAAAAGCATAGCTTTATGAGCAACTTTCGTTTGTATCTTTTGATATTCTTTTGTATTTTCTTTTTTATCTTTTATATTTATTTGATGCGAATCAACAGTTCATTATTATATTTCCTGCTGTATTTGTTTTTCGGAATAAAAGTACAATTAAGATTATGTGACCGGTTCTGTTCACTGTTCGTTCGTGCGCTTACGAAGTAAGGTTATAAAATCTCACCAACTTCGAACTACCCTTGAACCCTTGCGCTTGAAGCTCTGCGTATCGGCACGTAATCGTGCCTTCTTGTATCGGCAGTATATGCCGCCAGTGCCGTGTTCAGTAAGGACGTCAGATGGTGCCCATCAGTTCTTTCCCTTCTTGTTTTTAGACCCTTGTGAAGAGTCTTGCAATGTTTTAACATTGAGTATTAGTACGGAACCTTCTGAGCAACCAGCAACGTGTTTTTGCATCTCCGGATCTTGTTTATTGCTACAATTTGGTTCAGTTTTTGTTCCCAGGATCGATTCAGACAGCTAATGATTATAGATAACGCAGAGTCGTAATGAATAGGTAGATTTCATTCGATATACCTCTATAATGGGCTAATGACCTTTCGGAACTGTTGCAGATTTTTTGTGGGTACACAGAAAAAGTACACTTGGCAACTTTGATAAAGCTAACCAGATTTTGCTGTTGAGATAGTGTAACTAGCTTTGAGCTAGTGTAGATAGCTTTTGTACTGCTCGTCCTTCAGGCTAGTCGAAACTTAGAATGTGTAATATTTTTCCTTATAGTTATTAGTTTATATCTGTGGCTTGGTCATTGACCAGCCACATTATATTGCCGCATATATTATATAAGGGATATGACATTAAATAAGTTAAAACGTTACTTTAGGTACAGGGATTCCCAAACTATTTTGGGCAAAAGACCCCTTTTCCAAGATGAACTGATTTCTCAGACCCAATAGCCAAATTATTAGCTTATTACTATTTTTTCCCTATTGATAAAAAAAACTTACCAATTTCTAAGGTACAAATTTAAAAACTTCGCGGTTGGTGTGAGTAAACTTGACATCATTTTCTCATCAAATTTTAACAAAATAAATAGACATAAAATTAAGTAGATATCAAGTGTAATTAATAATTATTAATACAAATTACGTAAAAATACTTAGTAGGTAATAATTTTTTGAAAAAAAACATTAAACAAATAGGGGTAAATTCTTAGACTTCGTCGACCCCTAAAATCAGTATTCGTTTATGTCGACCCCTGGGAAACCGATATCGACCACTTTGGGAATCCCCGCTTTAGAAGAACAATATTTACAAAGTATGCAATAAAGAGATGACTCAAAAGTTACGAGAATCTTCGCGAGGCTTAGGGTAATAATGAAGACGAAACAGATATCGTGATGTTTACTTTCTCTTGTATTAGTAGTTACGGTGTTACAATCCCCAGTAGTTGAATAACGACATCCTTTCCACAACATCGCCGTGATTGCCGGCTCCGTGCGGGTCATTGTCATACTGGTAATGCGCGGCTGCATTGTGCATGCATGCTGTGTAATCATATGCTCGCATGCATATGCTTTTATAAGGCCCTGCGAACCTATTGAGGACAAGTTTGATTAATAAGCATGTTCGAAAACGTATAAATTTGCATCGATGCTGTTATTATTATTTCTAACGCAAGTGTGTGTTTGTGCTTCTTTCACATAAAACAAAGCAACAGGTTGTCGTAATTTTACACATAATTCGACAAAGAGCCAGCGAGTGACATTTTGCCGTTCCTTCGTTAAGTCACTGACATAGTCTCCATCTATAGTTTTGATTTAGTCATCGAGCTTTTAGACACAGATTTATCTTTTTTCTATTGTTCAGATAAATTTGGGACCGAGTCAGGTCGTTAACTTAGCCTCGTTTACAAAGCACCTAACATTTTACTACGGAATCATCACTTTTGAGAGCAGGTGGGATGCAGTTGACAAACGCCAGGTGTGGCCGTGTCGGGCGAACCAGCACATCTGCCATAAACCCGGATTCCGCTAATAATATCACGCATCGCGAAACTATTGTGACTCTCCCCTATCTGGTAGCCCAATCTACCGAGCCATGAGTTCATATGGATTATTTCAGATTTTGTAGAATTTCTCAGTGTACTTGGTTAATGTATATTAACAGCGTTTCTTCGTAGTTTAAGATTTTTAGGGTCACTATATGATAGAATTTCGCAATGATAGAATAAAACCAGGAGAGAGTACAATCATATAGCATACAGAAGTTTTATGATCTAGATTTTGTCAATTCAATTATCCGTGTCTCTTGCTGTTTTCAGAGATCAAGTTAGAACTTTACTCTTGCAGTTGCTACCTCGTTGATATCTACTGTTATTTTTATATACATATTACATATGTTGTGTATTTATTTTATGTAAAGTCTATATCTATTATTTATTAATATATTATTCATAAGTATATTAGTCGTCATCATAAGTAATTTAATTATTAGAATGTATTATTATTAGTTTGTATGTTTATAATAATATTGGTTTATTAGAGTATAAGTATCACATAATCTACATCATTGCACACCCCATCTTCTACCTCTTCTATGAATCCTCTCCATCCTATGCTTGCCTGGAAGAGATCGCTTTCAGCGATAAGGCCGCCAGTTGTTACACTACTTTTTAAAGTCTGTTTATAAATTATGTAAAAATGTTGTGTGAACAATAAAGAGTTACTTAATCTATCTATGTATTCTCTATGTGTATCATCGACACATAATACTAGGTTGAAGAAAAAAACTTTAACGGTAGAATTTCACACGTCTAATTCTAAAATCATAAGAAAGGGGGAAAAGCAGCTGTTCCACATTTTTTTGATTTAAAATAAGAGGTTGCATCAAAGTGAAACACTATTGCAAAACTACAGTTACAATCAATTTATACCCTAACTACAAATATTATTGATTAAGATTAATTAAACCTAACTAATATTATAAATTTGAAAGTCTCTGTCTCTCTGTTTCTCTGTCTGGGTGTTTTTCGCATTTCCACGGCTAAACGGCTGATCGGATCGAGCTGAGTTTTTGCATAGATATAGCTTAAGGGTAGGACACGGACATAGGCTTCCTTTTTTTTAGATCCACGAACAGCCAGTAAACAATAACTTCCAAGTATTGCATCAAATCTGTGCTAGGCCAGAGGCTTTTTTTTCGTGTCCTATTGGAACTCATGATCGTTTCCGCGTGATAAGATTTCTTGACCCAAAAGGACAGATTCTGTATTTCAGTTGGACGTAGTTGACTATTTTGGGAATTTAATTTCGAGTTGACAGATTCAAAGCCAAATATAATCCAAGTCACACACGTGATCACATAAACATAAGGACAAAGTACAAACAAATTTTTATGTAGCGTGCGTGGAAGAATATGAAATGTCATTTCACGCGCACCTACAACGGGCCGAATAGAGACTACACACAAATCATTGTCGAACTGTTTATGCGTGTCGGGTTCCTTTTGTCTTGCCGATGTTTTATAAATATCGCTGCAATAAAATAGCCAAGGATTTGTTATGACGAACTAGATTATGAATACTACGGGTCTGTTTATGTGTGGGTTATTGTTGCTTTGTTTATATTGCCCACAGCTGTGACAAGCATATACTACTATATCGGTCATATTCATAAACTAGCTCTTGTAAACTTGGCCAACGCATCTTTGTATATGCCGCTATGTCTCTTATGGTATCTGTAATTACACTAAAATCTTCATCTCATCTCTTAAAGGGGTTATATATTGCAGTTTCGTGCCACGGTCTTTACGGAGAATATTGTCCTAACGTTAACTCATGTTAACTAAAATAAGTTGCGCAACTTATTTTAGTTAAAATGAGTTAAAAAGTTGTTCATAATGAAGGGAAGTAAGAATCTTCGTCCATTTTGTCCAAGACGAGACGAGCAAGACGAGGTCTCGCGCGTTTCACGCTTAGCATTCCTTGATAAATGTCACCGAATGTGATCGAAACTATAGTCGGAATAACCGACTCAATGTAACGTGAGTATTCCCGTTTTATTATAACAAAATGTGTCAAAACCACGTCAGTTTTCATAGTAAAATCTTCGTCCAACTTATCATTTCACTTATTAGAAGTGGGATTATAAAAAGTATCCTATGCCTTCCTTACCTCATGATATGTATAATTTCCTTAAATCTTCATGAATTTACCCAGTTGCCCTTGAAAGAAGTGAAGGCAGACAGAATAACTTTTACAAGTATACTTACATGATAGTGTCATTGTTTCCCCTAAAACAAATACTTATCAGCTCTACAACGACAACTATATGACCTGTACAAAACTGTTCATTGTTCTGATCAGGGGACACCCATCGCTGTAAGCGAACCTGATATGATAACAAGAAGACACACAGTCTGCCCACGCAGGATTGCCAACAGGAGCTCTTTTATTCAGTTTGGTACGAAATTACTCAGATATTATGAACTCATGATAATGTTCTTGTTGTATTGGTCAGCTGGGTTAAAAGGTTAGAAGTTATCAGAGCCTACACGGAACGACGTGAGACGAATAATGATTGAATGTTGATTGCTTTTTTAGAAAACAATACTTCATTTCAAGCTATGGGCTCACAAACATAACCATTTTTTTATTTTTTTAGCCATCTTTTTGTAATCGTTCTTTAGTTACTTTTGTTGCGTTTTATTGCAGACTTTGTCGCTGATGAAAATTTTCAGGCGTGAAATCGACGCTGAGCGCAGTTAAATATAGTTCGTTTTCGAAGAGATAGGGAAAAATAGCAGGAAACCAAAGGACATGAGCCTTTATACGCAGACGTGGGTATAAGCCAGCCTAACGATAAGGATGATGATGAACTTTATTGGATGATATGCGACTTTATGGAACCCCGTTTTTATCGATATAACCTTATTATTAATTATTAATTGATGAGGCAACAGAACAGTGACTTCGTTCAAAGTGCCCTATCTCAGGAATGCAAGAATGCCTCTCCAATTAGGTCCATTGGTGGCCCGACCCCTGGTAATGGACATTAAGCGGTTGACGACTTAACAAGAATTTCTATAAGTCTGTTGCATTCATTACGTGCTCTGGATAACTGGGCCTTTTGTAAGTCTAGGCTTTACGCCTAGAAGCTTTAATGGTCGTAGATAAGACCAATTTTTATAACTAGTAGTTCAACTGCTACTACAACTAGATTAGAGATATATGTTTTAGGTCTATCTTTTGTATTGCTAAGAGGGAAAACGTAAATTATTTACATTTCATTCCGGAACAAAACCATTGAAAGTACCTGGATTAACATACATTTTTTGCTAGATCTCCGAACCCCTAGTGTATGTTATTCAAGTGAATAACCCTAATAGTGAGCTAATGATAATTTCTAGATAATTTAGCACAGAATTCTAATTGATTTCCTGGATTAATTGTTATTAGCAATTAGCTGATTATTTGTGTAGCATCTAGTACCTACGAGTGATTATATTGCATAAATAAATTAAATACGCTAAGGAACCTTAAGAATAGAGTATACCGCCGTCTTGTCTTTATAAGAAGCGTAGTCTGATACCCACCCCTAAATGATATCCGATATCGATGTTTTTTTTTATATTTTATGTTATCTACACAGTGGAAAAATATGCTTGTACTTTTTTTTTTAAATTTCGCAATGTCTGCGTTGTTATGGGCACTTAAAGTGACATTTTTTTTGCGTCGAAAATACGAGGAAGAAATGTAGTTGTTATTAGAATACCATAAATATTTTTTGAAAAAACAACAGCGGCATAGATTATAGTTTATCCGAGCCATTGACACCAAAAACAAAAGTTTTATTAAGATGTGGTGATAACAGACTACCCCCGAAACGCTAATTTAATCAAAAAGTTAGAAAAATTCACCAACTATTGCACTCACGAGAAGCAGAGCGAAAGCTATACAAATTCAAATATTCAAATACCAAAACCTCGCGGAAGGACTATCCTCTTAAAAAAAAGAATCATTGGTGCACAATCGACAGAGCGATATCGCGTGTTTTAATTCGATTAAAAATTAGAGATAGAGGAGTCATTCGTTTAAAAAGCTGAAATCTGCAAATGTATAATTTCCTGAAATGAAGCGTCACATAAAGTTAATTATAATCTTCTTATTCCAGAGGCACAAGATGTACGCTCTCCGGTACTGGGGCTGCGAGCTGCTTTGCCTCGTCAACATAGTGCTGCAGCTGTGGATGATGGACAGCTTCTTCAACGGAGAGTTCTTCAGCTACGGCACCCGCGTGCTGGGCTACAGCGACGTGCCTCAGGAAGAACGGTGAGGCTTGCCTAGCTCTACAGCAGGACGGCACTGCAGCTATGAACCGCTGTGACAATGTGAACTTAGTGCTGCAGCTGAGGATGATGGGCAGCTTTTTGCCGGTGGAACTTGTATTTGGTCTCCGACTCGCCTGATTGTAGGAAACGTTGTGGCTGTAATAAACCCCCAGTTCAAGCTTTCTCGTATTTCGGCCACTTAAAATTTCTGTTTGCCTAGCAAGTGCAGGACGCAGTGCGATTTAACTGCTTTTTGAGTATTTTTGTTTTATAATAATTATGTGTCTTGTCTGATAACTTTATTAGACGAACATTGTAACGCATAAATGCTCTCGAAAGCAAAAATAGATCTTTTACTTGTTCTTATTCGAGATGGGGGAGATAAATCCTGCACTGACGTCCCGAATGGGGTGTATTGTGCATTTCCCACTGCCAGCGTCTACCCGAGCCAACCAAGCTCCTTGAAATACCGGAGCGAGGCTCTGGGCCGCTGGCATATCTGCTCCAGTGGTGTAGATGGCAGTATCGATGAACTTGAGAACCGCAGTCAAGCTGTCGGGATGCCATGGATGATGTTTAAGCTGCCTCATGCAACCCAGTATAGCCATTCTAGCTTTTTCTGTGGCTTCATCTATTACTTAATACTATTGCTATAGTACCTACCTACTACAGAATGACGTTAGCGACTGAATGAATGAGTGATAGATGTGAAGTTGCAGCTACAATAACTTTTTGTCATAACGTCGACTTACACAACGTTATTTAAAAAGGAAAAAGCCGAAAAACCCCAAATTTTTTTTTTATATATAAACGATAAAAAAATATATTTACAACTCACAAAGCTATGCTCTATGAGTTGTCAACTCGCAAAGCTATGCTCTAGTTAAGTAGGCTTGTTTTTTCGGCAAAGTCATGGTCACCGCGGACGCGCGTTGCTTGACCGGCCGTTGAGGACCTATTACGCGAGATTTTCACCGCTACGCGGCGACCAACTGATTTGCGTTGATAGTACTAAAGTTTCCAACTTTCACTATTTTTTAAACAAAATGAAACTTGGTATTAATATTAAACCAATCGATTCTCCTCGTGATTCTGAACAAGACACTAACTGTTATACTAAAAATAACGTTGAACATGTATTGTATGGTTTCAGCTACGACCCTATGATCTACATCTTCCCACGCATCACTAAATGCACGTTCCACAAGTACGGGTCGTCAGGCAGCATCCAGACGCACGACAGCCTCTGCATTCTACCTCTCAATATCGTCAACGAGAAGACGTACATCTTCATCTGGTTCTGGTACATCATCCTGGCGGTGGTACTCTCGCTGCTAGTGATATACCGGTAAGGAACAAAAGCCGCCATCTAGTTTCATCTCTGAAACTAAGTGAAGCATCAAAACAGCATCTTTGAAATTATGCTATTCATCAGTCGTGCTATATAGTTTCCTAGATCGAATCGAGTTTAAAAGTACATCTGAAAACGAATATGTTTGAATTCGTATATAAAACGATGCTACTAGGGCCATCTGGTTTAAAAGGTAGGTACTAACTAGTGTCGTTAACTTGTTATAAAATAGATATCATTGACGGTAGTTTCGATCGATTGCTTTAGATGTTATTAGCAATTGTCTGGTTTTGAATAGCGCGCGCTTAAGCCATCCTTTTTTCTACATTACCGCTGTGTTTCTCTCGAAATACCCTCACAAATGTATTGTAATGTCGTTGTTATATGTTTTCTAGGTTAGTGATAATCTCGATGCCGTCAGTGCGGCCGCGGCTGCTGCACGCGCGCTCGCGCACGCTGGCCATGGAGACGGCGGTGGCCGTGTCGCGGCGCACCGACCTCGGCGACTGGTGGATACTGTACATGCTGGCCAGGAACATGGACCCGCTCATATACAGGTCGGGACCGGGCTCGGTGCACGCGCCGCGCCTTGTGGCGGGGTCATACACAGTGGCCCCCCACTGTGTATGACGCACGGTTACCTCACGTACAGTGCAGTGAGGGACGGCCGACAGATAAAAGAAACGGATGACATTCGTACAATGCTTACACAGATCACACTAGATACCGCGTTACGAGATTCGTTGTTCCTTCAAAAAGTCACGTCGGTTTGAGGCGCGGCGCGGGGCGCGGGGCGCGGAGAGTGCGGCCGAGCGTTCTCATTGGCTATCTCAAGGTTACGGCTACTCGCGCATAACAATCAACCAATCAGAGTAATTACTTATAAGTGTATTTAGACTGATGCGTGGTGCGCTTCGAGCGTCCTGAATGCAGAATCTAGAGTTGTGATCTGTGAATGCGTATGTAAAGCTCTAATAAACTCATCATTGTAGTGGTAGGGCTCTCTTGCAGAGTCCGCCTGGGGAAGTACCACACCTTTGCCAGTTATTCAACCGCCAAGCAGTAGTGTGCAAGCATTACTGTGTTTCGGATTGAAGGGCAATGTTTCCAGCGTATTTACTGGGCGTACAGAGACTTAACATCTAACATCTCAGGGTGACGAGCGCAGTGCATTGCCGCGCATAGTTTTGAACTGTTGAAGTTCAAAATTCTGGGTGGCACTGAACTGTTATGAGCAAGCGTGACGCAGGTGAGTGACTTGCTCGTATCGTCACTGAGTAAAATAAAAAAATAAAATTAAAAAAACGCTTGTAAATTGTAGCAGTGGACAGTAAGGATCACTGACAAAATAAATCTATTAATATTTTTCTTTCCAGAGAGCTGATCCTCGAGCTAGCGAAACGAATGGGCGAGAAGACGGGGCCGCGCGCGTGACGTCAGCCCCCCACCCTCCCCCCACGTGACAAACCCACCATAGCAATCGTCGGCACCGACACTTGTCTAAACAATATCAAGATTGGTCTTCAATAAGTGATTTAAGTTTCAAGATGTTTTTATGGACCGAATCGTGTCACCCGTTTTTCTTTTGGATACTTTGTAACAAACTTGTGGCAGCTTTGTGGCAACCCTTGACGGATATCGTTCGACGATTGCTACGCCATCTATTTTAGACAAAATTAACTGAATATTATGACATAGTATCAAAAAGAAAAGTGTGATGCCAATTTAGAAAATTATAATTGGCACCTGTCATCATGATACTTGGCATCAAGTATCAAGATTTATGCAATCAGTCTCATTTTTGTAAGTAAATTTTCAAGATGTTTTAGTCCCTAAACTATTTTATTAACTTAAATTATAGCTTTTTTCAGTTCCCCAAAAAAAAACCCACTCAATTATCCTGTTAATTTTAAGTCTTCGAAAAAACATTAATGTGTTAGAAAGCAATTGTTTATAGAACATTAAGTTCCCTATTGATCTACCATTTTATTGGTAACATTTTGATATTACTATGCATGACTAGGATCTTTGATCTGTTTATAACTTTACAATATTTTGAACTCCTGAAAAAATATAGTTAGTGATAGTAGCTCATTGGTTAGCGCGTTCGGATCGCACGCCGCTGGGCGCGGGGTCAGATCCCAACAACTAGCTTGAGGTAGAAAACCATAGCATGGTGGTGGTACTTTCTAGTAATCCGCTGGCGACGAGTACCACCTTTAAGTTGAAAATCTGTCGCCAAGCACCTCGGTTTGTTCTCACTTGAGAGCCAGTTCCCATTCCAGAGTGTGTGTATACCATCCTCGACCACACCGTCATATAATTTTAGGTGAATGTGTGATCAAATACCTAGCCCATCAATCATTTGTTTTTTTTTAAGTTTTGGCGCCAGTATGAAAAAATTACGTCGCGGCATTACGTTCTTTTATAAAAGTTGTGTGTTTTTCAAGTGTTAAAGTGTAATAATGGTGAATTTACCTGTTTTTTCTTGCATGATTGTCGGCAAATTGTATAATTCTGTGGAACGTGTATTTTCGATTCTAAATCCCTATAAAAGCTCTCGAAAGTCTTCACCACTTTACTGGGGCGTAACTTGGACTTGACTGTTACTATGTCAGTTTTGACAGTATTTACAATAAACTTGAAGATATTTTAAAACTTGACACTTGGTAAAATGCACAAGACATGCGACGCCAAAATCTGCTCAGACCAAAAGAAAAATATTGTTTTTAAATTTGTTTTTGTTATTTACAATCACGATGGCTATGCCATATATTACTACTCAATTTTCAATCTCACTTTTGTTCAGAAATAAGTGACGAGATGGATGTTGACCATTAGGTCAACATCCATCTCTAGCGCCGCAACGTATAATATGTGCCACCTAGGACTTTTTCAACTCCTGTTCGCAGAAATACATATTTTTAGTTCAATTAAACCCAGTTATTTATTTAGGTAAATGTCTTTAATTTAAGTCAATGATGTTTTACTAAAGATAGGTTATTTACTTTCAAAATGGCGCTCTGAATTCGGTTCCACTGCAGTCTGTTTGCCACAGAGTGCGAAAGAATATGCTAAAAGTTAGAGAGAAAAAAGATAGCTATAATATAATGGGGTCATTTTAAGTGCGGTAAAGTCGGATCTCTAGTAAAATATCGCTGTTTTAAATAGACTAAACTTAAAAGGCGTTTTCAAAAACTGTTTATTTATTTTCCGTTTCATATATTATAGTTTGTATTATTTTAATATATTATCCAGGACGCCGACACTGCCCATATCGAAAAAGACATTATGGTTTGTTAATGCATATCATTTTATTGTAGTTTTAGTATAATTTCTCACAAATGTATTTAATTATAAATAACCTTTTTAAATCGGACCCGAAGGAAACATTTTTTTCTTACTATTGTGTAGAATACGCAAAGCTCACTTACTTTTTTATGTATTTATATTACATATACCAAAATAGTTTGAGGATTAACGCCTCTTGCACATACAACAGATCGTAACGCAGCGCGATCTTTAAACTGGGGCCCCTCAGCTTCAGAAGCCCTAAGCTTGGGCTTTTCAGGCCTAAGAAAAAATACGGGGAATCATGTAACTCTCACTCGTCATGTCATCGCGTGCCATTCCACTCGCATCATGCGAGCGAGCGGGATAGAAAACGTAGACAATCGCCATCAAAGTTACATGATAAGGCCCTAGGTCCGCATTTAATAATAATTGGTTTTACTGTAAAAGATAACGCAATGCTGTGATCTGTCCTAATATGCAAGAGGTCTAAGATCATATCTAGCATGCGTGTTGCAACAGAATCTCTACTCTTTATGTCGGATAAAATAAGACAAACGTATACATAATCGTAGAAGTGACCTGCTTATGCACGACAAAAGGGTAGAGAAAATTTTGTCGCGTATAATGGCCTGGACATTCGTTCAAATACTGCTTTTTACAAGCAAGTTTGATGAATTAATTCATTCCTTATGTATTTCGGAAAGCTGTATAATGTTTGTAGATATTAAGCATTCAATCAATTGAAAGGACTGAAACGCCTTATATTGTATGTATGTATGCGTGTATATTGTGATTGTGTAAAACTAAGAACTGAAGCATGTTGTGACAAATTGGATGGTTCTCGAATAAAATTATACGAAATGTTAGTAAAATAATTGTATACTGTAATGATATTAGAATCGCCGTCTAAAATCAGATCCACCTATATATACAACCGTTTCGATATCCGTGACGAAACAGTTACAAATTCATTGGTAACAGTTACGGCAAAATACTGTTTTGTTTTAATAAAACTGGAATACTCACGTTCAATTGGGTCGGTTATTTCGACTATAGTTTCGATCACATTCGGTGACCTTTATCAAGGAATGCTAAACGTGACACGCGCGCGACCTCGTCTTTTATTAAAACAAAATGTGTGAAAACCACGTCAGTTTTCATACATTTAAAGTAGTACTCACGGGACACGTATCACGATTTGCATTAGTTTTGAGTTCCTGATACGATATCGGTAACTCGGTACTAATTTAACTGTTACGACAGTTGCATATTGTGTGGTAACCGTTACGACACTGACCGAAATGGTTGTATGAGTAGACTTCTAGTTATCGGTTAGCTTGATTCTATCACTGAAGTTCATTTTCAGTATAGTTCAGTCATAGCTTCTTTATAACTTCAACTCGATAGAGGAGCTGTGAAATTTCAAGTGTCTACTATTCTCTTAACCCACCGCCGTCGCTCGCCTGTGCAGTGTCAGCGGAGGCGAGGTGAGCTGAGGCATATTGTGGTTGTGTGAGTGGAACTGCTGCATTTTGTGATGCTTATAAAGTTGTGAGTCTCAGTGTTCATTTTGATAAATTTGTAGTTATACAGTTCTCTTTTGGAGCCGTTTTGGAAGTTTTTTGACTTTGGTATATTGCGGTGGAAACAGATGGGTCACCGCCACATGTATAAAAAGGGTCAAACAAAACATATTTGTACCTGTGGCATTTTTTTATTGCATAGCAGATTCCCACTTATAGATACCGATTTGCGAGATCTTTGGTCCGACAAGAAAGCGCCAAAACTGGGGGAAATCCGGTCATATTAGACGTTTTATGCTTACGCTTACTGCGCGTAGCAATGAACCAATGAGAGTGAATTTTCATATGTGTGATTTTACCGTGGAACGGGTAGCCCGTCGCGTGTGCGGAATCTATAGGAGGTAATCAGTGCGGCAAAATAGGCACTGCCAAGTTTCCGTACAGATTTTTTTATTTCAGAACTTTCATTTAGCGGCGATTTGTTTCATATGTGTTTCTTAACATTCCAACTAAAAGGGCACTATTAATCCTATTTTGCCGTTGTCGGGTAAAAATATAGATAGAAATAAAGTACCCATCTCGTGACCCATCTCTGCAGTTGCATTTAACTTGTTGAAGCGTTGTTAAGTTTATTCGCCTTACATTCTCATTATAATATTGTGGCGAAATAAATTTAAAAAAACTATCCCAGAAAATGCTATTGTTGTACAAACGTAGCTTCATCATCAGCGCGTTTCCACTGAGGCGAAGACGAGCGGAAAGGAGAAGCGCAGAAATCGACATTAGTTGAAAACTACGCTCCGCTCCGCTTCAATGGAAACAGTCATAGCAGAATGAATAGTCGTCTTTAATTCTCATTGAGTCGCAAATTAATTATATAATATAAGCCGCTTACCTAACTTACCGCGAAATCGGCGTTATTCAAAAACTGGTCAGTTTGATTTTAAATATCTTGCGTTCTACTTGGAATTCTAAAGAACAATGGCGAAATTTTATGTCATGAATCTTGAAGTGTCGTTACATATACAGAAAGTATTTAAATATTTTTCTACGTTTTTTCAACTAAACATGTAGGCTAGAAAAAAAGACAACAAATATATATATTAAATTTCAACTTCATTTCCTTGAGACTGTTGTATTAAAAACGGTTTTACCGTTTTTTTTTTTCATTTTGGGCCATGCTAATTTTTGGGTTGGATTATTAGATGAAGTTTTATAAAATATGTAGGCTCATTGAATTATTTTTCATAACTAGTGTTATTTCATGTTTTAATCGTAGCTAAACACTTCGTAAAACAACACAAAATTAAAAAACACCAGGTAATGACGATGATGGCTTTAGCCTGCCTAACGAGTGAAAAAAAAGAAGACAATACAAAGCATGGATCTTGTATAAGATACAAAGGCTGTTTAGGACGTCAAATGCAATTTTTTCTTTTATCGTTTGACTCCACACTCCACATACTTTGCTCTTCTATTTCCTTTTATTTCCATAAAAGCCTAATGGACAGTCTGCCTTTGGACTTTACGGATATTTCTTTTCCTCTGTGCGACTACTTCAAGCCCAAGGATTTCAATTTTGCTTTATACCTAACGACTTCGTGCCGTTTTCAGTTTTCATTCGGTTGATACCAGTAACATAACCTTCAAAACTTCGAAGCCTAATAATTGTTGTTCCTGGCCTCCTCGATAAAAATTTCTTAGACTAACAATTACAGGAAATGATGCTGTATTATCTGTTTTACTGACATAAAACTATGTATGGAAGTTCGCCATTGTTCTTTAAATTAATGCCACATTTTTCAAATTCCTTTTTTTCAAATTGGTTATTCATCTGTTTTTCCGACATATTTTTTACTTTTGCCCGGCTTTGAAATTCAGTGATTTGCATTGAAAAAACAGCACACTCTTATTTCAGAGCTTTTTGTCTTTTCCGATTTGACACAAGTGACTAGTTTCGAAAAACGGCAATTTCTATTATTTTTTAAAAGCGCCTAATATCTGATGTGTCTAAAAAATAATGAATCTATTTTCTATTGAAATAATTGCTCAGAATCTTTTTGCCAAAATGCGTGAAAATGCATTACGTAAGTTACATGTAAAAACAATGTTATATGTAACGTGAAATTTAAAATAAAAATAAAAACACTTATTGTAACTGAATCCAACACAAAATATTAATTTTATAGATGGATAATTTTGAACATTATAAAACCCCAATGATATTTTAGGATAAGTACTAGTAGGTAAGATATAAAACAATTATCATCAAAAGTAATGTACTATAAACTACTAATGATGTAAAGAAAGATTTAAAAAAACATTCTGCGTTCTTTTTATGTATATTCGACAAATTTAATAATTAAAATTAATCTTGTCTAATTTGATGACATCGGCTCTGCTGTGTTTTGTCACAGAAATTCAGCAAATTTAAGATTTTTTATACTTTCTCTTCTCACTCAGCGAAAAGAGACAACTGCAAAACACTGCTGTTTTATCGCTGAGCAAAACATGCGTCTGATAGTATGCGCTATTCAGCACATCTTTTTAATTATTATTGTAGCGCCATAGAAGAAGGTTCTGTTATTCGAAGCTCGTACTTTCGAATGACAAAATCTATGGCCTGCACTGCGCTGGGCATCCGGGTTAAATTGGGCACCACTTAAATTACCTTCTAAAAACTTGCTTTTTCGTAGTATAAAGCAGACTTTTATAGATTATACACAACAGACAGAAGGCAGTGGAGCTCCAGCTTAAAATAGAAATGCCTGTTGTAAATATTATGAAAATCGTTCCTATAATTATGTAGTGAATTTAATTTTAGTCCACAATTAGTGATGTTCAAAAAACTAGAATTTCCGACAATTCAAACGAATACATACTCGAAAGGTCTAAGTTCATTCTAGAATAACTTGTTGTTTGTTGAATTCGTAGATGACAAGAATACAGCGCTTGGTGTAAAATAGCACGCCGAAATTATATTCCAGAAACATTGAGCTATTTTGTACTAGATCTTACTAGAGGTGAAACCGCACCATTTCGGGATGTCTCATGTAGTTGTGGCACATGAGCGACAGTTCATTTCATTCGTGTACTCGATAGGAAAAACAAACCTCTGTTCACATAACTGTTCGTCTCGTAGTACACATTCCATGAAACTGGAACAAACTGCCGCTTGGTTCCTTGTTTCCCGAGATGTATACTCTAAGGCTTTTGCGTTTTTCTGCGTGCTTCATTTTCTACCACATCGACGCTTACCAAGATCTTAGGTTTGTGGTAAAGCGCGGTATACACGATAAAAATATAAAAATAATGCATTGAGTTATTATTACTACGTAAGTTCAATGAAATAATGTGATCACTCGGCCAGCTCAAGCGAGTGACTGAGTGAAGTGTGGCAAAGCGACCACAAATAAACAACGACATCGCACTGGAGTGCGGTGCGGTCAATTCTCAGAAAGAGCACATTTTTGTCTGAATTTTGCCTCTAAAATTTCGATTAGCCATCATATAACCAGGTACTGAAAAGATCTACATTTTGTGATTTTCATAAGGAAGATTCAATCTAACATAGATTATGTTAGATTTTATTTCAGTAGTTGTATGTAATTATGTGCATTTATTTTAGATTTAGGCAATGTTATTGTTTAAAACGTAGGGTTTTTTATTTTAAGATTTTTATATTCTTAGTGAGGTCAAGAGATTTTAGCAATTTTGTAATTTTCAATGTTTTAAATTGACATTTGAATTATTTTAAGAATATTTATTGTAAGCCATTAATAGACGGAGTTAGCTGAAAGACAATGTATTTTAAATTTATTTTATGTTTCAAATTAAAATGAATATACGATTTTGATTTTTCTATACCATGTTTTATTTAATTAATATGCTAAGCTCGCGACTCGCGTTCGAAGTTTTTAAGATTATAGTTAATTAATTAATTAATAACCAAGTAGATAACGTAATGCATTTAATCTTATCTAACCTTAGAGTAACACAGGCCTCCGCTTGCTCTGCGCCATTCTTATGGCATTCTTCATTCTTATGAATGGCGAGAATTTTATGATTGAATCAAGTTCATCTCATTTATTACCTACGCTTCAAATTGTGGTTAGGTAAATTCTGGCCTTAAATATAAAATTATTACCTACTGTCCAACACAACTCTTGCCTATGTGGCACGCTACATTTTGTACAATTATAGGCTTTTTAACCTAAACTAACTAATCTACCACAATTGGACAGTACAAAATTGCAATTATTGTATAATATTTTTAAAATAACTTGTTAAGAGCATGTCGGGCCATGCTTAGGTATATAGTAGGGTTCCATAGGTGCGTAGGACGTTTGAAGTATTTATCGCATATCTCAAAAAATAATTATCCCATGTTACCCGAAATAATTTTAAAATAAAGTTTTTACTAAGATCTATCAACATGGAAGATTGGAATTGGAAGACAAGGGTCATTAAACTCAAAGAATTTTTTGATTTGGAAAAACTGCGAAACCGTTTGAAAAGTTTAAATTTTGTATATTATGGAATTAATTCTGGAACTTTATTATACACTCTTAATGCCATTACATAACAGTTCCTGCGATAAAGCGGAAAGAGATATGAAATTGCGGAAACACTAGCCTATTTGGATATCCTGTGTAGTAAATACGATTATCTCCTAGTTGATTAAAAAGTTCAGGACGAACATACACATTAAAAAAAAAAAAATTGCAGCGGAAGAGAAAAAACTCACTGAAAAGAGGCTTATGGGATACGAGAGGATCAGCACAACAGAGTTTATTTTGTGCTTTGAAAGCTCTCTCCAGTTCTACCGAGTTGCTCCAAAATATAAGACCATAGCTTAGAACTGAGGCCACATATCCATGATAAGCCATGACGGATGTTTTTCTAGAAGCTAGTAAGGAAAGCTTACGAAGCGCAAAAATAAAGCTGCTGAGTTTTGAACACACTGTCTACGTGAGCTTTCCAGTCGCAGTGATTATGGATAGTGATTCCAAGAAATGTTGCTGTGTTGGTTTCTTCTTTTTTTTAATCCTTATATACTATTTTAAGATTTTGCTGTTTGGATTTGATATTGTATAAAATTGGTGTAATCTATATTTTCTCTGTAATTTTTATTAAGACTTTTTTTACTAGTCGTAATTTTTCAATAATGCTGTGTTCAATATCTTTTTTTTTGTTGTATAATGCATATGTCATCTGCAAAAAGAACGGATTTATGAGAAATAATATTTGGTAGCTCGTTTATACGTATATAATAAGAATAAGAGAGGCCCTAATACACTGCCTTGAGGAACGCCAGCTTTGTTACAGATATAATCTGAAAAGAATCTAGTCAAAACATTATACCTACTCATCAACATTTTTAATTTCTAAACGTTTCTATTATTTAAGTAGGTACCTAAGTCTTAATCCAATCGTGATACTCTTATTCCTCGATCGCCGTAATAAGCTTATTGAGCAGCGTTTCGTGGCAGACTAAGTCAAAAGCTTTGCTCATATCAAAATAAGTGACTGCTACTGTGTTTTTTATATTAATGTGTTGTGATGATCTTAATCGAAATATCGGATCATCAGTAGAAGTACCTAGTTATAGAGTACCTGGCATTCGTTAGTATTTTATTAAATTTGACTAACTTCTACTAGAAACTCCGTTTTTTTCCCCTCCAATAAGTAAAATGAAACGATCCTTATCAGTCTTGCGTATTGCAACGTTGACATATCTATGCTGTCTTGTTCACGCACGGTGGTCGATGCCTCGGGCATAATTTTAAGGTCTTTCCCCGATTTTTGCTTTTAGAGGACGTGTAATTCGTAAATACGAATCAGAGAAAACAGTAAGTTAGTTAAGATCTAAAATGTTCTAGACCCTCGATCTTGGGACAGCAGTCGGGAAACTGTTTGTGAATATCTTCTACTGTTTTAAACGGAGGAGCTGCATTCACTGCTGAGCATCTGAAATTAAAAATACAAAATGAATGAAGATTAAGTTAATTTTGTATTGTTAAAACACAACTGAATCTACGACAAATGTCTAGTGTTTTTCCGCTGCAATGTCGCATATAGTACAATATAAACTGAATATCTTTCATTATATAAAAGTATTTTAACAAAACTATCTAACCTAAAATGAAAACAAAGTCCAACTAACTATGTAATGAAATGTTATTATTGAAGCATGTAATTAATTTAAGTATTGAATATTTTTGTTTTTTTTTTAGTTTAGGCTTGACATTGTCATAGAGTAACGAGTTGTTATGGTGGATTAAGGAAAACCTTTTTTTTTGTAGCTTTAGTATGGATCCCTTGGGTAAGCGAGTCCGACTCGCAGTTGATCGGTATTTTTAAAGCATCCTAAAGTCGGATTACCAAGAACTTTGCCACGGAACGAACAAACAAATCAGAAGTTTTGTTTGTGTTAAAAATCGATTGCAAGAAGTTAGGACCACGTTATAACATTTCAGATTATTGAACCAAAGTTGTAGGTAAATGTAGTTAGGTAATGTTTGAATGCCTTAATAGAAAATTATAAATTATTATAATTTAACTTTATATAATATAAAATATATATATCTATATATATGTATATACTTACTGACAGGCTAGGTTATTATTACTAACTACCTCTATGGATACTTTCAGAATAACTAATAATAAGGGCAGCCATTTTGGGCATGTTTCAAAATTGGTCAAAATTAAAATATTTCAGATTGATAGGGTTATGATTTTTATGATAATTAGTGGTTAATTTCAGTGCTATCCAGAACCTCAACACAAGCTTCAATAGTTTATAACCGTACGCGGCAATGCACTGCGTTCGGAACTCTGAGATTAAGGGAGCGAGACCTTAAAATAAGTTTAGTATGTAGGTATAGTTAGTAAAACTCACCCAGCGATGGTAATCAGGTTTTTGTCGCAGCGGTACTCGACGCATCTCTCCTTGCTTGGGGATGATTTACCGAACGGGATCACTACATCCAGCTCCTTGATGAAGCAGCCGCTTTTATCCTCTAGAAATTATAATGTCAAATATGACAACAATTATATATAAGTGAGCTGAGTGAGTAGGTAGCTAGGTAAATATATTTTAAGTATGCGTGCTTCATCTTCGACCACATCGTCGCTTACCAACAGGCGAGCTGGTGGTCCAAAGCAGCCGTAGTCGTGCGCGTTAAAAAAAGTGTTTTGATTTTCCAAAGTATTTGCTGAACCTACATGATACTTACCTAATTTTTGATTGGGCTAATCATGTAAGTAGGAAAGAGATGGAAGCTATTTTCATTAAAATTACTACAAACTCAGGGTGTGTTCAGTGGTAAACAGAAACATGAACAGGAACTGGCTCTCGATTTAGGCTGCCGAAACACTGTTATTAGAAGTTTACCCTACCACCATGCTGCGGTTTCATTACGATGTTTTCCTTCAACTGTAGCTCAAGCTCACTGTTGGGATTTGAACCCACGCCCTGTGGCATGCGATCTGAACGCGCTAACCACTGATATAATTTCTACAACAGTAGGTCTTCAAACAAAATATGCGAGTATAAGTAGTGTTATAGCTTCATTTGAAAAAGCCAAAACGAATGTCATCTAGATTTAGAAACTTACTGAATTTCTCAGGAATGGGCTCCAAAAGCATGCGCTCAAGGAACGCCGACGCGAGAGCCAGCACGGCACAAAACACGACCGCTTGCTTCAACATCTTGAAAATGAATGATCAAATGATGTGATGCCTGCTATTATAATATGATGACCTTAACAGGAAACTTTATTCTACGTAAACAAGACAGGATTGCCTGTTGACACGAATTATTTAATTAACTATACTTGTAAGGCAAACAAATGAAACATGTTTGTAGGCATTTAGTTGTCTTCTTAGTATTTTACATCAATGCTTAAGGTTGTATTTTTGACCGAGCAAAGCGAAGGCAATGGCAATGGACAAAGCCACATCACTCGAAGAACCGGGGGAAGAAAGGTTCTTGAGTGGCGACCACCAACCGGAAGACGCAGCGTACGCAGGCCTCCCACTAGGTGGACCAACGACATTGTGAAAGTCACTTCACAGTCACCTAGGCAGCATAGATAACTTAATCCGGCTTAATCCGGAAACCGGCTTGTTCGGGAGGCTGGAAGTCAACAAACCTGTGTTCGAGAGGGTTCGTAATGACTCTCGAAAACAGCTTGTACACACGGCCTGACATGGCTCAGGAGAGAGATAGGTCTATAATACTTCAGTAAGGTGTTATCACCTTTTTTGAAGAAGAGAACCACCAAGCTCCTTTACTATGCTTCTGGCGTATTACCCTCAAGTATGACGGAATTAAAAAGCTTCTGGACGACTAAAAGTACCGGTACATCATTGTACAGCATTGTATACCTACTCGTATATTTTTTCTACGCTTCTATATAATTTCTCTATTCTTCTTGGTAAGCGTTTTCAATCCTAGACCACATAGGGCAGGATGTCAAAAATAACATGCAAAAAATGTCAGATATAGGTTGCCGTACCTGTGGACCAAATTAACAGGCGAAAAAAAAAACGTGATTGTTACCGGGAGAAGAAACAAAAGTAAGCAAATTTTTGACCGAGCCAAGCGTCCAAGAGTCCAAGATCTCAGAGTTAACTGGGACAAATCGGCATTTGTATGTATGTTTGTGTGTATATTTGTCCGATGATAACTTGCGAACCGTTGATCCGATCTTCATGAAATTTTGTAGGCAAGTAGTTCATTTCAATACAATTTTTTATTTCGAATATGAGCTGAATTGGTCCGGGGTTTGTAAAGATATAGGGGTCGCGAGGTCTCAGTTAGGCGCGAACTACTAGTTAAAATGAGCCTACTACTAATTAAAACATTACTGGATGATATCTACATAGTACCTAAACGTAACGTACCATTGTAATGTTACCAACGCGCGCCGCGCGCGCCTCGCGCTCTGTCACCTGTATAGGTCTGTAGTAAGTATCTATTTCACGACTAGCTGTTTGTCTGGAGGTTATGTACTTTGATGTGCGCCGGTAGACCATAATTATGAAATTACGGGAGAATCCGGGTGGTTCCCGGCCACCTGCATCTCTGAGCTGAGCCTTTAGTAGGTCTAGCTCACCCTACGGCAGACTCTATACATACATGCAAGCAAACAAACAGAAGGTTTGACAAAAACCACGCGAATATGATTATAATTTATTAGTAGTTTCAGCGGTGGTTGTTGAGTTAATGTTTTGCAGGTCTTCCTTCAGCGTTGGGCAGCAGTATGGGTAGGGCTGGTCTTCGTGGACGACCAGCTCAAGCGGGGGGGTCACCACCGCCACGCCACATCTGAAATCAAAGGAGACAATTTATTGGACATAAGAACACTTGTATAGTATAAACAGAGTAACAAATTTATTCGGACCAGTAGGACCATTAATTACAGCTACCTACATGAAAATTGGATTACCTGATGGTATGTTCTGTTTTCATGGATTTTGGAAACATTCTAAGGGCTTTGAAAAAATGGCATAGCTGGCAAGAAAAAAAAAACCAAAGCATTTTACATGCCATTCGACCCTGTTTCTTAAAATTATCAAAAGGATCTATTAACGACTAGGTTACAGATGAGTAGATAATATATGATCCTCCTAGAAGCTTTGGACATCTTAAAACGTTGTGGTTATAGTTAACGTTATAGTACAAAATGTGTCAATAAACTATTAAAATAAAATAGTAGAAAAAGGACTTTAAATGGAACTTTAGTGGCGCTGGGCATCCGGAATTTTTAACTGTTGAGTCCAAATAGCTACTTAATTAATTCCAAACCTAATTTGTACTCACATAATTCTCCATAAGTTATTGTAATTTGCAAATACCAAATAAGGATAACATACAGTATTTATTAATAAAAAGACGTAAATGCTCATTTTAAAATATTATCTGTCTTGACATAACGACCTCGCCACGACTTGGGACCCTATTCCTGTGCGCTCGAGATTATCTCGATCACTGTCTCTCTCATTTAAAACTTAATGGGAGTGAGAGTGACCGAGATAATCTCTAGCGCACAGGAATAGGATCCCTGGAAGCTCCATTATATGTTATCTCATCTTTGACTAAATAAACATAATCGTAGTTACGAATGAAGCAGCAGCAACGGATACCTAAAAGCTTCGATATATTTTTGTGACAATCGGTCGTCTAAAAACAGTCAAGCTTAGCTATACCAAATAGCATGATGCGGATAATTGCACTAATATTATAAATGCGAAAGTTTGTATTTAAGTGTGTTTGTTTAATTAAACAATGTAACGGCTGAACGGATTTGAATGAAATTTTGTATGGAGTTAGCTTTTTCCTGGATTAAACATAGGCTACTTTTTGTCCCGAAAAATATTCGGTTTCTGTAGAATAGCGGGTGAAACCGCGAGGCGTAGCTAGTTTCTTTATATAGGAATAATAAAATAAAGTCATACCATTCATTGGGCAGTAGCGTGGCCGTGCGTCACCCGCACCACGCCATGTGGATTGGAGTCTAGAGCAATTTTGTCATTGCAACACGCCTACTAAGTACATAGCACGTACCTACCTACTTACTACATAATTATTTACCGAAAAAAAAACTTAGGTATATATATGTATCCATATCCAAGTATAACGCCTATTGCGAATGATTTGCACCAAGGACATAATGGTGGTTCCCGTTAAGGAAATTCGTAAATTGTTCACTCAACTACTAGGTATACTGAAATATTATCAAAAAGTTCCCGGTTTTTTTACCGTTACGTACCGTACAATATTTAATTATGAGTATGTGTGTGTAACACATAGACGTCCTGTAGGCTCACTATTCATCTGTGTGTAGCCTAAACCGCTTTACCGATTTTGACAAGCGAGGTGTCGTTCGATTCCTCTTTACATCCGGAGTGTCATAGGCTATATGTTATCAACTTACATCCATTTTTTCGGCACATTAACTTTATGCAACATATTGCACCATAATTATATCAAAAATTACAAAAACCGAACACTAGACCTACTGTTCCGTAATCTATCTTTGAGTATACCCATCAGAGCTTGCAGAACTTTAGTAGTACATTCGAAATTTCGAATCGTCCGAACAAACCTAGGCTTCATTTTTTCGATCAAATTCTTTAAGATTCGCTCGATCAATTTATCCGAAAAAGGTTATTTCGATGAACGAATGATGAAAATGAATAATCGACGAATAAAGCTTATGTAAGTTAGGTTAGTTAGTCATGTTAGGGTTAAAAAAAAGTTCCTGTTTTCCTTTTACCATGACATACGCAGACGATACTGCCCTCTGGTGAGAATATTTGTGATCAATTTTCTTAGGTCTTTCAGTCTACTTTTCTTCAATCATACTGAAATAATATTTCAACTTCCACTACCTCAGCTTCTAGTAGTCGCCATTCACACCAAGCTAGCCCCGTGAGTATTGGTTCAAACGAAATATCGCTACAATTTATCAAAAAGCTATTAACAAAACTAGATATGAATAAATCTGTTTATTTTTTTGTCAAATGTTCCCGTAGTCTGCTTTACTATTTTTACTAGGTCAGTTCAGTAGTTCCTCAATCTGCATAAGTTTTGCTAATTTATAAGAAAGGACCTATTTGGAAAATAATACCATTACGCGACATGACTTATTCACATTCCCGCCAAAATAATGGGCTCTCGATGCACACACACGTAATAAAAAGTACAGACAGAAAAAAAAATATAACAAACTTTTTTTTTTTATTAAGTTTTTTAGAATTTGCCCGTACTCATGAACTTTACCGAACAGTTAGTTCTTTCGAGTATTAAATCCTTAGTGTCGTTGATTTAACATTGGTTCTGAAAAAAAAACTAAATAGAAGCGAACTATGGTAAGCTAATACTACCTAAGCTGCATTAAAATTTGTTTCCTAAAAATAAACACAACATTGATTAACAGTGCGCGAAATGGAACATGCTATTACGATTAATTTACGTTTCATTTTACAAAAAAAGTGTATTCGCGTAATTTATTGCTATCGAAACGTTTAACGTTTAGAGTGTTACTCGGACGTGAAATAACGTAAGACACATTTATTTTAATGTATGTTTGGCAACCATATAGTCACGCGTCGCCTCAACCAGGCGATCTGATAGATTTTTGGAAAGTCAAGTAAAAAGAGATGAGCCCAGCCTCAGTGGTCTAATATTATCTGTTGACACCTATCGATGTTGACTTGCCTGTCTTAAAATAAAAAAGTAATTACTCACGATATATATTGCACCCAATCGCTGGAACACCTGTACTCCATGCATTGCTTTGAAGATGGGAGTGCTTCCTCGAATGGAATCATTGTATCTAATTCTTCAATGTAACACCCTTCCAAGTCGTCTGCAAGTGGAAACAATTCATGTGAAGAGGGTATTTCGAGAGAAAGATAGAGCTATGCATACACTTTCGCGCGCAGATGAAAAGAGATCTATATAGTCAACAAACCAGATAGTTGACAATTACATCTAAACCAGGATATCAATTGAAATTCTGTGCTTTGCAAACCTATATAGACATTATTATTACCTCACTATTAGTGTAATAATCACTTAAATCTAGACTAGGGGTTCCGAGCGCCAGCAAAAAATGTGTGTAAATCGAGGTCTTTTCAATTATCGTTTTTTTTTATCGAGAAAATGTCACGTTATCATGTTGCCCCGCCATGCAATACTAGATGACAGAACTAAAAAAAACTTAAAACTCAAAATTAGATTTTTAATCTACATAACTAATGAGGGGCACAATAGAAAAATCACATTTTTATCAAAGGAGGCCGCTAACTGCTCTATGCTGCTGGAAACTTGAATGTCCTAAAATCGGTCGATGGTATTAATTGGATGAAAATGACAATGATAGAAAGTTTATGGAAAGTGTTCCGCATACCGGATACCATCAGAATGTGGGAAACATTGTGATGGAAGCGTGGGAGAGAAGGGTTATATTTTAGTTGACTGATTCCAAATTCGATGCTTGGCTCAAGCCTGGTAATTAATTTTATGTCTAGGTAAGTACAGTACATAAGTAGGTACGCCTTTTATTTCATATTTATATTATATTAGTTCCACTTACTATATTTTTCTGGTTTCGGCTCTAACTTCGCCAATCCCACGGCTGCGGAAGCGATTCCGAGCACTGCACAAAACGCGACCACTTGCCTTTGCATCTTCGACTCAAATGAGAGTTCTTGTTTTTCTCTTTTATAAGATGCCGATATTCAAGATATTTATTGATCCTGACCTATAGATGATATGATTATAAGATTACCCATTGTTATTGTAAAGCTAGGACACAATCGCATTTGTTACAAGCTATGGTAACTTATTACTTTGTAGTCTGAATCAAATGATTTGAACTTGAAACAATATATACTACAATTTGAAAAATACGAACATGTAGATATTTTGTTTTTGCAAAACAAAATTGACGCCGACCTCGTCGATTTTGTCTTAACAAACGAGAAAGAAAGGGAAAGAAAAACATTGTTTGCTGTCTTTTCTTAGATACTTTGATTGAAAACAACTGTCGGTGGCTATAGATACAGAGTTATTTGTAACTAGCCAACAACCTCTCGTAGGCAGAGTCCCTAAGTCATACTTAACAACTTTTGTTCCGTGACTTTTAATAATACGTATTTTTTTTCTCCCAAAATAAAAACAAAAACTGATAGGTAAATTATCTAGTACTTTAAACGACAACACTCAGAATACTGTAACCCGGGTTTAAAATGAAAAGGAACTCGGGGTCCCGAGTGAAGATTAGGACCTGATATTTGAACCAAAAATGCAAGGATTCACAAACCTTTTTTTTTTGGTGACATGAATATGTGAATAAAATGTCAAAATGTGTTGCCTGCCAGAGGTTGGTGGTTACTTGGTTTTTTACCGATAACCCTATATAACAAACGAGAGATCAAAAGAGAGTCAAGCCGTAAATTTTTTTTTTTAGGCTTTTATGTGGAATCATTATTATCATCAGTCAGAAGACGTCCACTTCTGAAAATAGGCCTCCCCCTTAGAGCGCTGTGTGGAATATTAAATTATAATATATATATATTTTATTCAATGTTTTTTGTTGGGCCAGCACATTCAACATTTTATGGCCATAAATAGATACAAGGCCAACACATTTTATCAAAAATTCAGATCAGTAGCTTCTTCCCTTTAGGACCTGTGACATACTCGGACGGACGGACGGCAGAGCGACATCAATTTAAAGGGCTAAGTTAGCCTCTAGTTACGTAGCCTTAAAAATGAAGGAAACTCGTGCGACATAGATGACGCACTAAGCACGTTACTTATGTCATTATATATTCATTATGTATCCTTAACTTTAGCCAAAGAATTTGGAAGATATCATAAATGGGTATAATACCCACCACGAAAACACAAAAATATTCCGAATTCTACATTACAATACCTAAATGATACCTGTTCGATACCGATGGCTAAAGCGTGTGATTCTATAATGAGCGTGATGGCGCCAGGCGCTAAATGTTAAATATTTCTTTGATAGGTACCTACCTATTTTCACACAAAACTATGCATTGGCTTTTGTATCCGGCCTGACTAGGTTAGGTAGCAGTTATATAGCAGCGTATATCTAATATACATTACTATTTTTAATTACCAGATAAATAAAATTATACAGCAAAGTAGAAAAGGTATATAAGAGATCGTAAATTTCAGAGTCAGAATTTTTGCTTACGTCATAATGTGAAAGTTATGGAAAGTTAAAATTTTCAGATATTTGTCTCGGTCGTACTCGGCTTGGGTGCGAGAGCCAAGCTTGGGTGCTAGAGGCAACGCTCTCACACCCAAGCCTAGTACGATTGATGCCCACCGAGCTTGCTAATTTGATGCGAGATTATTGAATGAAAGTAGGGCGAGCCCACATTGGATTATGTATAAATATATATAATTTAATGTTTGTTATCAGGACTTCACCACGCGAAAACTAGTTTATTTATATACCTCGACGTTTTAGCGAGAAACATTAAATTATACATATAAAATATTTGTTGTAAACACCAGAAAACCAAAATCACATATAGAAAAAATGAGTATACTGAATGGAAGGACTTCTAACTAATAATTGCCGAAGTGTGTTTGAGTCATATACATATATAAGTATGTGTCATATAAGTGTGTGTAGAGAACTTGAAATATACCTTATATTTAGTGTTTGAGTGGAGTGTGATTTGGCCGTATTTTGATAGACATGTTATATATTTAAAAGCAAATAAAAAAATAAAAAAATCTTCAGTTCACAGCGTTTAATAATCTGTAGACTGCTGTTGGCTAATTATCTACTGGTAGGCTTCGACCAAAGTAAAATGAATGGACGGGCCCATGTAAGGTAATTGTGAAGACTAAAGTGAGCGCCGGCGCTCACCTTGCTTCATTCGCTCTCAGTCTGTAAAAAGTGCGAGACGTACGTTCGTCAAATACATGCGATCCAAATATCCGCAAAAATATGCCTTGATATTATATTCACTATCTCTTTTTTGTGACAAATGTACTACAAATACATACTTTTAATTACGTAAGCTTTTAATTAGCAGCGTAAGTTCGATTTTTTTGACTTGTTATTTTTAAGGAAGTTGTGTGGTTAGAGGGCCCGTCCATTCATTTGGTCGAAGCTGGTAGTTCCTCACCTGAAAAAACCTCGAGTTTCAATCATTTTCTCGAAGCTAGAAGTTACTCACCTGAAACTCGAGTTTTAATTAAAAACCTAGTGTATTGTGTATTTGTGTGTGTCCCGCCATTTGAATTCCGATGAGTTTAGTTAGTTTGGTAGCGTGTCTGCCTTATAAACAGGAGGTCCAGGGTTAATGTATTCTATTAACATATAATAAATGTATTCTATTGACTTTTTTTTTGACATATATGTAAAGTTATTGTAGGTAAAGTTTTTTTTAAAAACATTTATTAAGTATGAACACGTCAGAAATGACCGAATGTAATGGAACATTTCAAACGCCAACACCCTGCTTAATTGCGTTCTGGCAAATAAAAACTCATTTAATTTCTATTCCCGGCCGGGCAGATGTTTTGATAAATTTAAATATCTGCTCAGGGTGTTAGTTGTCCATGTCTTTGCGGATTCCATGGCATCCTCGACTCAGGGAAACCTAAAGCGGGGAGCTAAGTGTGAAATGATAAATATTTACTTAGTAACAACCTTACAAACCGACGGACAAAGTCAAGATCATTCTAAGCCCACGTAGATAGATATAAAAATAGAAATATGTGTCTAGCCGGTAGATCAAGTCACGACCGCTTTTTTGTTTATTGATCATAAATTATTTCGTATTTGCTATCGTTAAACATAATAAAATAATTCTTGACACGACATTTAAGGTATTTCACGAATATTATTTACATTCTAGCGATTATTATTATTATTCATTTTTATGATATCACGCACATTCAATACTTATGATAGTTATTTTTAATTCAGAATTCCTTTGACCATACCATTTTTTTTTATTGTACTGACTGACGAGTTGCTCACCTGGTGCTAAGCGTCACGCTTGCCCATAACGATTCAATGACACCCAAAATTTTGAACTTCAACTGTTCCAAACTCTAAACTCTCTACGCGGCACCGCACTGCGCTCGTCCGCACCGCGCACTTCGCTGCGCTGCGCTGCGTGCTGAGATATTAGACGTTGAATCTCTGTATGCCCAGTAATTTCGCTGGAAACATTACCATTACACTATTGGAAGTTTTGGAACATTTGGATGGTATGGACTGAGGGAAAAAAATATGTTGTATCGATATTGCGAAGCCGATCATAATAAATGTCAAAGTAATGTAACCACCGGACTGGACTGTGGCTTAATTGTTGCCCATAGATATTTATCTGTGATGTTGTCTTAGTACAGACTATTACTGAGACTTGTCTAGAGTAAAATTTAAATAGAATCTTAAGCATTTCTTTGAAAATAATCCGTTCTATATTTACGAATTTTATTTTATTTAAACTGATCATAATGAATGTCAAAGTGGAACCACAGGTCTGGTCTGTGACTTTTGTAGACTAAAAATAAAACGAAAATAATCCGTTCTATGTCAATGAAATTCTAATAAATACCCACCTGTCATAATATTACTAAATTGTTTAAATTATTGATGTTTGCCTAATTTAACTCTAACAATAGTTTAATTTATAAAAGTGACTTGCCTGTAATACTCAATGTTATTTATGACCATAAATATTTTTTAAATTCTGTTTTTTGTTTGAGAAACATCATCATACTTCACTGCTAAATACACTAGATATCTATTTGTGAAGTCAAAATTAAAGAGAATGAAAACTATAGCCGTCTTTTTTATAGAGATACAGACATTGTTCCTAACAGTGTGCTATAGTAATAAAATTATTATTCTGAGGTAACAGCGCAGCATCTTTTTGATATTTGTGCTGTCTCTAGTTGCTAGAAACGCAGTTTAAAAAAATAAACCATACGTTTTGCAGCTCTAAAATCTGTCGCTCTAGGCCCAAGCCTAGCCTAGCTAGCCTCCTGCGGCTAGGCCAGCAGGCTAAGAATAGCCTGCTGGTAAATCCGCCATTAGTGCGACTGACTTGACAATGGCCTTGTTAGCACCACTGAGTCGGATATATTCAACCACCTCGTCCTTACGAAGTAATTATACTTACAAAGACTATGACTGTAGGTGATAATTTATTAAATGAAATGCATAAAATACTTCCATTAATTTATTCGACATCTTTCATGGTAACTTTTATTTTCGCATAACACCGTGCCGCAGTTGCTAAGTTTATTATATTTTGGCACAATATTTGGCATAGGTTTGCAATTATAGAATACAGAAATCTTGTGCAGGTAGTTCGAATGTACAATATTGCAAAAAAGAGAGAAGAATAATATACATATTTAGGTATTTATTATTGATCAGTTTTCAAAATAGCACATTCGATTTGAATACTAAATCGAAAAAGTTAAACTTATTCATTGTCCGCCGTTATTCGCGATAATTGTTCAAAGAACTAAAGATAAAAAAGATGAAACGTTTCTAAACATTCATACGCACCAAACAACATCATTTGTAACAATTTTACCTTTATAATTAATAACAATAGGCCGAAATAAAGTTCATAATCAATTAATCATCATTGGAGATTTTGACAGAAAACTAAAGATATATTGAAATAATATTAAGTTATTATTTTCTTTTATTTACACAATTAAAATATTCTAAAAGAAAATAACAAAGAACTGTTATAAGAATTCAGCCATTCTTTACATAAAATAGATTTTATGCGTTTGAAACTTGCGATTTCGTGGCAGTGAAGATTTAAACGATCGAAATCGCGTCTCGTCATCGAAAATTGTCTTTTGACTGGCAAAAGCATCTTCAAGTCATCGCCGACACGGGAATATCAACTTCTCGTCTCCTAGAGATAATAATCAACTTCATCTTACTCTGACAACTCAGACATCAGGGCTAGCTACTTGGCCCATACGAACTTACTTTTTATCTATGTACTATTATCTCAATACTACCCCTAATATTACAATACTTATTGGATTAATTTATTGCTCTTTTTCACTTTGGTCTCTCATATCCTTGGCGAGTGAGGAATCGTGTATAAAAGGTAAACTTGTGTGCTTCCCGTGTGCTTACCGTAAGTTCGTAGCAATATAGAAAACAAAGCGATTACAGATCACTACTAGCAGCGAAACTATGAGTAAAATAGTTCTAAAAGTAGTTGACTACAAGGATCGCCGTCGGTCGACTCGTACAAGGCCTTCGATAGGATTCGTCCTGAGATCACTTTCTTAAAGATTAAGTACAAACTATTATTGCATGTTAAGAATTGCACTGTTACAATTTCTAAAAGATTATCGTTAAAAGAAGTCTTTGATACACTCCAATATATTGTCCAGGTATCCGGGACGCGCGATGAGTCCCGCAAGGCAGCCGACTAGGCCCGCTTTTATAGTGTTCAAACACGAACAAAGAAATTCTTTTTGATGTTAGTAAACACCGTTTTATTCATGTCGAACGTCATTCGAAACAATTCATACGGGCGGGTCCATGTCGCGCTGCAAGGCCGTCAGTCACGTGTGGAACACCCACCCGGGGATCGGAGGTCACGCGTCCGGCACGCCATGGATGTGGTGCTGGTAGTTGTGATTCAGCTTGTTCGCAAACTCGTTCATTATATCTCTGAATATGACCGAGTCGAGATTCTCTCCGAGGATGTAGAGCAGGTACCAGTCGCCCATCTTGCTCCGGCGCACAATAGTGTCGACGTTGTCGCGGCGCACGAGCCGAAACCGCATGCGCATCATGTAGACGCGCATCCGCGGCGAGAAGATGATGACAATGCGGTAGATGAGCGTGATGAACGTGAGGAAGCCCAGGATGACGAACCAGAACCAAAGAAAGACGTAGATCTTCTCGTTGACCACGTTCAGCGGCAGAATGCAGAGCGCGTCGTGCCGTTCCACCTCTCCCGACGAGCCGAACTTGTTGAACAGTGTACATTTCACCATTCTGGAAGCAAAAACACTTACAATTAATCAAAATGTGATTGTGCTCACCTGCAATATTACTCGCTTACCTTTAGTTTAAAAACTTTAAGAACAAGGACATCAGTGATGGCCGAATATTATTATTATTTATTATTGAGTAATCTTATTGAAAAAAATCGGTAACTAATTATAGCCTATTATAATTAAGTATATCACCACAGAAACAATTCATAATGCCTAAAAGTATACTTAGTAGTGTTTCATATATTGTAAATGAGGAAAAATTTAAAAATAGAAATGATATGTCTATGTCCTCATATTTAGAGAAAAAATGTATTTCAGCTAGTGGAAATATGGAATAGGGGAATTTATAAAACCCTTGTGGAATATATTGGTAAGGAAATGTCAAAGACATAAAGCAGAATTCTGTAGGAAATGTATAAAACGTAGTAACTAGAGTTTTATAAAACACAATTCACGGAGAAAATAAAGTTTGAAAAGGTTCTCCTATAATTATTACTTTTTGCGTTATGATACGGCGTGGCTTCTAGATGGACCAATACTATTAGTAGGATAATGATTGCTATGCGTTGGATATCTTGGAATTCTTAGTAGTTTCATAATCGATAAAGACAAGAGTAGTACAGAGGGGTAGTACAAAGGGGTAGTACTGTTTTCGAACAATTAAATACTATGTGGACGTACACTGTTGCTCTTACCTTGGAAATATATAAATCATGGGGTCGACCCGGTCCTCCTGGTCGGACTCCATGTACTCGATGACGTCCAGCCCGAACCGCAAGAACTCGCCGTCGAAGAAGCGGTCCATCAGGAACATTTGCCCTAGAAACAAACAAAAAAATACATTAAATATAAATAACAGTTCGTGAGGCCGCAGCCCATTATTTTATTCCAATCAAATACTGCTCTTGACACCTCAACCTACGAAGCGCTGCATGCTGCTGAGGATCGAGGACAAATGGTGAAAGGTCATTAAAGATTATTAAACAAGATTAATGATAACGAGATCATTAAAGACGGACACATCCTGATGTACGCAGATGATGTTGCTGCCATTGTTACGGCGCCATCTGTAGATGAGCTCGAGCGGAAGCTGAATAAAGTGGCAAATGATCTCAACATATGGTTTAAAATCAATGGCTTGATTTTAAATATCAGCAAAACCCACTACGTCCATTTCAACCTAGCTGGTCGGATTTACAGACCACTCAGAGTGAGAATCGGTGGCATCGAAATGGACCAGGTGAAATCAACCACTTTTCTAGGTTTCCAGATAGATAGCGCGCTGACTTGGAACGAGCACATTGACAAGATGTGTGATAAGCTAGGTCGGGCATGCTTTGCGCTGTGGCGTGTATCCGTGATTTTGCCGTATCCTATGGTCCGGCAATGCTATTTTGCCTCCGTGCACTCGATATTTCAATACGGGATCGAGCTGTGGGGACGCGCTGCAGACTGGGAGCGCGTTTTCAAAATGCAAAAGCGAGCCGTACGAGCCATAGTTCGAGTGTCACAAGACACCTCAGCACTGTCGTATTTCCGGTCCATGGGTATACTCACAATCCCGAGCCTTGTTTGCCTCCAGGCAGCACTGTACGCCAGGGACCACCCTGAAGAGTACACACGCTTCGGAGACGTGAACATGCGATCACGTCACCCGCGTCGTATGCGCGCTATCGCTCACCAACTCGCGAAGACCTCAAAACAAGTGCACGTCACGGCACCGGAGGTGCACAACCGGCTGCCACAACACGTCAGGGATGCGCATTCGAGGGGTTCGTTTAAGCGTAAGATCAAAAACTGGCTCGTCAAACAGGCATTTTATAAGTTTGACGAAATAATTAAGATTAAGGTGACGATATGAACCTGTATTGGTTACTCTGTACCTCAAGTGACGAAATGACGAGTTTATTTATAAATGTAATTGTAATTCGTATTTTTATTTTAATAATTATCAATTTTTCTTACTTTTTTGTAATTAATTATATTTTTTACTATTGAAATTTCTGTAACATGACATGTAACTGAATTTGTTATCAATAAATCTGAATCTGAATCTGAATCCGATAACAGTGATTTCCGCCCTAAGCTAGGCCAGTATCGCAGGAATCTGATACGATTTATCTCAGTCTATTCAAATATAGTCTAAATAACGTACATATGAAATATAAGTAGCATTTATGAATATGAACTGAACCAGACCCTCGGATCCCTTAAGAGGTATGGTCTAAAACAAATACTTTTAATTCAATATGTCGTGATATAGAGGCGAGCCGGGCCGCGGGAGCTAGTTTACATTCAGGGCGGCGCAGCAGCAGATGGCTCGCTGATATATCAGTTAGTACAACCTTGAGGCCACTACGTCAACGGAAAAGACCAGGAAACACGTTTATGGTAACTTGCAAGAATATATATTTTACATCTAGTCGTTTTCTTTTAGCACCAGAGGAATTGAGGGAAGGTATGCAAAATGTATATCTACTATTCATGGTCATAATAAAGTTGATCGATTAATGACAAAAGACGTGATAAAGTGATAAAGATAAAAAGCTACACCCAAGGTGAGTAACGTAGATGGGGAGGGAGGGGGGGGGGGAGGTAGGTTTCCGGCCGGGTTGATCAATATGTGAGTTCAATGGCATCACTGACATAAGGAAACCTAGTGTGGTTTTCAAAATTAGCCAAAACCTCGCGGAAAGACAATTCTATTATGTAACCATGAATCTACAAAATTCGTATTCGTTAATTTACGAGATAAGATAATATTATAAATGATGAAGGTATATCATGATAATGAACAATATGATACTATCCTTTATAATGAGACTAAATTTAAAATCACGAAACAAAAAAAAACAGCTGTTCCATAGAAAAATCTCATTTAATCGAGACGTATGCGTCTCGATTTCTGGATTTATCCCAGAGTAAAAGTTTTTCATAATAATCAGTACTATGATACAGTTCGTTCGGTAAATTCCTTGAATAATATATGTATGTCGTCGTCTAACCGAACCTCCAGTGTAAAACCGTAGTTTATTTTCCGCTCATGTTGTGGCCCGATATCGAAGGGCTGCGTAGACAGCGAATTTCGTCGCACTGCCATTGTTTTATTATATTGGAAAAAATGCTTGAACACTCCAGCCAGCATGTATGGACGGAATAATAACACACATGGGGTCTGCTGCCCACATAGAAGTGAAAAAAAATATGGGCCTGCCTTGCCAGATATCTTTGCTTAGAACTGAGACGGATGGGAATTAGCGTTCTGCAATGTCTTCAGATCTGGATTGATTTGCAACAGCTTGGGTAAACAAATACAGCAATTTACCTTCAGTTCCGTATATTATGCCACTAATTCTACCAAGTAAAATATAGGCACTGCGCATAACCCGTTCATCGGCTTTTTATCCGACTGATTTGAATAACGATAAATTATTTCGGGCCTATTCGGTTGACTGTTCCTATATTGTGACTTCTTAACGCCTAAGCGGCTTGACAGATTTTGGACTGCGAGGTGTCGCTAGATTCTTCTTTAAATCATTATTTCGTTATATTCGGAGTGTCTACATTTTTCAGTAAGTTTTTTTGTTTTTTAATGTGCCTACTGCCGATTCCTTGCAATGCCTTGCGTATATCGTCACCTCTCCGCGCCTTGCTCGCTATAAATAATAGTATTCTGTGTGCCATGAACTGTTTATTTGGTAACTACCATTTTCATCATAATTACTTCAATTAAAATTATATAAAGAATTCTCATTATAGAAAATATGTTTAGGTTTTTATGAAGAACTGACGTATCTAATAATTTGATAAATTGTATTGGGATTGATAAAATGAAGAATTACACAACTAAGTATATATAGTACACAGTATTTAGGGAATTCTTGACTTTTAAATAAATAATATCACCAGAGTTTTCTTGGTTTAAATATAGGTAAGGTATCTACCTAAAGCATAACGCAGGTTCCTTTCCTATACCTCCCAAAAAGAAGCATATCCCAGTAACTGGCGGAAATTAATAAGACATAAAGAAACGGCTGTTGTGAGTCGTACTTCCGGCGTTGTTCCTCAATCATTTCACCATCACCGTCCCGGTTAGATATAACTATAATTATTACATAGATCTTAGGTACAGGTATGCGGAAACCGATAGATCAGTAGCTGTAGGAAAATAAATTCCAATGCTACAAACAAATATGTAAGCCTTAATGATTGCTCCTGCTTTACTATATTTTTTTTGACCTTCCTAATATATAAACGGATCATTGTAGACCGAGCGAAGCGCAGGGCTCAAAGTCTATGGAATTCAGTAGGCGTTTGTATATACATTTATGTTTGTTTGTGTGTTTGTACGATAATATTTTGCGAACCGTTAATTTGATATTCGTGTAAATTTGTAGGCAAGTATTTCATTTAAATATAATTTATAAGTTCGAATGTCAGCGAAATCGGGTCCGGGGTCGTGAAGTCTCAGTTCGGCACGAAACACTAGTTATAAGGTTGATAAAGAATCTGAAATCTATTCTGTTTTACTAAAACCCAAACTTTGTTTAAAAAAGGCGCGAGCACAAGCCCGGAAGTCCATAAATCGTAATTTCCCTACTTCCTTTCATCATACAAACGCAGAAGTTACTGCATTTAACGTCCATTGTTGGATTTTCAGGCCAATAATCAGGCAAATGTGCTTATGGAGAGCCTTTTCCGAGCGTCACTCACACTCGATGCGTTTTTCATATTTTATTCAATTCATTTGGAGCTTCCTTTATATATTTTCCGACGGAAGGCCAGATATGACCGGCGTAAACATTTTACTGCACAATACTGATTTTATGTCCCTTGAGGCCGGATGCGGGATGACCTAACCTATCCCCACAACACTAAACCGTCTTGTGTATAGGGTTTTTCTGTTGCCAAGTACTTACAATATGTTGTGTTTCGGAACCTGTTAACTAACATTTTGGTACAATGCATTTATATAATCTACACGGTTTACGGTATGTTTTCCGAGTTTCTGTGATGTTGAATTCTAGAATAAGGAATAAGTAAGTAATTTTAATTTAAACGTGTGTATAGAACGAATCGTTACCCACAATCTTCGTTATTCCACGTTCAGTGGTATACCACGAAGATTGTGGGCGATGGTGAAATAATTATTGACCGCGCGAAGCGAAGGTCTCAGACTACGGGAACAACTCCGTGTTCGTATACCAATTTATCTATATGAATGTTTGTGTACTTGTTTGTGTGTATATTTTTTACGACGATAAAATGCGAACCGTTGAACTGATTTGCATGATATTTTTCAAGCCAAAAGTTCGTTTCATTACAATCAGTATCATCATCATCAGCCGGAAGACGTCCATTGCTGGAATAGGTCTCTACATATATGGTTGGCGTGTGCTTCTTGAATCGGCAAAGTAGGCCGCAAATAAAACTTTACATAAACATAACATAAAATAAAATATAAAAACTTTATTTACCAAGAACTGAAAGTACACAAAATAAGAAACTTAAATAGCTTTTAAGATGTAACAAAATGGCAAAGAGTTGCGCTTTTAATAATATTCTCACCTATAACATTGACAAGAGCGAGTCCCTCGCAGAGGTAGTACCGATACGCCCACCAGTTGTGATAGCGCAGGTTCTCCCACAGGTAGTCCAGGATTAGCTTCTTCTTGGTCTTCTTCTCGATCTCGGTGCAGACGCCCACATCCAGATCCATCATGAGCGCGCGGATCTTGCCGCCCTCCCACGACTTCCACAGCCACCGCGGCGCGTAGAACAACATCGCCTGAAATACACAAATGAAATACGACTATTAGGCTAATGACTAAGATCCGATTTTCATGAATCAGGATTATTTATATCCAACTTCAAGGTTATTCCAACTTGACAGCCGTAACAAACTGCGGACCGCCGTCTAAAAACGAAAGAGAAAGAAAGATAAATATATATCCCTCTAATGTTGTCTCGTTTGTTCGCTATCCGTGTTTTTCAGGTCTAACTCTATTCAACTGTCTTTACCCAACAACAGCGAAGCCAAAAGGGGCGTATTTTGTTTATATCACAGATCACACTAGATACCGTATTACGAGATTCGTTGTTCCTACAAAAAGTAACCAAAATTTGACGAAGGCGCGGGTCGCGGGGAGTGCGACCGAGCGTTCTCATTGGCTATCTCAAGGTTACGCCTATAATGAAATGAAATGAAATGAGTCTTTATTTGCCAGAACGCAGGTAAGCAGGGTGTTGAAGTTTGAAATGTTCCATTACATTCGGTCATTTCTGACGTGCAAAATATTTCCATAGAAATCGTTACTTAATAAATGTTAAAAAATTGAATAAACTTTACCTACAATAACTTTACAAAAAATTACAAAAGAATACAATTATTAAGTCAATAGAATACATTACTATATATTATACTATTATACTCTCGCTTAACAATCACAGACCAATCAGAGTGATTTCTTATAAGTGTATTTAGATTGATGCGTGGTGCGCTTCGAGCGTCCTGCATGCAGAATCTAGGTTGTGATCTGTGGTTTATATCAATGCGAATATACATAAAGTATAAGAAGTAGGCTAAGTAGTTTAGGTATTTGTAGTTTGTAAGTATTTTGCTTAGTTAATAAAGGCACTTGCCAGTTTAAAAAAAAGGCAAATGCCCTGTCCAGTCAATTTATGTATAAGTTAATATAGTATAATGTATGTTACCACCTAGAGCACCTGCTCTAGAAAAAGCCATCAAAACGTCATGAAAGTCGCGGGACATACTGTGCATATTTGTGTACAACATTTTTCTTTTGTATACAAGTATACAATAATTAGCTGAATAAGTTGTACTATATAGTTTCTATTGTGGACATATTTTTTCTTTAATTACGGCTGTACATGGTCAGTAAATTTAGATAGATCTTAGATAGAGTTTCTATCTGCTATCTATCTAAATTTACTTAATTATAATGTCTATCTATCTAAAACTGACCGTGTAGAGCCATAATAAAAGATAGATTTCTATGTATCTCTATGTGTTCTGTGTTCAGTATGGCCCGCGACTTTCCAGAGGTTGCCCACTTAAATTTAGTTAATGCTGTAGTTCTTTTAGACATTTTTAGTACGACTGCTAAGTAACCCGCGGGCCAAGTCAAAAGTCATGGTGCGTGGAGGGACGCATGCGGCCCATACGAGATCTTGCACAACACTTCAACCGATTGTAACAAACTAGCCGTTACCCGCGACTTCGTTCGCGTGAAACTACAAAACAAAAAATTGCCAATGAACGTCTCCGATTCTCAGGCTATACAGGGTTATAAGGAAAGGATATGCTATGCCGAAAACGGCTCATAGTACTCATGATTGTAAACAACTTTTACTAAGGGACCAACCCTGAAATCGAGAAAAAAAAAAACAGCTGTTCCATAGAAAAACCTCAATGACACTCGACAAAAGTATGAAACAGCTGATATTTTTTTCTCGATTTCAGGGTTGGTCCCATAGTCAAAGTTGTTCATAACGATGAGTACTATGAGCTCCTTTCGGCTTAGCATACCCTTTCCTTATAACCCTACATATATATACAAAATTCAGGTCGATCCGTTTAGCCGTTTAGCCGACAACCACAGACAGAGAGACAGTTACTTTGTCATTTACAACATCAGTTAAAGTTAATTCATTAGGATATACTTAGTGTCGGTATGTTCCGGAGAAACGTAAAATATTTTAAATCGTCTAATAAATCCAAATACTACACTGCACGTAGGTATGTATGCACATCAAACAATTTAATATCCTGCAATAAAAATCTCTATAACTGCACCTTAAATCAAAACAGACTTTTACATGCGATGTATCTTAAAAATTAAGCATGTTTACTGAACCAAATTAACCCTTATCCGGTTGCGTTAGAGTAGAACTTCGATGTGTAAATGTTGGATAGACGTCAATGATTTGATCTGACTAGACGGAATCATAAAGTCAGGTTTATGGGTGCAAACTACTATAGCAGCTTTCATCGCACAAGTCAAATGTTATTTATTTGAGCTGTCAATATGATGTGCACTGAGGTAATAATATAACATATGCCTAGTACCACAAAGTATTTTTCAATATTTACCAACTTCGGCCATGACGACTTATAAGGGTTCCTTGTAGTACTACGGAACCCTATTTTTAGGGTTCCGCCTTAACAGTCAGACGGACAACGAAACAGAACCTTATAAACGAAATTAAATAAACGAAGGGTCTACTCGAATAAGCCGGCGTTTTTATGAATGTTTGTTTGTGTTTTTTCATGTTTGACAGGCTAGGCGTTTGACCACACTCCCCTGATGCTAAGTGAAGGTGTGGTCGAAGATGGTAAGCACCAGCCTGGATAGAAACTATTATATTACTTTTCTCGACGAAAACTTGCGCAATGTTCTTATCTGTATGAAATTAAAATTGTAGGCAAGTAATTAATTTCTATTCAATTTTGATATCGAACATTAGCAAAATCGGTTCAGGGGCTATGATAGGTTCGCGCGAGTTCTCAGTTCCTCGCGAACTGTAAAAAATCATTCTACTTTTTTGTTTAGCTTTTTTGTACTTAGCTTACGTGTCAGTACATAAAAAAATATGAACTTATATGAAAAAACAAAAGGAGGTCGAGATAACCCAAAGGGTTGCGGATGCCTTTATCCGGGAGTAGGGCTTAATCCACCTCGCTTGCCCGTAGCGTGTTGGCAGATGATTTGTAATTACTCGATTGCATAGATCTTCGTAGCACGAGTCGTCAACTTCAATCCAGCTTGACGAGACTGGTTCACTCCCAGAACGACAGACCCCCGTTGAAAATCAAATAATAGTTCTTAACAAAGCTCCAATCTAAACAAACTTCATAAACGCGATGTAGGATTTTAATTAATGATTATGTTATTAATGATATTCAAAGAGTCGGTATGGTTTTTTAATGAATCCCAACTTTTTTTCAATGAAAAAGTACGAAAATACCGGAAATAAAATAGTACATTTAAGGGAATCCAGGAATATTGCAAAAAACAATCGTTACCACCGCATTAGCGCCATCTCTTATCGTAGCCTGTTACTAGAAACGAGATATCAGGAAACTGGGACGATAATGGCTCGAATCCCGCTAAACCAAACAGTGCTATTGCTGTCTTTTACTTATAGGAACACAAGAAATAGATAGCATGCATTTTAGTTCTGTCAAACGAGTTTACCGATTAAAGCCGCGATGAAAAGCGTACACTAGCGACACTTAAAACTTGTTTTAAATCGTCACCCGCTACGGTCTCGTCTAAGTTTGTATGGAGAAGTAAGATCTGACTAATTTGACAGCACTATAATAATTCATGCTATCTCTATCTTGTGTTTCTGTTTTAGTAAAAGATATAGCTTAATTGCGTTTAGTGAGTGTACGGTGGAATTGCGGCCACTATTTATTTTTTTACTATATACTTTTTTAAATTTGTTTTTATTTGAATTGATTTGAGCATAGAGAAATTATACTAAGAACGCTAATGTCCATAGAAATATGCGTAACTCGATTTAAGATGTCGCGAGTACTTCGCGCTCGCTAACACCCCTTACGTCCATACTTTTGACAATCGAGATAAAAAGTTCCGTTTGTTCACAGTGTTGACGAACGCTACTATTTTTTCCCGCTCGTCCACTCTTCGCGTATTTCTCGCTCGGTAACACTCTTTACGTTAACAGTGTTGACAAACGGGAAAAAAAAACGTTTTTTTCCCGAATTTAATTTGAATTGCCTTAAATATATAGACATAATATAATTAATATGGTAATACTATGTTTCTATATTAACCACATTTTCACCGGCTTTTACAGTGGTTTGGACATTAGCTGACTAAATACGTAATCGCCATCTAGTTTTAAGCAGGTTTTCGGGGGTACACCTGTTGTTATTCTTCTCGTGTAGATCTTCTTTGACTTTTTCTTTGATTCTTTGTTTGTTTTTTTTTACGTTTTTTAGTATGTAAAAGCGTGTATAATTTGGAATGTCAGGGATGACTGCAGGTTTTGGTGCCACGGTGTCTCTAACGACAGTTGTATACCTGTCGTGCAACAGGTATAGTAGTACGTACATAGTACACGGGCATCAATTCACAGTCGAGCAGGCCGCGCCGCCGCCGCGCCGCGCGCCGATGCCGGCAGCCGACGAAGCGTGAAGATAGTACCATTCTCGAAGAATAACGTCTACGTGGGCCGCTGCTACGTGGGCTTTTAAAGACATTGTCGGTAATGGCTTTAGATAACTACTTATTCTATGTGTAGTACGTAAGTACCCTTAGACACTGGCGCACTAATCGTTAGAACGTTTTCAGGAAAACTTGGAATTTGTGGTTCTGGCGCTAACGTGAAAAAAATATGCCGGCGATCTATGTTGTTTTCCAAAATGTATGTTCTTTCCTCGCTGATTCTAGCAATCTCGTTTGCACTTTTAGGAAATTTTATTTAATATAATACAAAACAGAGGAAATTTAATAAAAATGACATTTAATTGAAATAAAAATTTTTCCATCTCATTTGTAACATCGGTGTTTATATCTTGTGTCTAGTTATAAGTTTTTCCTAGAAATAATAAATAAATAAATAAATAAAATGTTTTTTTTCTTCTTTAGAATACCATATTGCCTATCTAGCATTTTTCATGTTATTATTTTTTATTTTGGCGAAGAGAAGAAAACATTTTATCAAGGCTTATTACCTTCTTCTTCGCCATAACAATACCTCTCATGAAGATACACATATTGTGTTCTAATGATAGCTTATTATCCATTATGGCTTATTTAATGTGCATGAGAATGGAAATAATTATTTGTTTAACAAGGCAGTCAAGTTCATTTTTGTCTTCGAGTGCGCAGTGTTTGAATCCCTCGCTACGCTCAGATTTTATAGGAACAAAAAAACTTTACTCTGGCGTGACACACAAGTACAGCTTTTCACCTCAATGGCGCGAAAATACTGCAAATGGCGTCAGAATTTTGAAAAAAAAAATCAATCCAAGATGGCTTTGGAACAATACTATGAAGAAAGGCAATATTACGCATTATAGTGAACAAAATTAAGCTTCGCTCGCTGGTTCTACGCATTAAAAGCACCCTTTTCGAGTAAGAGAGATGAAAAATGTTTTATAAATACAAACTAAAAAGCATCCACTACTTTACTAGGGTACGACTTCGACTGGCCGTGACTTACTTTGCTCGTCTTAGACTTGTTTTTATTGTACTTATACTTCTCTAGAAAATATAAAAAATCTTGACACTGGCTGCTAAATACACTAGGTATCTGTGGAGCCAAAATAAATGGTAAAAAAATAAAATAATTACTGTATATATGGTTCTATTGTTTGTTCTCTTTATGCCGTAATTTCACAAACAGTAAACGCATGTCTGATTATGTGATGTGGTTGTAAAGTCAATACAATAGGGAATAATGTCATGGTACAATGAAGAAAATCTGGGCGCGCCTCGAGGAGCGCTCGATCGTCACGCTAGAGTAGTAGTGAGATAGTTTTTGGTAAACACCAGCCACAGACAACCTTATAGATACCGCATTACGAGATCTTTGTTTCGAAAAAATCTGTTGACTTTAACCAATCTTTGTTATTGGCTGCCTCAAGGTTACGCCTACTCGCGCCTATAAAGCAATGTAGGGCTAGGAGTTTTGGTGGGAACGTGAAGAAGTCATGTCGCGTCATTGTATTACTTTCCAAAACTTGTGTTATTTCGAGCGTTCATGTGTAAAAATGGTGGATTTTTATCCGTTAAGTGTTCGTGAACGTGCACGAGGGTTAGTGATTAGTATAATATTGTGAAACATGACTCTTCGTATTGTTTCCAAAACTCCATAGAAACCTCTAATAAAGTCTCCGCCACTTTAATGGGGCATGACGTGAAATTGACCGTCACTTACTTTGCTTGACCTAGACTATGGCTGAGACTTATTTTATTGTGAAATATTTGACTTCACTTGAAATATTACAATACTTGACACTGGCTAAATACACAAAGTGTGAAGCCAAAACATAAAAGAAAAAAAAAATGTAAGGTGAATTTTTTAGATGCATTATGACCGATTCGTGATTAACTTCAATCTTCCTCAGTTTGAAATGTAGTATTATTATTATTGTAACCGTGAAAAGGACAGCTCTTTTGCAACAGGTACACGTTTGCAAAATTAAATGCAAACCGTAGTCGTTTCTATTTTAAACTTTTAAAAATAATCGTCTCTATTTTTTTTTTATTGGAGGAGCGCCACTATCGCAAATAATTGCCTCATGAAACGACGATTCGGATCAGGTTATCAGAGTAAAATGCCGACACAAGTTTCGAAGTATTTCAAGTAAAAGTGTAATTATTTTACTCAAAACAACTCTTAGTCAATTTCAATCATATCCAGCCTAAGTCGTGCTTCAGAGAAATGGTGGATGCTTCACTGGAAGCCTTTTCGGAGTTTTAGAAGCAACTCGTAAAGTTATATGAGTTGCCCACACCTATACTTAATTAGTACATTAGCCAAACTGAATAATTAATCTACTTATCACAAGTTTTGGAAAATTAAACAAAATGTCGATATGTTTTTATACATACGTATATTCAAATATATTCTACTTCATCTCATTTGACGAAGAAAGAGAATTATTCTACTCTTTGCCAGCGGAGAAAAAGCTGGATTACGTTCCTAGATATTTTTGCGAAGTTATAAGGGCGGGTATAATTTCTCGGGAAGCAGTTGGCACTGAACGCTAGCATTCCAGTGGTATAGAACGATTAATGACCACTTTAATTCGGTTTAATTTTAACTCAGTGATCGTCTCTTTTGCATTTTGCTTTACGCAGAACAGGAGGCACTTTTTTGAATATAAAAATTAAAAATTAAGTTTCAATTCGAATCGTATGTTATGCTGAGGCCACGCTATCGCGCAAATGTTCCTGCCACAATGAAACCCCTAAATTTGGCTTCTGGGTTCTTGTCCGCTTTAGCTTCCAATCGTATGTTTTTCTAATGCAAAACTTGATTCTATTTTAAAAACCCTTTCTCCTATTTTTATTTGAAACAGCATCGCTATTCGCTTTTGCCTAAATACATCGCGATTTGACGAACTAATAAGCAGCACGGCCGAGAAGACGGCCTGTCGCAAATGCAAACATGGCACTTGGCAACTTGGCTCACCGCAGCATTACAAGATTACAAGGAAACAATGCCACTTTACTGAAGCATGACGTGGACTGGAAATTTTAGATTTAGACTATGACTGAGTTGATTTTATTGTGAAATACTATGCTTTACTTGAAAAAACACAAAACTTTACACTGAGTATTTACTAGGTAGATACGAGTACATATACATATAATCATAATGCTGCCGCAAAATTTGCAGCAACATAATAATACTGCTGGATAGATTTTAAGTGGAATACAAAAACGTGAAGGAAAACTTCTTCATTTATAAATATTACTATACTATACTAAACACCATTATTACTATTTAAAACTAAATATATATATTTTTTTATTTTTCTCTATTACTTTATTTATGACACTCGACGAATTGCAGAGTCAGCTGATTCTTGTCGCGATTTTCTCGATGATTTTCTCGTGGTAAATGATATTATCCTATAATAATTATGTCAGTCGCCTAACCCAGTATGTCCTTAGGTAAGTACCTACTGATATATGAAAGACTAGCTGCGCCCCGCGGGGTCACCCGCTATCCTACAGGAATGATTAAACTTTTCGGGATAAAAAAGCCTATATGTTAATCGAGAATATAAGCTACCTCCATAAGAAATTTCATCCAAATCCGTTCAGCCGTTACAGAGTTGAACGGGAACAAACATACTTGCATACTTACCTACTTATAGTAAGTTACCTACTTATGTACTTATACTAATATTAGTGTGATTTTTGTAGTTACCTAAGTATTCTACTTGACTATGTAATTGTAATCGAGGATCCTGTAATTTAAAGCTAGATAATAATGTTTAGCTACTAACGAAATTACGAATGTGATTTTTAATGAAATGACCTAAGTTACTTTAATTTAAGTTCAGTTATTACCAACTTGCCGATCGAAAAAATACGAGTCTCAAGGCTTGTCATAAAGAAATCTTTATGAACCTCGGATGGGCGTCGTTGGGGGAACTCGTCTAATTTCTGCCGCTGCCATAAACTATGCAATGTTTGCGGACGGGACCGAGTTTATATCGTTTTATTGGCACTTCTTAGGTGGCTGAAGAGTTACTAAAACAGTGATCGTATTTCAGTTATGTTCAACAAGCTGTCGAAAATCCTGGAATCCATTTTTTTTAACTGAGTGACCAGACTTACTCAATACTCAATACTCAATAAAAAAAATAAAAAATATTTTGTCTATCCTCTAGTCTAGATTAAAAATATTATTTTGAGATATATGAGGAGGAAAAAATGATTACATGACAGTTGATGAAGTCAATTATTTTTTTAAAGAGAGATAATAGAAACATTGAAAAGCCCTCGATTTACACACATTTTTCGCTGCCGCTCGGACCCGCTCGTGTATATTCAAGTGATAGTGAGGATAACATAACACAATAGAACTGCTTTAGATTTAATTAGCAATTAGCAGTTTTTTTCACGAACGCGCGTAAAATCCACCTCTTTTTATCAGCGCGCGAAAGTGCTACTTATAATAGCGCTATCTTTGTCTCGAAATAGCCTCTACACATCAGATTATACCGTTTCGCAACACGGAAAGGTTTCTACACTCTCTCTCCGTCATTTACAATTAGGTGAAGAAAGCTTAGCCTTGTGGCTCAGTGGGTGGATTTCCGCCTTCTGAGCTGCGGGTTCGATTCCCACCCAGGACAAACATTTGTGTGATGAACATGGAGGTTTGTTCTTTTTCTGGGTGTTTCTATGTATGTATCTAAAAAGAAAAGTATTTATGTATTCTGTTATCTGGTTCCCATAGTACAAGCTTGCTTAGTTTGGGGCTAAATGGCGCTGTGTGTGAAAAACTTCCAGCAATATTATTGTTATTAATAATGGAGAGCATATATCTCCGAATCCTTTCCAACTGAGCTAAGAACACCTAAGGGCTTAGAGCCTGAATAACATAATAATTACGTGGCCTGTACCAAGGTACTTGTTTTTTTTCTAACTTTCTGTTGGACTAACGAAGCTACTCGTAGTAAGATATTCGTTAAAATCCACTTTGGCACATATACACCTGTTCTTGTTTCCAATATAGTGTTCGCACGCAATCCAGGTTGAGTGCTGTTTTATAGCACAGCCGCGGAGCCAAGGTCAGAGGGTACTAACCACTGAAATACAATCGTTTTAACAATAACACCTATCCATAATTTCAGACTACATTGCTGGCGTTACAGTACGAAGTACCACTAGGGCTTGCCGGGACTTCCTTTGAGGCGTTGCTACACAAGTTTCAACCATCTTTCAAAGTTGTTTTGAAGACAATGTAAAGGTTTATAGTTTCATCAACTTGTTTTTTTTTTTTTCCTTTATCACCATTTATCAGGATAGGCTTTATCAGGATCATTGATCAGGCTTAAAATTATCTGCGTCTCTTTTCATTGTAGTAGGCTCGTGAGAAAACGATGAAAATAATTTTAGAGCATTTAAATCACTTTCTTTGGATAATGAATGGACCTTTGTATTGGTCAGCACTGCTCCCCTGATTCTCGCTCTCTCGTTTGCACTTTTTGAACATTTTAAAAATATAAATATTACTGAGTGGAAATTGAAAAAAATATATATATATATAAAGTAAAAAATTATACCTAACATTAAAATTGCTATAAATTATTGGCAATGGTATTCTAAATATTGCTCGCACCCACAAAATGCTCGCACTTCACTCTAGTCTAACATATATGTATAACATAACACTTATAAATTATGTATAATTCATATTCTTTATCTTTATCTGTGTTGTTGTATGTTTTTGTGTTTGTTGTATATGTTTTTAATGTTTATTTATAACTAGTTTTATTATATTCCCTTAATGTTATCCCCTCTTCTATTTTGGTAACAGTCCCGTGCGTCTCAGACGTCAGTGCTGAAAATTATCGCTGAGCACTGACTTTTTTTGTCGCACTGGACACTACAGCGACAACTGAACATAATTATATAATATCCTTCCTCTTTACCCTATTTAATTTATTTTGTGAAGTTGGTGTTGTAGTGCTTTGTGTTTAAAAGAAATGTTTTTTTTTTCTTTCTTTCTATAGAAAGAAAGCTTCATTTCATATATGAAATGCTAATTTTTTTTAATTTCCTCGCTGTAATTTTTATATTAAAAATATTGACAAAATGCGAACAAGATAGTGGAATCATGGGTCATTTTCATAATTTCTAAGACTAAGTATAGTCCCAAGTGCAACTACGTGGTATACTATAGTTTCAAAATGTCAGAGCATCTTTAAAAACCCGAAGTTAATTGGGACTCACCAATCGCCAACTTATCATTATTCGGAAAGTAGGTACTTAGCTAATGAACACTTTGCTTTTAGATGATGAAAGATGCTCTAATTTTTATACAGACATATACGATTTGCAAAGGACTAAAAATCCCGCGGACAGAGTCTTTGATCTATGCTTTAAGAAGAGTACTTAGGAAGGAAGGACTTTTACTACTTTTTTTTAGGAAGATTTTATTAAAGAATCTACCTTTTTACCTAGTAATGGATTAATAATAGTAATGTTACATATTTTCATAGTATATCTGTTTCTACTATTAAAACCCGAGATACAAAATCTGGTGCCGAGCTGATTTATTTCAGCAACACATTAATGTAACATGCCATTAAAATAATAAACAAATTATCCAATCGTTTGTAAACGACAAAATATAAAATATTTAAATAAATAAAATTGCAAATGGTTGCAATGTTATTTATTTTAATATTTCAATCGTGAAACAAATCACATGGCCGTGAAAAAAATATAGTGGCAGGAAAACGTGTCACCTGTGGGATGACGGCGACTGGTACAAGTGAGGAGCTTATGTACCATTCCAAACTAGTTAATACAAATTGAAAATCTGGTAAGCAATCTCCGAGTAATAAAAATATTTGATTTCTATTTGAAAAATAGAAAAAGTGCACTTTGTATTATCGAAAATGAAGAAAACTTGGTCAATGAGCGACTTTACATAATGCGCTTGAATGAAAGAAAATAATGCAATAGTCAGTTCTCGATACAGTTAACCAAGTACCCTAATCTAGTCAGATTGTTTTCTGAGGAAATTTTACTGCCGAAGTTGTAGTCTGATAATAAAAAATAAATAACCTCTTAGTCAGCACGCCCACCTGTTTCGCACCTGCGCACATCATCTGTTTTAAACCGCTGCGCGACTTTGAACGTTGACCACAAGCAGGTGCCAAGTGCCAGCAGAGCTATAACAGACGCGAAGTGGAACAATGACTCAACAATCAAACTTCAGCGTGTATCAACTCGCGCTCAAAACGTTTCTGAAATAGTAAAACTACAAATGGGTGTTAAAAAAATTCAGTCGGCCGACTAGACAAACTATATAAAAACTTTTCACAAAGCAAAATATAATTTTCAACGTAGGAGTATTATTCTATACGAGATGTCCGAATTCGGCTGTTCGTTTTCGGCGTCGATTTCTAAGGTTTTTATTACTTAGGTTTTTCAGTATCTTGATATCATTTGAGTGTTTGCTCTGTGGTTTTTAATGATGCTGTTTGAATGACTACGAGTTCAATTTAAATGGAAGTAAGCTAATAAACGTACTTGTTATTAATATAAATTATGTAGCTATTAGGTTGGTGTAACCTTTACTTATAACTACTTTCCACTGCACATTCTTATACGCTAGCTCTGTTGAAATCTAATAAAATTTGTGTTACTGTTTTAAGATACTTAAGGTGGCTTTATCTATTCTGTGTTCATGTGAAAGGAAAATTGCAACAGACAATCGATGCTTTCCCGCATTTTTTCGTGGCTTGGGCTCCATCGCATGCCGTTGACCGATGCCATTGCCGGCTGCCAAGTATCACAATCAGTAGGTAAGTAATATGTTAGTTATATTTTGTTAATAGCTAGTCCGGCTTTTAGATTTCAAATATTAGATATATCTTCTAAATGTAGTTTTGATATATGTATAGCATTGTATGTATTGTATACCTATTCTCTTACTGCAACTTGGTATTTTGGCAAACTGGTAGCCAGTAATCTGCATAAACAAGACAAGTGGAACCAACGAACCTGCCAACTAGCCTCGCAAAGTAACAGCAACCTTCTCTTCCCCTGTTTAGCGAATAGGCTTGCCATCGCGGAGCCCCAGCATGACAAGCACGCGCACGCGAAAAAATCTCTATACTCTGCATGTGGTGCGGAAATGAGATACACCATAATCTTAGCTGGGTTCTGTTTTCGCAATACAAAAAGAGTAGTGAAGATTTTCTTGCGGTACGCAAGCTAGGCGTGCGTATTTTTCGACCGACAGTTATTTACCGTCGACAAAACCATACGTCTTATTAGACATTTTTCGACGACAATAACCAATTTTGTCTATTCTAAGCGCCAAATTTATCGATAGTTATTATTGTCTTTATTGCCCTAATTTCTGATTTTATAGTGGCGGGCTTCCTTGCAATGGGCAGCTTTTGAAAAGACAGGAAAAAGCGATTTAGAAAACGTACATTTTTTTTACTGTTTTGGCTTTATAATGTAAATTTTGTATTTAATCAATCAATTTATTTCAGACCAGGTCCATAAAAAATTACATAAAATGACATGACATAATTAAAATTATAATTAATAATAAATAAAATTATAATTAATGAGTAGTGTGCTTTCCGTTAATGTAACAATAACAACAACAAATTGAACTTTATAGAAACCAACAAAGTAATTCATAATTATATGTAGTTGTAACGTACAGTTCAAAAGTCACCTCCGCAAAACAATGTAAAGGATAACATTCTATTTAAATCGTTTATAGAAATGTATGATGCCAAATAGTCACGTCGTGTTTTGGCAGAAGTGTGGTCACAGACCACTAACGGGCGGAAGTTGGGCTGATCGCCGGAAGTAGGTCACTTATGAAGTTGGGAGTCGTGACTGGAAGAAGGTAATTAGGGAAATGAATTGCAATAAATTTAATTTGATTTATCGGCTAATGTTTTAATAGCTTTTACAACTTCATTATAAACGATGTATTTAAATTGTAAGTAACTTACTAATCTAAAGTCACTATACATTTTATATGTTTGCGTATGGTATTTTGTGTACAAACTGGAAACGAATGGCACCTAAATCAATGCAAAAAAGTTAATTAAAATCTAACAATATTACGCAACATCAATCAATGCCCAAGCGGTGCAATAACTCACACTGAAAATGCATTTGACAAATATCATTTCAATCGAATTTGAAAAATTAGACGAATATTTCGCGACAGCGAAACGAGATTACGATTAAACGAGATTATTATTTACAACTTTGATAATACTGATCAAGAACCAAGTTCTTTACAATCAAATTGTTGCAAAAAAAACTCAGTTGTGTCCGAGAACTAAAGTAAACCACATAAACCACAAAAAAAAGGAAACCGTATTCAGTTCAAGAAACCACATAAAGGTGGTGCAGTTGGAGGCACCATGGCTCACAAATAAAGAGGAGACTAACATTGTTTAATGTATGTTTTGAAAATTAAAATGCTTATTCTTCTTTATCAAAGTAATTACGAAATACGCATGTTGAGAAAAATTTGAAAACATTACTCTCCTTCTCGGTAGTCGGGTAAAACATGTGGCGCATACAACTTCCAAAATAATTATGTAAAACAGGGTAGATACGCCTTTAAAAATATAAAGAGACTAACTGTTACTCGGGACTTCGTTCGCGTGGCCAATTTATAAAAAGTGGCCAATTTCAGTTTCCTTTTTCGTTAAATTAAATTCGATTTTCCGTTTAAGCTAAAACTATGCAAACATTCAGGACGGTCCGTTCAGCCCTGATACAAACACCCAGACAGTGAGTCCACCAATATTTATTTATTTATTTTTTATTAGTTAGGAAAGGATTAGAAAAAACTCTACGCAAGGCCTACGATATTAACTTATGAACAAATCAAACACCTTTTTAGTTTTTAGTTTGTAGTGAGTACATTGAAAATACCCTGAATAACTTAAAATCAAAATAGAAGAAATACTTAATCATATTTAATTTTATTATATTTAATCCACAGAAAAGAGAGTATTTTTTTTCTTTTCTGTGATTTAACCACAGCTTCAAAGATTAAAGGCCATAAAACAAGCAGTGACGTATTGGCAGATGACGTTACAGATATTCGAAAGGGAGATTCATAGGTGAACTTCTAGTTTAACGGCGCCCATAAATTCAACTTCCCACCTGGTTAGACGTAAAACTCAGAACCCTCGGCGTACAAGTTTTCTGGGTTTGATACTTTCGCTTTGCGTTTTGGTCAGATTAGTTTGAAAGGCAGAAGAACGCTGATCGCTTGAAAGTTTTTTTTTTTGTAATTTAGGTACACAAACTCTAAACTGATACGAAAATGCCCGAATACGTTTGTTGCCCGTGGTACTACTGGTAGTACTACGGGTAAAACAACTTCCCGTAGAACTACCAAGCGATACAAAAGCAGTACCACGAGAAGTTTTTTTTACCCCCTCATAGACTATCTCGTTTTTGCGTTTTTTCAACATTTATATAGTTTTAAAAAAAGCAGTAAAAATAATAATTTTCAACTTTCGTTAGAGTACCGTCGCCAACGACTTGGCGGGAACGTGAAGAAGTTATGTCAGGCCATGACATTATTTCCTGAAACTGGTAGTATTTAGAGAAATGGCGGATCTTTTTTTCATAAAGTGATCGCGAACGTGCACGAGTGTTGGTGAATAGTAGATATAATGTCGTGACACGTGACTTTTCGTGCTGTTTCTAAAACTCCAAAGAAACCTTTAGTTAAGTCTTAATTTATTTACTGGGGCATGACTTGAACTTGACCATCATTTGCTTAGCTTGACAACTCAATTAAAATATTACAAAACGTGACACTGGCTAAATAATCTATGTGTGGAGCCAAAATACAAAATAATAACAATTTTAAATTAATGTTTTTTTCTGCTTTGACGAAGAAGATGGAAAAGACGAACGTTCTTGCGGGTTTTTTCCTCTGCTTGAACAAAATAGAAAATAACAACATGAAAATTGCTTAAAATAACAATGTTATTCTAAAGAAAACTGTCTGTTTTAAATTCATATTCAGCGATTTTATTTCTTCAAAAATGTTGAAAAGTGTAAGGGAGCTCTGGCTGACAGCGCGATCTCCATAAATAATCACCAGCGAAGCTTCATTGTTCGAACTTTTCACCACATCTCGTCGCAATTTCTTGAACAAGAAGCAAAAATTCAAAACAAAATGAAATACTAATGACCCGAGGAACCCACGATGGTTTCACATAAATTATAACCTATGTTTTCGTGCACTTATTTCCCCATAACGGAATACATTCTCGCGGCCTCTATCAAAGCACCATCTTTATTATTCTCCGTAGACTACCATCTCCCCAGGGTATATGCATCCTTGCCTACTTCGTTGTATCCACAAACTAACAGCGACTCTAATCTAGACCCTGATACTTTATGCATTATTACTGACTGCGCCTATGCTGCTATATGAATTACTAGTTGTTACCCGCGACTTCGTTCGCGTGGACATAAAAAAAGTATCCTATGTCCGTCCTTGTGATATAACATAGTAACTCATTATAAAATTTTATCAATATCCGTTCAGCCGCTTAGCCGTGATAACGCGATAAATATCCAGACAAATAGACAAAGTTAGTTCTTATAGTTCACAAGATAGCGCATTTTTTGTCGTTTTGTGTAGACTGACTGTTGTTATGTAGAGAGTTCTAAATCGCGCAAGCAAAGTTTTTTCCTCGAGACTAACGTATTCATTTTTTTACCTCGAAGCTTTATTGGTCCTGATAGGACTGCGGCTATATTCCTCTGAATTATAATATTAGTTAGGATTACGATAATAACTATGCATGGACACACTTAGCGGCCTACTTTGATAAAAATGTGATTTTTCTATTTAATGCCCCTCATTAGTTATGTAGATTAAAAATCTTATTTTGGGATTTAAAATATGTTCTTTTGGTTCTGTCATCTAGTATTGCATGACGGGATAACATGATTACATGACATTTTCTCGATAAAGTGATTATTACACTAATAGTGAGGTAATAATAATATCTAGGTTTGCAGGAAACAGAATTTCGATGGATTTCCTGGGTTACACGTAATTAGCATTTTCAAGCCAGTTGTTTAAGTGACAAACAGAAAAACACCGAAGTCTCAATTTCCAATTTACCAATGCGGTACGGCCCCTTAAGAACACTCTGTTGTAAATAAACATAATCAATGTAGTTAACAACGAAAGGCGTATCTAGTGCTCGGACTAATGTATGCCAAAATATGGTTTTCGATACGTTAAAAGCATGTCTAATCATGAGTGAAGCCAGTGCACTTCAATTACCTATAAGTGGCTTGATCTTGAACTGAAAGATGCTTCATAGCCGTTTCTGATTGAATATTTCCGTAAACAAGAAGTATTGGCAGGCTAGCGGACTAATGTTTTAGATGCGAAAGTTTGTGCGTAAGTGTATAAGTATGTAAATGTGTTGGTTCCCATTCAACTCCGTAACGGCTGATCGGATTTGCATGAAATTTAGTATGGAAGTAGCTAATACCCTGGGATAGGCTACTTTATATCCCGGGTTTTTTTACGGACCCAATAATATAGCGGATGAAACCGCGGGGCATTTAGTAATCTATAAAAAAAACCGCCTAAAAAAAGTGCATGTCGGACTCTGCACTGAAGATTCCGTACCAAAAATACTAGAAACACTGTCTTTTTTCTAAAGTTTGGGATCCTTAGCGCGTGCGTAACTTACAATTGACCAATTAAGCATTTATATTAATGTTGTTAAACTATACCTAGAGCTAACACCATATTCACACCAACTTTGAAACTTGCATGTGTTACCCTTTTTATGGTAGACCACTCCCCTAATTTATTTTTCCCAAATTCCCTAATTTTGTAGAAGTCCTGCAGTGCGGGTGTGGTCTTATCGTCTTATTTAGGGCTGTCGACTCTATGATTCCCAGCTCTGGCGAGTGGCAACCTCATCCATCTCCCGTACTGTTCATTGCGCCGTCAGTGAATTGTTTTTCATACAAGTATCCACAGTGTCTATTTGCACGCGTTCGTGATCCTTGTTGTCCAAGTATGTACTGGCTACCTCGTCCGTGCCTTGACTTGCATCAGCGACGATTCTCGTTGCTTTGTCTAAGATTCTACAGTGGGTTGTGATGGGTCCAGCGCCTCTCCACTGGTTTATAGACTTGATCCTTATTGCCGATGCCATAGCTTCCTGCTGTATGTGCAAGTGAAGCGGGGTCAGACACAGAATTATATCCATCGATAGATGGTGTAGATTTTGTGCACCCACTGATTAGTTGTCCTTGTCTTTCCATGGCATCCCAGACACAGGAAATCCTTGTGGGGTTCTAGCTATAGTTTGAAACGTTATTTTTATTATTAATGTAGCTACCACAAAGTTAGCATGGTCTGGGTAAAGATGTGTGCCATTAGAAAACATAAATTTCTCCCGTGTATGCGGCCGCGGTTCAACGAAACCCAACACCTTACTAATTGTAGCAGATTTAGTTTCCCATCTACGTGTTGATGAAACTAATTGGCTCGCATCACGGTTTAATTTCACGTCAGTACCTAAAGAGCGTGAGTCATGACTGTCGTGAATCATTACGGTGTGTCCAGGGGCGGATTTCCCGATAGACCGAGTAGGCCCGAGCCTATGGCGGCAAAACTCCCCTAAAACTAGGATGAAAGAGTATTCCTTCGAAAATTACTTCTGTCAAAGTTGGTGGGGAATACCCGTGAAACATAGACAATTGGGTTTCCAACTCAGAAATGTAAAATCGGTTGAAAATCGAGAGAATTTTCTTGTATTCTCAGAAATCGTGGGAAAATTACATTTTAGTATTACTTAAAATATTACTTTCTTAGCTCAGATTTGGTGTACTTGACTCTTTTCTGGGGGTCAGAATCTGGGGAAGCATCGCATCTTTGGAAGCAATTTAATAGCCACGCATTGGGCAAACATTAGTCTTCCGGCCTCCCGGCATAGAAAAAATATACGAGAAGAATGACAATCTCATACAAACAAAGTACCCCCGAAAAAACAGCATGAGACTTACATAATTTCTCTATGGTTCCGGTTTCAAGAGCAATGTTTCCATTAAAAATTTGCTGCTGTCCCAGGATGACGGACGCGGTGCATTGCGCGCATGATTTTCAACTGTTGAAGTTTGAAATTCTGAGTGGTATTAAGCTCTTATGGGTAAGCATACGAAGGCAAACTATTACTTGCTATATTCACACAATTACGTTAAAAAAATCCTTCTATTTTATCTTTGATGTGATCAAGCCAGCTACGGACAAACAAAACACTACAATGATTTTTGTCGTCTTAAAATTTGTATTCCAGCGCTATATTCCTCGGTAAATGATCTGCGAAGGAGGTCGGTCGCGGCGACTCGCCTCGGATGCTAATCGGCCGATATTAGAGATACTAAACATCCGAGCCATTTCGTTTGTGTACATTTTTATTCTGATCATCAGTTTAAGTTTAAGGGCTGGTTCCGATAGCGCGACTTTTGTTCTGCGATTTTTTGTTTGTACCTTTTTTCCTGGTTTTACCATTCATTTATTTGGGCAAACAAACAATATCACGATAACGTGTACCTCATATGATGACTTGTAGCTTTGCCACCAATAAATATTTCATTTCATTTTCATTTCATTTCATTTCATTTCATAAAGAAACTGAGATAATATGTATCTTATTAATTGTGGCACCAGCACCGTTATCGAATGTTTGCTTTCACATGAGATTTGCTGCCAATTATAATTAACTAGCTGTTACCCGCGACTTTGTTCATGGGGACCAATAAAAAAAAGTAGCCTATGTCCGTCTCCTACCCTTAATCTATATCTATGCAAAAATTCAGGTCGATCCGTTCAGCCGTTTAACCGTGATAACGTGACAAACATCCAGACAGAGAGACAGAGTTACTTTGGCATTGATAATATTAGATAGGATCAGGATTAACTAAAGAAATAAAAATATATAGGCTAAACACTGATACGATATCAGCTACTCAAGAAGTATCAATGATGCAGCAACATTTGCGCGATCGAAATCTGTGATGAAAGCCAAAATGGGACCGCAGGTAACTCCAGGATTTGGACTTTGATACCATCTAGATCTTGATACCAACCACCTAGAATGAAAAGTAAGGTCCACCATTTATACTATAATAATTCACGGAGTTTTCATTCCTTGTGCACATTCTCTATCATGTTGGGTGAAGGGGAAATTCTAGATGCAGCAATGTTTACCAATGAAAAATTATTGTGCCTATAACTTCGTATACTATATCAGCCTTTAAACATCCCACTGCTGGGATATCAGCCTACCCTCGAAGGGTGATTAGGCCATATCCACCACGCTTGCCCAGTGCGGGTTGGCGGATTCACATACGCCATCGAATTTCTTCTCCGGAAATATGCAGGTTTCCCCACGATGTTTTCCTTCACCGAATAACCTTCGTATACGACAAATATATGCATTGCTACGTTGGTCGGTTTTCGGTTCGTTTCGGTTTTCGGTTACAAGTAAAAAGATCTTGAACAATATTATCCGCAATGTCGCTGCAGCAGAACATTACCGCATGTTTTTATTTTGTCGCATTATGCGATTATTTGCATAGATTAAAGATTTCCGACACGCCTTCCTTAAAGACAATGCTCGTTGACAGAATTAGCATCCAAAAAATTCACACTACTGTAAAATTTGTATATAAAGTTTTTATTGAATTGGGAAATGCAGTTTTAGGCTGGTGGCCGTTTCCACTGAACCGGAGACGAGCTGCGTTGTAAAGCGGAGACGAGCGGACTTGTGTAACGGAGTCGAGCGGAGCATGATCTGATACTGCCGTACCGTACTACCGTACCGTACTACCGTACCGTACTACCGTAGTTAGTGAACCCCGCGCCGCTACATTCAGCCCCGCTCCGTTCCGCTCGATCTTACTGTTATTAGTCCGCCTCACTCCATACTTACTGCTATAACTCGCTCCGCTCCGCAGTACTACTGCGCTCGCCATAATATTTGGGGAAAAAAACTCATCCCCGCTATGACTATTTCCATTGAAGCGGAGCGGAGACAAGATGTGTATTTCAACCAATATTATTCTTCGATTCCTGCACGTCTCCGCTCCGCTCCGCGTCTCCGCCTCAGTGGAAACCCACCCTTATTCAATTGATATTAGACCGCGAAATGATGATGAAATGGAAATTTTAATAACAATGTTGGTAAGTAAGTAATTATGTAAAGAATTTTGTTTGATGGCCCGAAAAAATAAAAGACAGGCTGTGGCTTTTTACACAAAGCGTACAGTTTGATTATCCTGAGACCATTGAAGGTCTAACTATAATTTAATTTGTTGGCAGCGTACCCAGCATGCTGGCGGCTTTACCACGCTGAACGCCCATTGCTTGCTTATATGTTGCGCTTGCGCCATAAAGACCAGCATTTTAGTATGCGTCTTTTGAACCAGGCGTTCTGATATATTTTTGAAAATTATAGCTTTGATCGATTCGATAGCTTATAGATCATGGCGAATTCCTTTTCCATGCTGCTACCTACTAACTACTACAAAATTCACAAAAAAAGTTGAAAAATTTAGTAACTTTGCCTCCTTTTGTCTGTGCCTTGCCCTAACATTACTGCTTAACATTGCCTCGGACGTCTGTCATATTTCTTTTTTTTTTATAAACATTTATATTTTAGTGGGGGCAACAGAAAATTATATTTAGGTTCACTTCCAAATATTTTTTCTGTCGTCCCCTACTAAATTGAAGTAGAGATAACTGGAAAAAAACTCCCACGGGGGCGAAGAACTGGGGACAGACAGGAAAACCCGAATGTTAATGAAAAATTAAAGAATTAAAAATGAAATTGATCCTGCATTAATAGAAACTACCAAAGTAAGGATGAAAGTACTTATAAAGCTTTTCATTGATTGTTACTGCAAAATTGCTTTAAATTATTAATTTTGCAATCAGCCCTTGTCTTACCTATAAAGGTGGTGCCACAACCTTCTCTTTACGATCGGATCTCAATACGCAATCAAACAAAATTGAAGTTCCGGTCGTTAAACGTGACGATGGATAAGTCGAATTTGATGAATCACCAGGTCGATAATCTAATATTCAGGTAAAGAATCCGTGACTTCTTACCTTCTAACCTTTTGTCAATATTTTAACTTTTGCTATTAAGGCTGCACCATTTACGGCCTACGCAGCCGATTCAAGAAGGTGGCATCATTGTCATGCCGAACTCGAGATGCGGTTGATTAGAAGTTGGTAAGATTATATAACCTAATCAAAAACATTCATGACAGTACTGTAGGTATGCTCCACACCCAAAGCTCTATTCTTAAAAAATAAACTGTGATAATAAAATTAAAGAAACTTGGAAAATTATAAATAAGGAAACTGGTAAATCTAAAAAACGAAATGATAAAATTAAATGAACTTCTGGTAATCAATATAATTATAGTCAAGGATCAGGAAATTGCTGATACGTTTGTGAACAACGCAAATATTCCTGCTGAGACAACCTCTGGGCTTAAGTCATCATGTCACACAGCTAAAAAGCTTCTTAAAAATAATGTTCATGGATGTAACAAAGGTTTTACAGCATAATTACTTATCATAGCTTTCAAATCACTAAATTTGAATAAAACCTGAAATCTGCACAAACAAACGAGTACAACTGAAATGTAAATATACATCTAATATAAAGGTGACATGTCCAAGCGAATGTAAATTCCTATGGAATAAAGATTTTTGACTTTGAACCTTACCAAATTCGAACAGCATGCGCTTGGAGTTCGGCATAAGAAAATGGCGCGACCTTCTTGAATCGGCAGTGTAGGCCACATCATAGTGCAACCTTAAATAATCTAAGTGACATACGTAATAAATGTACTAAGAGTACGATCTCCTAGATAATAGTGGTGAGCTAATTTATTACGTATGTCACTCAGATTATTGACGGACTATTTAGTGACGGACACATTTCAAGACATCGCTGTACTCGTCATTTCGATCAACAACAAAATCGCAAAAAAGCAGCTGTTCCATACATTAGTATTTCGTCGATTGTGAATGACATTTCACTATCGCACAGCTAAGATTAGTATACTTATATTTGTCTCATTTTTCGCATAACGTCGAGGTTGTAATTCTAGGCTTGATAAAAAAAAAAATTGACGAAATTTGTATGTGAAGCCAATGACCAATGGCACATGCCATTGGTCATGTGCCATTGGCCTGTGCCGAAATATCAGAAACTCAACAAAAATAATAACAGTGGTAAATATCCCGTGAGTACCAATAGTAATGTTGTAAACCACCACGAAAGTCTAAAACGGTGTTTGACTTTATTGTTAATATTTTTTTACTTCTTAGTACGTAATTTTACATTTTTTTTAAATACGATATTGCTTACTACAATCTTATAATTAAATATTGTGAATATAAGCAATCTGTTTGAACATGAACAGTATGTTGTATTAAAGAACTATATATCACTTTTAAAAAAAAATATGCATGGTCATTAAGCGGATCGTAAACAAACATAGATTAGATCTAAAGCTGTTTACGCTTATCTCTAATGTCCCATAAAAGAAAATATAACAACGCTGATTATCTAAACACTCAGCCGACAGTACGTATCTCATGTTAGACTAAATCCTATAATCCTGAGAGTCAACACGCGCCGTCACATTTAACTCACTCTCCAAACATAACCTCTTTACGATAGTTCCCACATTTAGCGGCCGATAATGAGCTAAAGAGATATTTGAAGCCGCGGCTAATGATGTTAATGAAAGGAACTGATGCAACTGGTGAGCAGTATTTATTTCCATACATTAGTTTCACTCGCGATTTCTAAATTTCCCACGGATATTTTCCCGTGCAAATGTAGCCAGACTATATAACTATTCGACAGACCATACTTACTCCCAAAAAATACGCTCAAAAGAGATAAGCTCAATAGTCACCAACTCGTCAATTTGACTGCCAATTATTGGCCGGTTTTGAGAGCTCTAAGAAACGATCATGAATTGGGTGGATAGCATGAATGCATTTTGAATCGTCTAATTGTTAGCGGGGTTTATTACCTCTTCCTGCGCTGTAACGCGGCGAGATTTATTTTAAAGCGAGTTTTCTGTACGCGCTATCTACTGGATATATTATTTTTGACTGAAGATTTGACCCAAACTTCAACTGTTGCACGACTTTGCAACATTTCTAGTCCGTGGTATTAAAGCAGATGGATTGTAGCCACTGTTGAGAGCTCGGTTTCAAGCGTAACCATCAAAGCCGGGTGAATATTTCGCTCGCGGTCACAGCTAGCAAGTCAGATTTTTTAGTTTGATTTTTCTATCATGTTTTAATTTTATTCAAATTTCTGTTTATTTAGGAATTAGTTTGTTTATAAAATGAATCGGGAGACTGTTCTCCCGTTAAAACATCCATAAAATAACGAAATGATGATTTTAACTAAAATTTAGAATGACATTGGTAAAAATGTTTAGAGCTTAGTGCTCCCGCTTTATGTAAGTATCTAATGTATATATTTTTTTACTAAGATTATTAATTAAACACATACTGGTAGAATATTTATTCTTGAAATATTTTGTACTTTTCTTTTTACAGAAGTCCCTTTAGAGTTGGACCTGGTTTACCCTTACTCCTTTCTGCGCAGCCAACGTCGCGTGGGCAATTCTGGCGCGCACACAAATAGGTAGGTGCAGATTCGTACATATATGTATAGGTACAGATAGGTAGGTACAATGTGAATATTCGAACAAAATGGTTCTACGTCACGATTCTGCAAACATTGTACCACGAAAAAATATACAGGTACTTAATTGAGTCGATATATAAGTAAGTAGATATTATTGTAATAAAACATGAGCAGGCAGGTAAGTATGTGTATTTGGCAACTATTTGATGAAGTGCTTCCCCAATTTATGGCCTACGCACTGGTTCGAGCTATTCTTAGCTCACTTAGCGCGAGTACTTTCGGCACATGTATTGGCACGTCGGGCTATAACCGCGTCGGCCTAAAGAAAGGTTAAATCCTACTAGCACGGTGGGTTGTTGCTATCGATACAAACATTTTTCATTCTTTTCAAACTGCGTGACGCTTGAAGGTTTTTTTCTCTTATATTATTTTCTCTTCTCTCCATTGTGTATTCAGCAAGTGTCAAGTTTTGTAATTTTACTAATGAAGTAAAATACTTCACAATTAAAACAAGTGTCAGTCATAGTCTTAGTCAAGCTAAGTTACAGTCAAGTTCAAATCCTAGAGGCTTCTATGGAGTTTTGGTAATAACACGAAGAGTCACGTTTCACTACATTATAGTATTCACCAACACTCGTGCACGTTTAAATCCACCGTCAATACAAAAATAACAAAAGTATTGGAAAATGATACAATGACGCGACATGACTCGTTCACGATCCCACCTTGAGCAACATTCTAATCACACACAGAGTCACAGAATAAGTAATTGTAGATCCAAGTCCAATAGTAGATCCATTCTCAAAGCTATCACCGATAAGCTGAACTGCCGCATTTTGCAACATCATATTAAAGTCTTAAGAAAATGATTATATTTCAATATTATTTTTTTGACATTCGAATATAATTTTAATTTTAAGGACGATTAACGCATTAAGTAGTTTAGAGTATGGATCTTTGTGTCTGAAATAAATAAATTTTGAATTTTGATATAGAAGACTCACTTCGGAGTGAAGATTAAATGTAATAATACTAATTATCTATTAAACAATATTTGATAGAGACTCTCGTTACGTCGCAAAACTAATCACGATAAATACCTGTATGCGCGTAAGATCTGCGAGAAAGTACAATGTTTTCAAATCTAAAATAAACTTACTTAGTTTGTAGGTAAGTGCGCTATACATCATTGCAGAATCTACGTGAATTTGTTGTGAATATATATGTGTAATCGAGGCAGAATGTGGTCAAACGCAAATTGCCGCGCATGGCTTAGAAAATCAAAATTGAGATTAACACTGAACTATTGTGGACAAGCGTGACCTACCATCAGGCGAGCGACTTGCTCGACTCGCCCTTCTGTTACGTAAAAATCTGTAGGCGGTTTTCAGTCTTAGCCCATTGTTCGATACAAAAAGTTTTGGTTACCTAAATTCCGAATTGTTGATTAACGACCGAGTTTAATGCTACATTAACTGCCCGTTAAATCAGCAAAAATAATAAAGAGTGCAGCGAAACGGGTCGCACATAGGGTTGCCATTTCAAAATGGAGGAATACCTGCCCCGGGTATATGAAATGCCCGATTTTTTTACAGAAAATTTGCCTGGCCAATGTAAAACGCAAAGTGCTTTAACCTTATGAATAGAGCAGTCGGGCAAATGGGAACTACTTTTACATGTAATAATTTTATATAATAATAATTTTAATCTTGACAACCTCTTGACTGATTTGGTTCATATTAGTAATTCTTGTATAGAATTAAATATACCGAATGTTTCTGTTTCTTCGAAATTTTATTGATATAAAATTATTATTTTTTAAAGTGAAAATGCCACGTGTCTTTCTGTATAAATAGCTTCAATCATTTAAAAGTAAATATATACGATGCAATGTGACAAAGGGCAATGTTCATATAACAAGCAATTTTATAGCATGAATATATCATAATCATCATCCACAGGCTTCTTCTCCCACTTCTGGATATATGCCTCTTTCTCGCTGCCTTGGTCTTGTGCTAATCGGGATCAAGTTTATATATAACGTGTTTTTTTCACTTTTTGCAAATTTAAACTCAGTGAGTGATTTTACACCTTCGAGACTACTGTGGATTAGATGCCAGTCATGGTAACCCTAGTCGCACATCACCTGCACTATTATTAGTGTAGCTTGTTTCGCTCGCATTGTCCAGCGCACTTTGATCTCGCGACACAAATCGCGCAAGTTTACATTTTAACATGTTTTCCTTGGAGCTTGATCGATTTTTATTTTCTGGTGTTTTATCTGGGGATTTACAGTCCGGTTTGATTTAATCGCCAGGAAGTTGGACAATAAAACGAATTAATCCCAATGAAACTGTTTCGAATCTAAAAAAGCTCAATGTCAGATGTAAGTAATTAATGATGAGATTTTCTGACAGCTGTTTCTTTATTTTTTTTTCGTTGTATAAGTTCCTTGTGCTACTGCTTATCAGTTATCACGCTCGCACATTCGAAAGTTTTTGTAGCGAGCGTGAATTTCCAAAAACTATAATTGTTATGTTGTATCCGCCAATTCAAATCAGAAATACGAGTGTATGAAATAAAATATGTTTTTTGTATTTTTAATATGGCTGAAGAGATCGGAATTAACTTTTTTGTCTCCTCCGTCAAATTAAAAGCTATAGAGAAAAAATGTAATGTATTCGATGTCGAAAAACTACAATAGTTAATAATTAATTCTAAGGCTCACCTGAAAAAATAGGCAGAAGCAGACCCATTGGTAATATTTGTAGATCTTCCTATCGCTCATATCCTCCTTGCCCTTCTCGCGGCTGTTGCCGATGCCGGGGTAGGGCACCTCCACGCCCACCTTCTTCCCGAAGAAACTCTTGAGAGTGTACGTGGAGTGGATCCAGCAGTAAGTGTTCAGCACGTCCTCGGGAATGTCCTTCGTGTGGATGCAGTCGATCGGGTTCCCGACGTACTGGCGCGTCGTCACGATCAGGCTGAACGAGATCAGCAGGATGACCGTTATAGAGTAGTGCAGCCGGAAGACCGGCGAGTCGATGTGGACATAGTTTACTTTTATTAGATTCTTTAACCCGCGGAAAACGTCTAACATCTTAAACGTTTCAACTTATTGTCCTTCGTGTTCGAGTTTTTCACTAACATTATTTATTTTATTGTTTTCATAAGCACCAATGTTTTAACTTTTCACTAAGCGGTTCGCAGCGGTTAAGGCACTTCGTTTGGCAGTGTTACGTAGCTCGGCATCCTCACACGTCAAGTTGGTGTAACTTTTTTGGTATTTTTATGAACTTTAGCAGCGATATTGTTTGTGGCATGTTTTCTTCGTTTCATGTTATTTCGTGTTCATCGGAGGGCGACGTGCGCGGCGCGTCGTGCGCATGCGGTCATCGAGTCTAGTGGGTTTAAATATGACGTTAACGCGCCGTTGGCTATTTAGAATTTAATCTTCCGAGAAATAATGTAAACTGGATTATCAGGTCAGATGTTCTCGAGCGATTTACGAGCGCGCGCGTAGAGCGAGCGGCGCGTGCGCCGACGCCGGAGCACCTCGCGGCAAGCTCCCAGCAACTGAAGGTTGATCGGAAGCTGCTAAAACACGGCTGAGTTATTAAAGTAGTATTGCGGAGCCGCAGCCGTGGGAGGATGTTACTATAATAACTCTCATTCACTGAAATATTATTCCATTAATTGCACAAGCTTTTAAGTTTTCGTGTTATATGTCGGGTAGTCTTTAATTTATGCCTGCTAGGAGTATTCATTCAGAATTGAACGTTTTAAAATACGCTCGTTGATAACTCGTACTTTACTATTGCGCCAATATACGCTACCTGCCTGTCATGGCTTCATATAAACATCGTGTATTGACAAGCTTCAAAACAATATTCCAGTTCATATCGGAAATGACTAGGTAATTAGTACTAGAAAAAAATCTTCTTTAGCAATCTTGTTTTATTTTTCTGAGATTGTTATGGAAGAATGGACCAAGACATTTTTATTTTAAATAATTTACTATTGTAATGTACAGGAGATCAACACATGGAATTAATTAATTCAATGCTTTTGGGTATATCTTGCCTGAATCTAGGAAATATACACCGATATAGTCTCATTGCGTTACGAATGTAACGATGGATGAAGAAAATATTAATACCAAAAAAAAAGGAAGAAAAATAAAACGAACGAAAGTAATATGATTTAAAATCACTCATCAAAACTGGTCAAGCCATTCAGACTACAGAAGATAGTATAGGAACACACAAACATACCAACATATACTTACATTCATCCAAAAAACATTACCCTCTTTATACGAATATCAGGAAAATAAAATTCAAATCGAATTAGGAGACCACGAATACCCAATAAAACTAATGACAAATTGGACCCATTCCATCAGGGATTGAAGAACGGTTGCAGGTGAAAATTCTGGATGGCTCTAAACTGTTAGGGGCAAGCGAGACGCTTACCATCTGGCGAGCGTCTTGCGCATCAATATCAATTAAAAAAATGATGATCAAACGCGATTTGGTGGATTGGACTGAATGAGAGTTGAACAAAGTGCGCCTAAATGGAACCAGTTAATGAGAAATGTTTGAAGTTGCATTGATTGCTGTCCACCGACAGAAGGCCGCGTCACTCTTCACTCCTGTAGTAAATTACTAAACCTTGGATGATTCACTCGCGGTAACAATGAAACCAAATATAATTCTTCCGAGAAGCTCTTTGGAAGTTGTAAACATTTTGTGGTGAGCATGAATGCTGTCACAATAAACGTAGCGTGGTTTGTGCTTCTCATTATGATGAGGCGAAACAGCTGACTTTGAACTTGTGATCTTGCATAAAGCACTGCCATCATTGTGCACCATTGTGTGATGAACATGGATGCTTGTTCTTTGTCTGGGTGTTTCTATGTATTCTATGTATCTACTTACAAAAAAAAAAGTATTTATGTATACTATCAGTTATATGGTTCCTATAGTACAAGCTTGCTTAGTTTGGGGCTAGATGGCGCTGTGTGTGAAAAATGTCCACCAATAACTGTTAGTGGACATTAAAAAGTAAAAACCTATTTACTTTTTATTTTTATCAATGGTCATTTTTTTAACCTTAAATTGTGTCTAGTTAAAACTAAAACCAAAATTGAATACAAAACTGTAAACGAAAAGGAATTATTTACATGAAATGAAAATAAATGTGTCTCAATACTACAGACAGCAAACAAACAAAAACCAAATAACCAAAAAAAAAACAGCAACGATTATATAATAACCAGACAAACAATCACGACAAATTCGGGTTATCATTTATCAAAACTTCTGCAACCATTCCAAAAGACATAGACTAAGCCAAAAGAACTTCACAGCGGGACAAATGGAAAACAATAAAAAACCAGGTGACGTCAATTTGCTTTTCCCAAATGATAAAAGCTTGTTTAACAAGAAGCGGCTAATTCATTTTTAAAAATAAAATTATTTTTGAAATCTTAATGACGTGAACAAAGAACGGCCTTGTTTATATCAGGGGAATGTTAAATATCCATTATGTCTCATATATATTTTTAATTTGCTTTATGTGAAAAATAGATTACGTTACCTGTTGCCTCGATAAAATTATGTAGAACTACGCGAGGCGATCGTGCAGTTTTAAATGTGCCAGTTCATTTTGTTGAAAGATTTTCAAACAGCCGCCCAGTTACGTTAATTCATTGGCTCTACGTAATCAATGACTATGGAGAACAATTTTTAGTCATGTGACTCGAACGGTTTTAGTAAATGATACGCATGGACATCTGAACCACCTAAAAGATATCAAACAATTTGAAGAAAAAAAACAATTTGTTAAAAATATTCACTTATTGTGTAATGTGTGTTTAAAGTTTACTTTCAAACAGGAAAACAGGTCTTCTTGTTTTTTCTGTGTTAGCATCTATGGCAATAGACATCAAATGAAAAATAAAGAGCCGTACACCAATAATTCCCTAAAAGAATGTCATGTGACATCAGCTTATGAGTGTAAAACTTACAAAAAAATCTTAGAGGAAAAGAGATTTAGGAGGCCGGTGTCTTTTGTTAGCTGTATGGCTACTACAAATATAGTCAGGGAGCGTAGAGCAAATCGCATATATAGGCAATGAGGTATATAATATGGTCAACATAACTAAGCTTTGTGATCGAATAGTCGTGTAACGTCACATTCGTCAGAAATCATTCAAACGAAGAGCTTGCATATCAAGACACCATATTGTTAAACGCTTGTAATACAGAAATGGGCTCAAAACAAACAAAATGCACTGGTAGCACTAATGTTTGTTAAGTTCGGTTCGGTTTGGATGTTTTTTTATAAACGTATTGCGTATTTTATTGCCTACTTGCGAAGTTTCAATACTGCTTGGCTATAATTCTCTTTGTGCAATCTTGGTAGAGAACTGGAGAAGTTTAGTGTTAGATTCTGCTTTTTTAAACTAGAAAACAACACGACAATACATGTTAACGGGTGCTAGCCCAGGGTAAGCTTATCTCCTTTCTTCATCATCAAAATCTACCCATGGATGGATTTTTTTGATGTAAATACCCTGTTTAATCTAATTGTACAATTTTGCACTCGCAGTAGGGATAGGATAAAAATAGCTTTTAAGCTCTCAGTAACACAAGACGTAAATCCACTTATCCTTCCACAGTAGAAAACTTTATGATCAGGTGGAACACCCTGTAGAAACTCTAGTCTTTAAGCAAACTTCTGCTTTGTTTACTGAAACTTGTCAACAAATAATCGATCTTACATTCGTCCGAAAAAACTACCGGAAATCCTACTTACAACTTGTTTATTTATCTTCTATTATCGATCGATGTATTCTGACTATTTTTACCGCTTCTATTTTAACCCTTTCGTAAAATTAAAAAGTCCGAAGTCTAGACTGCCCGTGACGCATTGGCATTGACTGACAGGTCAGGTTTTATCATAGACGAGTTATCCAAACACAAGTGATCGATTCTGCGGAAAGAATCAAGATGGACACACCACTAACAGTTAAGAGCTTCTAGTAACACATCAAAGGAGAGGAAGAATTGGTGATCGGTCAAAATGCGTAAGTATTTGGATAGGAAGAAATTACTCATGGTTGCACTTTCCTTAAATTCTGGCGCTTGTTGAAGATTATACTCAAAGAAAGAGTACTACATGTCTATGCTGTTCCAAAAACTGTAATTCTCATTTGAGTGACCCTGGTTGGTTACGGTGACTCGATTCGGAAACGTAGAATTCTTTAAAAAAATATTTGGATCTTTACTTTTTAGGTCTAGGCAAACAACACAGCAAGATAATTTCATTACATCTCATTAGTCATGTAAATATTATTCTATATAAAGGAGGGCCATAGGCCAGTCAAGTTACGGGACTCTGTATGGAGGACCCGGACATAATTCATAACATAAATATTAAATTGTGATTGGTATAATTTGCTGATGTAAAATCAATATTTAATTAAATTCAACAGTCTGGAGGTACGGAACATAGAAAAAGCATTTATGTTGGAGCCAAAATACATTATTCACCGAAGACTCACTGCCTTGCTTACGATCGTCACCTGAAATAGACTCTAAACACGACGCAAATAGAGATAATATTGCAAAGTATAAAATTTGCGTCTGTTCCGGATACGCATTTTGTTTAATTATTGTATATTAATATGAGAAGTTGGTTTTACAATTCCTTACAGATAAAAAAAAAACTGTTATTAATTAGTTCCGGGTCAAACGCTAAATTGGGCTACCACTTGGATTAAAATACATACGTTTTGGTGATTTTGTTTAATTGTAAATGTTAATATCACGGCAGACGTTAGGTTAGTTGCAATTTAATAGCAATCATAACTCCAAATTGCGAAGTTTAAATCAAACACGGCATCCGAACCATATTTTTTATTAGTTTCCCTTACGTCAACACACTTTATCGATTGCTAATCTGTCGATCGTAAAAAAGATATTAATTCTAGTCATAAATAAATATGATGGGAGACCGTCATATTTGTCGAAATTATGTGGTCAACCGGTGGCAAAGGGCGGCAGAAATCATGCGTCCATAGTAAACGGCGCGCTGAATTTACGGCCGCCTCTTCAAAGGAAGGCCTCTTAAAGAAAATTTATATTTTTTAATTTCCCCGCTGTCATATTTTATAGTGCACCGTTAATTTTGCGCTAATCTCTTTTTGGGTCAAGGACGGTCTATGCTTTAATTTTGTTCGTGGCTCAAACATGTGGACTTTTGTCTCAATTTTTTTTTCGACCAAGCTCAGCGATGGGCTGTGGGAGCAAATCGTTAGTTGATGTATTTTTGCGCTGTGTATATTAATGTTTCCGACGATAAATTGCGAAGCGTTGATCTTTATGACATTTTGGAGGCAGATAGTTCATTGTAGTACAATTTTAAGTCTGAATACGAGCAAAATCGGTGCCCTGGTTATGAAGTTAGAGGGGTCGCGAGTTCGGCGCAAACTAAGTACTAGTTTAGAAAAGTCTGCGAACTAAAAATATTCGTGAGCAACAAAATGTAAGGTAAAAATTGGGAATGCGAAAAAAAAATTTGAAATACATGTTGCACAAAATACTGTAGTGAAGCACGCTGAAACAGTTAGTGTCTTTTTCAAGTCAAAGTTTTTCTCTGGTCAGCTGGACTCTAAATGACATGAAATAATATTGTTGAGTTGAACAGTATTACGGTGTGGTCGCGTTTGCGTGCTCAAGTAAACTCTTTAATTATCTCACACCATTATCGGTCAACTGTAGTTTGTAATTAGTGTCAAAGTGGTGTACATTTAAATTATAAAAAATCCCGCTAAAGTGCAAAAAAATATATCTCCGACCTAGCTGCACGCTGAGGAAGGCTCCGCTTCACCTCGGGTAAAAGAGACGGACTGCGGATGCAAAATAAATCGTCTCCCTCACGCAACAGTGTTTAGGCTGCTAGCTTCGGAGCACCTCGGATTTCTCCGGCCGGTTACCGTAGGTCACAGTAGGTACTGCGTGCTACGAATCTGTTTACCTGCCTACGCTACGTTTTGACGTCTTACGAATACGATCTACGCATCCGATCGTTAATAATTATGGATAAAACAAAGCCGTTAATTCAATGCGGAGAGTGTACAAAACCTATAAGAAGCACTAGTAGCAAACCTAGCATTAAGTGCTCGAGATGTCTAAACACTTTTCATCCTTTTTGCGTCAACGTAATAGATAAAAGGTGCCTCGACGATTCTGGCTGGGTGTGCCCGCTTTGTCATTGTAATGAGCCCAAGAAAGACAATACAAATACACCCGTGCGCTTGGCGGCGGCAACCGTACTGACTGTGCACAATAGTGACAGTGCATCGGTACGCGATAACGTAGGTAAATTGACTCCATTAGCGAGCCCGGTTGTAGCTCCCGTAACAGCTGACTCTGACAACTTCACTATCTTGATCGCAGAAATTAAGTTATTGCGCGGCGATATTGGCGAAATTAAGTCGCAAATGACTTCGCTGTCGGACCTAGTAAAGCACTGCGTCTCGCGCATAGACGAACATGAAAACAAACTTGCCGAGTTTAACTCGCGACTACGTAAGGTAGAAGAACGAGAAAACGAGTTATGTATGAGTCGCACCAAAATATCTGAGCTACGGCAAGAACTGGAATCGCGCGCTCAGGCTAGCCTTCGCAACGAAATAGAAATATCTGGCATAAATGAGCTTTCTGAGGAAAACCCCATGCATTTAGTGCAAGTCATCTCGCACAAAATAGGGGCAGCACTTGATTCTAAGGATCTGGATTTTGTCACTCGCGTTGGACCTCGCGGCCGAAGGAACTTGGATAGTGGTGAAGCGACTGGTGATTCCTCGAGTGGCCTTCCTCGTCCTTTGGTCGTCCGCTTTCTGCGCCATCACACCCGTGAAGCATTTCTTGCGGCCGGAAAAAGCAGGCGAAATCTGTCATGTGCGGAGATTGGGGTGGTTGGAACGCCAAGAGCCATTTATATTAACGAGCGCCTTACCCAGGCAAACAGACAATTATTTCGCTCTGCCCGTCGATGCGCAAAAACAGCAGACTACAAATATTGCTGGGTCAAAGGTGGTACTATCTACGTACGAAAGCGAGAGGGAAATCCAGCCATCTCAATCAAAACTTTGGACGAACTGGAACGCCAACTGGGCCCCTCTGCTACATAACGGCTGTAAAAATCATAATCATTCGGTTCTTCACAAAGTTCAAATTAGACTAATTAGTTTAACTTGCTTTCCCCGGTACAACCAACTAAACTCGATGTTAATATATATTAGTATCATAGTTTTTATTATTATTTCATTTAGCACTAGAATAAGAAATGGGTTACAAAAACATAATATAAAACATTTAAAATTCCAAACATATGTACAAATCACACAACAAACACAATCACTTACATGCGGCTTGTTTAACCATAGGATAAAAACTTCTCTAGCTAACACTTATGTTAACCGAGATTATAGTAGATGCGCAATGTTCCTTACTTTTGGAATGACATTCAAAATTCAGAGAATTGCAACTATTCTTTTTTACTGTTATCAGGATGGCTTTACTTAATGTTGCTAATGAGATTGATGAAACCGTATCAATTAATTGTCATACACTAGGATCGGTGGAATTGTGCAATGGTTTCCTGTCTGGAGGCAGTTATAAATTCAAAGTTCTAGCCCTTAACATTCGAAGCCTCCAATGTAATTTCGACAAGTTTGCAGTATTGTTTCAGCGTCTTAATATGGATATAGATGCCATAGTGTTGTCGGAGTGCTGGCTTTCTGATGGCCAAATAGTTGACCATTTACCAGGCTATAACAGTTTTCGGTCGAAGTCACAGAAAAATAAAAACGGCGGTGTTGTCGTATTTATCAAAAACTCGCTTACTGCCTCAGTAGTAGTAACAGAAATTGATGATGCTGATTCAGTACTACTTCTGGTCAACAAGAACATAGTGATTCTAGGAACTTATCGGTCTCCCTCTACTAAAGACTTTTCTGCATTTTTTAACTCTCTAGATTCTACCCTTCACTCTTTGAAACATTACTCGTCAGTAATTGTTACGGGTGACACAAATATAAACATCTGCGACGACACTGACGATCAGGCCATGGCATTCATGTGTCTTATGGCATGTCACTGTTTACTTCCTGCAATAACAAACCCAACGAGAGGCAAGTCTTGTCTGGACCATATTTTTATTAAGTCAGACTCTAGTTCTGTTGGTGTTATCTGTAAGTCATCCATTACAGATCATGATATCGTTATGGCCTGCACGAATTTCTCAAGTCAGTCAGCCTCTAAGAGGCTTGTTAGGTATAAAGTAGATGAGGAAGCAGCTGCATTCGAAATCAGTCTGGTTGACTGGTCTATTGTTACTTCAAATCCTTGCGTCAACTCTGCTGCCAAAGCATTTAACGACATTTTTACTGATGTAATGCAGAAGCACACAAAAGTAATCAAAATCGGGCGAAAATGGGTTACCATAAAACCGTGGATAACCCCGGGTCTAATTAGATGCATGCGCCACCGGGATAAGTTGCACTTGGACCTAAGATCTCACCCGCATGACCCGGTGAGTCGTCTGGTGTATACAAGATACCGTAACTTTTGCAATAAACAGCTAAAGAAAGTGAAACGTGACTATTACAACAATCAAATCGAAGATAGCAAAAGTGACACAAAAAAGTTATGGAAAGTAATTAAAAATATCTGTCAATCAACGCCTAAAAATACCGACTCTACGGAACTCCTTCATAACATTAACAATGATCCAAGTCAGTCACTTCACTTTTGTAATGAACATTTTGTCTCCGTCGGTAACAAGTTGGCCGATAAGATACTCGATAAACTATCTACTACGCAAGAAGCACTTATCTCAGCCTACAAACCTACTGTCTCCATCACAGATTCTTTTTTCTTTGTGCCGTCGGATCCCTACGAAATATCTAAATTTATACAACAACTCAAATCTGACAGTGCACCGGGCCCCGACAAAATAACTGTCTCTTTACTCAAAAAGTCCCTTCACTCAATTTTAGTACCTTTGACATATCTAGTAAACTGCAGCTTAACGTCAGGAACATTCCCGAATTGCTGGAAAATCGCAGCGGTATCTCCAATATATAAAAACGGACCGAAAAATCTCCCTGACAATTACAGGCCCATAGCCTTGTTAAGTACTGTGTCAAAACTGCTTGAGAAGGTAGTTAACGTTCGTCTTACCGCTTACCTAGAAAAACATCGCCTGCTGTCCGAGAGACAATTCGGTTTTCGTAGGGGTAAGTCCACTGAGGGCGCGGTCTCGCTTTTAGCTAATTTAGTATCGTCTAAAGTTGAATCGGGTAATAAATGTATAGCTGTGTTTCTGGACTTGGCGAAGGCGTTTGACACCGTCTCGGTGGGCTTGCTTCTCAAGAAGATGGAGCCTATGGGTTTTAGAGGTGTGGCCCTCGAGTGGTTCTCGAGCTACCTGAATAATCGCAGGCAGCACGTGAAAGTGGGTTCCCATGCCAGCTGCGACCTGAGTATTGACAACGGTGTGCCGCAGGGCAGTATTCTCGGTCCCCCTCTCTTTACGGTGTATATCAATGACATTGTAAGTTGTTCTCTTGATAATGCTCAAATAATAACGTATGCTGATGACACTGTAATTTTATTTTATGAAAAAACCTGGGACCGAGTATACTGCGCTGCTGAGAAAGGCCTGGCTCAGGTTTCGTCACTGCTGGACAAAAATCTATTAACACTCAACGTATTGAAGACAAAATTTGTTGCTTTCTCTAAAACCTGTGTAGGCAGTCCTCCTAACGATATGCCTCTAAAAATTCACAGTTGTGCTGACTTTGGATCCCACAATTTTAATGGATGTGATTGCAGTAGTATAGATCGTACCAGATCTATAAAATATTTGGGAGTGACGATTGATGAACGCTTGAACTACTTTGATCACATAGCTGGTCTCTCCAGTCGGGCGAGGAAACTTATCTTCATAATGAAGAGGCTTAGAGATTGCACACCGATAAACATTGTCAGACAGGTATATGTGGCTTTGTGTCAATCTATTCTGCAGTATTGTGTCTCGGTTTGGGGTAGTACGTGCAAAACTCATATGATGAAAGTAGAGATAGCACAGCGAGCAATTATCAAAGTCATACTAAATCACCCTTTCAGATATCCCACAGACAGTATTTATAAAGAGCTCAAAGTACTACGAGTGCGGCAACTTTACATTTTAAACGCCACAGTCAAAAGTCACAAAGTCTTGTTAAATCGAGATGACTACGATTCTCTGCTGGCTCGACGGGCCTTCAGAATGCCTACCCCTAATTATACCTCCCTTTTAGGATTTAGAAGCCCAGAATTTTCTCACCCCAATACCTATAACAATGTATGTAGGGAATGCACTATTTTAGGTTGCAATACCAAGTCATGCAAAAAGATAGTCACAGACTGGCTACTGACGCTCTCGTTTGATAAGACAGAGAAGATACTTTTGTACAAGTCTCCTTACCTATGAACCAATAGTCGAAACCTCGTAGCTTAATTTATGTAGCGCAATTGGTATCAATTGCGCTACATGAATTCACGCATCATGCAAGCATCCTCTTTCAACCTTTTATTCGTACATACTGCATTGCAATCACACATACATCACATCTTCACACTACTCATACACACACTATCATACTATACACCACATACACACATTCATCACATAAATCCTTAGTTTTTTTTTTTTTAAGTTGTTTTAATTATATTGTAAAATTCACTTTTCAAAATTGTAGCTTAACCTTTTCTACTTTTAACACCATTGTAATAAATTCATATTCGTTAACTTCTCTTACACAACTCGTGCTCTGAACCCCAAAATACAGGCATTCTTGCCTAGTTTGGGGATCGCTGGTAAAATATATATTGTATAATGTAAGTTTTCTGGTAATAAAAATTATTATTATTATTATTATTATTATTATAATAATATTTCAGAAGAAAACTTATTTTTAGTGTCACATCCACAGATTCATCATTATCAGCCAGAATAGGTCCATGCAATGATAAACAAAGTCCTGCCCGTTAAAGGGACGGAGGTTGCCATAATCCCAACGATTGGCAGGTGGCTTGGGGACCCCCAGATAACACCTTAGAGATTCGTAAGTTAAGATTATCGAATCGCAGCTTGCATCGATCAAAATACACCGGTAGAAATTTTCTCTTATTGGTTAATTTCTAGGCGCGAGTATAGAATAAATCTTGAGATAGCCAATCTCAGTTCCCACAACCCGCAATTTTCTCCAACTTTGGTACGTTTTGTCGGAACAAAGATCTCATAATGCAGCTTTTATAGGGGCTAACCTGCGGCCACATCACACCCATGACTTCATTTCGACGCCCTTCATGTCATGATCAACATAATTTAAAACGCTAACCAGGCTAATTGCGCGACCATCTGCTTCTGCCAGAACAGTATCACGGTATGATTATTATAATAATAACGACACGTAGGTGGCCGCCGCGGCTTAGAAATTAGTTTTATTACTTACCCCACATTTCAAGAAAGACATCAATCTCTTTTATAGTGGCAATAGTTTGACAGCTTCTTTGCGGATGCAATGAAAACTGGGAATCGTTAAACTATCGGTTTCATCGTTGTCGTTTTGATAAATATAACTAGTTCGCGCCAAACGAGACTTCGCGACTTCTATATTTTCCCGATCCATAGACAGAATTGATTCATATTCGAACTTTATAGCATTAGAAACTACTTCACAAAAAAATTCATGAAGATCGGATCTACGTTTCTTAAGTTATCGTAGGTGAAATTTAGATACAAAATCATATCAACACGCTCGGTCATTTATGTCAATTATTCGTGTTGCACGTTTTTGCTCTGCGTCTCTTTGTCTAGGCGTTACTCTCTGTCGACTCTTAAGTTTTTGGCTCATAAGTCAAAAGCATAACTTAAATTGCAAAACGTCAAAAAAACTTTAAATCTGTAAAAAAACTGAAAATTCTCTCTAAAGTGAAACCTTAGACGAAGCATAGTGAAACGGTACTTCACACCAAAACAACTACTCAGCTTGTCCAAAGCGTAAGTGTAAGGTATGGAGTACTGTTCTATCCTTTGGAATTGAGACGGCTCTACCAAGGATCAACTAGAGGTACTGGAGTCGACCCAGAAGCGCGCCAAGAGGCTGATATACAATATATATATTCGGCTGATATATTCGTTGGCGTGCTGCACACGGTGTCGTAAGTAAAAACAAAACCAGAAACATTTAGATAAACTAGCTGTTTTTCACAGCAACCGCTCATAGCTGTCTCATAGAAAACTGCAACGTTTTCTTTATGTTGGCAGTGGGCACAACACAACTACATACAAGGAATATTCATTCCTTTTTTTAGGATAATTTCAAAATGTCTACCGTTTTATAAATTTGGTCCTTCAAGTCGGACCAATTGGTAGTTTGGTGATTTTCTCGGTAGTAGTTATTGGTCTACAAAACTGAATGAACATTTTAACATTAGCATTACGTATTTAATTAAAACTAGGTTGGGAGCGCATCCATTTTTGCTATGTAGCCCTAATGTGCTCCATTTAAAGATCTAAAATATAGCTGTTTCTTTCGAATAAGACGCGGTCGTATAAGGTTTTGAATAGTATGAAAAGTAAGGCAGCTGGTTTAAAACCTCCGTCCTCAACACACACGGAAAGAAGACCTTTTTAACCGACTGCCCTAGAGAGATGCCAATGTTTTTGTATGTACGTAAGTACGTGAGACTGGTTGGGTAGTCGGGTAAATATTTAAAAGGAATGTCTTTTCTTCACTGTTGAGTTATTTTATTCCCTTTTTGCAAGGAATTTATTATTTTCGGGTACCTCAAAAAATTATTCACCAATCATAACGGTAAATTTATACATGAACCTATAAAAACGTATGTAGTTGCAATTTCTCCTCCCTTATTTTTCAAATTATAAGAAAATAATTAAATTTAAAAACTACAGATACATTTTAGCAAGTGGGAGTTGGCAACGTGCAGCAGGGTAATTAATTATTGGAGTCGCATCGCTAGATGAACCAGTTAATTGGGTTTATTTTACAGACGATGTAATATTTACTTTGTGACTTTGTGTCGTCGACACTGTCAATATCGGCCGATAGATAACTTTAGGTGATAGGTACTGCATAATAACTTCCAGTAAAGCTTCCTCTACATTGCAGCCTGCAGCATGACTTGCATTGGACCGTGACTAAAATTATTGCCTAACACTATGGCTGAGACTCAATGTCTAAGTCCGCGTGCTCCATCTTCGATTACATCGTCGCTTACCAACAGGCGAGTTGGTGGTCGCACGCGGAATTATAGGCGCCAAAAAGTAAAATAAAAAACGGACAAATAATCATCTAAATCATAGCAGTCAAGCGTCTCTAATTTCCATCGCAGTATGAAGAATGCCAGTAATTGTATTTTGCCTCCTGCCAAACAAAAATAAGTATAATGAACTGAGTCGTGTTATGAACAAAGACAATATCGACAATCTTGTAAATTGTAATTGATATCCCAATAACGCGATCATCAGCAAGGAGTATTTGTACGGCCTCCGAGCAGGCATTACACACGGCGGGAGTACGTGCTCAGGATTAACTGCCTTGTCGACACGTCTTGTACCTCGGAACTTGACAAAGCTTAGTCATGAACATAAAGCTCTTTTCTAATATTATTATTGTGTCTGTGCTATCGAGACGCGCAAGTCGCACGCTTGCCACGTACATAATTATAACAGTTCAGTGCCACCTAGAATGAACGTCAACCTGCGAAAGATATTAAATCTCTTTATGCCCATTAAATTCATTAGAAAATATTGTCCGTCAATCCGGAATACAGTAATGTTCGCTCACTACTGCTTGGCGGTTGGTCAATTGGCAAAAGTATGAAGCTTCCCGAGGCAGACTTACAAGTTCAACAACAAGAGATGATCATTTAGAACGGGTTCCTCCTACGTAAGCGTGCTCCATCCTAGACCCTTTGTCAGGCAGTATGTGGTCATAGTCAAGACATATTGTTAGGATATCTGTGAAATCGTCATTTTGAACAATTTTGGAATCAACACTATAGTCGCGAAAAAAATCAGCCATTCCATAATATATAACATTGGACGTGGAGGGAGAATGACACTTTTTTATTCTTGTCTTTATTTTCTATACATATTTTACATTGCAGTCAAACCAATTTATCATTATTTCTTATTGAAGTGGTGCCAGGGAGTAGACAGTCATTTCCTACGTCTATTTTAGCTAATACATCCGAATCCACTTGCAGGCAGTTCCGGTGTACATTTCACTCGTTACTCATCCTGAACGGAAGCCGAGGAATCTGCGGAGACCTGAATATAATCGTGTGAATCAGCCGTCATTACGGAGCCACGGGACAAGTTAGTAATAAACGATTACCAGAATTGAAGCGTATTTGCAAGCTTTTGTAGATAGTTTATGTTGTGCTGTCTATCATAAAATCAGAAATATTTAAGGAAAAATCCTTTTTAATAACTTTTAATTTAACGGAAGAGATCGAAAAGCTTTTTTTTTGTTTCCAAAATCTCCGTCAAATTAAAAGATATTAACGAAAACTTCTTTAAATAATTTTTACCCTAACATCAACGGACACAACAAAATACTTTTTGGAAATTGATATATATCTTAAGGTGGAATCAGACGGTTATTTTTTTGTTGCTTTCTGTCTTCCATTCGGATCTTTCACTCGAAGTGAACACAAAATGAATCAAAAGTGACGAGTGCGTTCATTAATTAATTGGCATATATCATATTCTCGCGCTCCGATTGAACGAAAAATTAAACGTCTGATCATAGAGAGAACGTTCACTAGGGCTCTTCGCATAATTTCTTTTGAAGACATTACTGACAAACAGAGTGGATGAACGCTGTTTTACTTCGTGACAACAATAACATTCATTCGAGTGAGAATTCACCCGAGTGAACCACCTGATCTGACCTTTATAAAATGTAAAAATGCGTGAACGAGACTAAGGCCCTAAGAACTCGGTCAGTAAACAATTCACCTGTACCTTATGGTATGATTGATTTATGAATTATAGGGCTTCTGGTAAAATAATATTGGGTTAGCCTTATAGAGTATTTTGATCCTTGTATGAAATAGGATCGATTGGCTTGTTTTTTCCGCTACTGTACATTCTTTCCAATAGCTGTAAATGCAGTTTAGAATATCTCAAAAAGTTTTAGGTGGCCTCCTAGGAACGTTTTTCTGTAATATAACGGTTAAGGTACCTGCCCTTACTGTCCCCTCTCAAAAATCCACCCTGTTTACCTATACGTATACCTAGTTATAAATATTCTATTACACATATAAAATATTACACGTATATAAAAATTACATTTCAATACTATATTTTCAACTAAACTCACACTGACGCAGGATAATTAAAGACCATCTGCGAGTTCCTCTTTAAATAAAAGATCTGCGCACGCGTCTGAAATAATGCAATGATTCAGGCATCAGGCGGAGGAGCTGTCGAATTATATTGAAGTCTTTCTGGAAGACGCCCAGTGGATGACTCGTCACGCCCGCGCTCACTAAACTCATTTATCTTCTAGTAAATATGCAGAATACTTACAAAAGCACATTTAGAACTAGTCAAATGTGTTGAATAACATTTTTTTTATGAAATATGGAATATACGATTATGTTAAATTTTTTGCCCAGGGGCGCTAGTCTCGACTTTTCGCTACAGCATTTTGCGACCGAATTCGGTCGCAAAGTTGCGAGACTAGCGCCCCAGTTAAAACTTCAAAATTCAACATTTAAAATCGACATTTTTAAAGTTTGGAAATCAATATTTAAAAATTATTACGACGTAGAAAACAACAACAGTTAATTTAAAAAAAAAATGAATAATCAAGGTAATGCAACGCAGATTACAGGCAGTCTGATTCTGAAAGGTATAGGATAACCCTTGTAATAATACAGTTTCAGAAACTAAAATAGAGCCCTCGAACTATAATCCCTCATTGGCAGTCGACTAAAATATCCTAATTGAATTACCCGCGAATACTGAAACGTTTGTTAACTTTGACAACAGATTAATTCTAATACTGCCTTTGTCTGGCACTAAGCAAATGACAAAGACAGCAATAGACTTAATCTGTCGTCAAAGTTAACAAACGTTTCAGTATTCGGGGATTAAAGCAATACAATAAGTATAGAAATTCAAAAAAATATAATCAAAAACTGATTTCCAAACAAGACTAAAATGTCTGTAGAGTACTGTCAGATCCAGGCGATAGATATAAAATATTACATCAAAAAGTCAACGCAAATAGATGATAAATATGAGTGATATTAATATTTTATGAATGGCTGCAACACACGGCTTATTTAATATATTTGATCTCCGTTGAACAGAGTCGTACGGTAATCCGCTCGCCAATATTCTGTCGACGATAAAACTGTACAGCCGATGGATTGCAATTGGTACCACAGTGCGTGAAATCGCAGTGGGGAAAGTTAGCTTCCGAAGGATGTTGAGACATAATCTGTAATGCAAATTCTTGACAAAAAAAATTGATCATATATTGATCATATACGTGTAAAAAGAGTGGTAGGAATTTTTGTAGTGGTAGGAATCTTTTATAGAGTCGATTTGGGAATGTGTCTCACATTTTCCAGTTATTCAACCGACAAGCAGTAGTGTGCAAGCATTACTGTGTTCCAAATTACCAGTAAATAAGTGATCACAAAGAGATTTAGCAATTTTTATTCAAATCTGTTCAGCCGTTACAGCGTTGAACGGGAACAAACACACTTACACACAAACTTTCGCATTTATAATATTAGTGTGATAGTAGCAGTGTAGTGTTTATTTTAATAAAACGGGAATACTCACGTTAAATTGAGTCGATTATTCCGACTATAGTTTCGTTCACATCAGGTGATCTTACGTCTAACGTGAGTATTCCTGTTTTATCAAAATAAAATGTGTCAAAACCACGTTACTTTTCATATTAGATTAGATCATTAATTGCTTGGGAAAGGCGTATTACTATAATTTCTATGGTCTTTAGGTTATGGTCGATGGTTGCCAGTTGCTTTATTGATTTAGTACTGATATTTATAATGCTATGTACGGCAATATCGGGCAATATTCTAAATATTTATGTTGAACGATTGATGCGTGTGTCCATTACCCTGCGATCATTGGATGTACGATTTTATGACGGCACCAAATACGAATTTTATTTTCAGATAAAATTGCCGAGTCTTTATTTTTATCGATCATATAAGAATAAAAAGCAACTAAAGCAACACCATAACATGTTTTGCTCCTAAATATTTGTATGTTATAGTTTAATGTGCCACAAAAGTAGTTAAGAAAAGAGGAAGAAATAAAGTTTTAAAGACGCACTGACCGGGTTCGCGGCAGGATGCGAGTCCTAAAATATTATTTTACGAAGCAGATGACAGAAATAAGAGAAGTTGCATCATGCTTAGCTCTTCAGTTTTTGATGCAGACTTGAGAAGGATAATCATTTCGTACTTTTAATTATTTTAGGCGAGCTACTCATCTCTCATCTCAAATAGAAATGCAAGAATCGAAATAATTAATTTAGTTTTAGTTCACGCGGTTCAGCAAAATAGCTATTAAAAATATCTCCTGCATCCAATATATTTCTATTTATTCTGATATTATACATTGAAATTTATTTTGATATTTGTACACAAACCTTTGCTCTACGGTATGGTTAACGAGTAAACCTGCCATTATGTACATCTCCAACCTCTCTCTCTCTCTCTCTCTCTCTCTCTCTCTCTCTCTCTTGGCAAACCCCTGGCGTTAACGTGAGATGGACCACGAGACAAAAAAAAATGCCCCTGGTACATCCAGGCGAACTATGTATGTAGGTGGACTTCGGGCAGAGGGTGACAGTACCACTCAATAAAGTAAACGACTAAAATTATCTGCATCAGCTTTCATTTCAATATGGCAATCCTTTAAAGCTGTCAAATTTAGTTTAGAAAATGTCACAAGTTACAACAGACCCCAAGAGTTCGTACTATAAAAGTAGATACTACAAGGGCAATAAAATATTATTAGATCATGACAGAAGTCCTCCAAGCCTAAAATGTAGAGCTCTAAGATCGTGTTTTCCACGCACAAACCACCAGTTGCATCGGCACAGGAATAAAGCTCCAATGGAGATGCACTCGCGTCGGACGTTCGCTTTTACCATCAAACGGTGCTTGGTGTGCTTGCATTGAACACAAATAAACTGGCTGAGTGCAGGCACAACACAGATTACATGGTTGATGCTACGAGTATAATATAATAAACCAAACATATGTTTCTATATCCGCAGATAAAAGTCCTAACTAATATTATTTCAAAGGAATATAGCTGCAGTCGTATCAGGACCAATAAAGCTTCGAGGTATAAAAATTAATACATTCGTCTACAGGAAGCCATCTAGCGAACTAAAGGAAGTAACTTTGTCTCTTGTCTGGATGCTTGTCGCGTTATCACGGCTAAACGGATCTTGATAAAATATAATAAGGAGTTACTGTATATCATAAAGACGGACATAGGATATGTCCACGCGAACGAAGTAACAACTAGTCGCTACTTGTACGCAAAGTTTGATCGACAGTTTTAAATTTAGGGCAGCCGAGAGACATTTATGCAACAAAATTTGAGTTTTTTAGAAAAAGTATAATGTCGCCATTATCACTATACAAAATTAGAATTATTTTATAAATTTATTTTTACAAAAAAAAAATTCCATATTACCTAAAATTTGGTAATAAGTAATTTTTTTTTTACGCAATAAAATTGTATAGTAGTAACATACTGTACAAAAAAAGTTAGTTGCTGTACCCGTAGCAAAACTTCTATCGAAAAAACAATTTCGTTACGTATTCAAAAGCAAAATGTATTAAAAACATCGCATGCAATTCATTAATTCATGCATCTCCATAATATAAGAGGCGATGTATGTTCCCCTATATACTCCAAAACAGCTGGACCGATTTTGATACAATTTTCAGGGATTCTTCAGATTAACCTAGCGGGTGACCCTGTGAAGTTTGGTACTCGTGCGAAGCTGGAGCGGGTCGTTTGTTCTCTAATACGTAACGAAAGTTTTTTACGCTAGTACTTACAGAAGTACAGATCCCAAAGAGCAAACGTTATGGCAACGGAATTTGTTACACCAAGTATTGGTAAAATGAACTTTATCTGCAATTCGCTCTCCCTAAATATCAGTATTACCTTCATTCTCATCTTTAAGAAAGTAACGCCGGCGGCGGTCCCATATTTTATTTACCTCATGATGGACTCTGAAGAGGTAATAGAGTGGGTTGCTTCAAATACATTTAAAAAGCTTTTAGATTTAAAGCGATTGTTTTTACATCCTGTGTGGGTCATTGTAATTTGATTTCTTTGTGTAGAGTCGATGACACCGGATGCCGGGGCCGATTCGATTGCGTCGGTTGAATTAAATGGACTGAAAGATACTTTGAGCTTTATGTTTGTTTTTGTTATTATAAACAATATACTTAACAGGGCCTCCTATTTAAACGTAAACCCTCTCGCAAGCAGCTTCCCTACATTATATTCATCACAAAAATTCTCAAAAAAATTTATAAAGTTTTTATGGTTTTCTGATATCCTTCATATATAGTATTTTTATCTTCATCCGGGCCCCAGATTTTCTTCTTATTTAAACCGCAGTGTTATTGTCATTTAAAGCCCTAATTTAAATGTTTTTGTTTAGGAAGAAAAAAACAATAATTATAAAAAGTAATGGAAAAAGTTTGTTAAGTATGAAGAGAACGTTATTTCAAAAGCATATCTATATCTATACTGACGTTCTTGCTTCACAATTTGAGAACATTCCAGTTAATTGATTGAAGCATGTGTTATTTTACAAAAGTTCATTTTCATATCTCTATCTTTTAAGGAAAAGCTTCAATATTGTGTTTCACTTCCACGTGAAGCATCTCGACGATGTATGAACGCTTCGAGTGCGCGACCGGTAAAAAAGGAAGAGAACACGTAGCATTATGTGCTGAAGATGCCAATCGTGGAGGTGAAACACGTGTCGACTGACAAGATATTGAAGCGGAAATACACTAGATTGCCGTTTATGACATAAATACATAAATACTAATAACGCCTTACACTCGCAGCTCTCCACTAGGATTAGCTGTGTCGAGAACGCCACACACTAACATACATGGACAACTAACACCCAGACACAGAGTAGATATTTAAGATTAGAGTATAGTCTAGCAGGGGACTAGACCATACAAAAAGTATCGAAACCCCAAAACGTTATCTGGTTTTGGTGTTTTTTTTTTATTTATGTTATCTACGCTGTGAAAAACTATGCTTACAGGTTTTTTTTAATGCAATACCTTCGTTGTTTTTTTTTTCGTTGAAAATATAGTGAAGAAAAGTTGTAGTTATTATAATACCTACCTATCATATCGTAGGTCATGGGGCACGGCAGTGCATCCGCCATTCGAGCGAAAATAACAAGAGCACGGAGCACATCCTTTTCTCAAGGCAATTCACGACACTTGACTCCTTTATTATTTAACTAAGCCAAACAAAAAAAAAAAAATATTTAGGGGGTAATAACAGTTTTTCCCCGATACGCTAATTTCATCTTTAACTGTTTTTATCGCACGCACGGGGAACAGAACAATAGCAATACAATATTCAAATAGCTACTCCGCCAAAACCTCGCAGAATGACGACCGCCGTAATTTCGTTATATAAATATCTGTCCGGCCGCGAATCGAACCCGGGACCTCCAGCTCATAAAGCAGTCAGCGCTACCTATTAAACCAAGAGGGTCGTTAAATCTGAATATGAACTTCCACAAAGTACGCGGCACAATACTTGGCGCAATAAATTCCAGAATGTTACTAAATACACCATAACGTGAAGGTTAAGTGAATCATAACCATAACATGAAAAACTGTATCTATAGGTAGCGAGATACGTAACCAGTCAATTTAAGAGCAGTTAATTATCCTGCTGCTAATTCGGAAGATAAAGTCATAATTTCACGATACACGTTAAACCAAAACAAACACTAGGTACTTACGCTTGAAAAACGTATTTATTTAGAAAACATCACGTAGTTAACGGAGAACGCTGTTTGTGTTACCCCCACTCGTTTAACGAGTGACTATATAAAGTTATATTAAATCTGGGTATAGAAGCAGCTATTGTAATTACCTTTAAATTATTAAATCCTTGCAGTTGTATTGACAATCAAACACTAGTATTATCAAAAAAATAACTAATTGAATTCAAACATTAATCGTCTGTCCCATCCACGCAACGCCGCGGCTTAAGAAATGCTCCCTATTCTAGCAACACTTAAATATTTTACTGTTTAGGGTTCAACGGTGAAGGACACACGAAAATATCTCCACTAGTGGGACGAATTTAAACGGAACTTCATAATCTCTCGCATGTGTCGTCCACCAATCTTTACTGATGACGCATGACTGGTAAAATTAAGACAACTTCGAACTCAATTTAAAAAAAAACTAATCTGTTGCCTTAATTGTTATCTTCTGAGTTTCCTGACTACTGAAGCAGTACTCTTTCATGCTTACTTCTTAGTATCCAAAATTCTTTTACGAGAGTTTTAACTGATATTGTATTGACTTAGAGATCAATTATAATTAAAAATAAATAAGTTAAACGAAGTATTTGATTAAATTAGTGCCTAAATGTAGCGCAAAAGTTAAGCTTACATTTAGACATTTTTAAATGTGCTTCTTTATTTCGGCCGAGACGTCTCCATGACGGAAAATTAAAAGCAGTGATTTATATAACAGTTCTTTGTTCTTGCTTTTATGATAAGTGTTGTATTGGCAGTTGGCCCGTGTTATGGGACAGATTCGCCCTTTACTACCAATGCTTTGATGATAGTAAAAGTGCGTTTCGCACTACACTCTACAGGAGAAGAGATAAAGACGCCAGAAAGATGTGACGAGTTCAACTTGAGTATTGACACCATCACGGCCCAGCAGACGATACCGGAGTCATAAAAACGACGAAGCTGTGTTAAAATTAAGAATCAAACAGCATTTATCCTTTCAAAATTGAGTGCCTGTGCCTAAACACATTTAGACATGGAAAGATGTCGAGTTAGCCAAACGAGCCTTTAGAGTGCCTGATAGTATACGACCAGCGTTATATTTTACCCGGGGCCCACGGACATGTCTTAAAATTACGACGGGCACCGGTGAAAGGACAGCAGCGTCCTATTTGTAGGCGGTGAGCATTCTGCGACACGTAAAAGCACAGAAGAGGAATTTTTTTTACTTCTCTCTTCTGTGCCTAAAAGCGTGGAAATTATGGCACCCACCCCATGTCTAACGTCTTTGTTTCAGTTGAAGGGATCTGGCTGGTGATGATGATGATTATATTTAACAAAAAAAAATACGGATGTTAGCACTACATTCTTCGAAAACCAGAGACTGATAAAGAAGATGATATCAAAGATCAGAATAAAAGCCTACGCAACTACTGTACCCATACAAAAAACCACGTCGATTCGCTGCTCTGTTGCTGTTGCAAACCAAAAAAAAACAACAAAACACAATTTCACATCCCATCATTTAAATATATTCAAATCGCAACAAAGCTTAGTATAGGCAAATATAATATAGATAACGTGAAGTATCAGTAACATCTATTATTCATGCTTTAAAGTTGAATATTGTATATTATTTCCAAAATGCATCATCCGTGCGATTAATCATTCTATTCGGAATCGAGAGTATGGAATCGAGTTCAGTGCACCAAGCTTCACAGATCGATATCGTCAAGACCCGTCAGAGGTGATGCACGGCCCTGATATCGGTACATTCGTATGATCTGTTGCCAAATCGATGAGCCGAGTCGATCATCGCATCCGAGCGGCTCGATTCCTGATCAAGCTGCGGATTGGGAAATCATATCGTTTCTATGCTGCTAGAGGTAAGGTTCAAGTCAACAACAGTTACTTGTTATGCAAGGCTGCAAAGTTGTATTAAAACCTGAGCAAGCGAAGGATTCTAGGATTGAATTCAAATATAGAATCCTGAGGGTAACTAGGTTTTCAATGGTACGAGACGCAGAATCACTTTGCTTCAGAGCGAAACACAATATTTCACTTCGGAGTTTTGGCGGAACGTGAAGAAGTCATGTCGCGTCATTTTATTATTTTCCAAAATATTTGTTATATAGAAAGAAAGAAAATAATTTTATTTTTAAACAACATTAATATTAATAATATTGAAGGGTAGGCAGGTGAGCAGTATCATATAACTATAGCTAATCAATTTTATGTGTCTCAAAACTGGCCTCAACTCAGCATAATGCTGTTTAGCAAACAGCGCTGACCTTCCGTTGAAGCCGTTCAGTGAAGTCACGAAAGGCTCAAAACAGTAGGGCAACGTAGAAACAAGAGTCACGTAACATATTACCTAAAACAATTATAATATTAAATAAAACTCCAACTTGTTTATGGTTTCTGTTTTTTTTGTATCGGGTGTTAATGTATTAAAATGGTGGATTCTTATCCATTAAGTTTTCGTGAACATGACCCTTCGTGTTGTTTCCAAAACTCCATTAACCTCTCTAGTAAAGTCGGTTAATTTACTTTGCTTGACTTAGACTATGACTGAGACTTATTTTAATTGTAAAATATTTGACATCACCTGAAATATTACAATACTTGGCACTGGCTTAATACACAACGTGTGGAGCCAAAACATAAGGAAAAATCTTTTCATCTCATACAGCGAGGAAAATGCTAGAATAATGGAAAGTGAATTTTTTTTTTCATGCACTGGTTCTGCTGGCCAGTGCGATTATTCTAACTGAGGTTGGCGCACTTACAGTTCATAAGTATTAACGGGTTTTCAGTGGACTGGCGCGGTATGGAAAATTAAAAACTCTATCCACGCTAGCGGATAAATTCACTTATGCACTCAGATTTCGAACTATAACCAGAATCTCCGAGTTTGTGAGGTGAAAAAAATATTTTCTATTTTTTAAAAAGAGCTTTAGTTCAGTCTTTGAGATATTATAAATGTTCTGCGTACTAGATGTGATACCGCAGTACATTGCGATGTCCCTTTTAATTGTGGTCATCTTGCTCAACTTCACTCAGTCACTCGCTAGACCTCGCTTAGTGATCACAACATTTCACCAACACTCGTGCACGTTCACCAATTCTGAATGGATAAAAATCCACCGTTTTTACACATTAACACTCGAAATAACACAAGTATTGGAAAATAATGCAATGACGCGACATAACTTCTTCACGTTCCCGCCAAAACTCCGAACGCGCAATTTAATAGTAAAAAAAGTGGTGGGCAATATTTTTTTCTCTGTCTTAAGTATTGGCTCCACACATAAAGTATTCAGCCCAGTTTTGTAAAGTTTCAAGCGAAGTACTCATAGTATTTCTCAAGTAACTCACTAACTTTAATTCAGTTCTAATTTCACTGGAAACATTGGCTTTCAATCCGAACTCATAATACTTTAAACAAGCAGTAAATAATATTTATAAACTGAGATTGGCGAGCAGCACCATCAATTCTGATTACCAAATTCGCGTGTTATTATTACAGTGAAATATAATATTTTGAGTATATTGTTGAATTACTATTACTGAGTAAAGCGTATTTCCCACAGATCACCCTTAGATTCTGCACAAAGGACGATCGAATCGCACCACGCATCTGTCAAAATACACCCATCAAAATTGAATCTCATTGGTTCATTACTAAGCTCGAATAGGCGTAACGTTGAGATAGCCAATGAGAATGCTTGGTCGCAGTCCCCGTAACCCACGCTTTCATACAGCTATGGTGACTTTTTGTCGGAACAACGACCTCGTAATGTACCTATACATAATTATAATTTGTGATTTATGCTCAGTTTAATCTACTTCCTCAGTGCCTTATTTCCCATGTGTTTTAGGTAGGCCCTGCTATTTAATTTGCCTTTTTGGGCGTACTTGTGTCGTCTCTGGGTGTAGTCCTATCGTCTTCATGGGGCATGACTTCTTTACTGTGCCCATTCGGGTGACTATAGAGGTCTACCGCGACCTCTTTTAGGGTCCTCTATTTCCATGACCGATGTTGTCATGTGGTCTTTTTCGCAGCGCATATCGTGATCTTACTAACGTATGCCAGTTTCGGCAACTTTGTTTTGACAACAGTTACTCCTCCGTTTATCGTCATTGTAATAGATGAACGACTAATTACTTTTTTTGAAATACCCAGTGTGGTGATTTTTATGTCTGGTCATCATTTCACATTAACAATAAAATGAACGCGAGGCGAGGTTATACTATCCAGTAGTGGGATAAAGAGGGCTGTGGACGATGATGAATAAACACGAAAGTTGAAATTCCTTCTCTGTATTAGTTGCTTTTACGAATAAACGGCCGAACTATTCATTATTCACAGTCAGTTTCTCAATAAATCCAATCTGTTCGTTTTTAAGAGTTTTTAATTAATAAAAAATAATTGTTATTATGCATCATGATGAGACTGACATAAGATACTTTTCCTTTCGGACATTGCGGACAAATCGGAATATCTTATGTAAGACAATAGACACTTTTTTTCAACTGTCATGTATTGATCGATTTGTATCTGTATCCACCATCTATCGATGGAAGATGGTGCGTGACGGCGGGGTCGCCCGCGCCCGCTGCGTACGCGCACCGAGCAGAAATAGCTCGCAACTGGGTTAATACCCGCACCAACACCCGATTTTTGTACAACAGACGATGGACAGAGCTGTCGAGCAACGTTGATGTAAACTGACGCCTTGTGTGAAACGGGATCAGAATAGGGAAGAAGCAACAATGGTTACGTAGAACACAATCTGTTACCGATCCCCAAACCTTTGCTGTTGAATTACTAAAGGCCGATTAAGTTAAATAGTTAACTAAGAGTCAATGTTTCATGTCGCATAATTTTGGTCGTAGCTATCTCACTCGCACATTAAGTTTTTGTACATAGAGCGGAATGTCCAAAATCAGTAAGTAGAAGTTGTATCTGTCTATCAAAATATCAAAGATGTTTTAAAGAAATGTTTGTTTTTATATTTTAACTTATTTTTTGTCAGTAACATGAAAATGCGCGAGCGAGGCGACTGTGGACGCGACTAATGAACTTAGTTCATGCATGTATCAGTATTTAACTTGCAAATTATTACTAAAGTTGACTGTTGACGTACATGCATTAAATTTAAATTTTGATAAAGTTTAGGTCAATATTTTCTTGTAAATCTGTCATAAGCTGAATTGACAAAGCATCTTATTATGACATAAAGACAACTTACACAAAACAGCCGTATAGAATTATGGAGATGTTGAAAACTGCTGACAATTTTACACACACGGCTTTTATGTATGAGTGAGGTAATATATAAGGATTAAAATACAAATTTCAATTGCAAGATTTGGCTTTATAAGTATTTCTCGATTTGGAAACGTTTCATAAGCGTGAGGTGCGTAGTCAAAACGCAAATATCGTTTTCAATTTCGAGTCACCTCATTAATGTGTTGCCAACGTTCGAAATCTGTGTTTAACAACTTTAACTGAACCTGTGATATCTAGTTTAATGACCATAATAATTGATGCGTTAGTAGAATTAGTGAAACGCTTCAACGCGTTCACAAACGCAAAGTTTTAGTCGTATTTCCGGCGATCAAGAGAGGATCTGAGGGAAAAATGCGCGTTTATGTATTTTGAAGATTTACAACGTAAATAGTATGAAAATAGTGCGTAAACACAGGATTTCAATCAGAAAGCGTTGCTGAGAATGATATATTAGTGTGATTTAAAGAAATCGCTCCTATTTTCTTTGAATCAAATTTTTCCTAGTTCTTCTCATACAATTGAAATAGAAACACCTACTGCGGTACTAACAACTTACGTCAACTTCAACTCGAACATAATAGTGGGACAGAGCGGTGTGAAGGTTAGTCGGTCCCGAATATAATCTATATCTGATAAATTCCAGTGTGTAATGTAAAAATAGAACAAACAGATCTGCCGTTCGATAAACTGTAGAAGACTTATTAGAAAGTATTTAATAAAAATCCCGGTAAACAACTGTAATAGAGCTGATGATCTTTAATTAGCTGAACAGCTTTTCTTGAAACATAGCTAAGAATTAAGTCGAACGATCAAACACATTCGAACAAAACAAAACTAAATCAAAATTGGTTCATCCGTTTGGAAGATACGATGCCACAGTCTGCTGTTTGCGTCGAGGTTTAAAACAATTGAATTATTAACGCCTATCCTTATAGGATTTACCAGTATTTAAACAGAGCCTTGAGATTATAAGTTCAGCCTTTTATGATTAAAGAACTAGGGGTTTGACCACAACTCCCTTAAAGTAAAGTTATGGTGTAGTCGAAGATGGTATAAACAAACTTAGCCGGCAATGGGAACTGATGGGAGCCGCCAGTGAGGATTTCAAAACACAGAGAGGTGCTTGGCGACAGATGTTCAACTCGAACTAATGACATCACCTACACGACAACCACCAAACTAAAAAGCGAAAAAAGAGGAAGATAGGTCTCTCCTTCTCTCTCGTTTGTTAGACAGCGCAGTGGCCCGGCCGTACCATGTCCGCAAGTGCTGAGTCAGGTCTATCATATACTTAGCTTATCTAATATTTTATCACGAAACCCACAAACATGAATATGAGATTCACTTTTATTGTTATTGCTTAATTTTTTCTTCTACTGATAAGATAGAATCAATATCTTTCACTTCTAGTACATACCAATATGTAAGTACTTTACCAATGATCGAGTGAAGTGAAGCCCGCTCTCCTTCGCCAGACAGTCTATTTCAGGGTTCAGGAAGTTTATAAGTATTTATACAAATGGATGTCGGATTTTCACGCGGCCAGAGCAAGATGGATGAAATTATATTTGTTTGCGAGTGTACCGCCAACAAGCTTGATTAGTGATCATTTTGACCTAATTTCAACTCGAATTTTATTGTTTCTTATGGTTTCTCGAAAAACAGATGTACTGTTACATCTAAAATAAGTGTTTTATGGAATTATGTACTCCTGATCTGGTAAATGTTACTTTTGATTATGTTTTGGTAAGGTTTATTTAGGGTTGAAGTCAGTTGTGAGAAAGGATCATGTCGCAATTCGATCTCGTACCTAACACCACATCAGTTTATCGGAAAGTAACTCTAGCGGAATAGAGACTTTAGCGGAAACTAATTTCCTAATTATTTTAATTATAAGTAAACTGCCTAAACTCTTATGTACTTAGCTCTCCCAAAAATATTTTATTCGTGATTATAGAAACTCTATGTACTTATAGGTATTTTGAAACCATCCTTTTGCTTCATCAAGTGGCATGTCATCAGGGCCCCTATTCGGAGAAATGACATTTTTATCTCTCTCTCACTCACTCCCATTAAATTTTAAATTAGAGAGACAGTCACCGAGATAATCTCGAATCTCAGGAATAGGGTCCCAGGGCACAAGCTTCTAAGACCTCGGATATATCGAAAAAAGCTACAGTAAAACAGTTCTGACTTCTGAGTTAAACCATTTAACACAAATAAAAGTTGGAGACCATCTAACACAAAGGTGCTCAAAACAATTTAGTGACTTCCTAATTTGCCAAGTGACAGATGCAGTGATGTGGCCACAGCTGTCAAACTATCCGAATAAAATCGTCCGCGCCGCCATTAATCTAACGATTAAAAATCGTTCCATTTTCGAAATAGCTGTGTTGCCATCGCAGGGAAACTAATTCCCGTCGGATAAACGTGTAAATGTATTTATAGATGCTGGCATCTTGTCTAATGAATGAATCCAAATTTAACTTTGGGACACGATGCATTCAATGCAGCATTCTTCGGTATAATGAGTCATTTGTTAAACTGTTAACGATTAGTTTTTTAAAATCACTTGGTTTCCGTGTTTTTATTTTTATTTTTATAAAATTATTTGACAGTTGTTGTTGGCGCGCGATGATCAAATAGATAAAATATACAAAATATTGTAAGATGAGAGTGACATATATGATGAGATAAGTAGTGACAGATTGACCTGACACTTCTGAGGCACAAGACTCGATTTCTTGGATTTATTGCTCTTACGACTTGTAATTAGTAATTATAGTGATGTCACTTCAATGATTTAACTTTGCCAAGGCGACTAGATGAATGTGGAGTAAATAGTCAAAACAATTTCTATCATTGTATCGTTCTGCAAATATCATTATTATGTTATTGGTAATTATAAATGTTGTACAAATTAATAGACAAATCTACTGAGTATTGAGAATGTTAGTCGTCTAGTTTTTTTGGTGTTCTTTGTTACAACGGGAGCTGATTTCATCATCAAAGGATATATTATCCACAATTATTAAATAAATCCCTACATGCTACTTAACAAAACTACTTTCTCCCAAAGCGAAAACAAAATCATATAAATGCTTTTACACCAAAAAAATGCAATTGTTTTGTAAAAATCATGTAACAAAAGCTGTTAAGTGTAATGTAGAGAAGCTGCCCGAGGTTTTCCTTTTTTTTTCAAAAGGACGTTGTGTAGCAGAAGCTTCTCCAAAAATGTCAGCGTTAAATTTAAAAGACTAGCAACGCTAATACGAGCAGTCGAGCCACACCGGGCAACCCTGAATCGCGCGAGTTCGAATAAATAATTGAAAAATATAGCCAACTCAGGTAAGTAAATAAATAGTCAATGCAGTGTGTAGTTTACTCGCAGAAAGAGTTATACGTACTGAACTTGGCAGTTTTATATAAGTGGGGTAAGGTTAGGCCCTTCGGCGTAACGTTGAAGTAGGCGAATACCCAAATATTTAATGGAGTATAATAAACATAGACGCCGTATCGTATGGATTGTGCAGATGCGAAGCATACACGTTTATTGAGTGTGGATACATTAGTACTACTATCTGTTCTGTAGTAGATTATATTGAATCCTAAAATTACCAGGCACGTCTCGAGCCTTTTGTAAAAAGATGATTTTAGGCTCGAGATCAAGTAGAGATATAAAAAATATTATATAAAAACTTTCTTGTTCTTATTTAATCTGCAGTCAGTTCCATTCTAACCAGATGTCTTGTGTGCCGATAATTATGACGTAGAAAGTGGGCACTCCAGTGAAAATATCTCCTTATATTATATGTCTCAGGTAGTCAGTCAAACGCTTTCGCTTATAATCTGGTAAACAAACACTTCTTATCAGCTCTTAGACGTCCTCTAATGACGAACGACGATCTTCCCTCCTTATTTGGATTGCCATAATCCCCACGCTTGGAAGGCGGCTTGGAGATCGCAGATAGTTCACCGTTTACTAAGAGGACGCTGCTGCTCGTCCTCCGGTGGTCGCTGTTTTAAGATATACCGTAACAAAACAAACACACAAAGTTCTCGTATTATTATTATATTTGTATCGATATAACGCAAATATAATTTTCTCATTATTTTTTTTCTCTTTGTTTAGGAGGTTATACGAAAAACTGATATAGTATATCCACTAGCCAGATCTGCCAGATCTCTATAGTATGGAGCTATAGCTACGTTGCGTTGCTTTGCTCGCTTCAACGAAACTAACCTTTATACGAAAATAAAATAAACAGTTCATTTGTTGATCCGATTTACGATTGTAAATAATTGTAATACGCGTAACAGGTATGTTTCAGCGAATCAAGGCTGGCCGAGTTTATACTATTTACCGATCATTATTTAGCGCAGTTTATTTTAAAGTTCTATAAAACAGTCCGTGTTTTATACTTAGAGACATTAAAAGTTTCACGCGAACTATTCTATTTGACAAGATTATTTTGAAACGAGAGAGTCACACATATAATTGAGTTCGTCATAGTTTTTGTTGTTCCTTAAAGCCTCTTTACAGGTATCGCTGAACTTTAATTTCATAGGAGCAAAATATATAAAAAAGTAATGTCCCTTTTGCTCCCATTAAATTCACGTTGAGCTATCTCTTTCGAATCAAATTGCGAAAATTAATATTAAAAAATTATGTATGTATGGAGCGTATAAACATATAGAAATACCTTTAATAACCGGCTTCCAGGGTCAGTTCCACCAATAGAAATATGGTTGCTAGTTCAGTTGTTACATGATTATTTTCTTTTATTGTGGCCAGGATTTTTAACATCTTTTTGATCACGTCTTTCAATTATTTGCGTCTTGGACTTGGTTTGGACTTTATTATTTTAAAAGAGATCTTAGTACAACTAGCTTTATATAAAAAAAAATACGTGTGGAGCCAAAATATACCATTATAAATCTTTTTCTAAGTCGGCACTTGTTTTTTTTTTTTAATTGCCCAAAACTTTAATCACTTCTTTTAGCAAGGTAGTTGAAATCCGATTAATTTAAAAGATTTGTGTATCGAAATATAGCTAATATCCTGCGCAATAACAGTTTACATAAAAGTAGGTACAGAATAATGTATATGTATAAAGGTAAACGTGAGAAGAAACATAAAACTGCGTGAAAAACCGCGTAGCGCTCCGCCGTTCCTAACACTAGTATGAATAATAAAAATAATGATGGTAGACAACATAGCACGCTGCGTACTATTGTGTAATAAGACCTCGCCGAGAAAATATTGTGCGAGCGAGTTATCTATCGTTTTGTTTAATGCTCGCGTGGTGAAGGTGATATTAACCAGCGTCCGTTGACGTGGGCCGACTGCGGCCTCTCCGACTTCACTGGTAATAATAATTGACTTCGCCTTTATACCAACACTTGAACTCTGGATACATACACTACATTACAAGATGAGGGATATATATTACAAATGAGTACGATATTTTGACTCCTCTTTTTGCTATGGAGACGACAATGGTTCAGCTTATTTTGGAATGTAATTATTGCAAGTTTTGGATAATAATTATATGGCATAAAGATCTGATGTTTAAAATACAAAACATGCAGCTTAAACAGTATGCAGATAACCTTTAATTTTACAATAGATATATGGAGTATTAACAATCAGTAAAAAAAAAACACCTACTCAGTATAGAAAGAAATAAAAGCTGGAGTATAATAGGGAAGAGTTTTAGGTCCGTTACTGAACCTATTATAAGCCAGTGATATACCAGAGCTGTAGAAAACTACACCACTGCTATATGTGCTGACGCAAGTTGCCGTATGGCGGCTCATATTTAAATTTTTTGTACGTCACCAAACTTTCAAAAAACCAAAAATTCTTTTTGATAGCAACCCTTACAAATCTCATACGATGTACTGTCAACGAACCCATTCTAAACTAAACATGTCTTAGCATAGAAACGAACAACACAACAGGAAAAAAACATTACCAAAGCCTTTTAACTGAACATGCTTATTTAATGTACGCGTAAATGAGGTCAAGAGCATTAAGTTCTATCATTCTAACTAAAAAAAAGAAGTTACGATGATTGCTAATATATATCTTTTTAATTCCAGATCGCAGCGTCGGATTACGCAGTTTGCAGTATTATACAACTACTGCAGACGAAAACTGGAATTCACTAATTCAGGCCTGATAACTGTAAGCATAACAATAAAACTAGGGCTTGTCTTACGTTTCCTGATTGTAAAAGGTCAGGGCAGCGTCTATTCGTGTCACGCAATCAATAATCGATTTTTAACTCCAGTGTCCTAATATAGTCCTAAATTGGTGGAAAGTTCGCGAAGGGCGCGCGTGCTCCTTCGCACGCCGATAGGCTCTTGAACAGATACAGCCTCTCGAGGTTTGACAATCCATCGGTGCTCCACTCCGAGCGCCGCGTGCGTAAGCTTTTTCTTTTTTGATGTTTACTTATTTTATGAGACATGATACTCGTGAGATAGATAACTAATAGGACATGTTTAAGTTTGGTTAATTGTCTCACGATGAACTGTGTTCTGGGTTAAATGACATCATTTCTATTCAATTTACTGGGCATAAAGAAATTTAACATGTTACATCTCCGAATGACGAGCCCAGTGCAATGCTACGCAGGGTTTTGATCTCTTTCTCTTCTTGTATGCTTTTCTTTATACAACTGAGTGCAGTTGCTTAAAAAAGACTAAGAAGTCTGTATTTTTTTAAACTTTGCTTATTTTTCAATTTAAATTTTATTTGTAGTTTAACAACAAAGCGTTTAAAAGTTAGACAAGCATTGAAACAAAGTACAAACTGTACTGTTCCTGTACAGCTTTGATGATGTTGTACCTCCAATAACACCATCCCAAGCTCATTCAGCCCATCATATACATTTTCAGGTAACGGTGAAACACATTAATGCTTCATTTATATGCAGTTATTATTTTTCGAAGTTCCTTATACTAGTTTGCAGTATAAAACACTTATGCGGCTTACGATGTAATTGGATGTCTAAAAAACAACATTCTCCAGTCCATCCTAAACAATTCAGAAAAACATTCGAATAATAAAGCAATTTTCTCGAAAGTTAAGATTGTGGCTTAAATTATCAAGCAGTAAAGTTAATCTGATCTATTTGTGTCGCCCCAAGTCCATTTTATACTTGGAAGAATCCTATAAAAACAGTATTTACAATCAAATGGAATATCCATTAAAATTCTTTTACAATGAATAGCTACGAACAGCTATCCTTCAACAGACAACGAAAAAACTGAATTTGAAATGTGCATGCTTTAAAGTTCTGTGCTGAAAATCAACACCGCGGCAGAGTATGCTGCAACATTTCTGAGCGCGTAGGACACTAAGGTGTTGGGGTTGGGCCCCACCAAAAGCAGTTGCAGTCCGTGCTGTCCGCTGCCGGTGCAGTTCATGTAGAGTAGTAATGAAATTAATTCTAAAAAAGACAACACATTGCATGCTGTATCTCGCAACGCACATGAACTGCACGCGTACTGCATGCAGTGTGACATCTTGCATAGAATTTCATACATCACTATTATAGAATTTTATTATAGACATGGACTTAACCCGCAACGGAGAAAGCTTGAAAATAGATCGTTGTGGCTGAACCTTAACAACTCACCTATGGCAGATAGATTGATGTTTTTTTTTTTTTGTTTTGTGATTTTTTTAAATGTAAACGTACATATATTTTTTTACAATGTGATGTGGAGTAATTTAGACGTTTTACTAGTGTCATAAAAGTTGCGTCCGATTTGTCCACGATAAAAATAGAAATGTCAAAGAAATGATCGCAAACAACAGACCATAGTATTGGAAATCTGTGTCGCAAACTGTTTTACATGAAACAAGGCTGTATTTCAGTCGATGAGTGATGAGGCCACAGTCGTTATCTGCGCTTCCGTTTCCGCTCTCGAAGAAGCAGCTCTATTAACTTGTTTTATTTCCATGGTGTTTCGACAATATTTGCGTTTTTTGTCGCTGATTGGAGACGATCATTGAGCTTTTCTGTATTACGTACGTACTAGAAGCGACACCGCAAAACATTACAAAGTCCATTTTAAATGTGGTCACTTTGCAAATCTTCAGTTACACACTCGCTTGAAAAAAAACACATTAGGGCGATTACAGTTTGCAATGTAAATTTCAGCACAGTCCAATGCACTTATCAAAAATAACTTAACTTAATAACTTTCCAATTCACAAACCTACAACCTATACCTTACAACAATAAAAAAAGAGTTTGAAGAGCTATTAGAAGCAGTTTAAAAGATATGACAATGTTTTAAACTCAGTACACAATACTTTGGTATAAAATTACATTCTCCATTCTCTATGCATCTTAATTATACAACCATTTTGATAAGTTCAAAAGATCGAGCTTAATAATTCGATGCATATTTACAAGGGAGGAGATGATGTAACAACGTTTTTATAGGGTTATTTGTGGGTTTATCTGTGAGCTCCGTTTTACGACTATTCCAGTCGGGAGCGCCCGAAAGGGTCCCATCATGGCCGGGCCGTATTACAGTGCACGGCTTTCCATTTGGCACGACGGAGCAAATTCAGAAAAATATTAGAGAGTCGATATTAAATGTGAAATTCGTTTCCCATAAAATCCCGTTGTCGCGTGTGCACGTGACTAATATGTACTAATATGTAATATGTACTACTAATATGTATGTATTATAAGAAAAATATAAACTTACTGCAAAATGTACCATTTGGCATTTCGGATATGATGTCGAATTTAATTGCTGTTTGACAAAATTGTTTTCTGTTTCTTTCTGTTTTGTATTATTTATTATTGACATGTAGGACCAAATTTAATGTTTATTTTGTAATTGTTTTTTTTTAATGTGTAATATGGTCCTTTGTAGTCTGAATTAAATGATTTGAATTTGAATTTAACGACACGTAACATGTCAAAATATGTCCGTTTATAACGCAATATTTTTTTATTTTTTTTTCCTTTTATACATACGCAGTTTCATATTTGTTATCTTCAATGTACCTTTTTGCATCACAAATATGTTTTAACTTCTTTTTTTTCGTGTTTGACGTCTTCTGGCTGATGTTGAATGCGTCATCAGTCGCACTCACTCGAAAACACGAAAACATAGACAGTTGTTAAGGGGCATTTCGAGAGAAAAATAGTGCTATACACACTCGCGCGCAGATGAAAAGAGATGGCTTAAGCGCGCGCTAGCCAAAAAACCAGAAAGTTGCTGATTACATCTAAACCAGGAAAATCAAATCAAATCAATCGAAATTCTGTGCCATGCAAGCCTGGTCATTATTATTACCTCACTATTAGTGTAATAAACACTTGAATATAGGGGTTCTGAGCGCTAGCGAAAAATTTGTTTAAATCGAGGTTTTTTCAATGATTTTTTTCATTGAGAAAATGTTATGTAATCATGTTTTCCCGCCATGCAATACTGGTATACAGAATCAAAAAAAAAACATATATCTCAAAAGAAGATATTTAATCTGTATAACTAATGAGGAAATAGAAAAAACACATTTTTTTCAAAATATTAACCGCTAACCGCCGTTAAAACAATCATAAAAATTGATGGAAGGTATTACTGATCCATGAAATACTGAGAGATGGCGCATTTTACGACAGAGAGAACGCTCTACAAAATCGAAGCTGTTCGATTCTAGCCGTACATTTCACTCTACTTCCCGAAGTGTCATCTGTAAAGCCGGGTAGTGTAAATGAAGGTTGATCTTAGGCCGAGCGTCGTTTCTCGTCCATCGGCAGGCCGTCGGGACATCAACTGCCGCCGCAGCAGATATTACTGCATTTTAGACGCGGATGTTCGTTACTGATTCACTTCCTCGCCCATAACCGTAAATGTGATATCCCTTTCGAAAGCAACAGCAGAAAGAAATATTATTTTTATTTTTATTTCTTAGAATTAACTGGAAACAGAATTATTTACCACTAGCTGGGCCCCGCAGTTTCACCCGCGTGGAAAATTCCTCAGCCGTACGAGTTGACAAAGGGCACGGACCCCAGAGTACGAGCAAATGCAATACAAAAAACACTTTGTGTTGTAGACTTTGTTTCTTCACCCCGCGCTGGTCTTGTACACATTTAAATTATTTATTTATCAATGAAAACAGACACGCGCCGGTTTAGGGGCTGTTAAATTTTATTTTACCTTCATGTTCGAAGTTAAGCGTCTCTTACTTCTATAGAGGTCAGTCCGATGCGTTTTTGTAGGTATGTAAAGATGTACATTTAAGTACGAATTTTGTTTAACCTACTGGATGACAATACAAGCTATTCAAATGATGGTAAGCGTCACGCTTACCAGTTCAGTGGCAGTCAGAATTTTGACCGTCAAGAGATCCAAATTGTGCGCGACAATGCACTGCGCTCGTGACCCTGAGATAGCCACGTATAGTCACTTATTTGTTTTTTATTTTTATTTTGGGTATTTGCTTATTTTCTTTTAAGTTATAGTATATACGAAATTATTATCAATATATTTTATTGGCTAAGGATTTAGGTATATTTACAGAGTGACGAGCAAGACTCGTCTGATGACTAGCGCCATTCTTGTCCATAATATAATGATAAGACGTGAGGGCACTTTAGGGCACTTAGGGAAAATTAGTTTATTTGTAGAGCTATGATGATCTAACAACTTGGTTTTTTCACATTTTGAAAATTCGCACTTAAGCGGGTTATTTTATTAACATTGTGAAAATGTGCGAGCGAGACAACCGTGGGCGGGAGTAGGAGGCCTCAATACACGGATTTACAACAATAGTAACAATATGTAATATAATATAATGTTTTTTATTTTTATTTTTTTATAATGAACTAGTCAAGCGTTTGACCACAATCTCACCAGATGGAAAGCGACGATGTGTCTATATTTATATGAAATTGTTGGGTTGTACAGGCGAATGGAGAATGTTGTTAATGAAGAATTTCACAATAATTAATAGAAAGTGTTGAAGAAGCGAAGGGTCGGTAACTGGCGCCCTCTTCATTATTCCAACGTTGGCGACGGTCGCCGCGTGGTAATGATGTCATCATGGCGATTTGTAAACAAGATGTTTAGCTACTTAGTCCATTTTTGGAAATATATTCACGAACTTAAATATTAAGAGAAAAAAATTACCTAAAACAACAGAACCATGTATAGTTTTTGAATTCAAGATCGTTTGATAAAAAACTTAAAATAAAGTCAAAGTATGCCGAAGAAGACCAACAAATACTCCAAGATTGTAAGTTATAACGAATATTATTATTACAAGAAAACCAAAAAAGCAACTGCAAACTCATCAAAAACTGACAAGCAGTTTAGGCTACATGAGGTAGCATAGGAACACGCAAACATACATTTTTTTTTAACACTTATAATTTTGCCTTTGACCACCAACTCGCCTGTTGGTAAGCGATAATGTGGCCGAAGATGAAGCACGCAGACTTAGAAGATACCTACTCACTCTGATCTTGAAAAGCTCTAGATTGTAACTCTCAGGAAACAAGGAAGCCGGCAGTTTATTCCACTCCTTGGCTGTACGGATTAAAAACGTTGTTTCAAAACGTTTTGTACGTATCCAAGGGAAATCAACAGTGTAAGGATGGTAGTGGGGCGTCTTTCTACTTGTCCTGTAGTACACGCTTACATTCGCCCCATAAACACTACGCTTTTTTTCTTGGGCAGTCCGGTAAAAATACGTTTGTAGGTACAATAATTCTGCGCTCCAGAACAAGCGGGCAGCGGGACTGCGGGCGGCGCTGATCACTTACCACCAAGAGGCGTTTCGCATGTTTGCCACCAATTACGTAAAAAAAAAAAAAACTGCCAAATATTATCAAAATCGGGCGGTAAATGGCAGCAAACTTGTCCCTATTTGGTTGTCATGGTGGCCCTTTAAGTCGTGGTAGCCCAATGGAAGCATGCTCGGCTCACATTCGTGGGGTCGAGGGTTCAAACTTAGGCGGGCCCGTACTAATGAGTTCTTTGGAACTTACAGATATACTGCATATTTCCGTAGAAGAAATTCTATGGGATATGTGAATTCGCCAAACCGCACTGAACCAGCGTGGTGGATATGGCTTAATCACCCTTCGAGGATAGGCTGATATCATAGCAGTGGGATGTTTATAAAGGCTGATGCAGACCCCCTATCAATCTAAAACCGCCGACAGCAAAAAAATGTATGAAATTGTAGAGCATGTATACCAAGGTTCGTCAAGAATAGTTGAAAAATACGACCTGTACGCTAGTACCAAGTGAAAGACTAAGATCAAAGTCATATAATAGGGAGAATTCCGTGCGACAGATGAAAGTAAATTTTGTCAATTGTTGCAATTATGGTTACCAAAAATTGGGTGGAATTATCTAAGTACGACAAAACTGATATTATAAGCTAAAGAAATCCGTTTACCACCATATTCTAAACTAGATGCGCCCCGCGGTTGCTATTCTACAGAAACCGAATATTTTTCCAGCATAAAAAGTAGCCTATACGTTGTAAGCTACCTCCATACCAAATTTAATTCAAATCCATTCAGCCGTTACAGATTTGAACGGGAACAAACACACTTACACACAAACTTCCGCTTTTATAATATTAGTGTGAAGTAAGGCGATTCGAAATGAATGTTATGAAATTGGATATCGAAGCATTGATTGTGAAAAACAGCAGAAAGGTTTCTTTGCAAATAGGTATTTTGAATAAGGGAACGAAACTAGGACAGTGCCGAATTCTAAACTTTGTTGAGTATTTACATCATAAATGATTGCCTTTCGATTGACAGTATATAATGCAGCAATTTCCGCAAAAGCGTCAGTTACAAGCACTGCGAAAATCATTTAGCTCACACGTGTATAGTGATAGGTATCCCAACTTCTATTTACCCCGATAGTGGGTCAACATTGTCCAAACGCCGGTGCGATGAACTATGAGCATTATCGCTGCCCCAACTACGCGTAAATCACCTCCGCCATATTACAAGCAGATTTGAATTTAGACTGCGCTATAAATTATCCATGGATCTTTAGGATTGTCATGTGCATTTAGCTTAGCTTACGAACGAGGTCGGCAGTTGCAGCCAGTGACTAAAGTTTCTGTCTCAAATTACAATTTTTAGTATACAGCTGATTTATACCTTACTTTCTTATTCCTTCGAAATTAATCGTATACGTGGTTGATCAATTCAAAAGTTTGATTGTTTTAAAATAAATACCTATAAAGACTGCCAAACTCATAACCCTCCTTCTTCGTAGTCGGGTAAAAAACAGATGGTCTTGATTCACAGACTGTGACTATGAACAATAGGAAGAGCGGGTTTCTGGTATGTATTAAGTAAGTACGTGTGTATGTACGTGTGTATGTACCTCTATGTTCTCATAGAGAATGGATGATCCGAGACTAACCAAACCTGCTCATTAAAATGTATTATTATGTATCGCAAAATAGGGATAAATTACCTTTTTCTAGAAGAAGATTATAAGTTTTACGACTTTTTTAAAGTCTTTGACTTTAAAAAGGTAAAAAAAGTAAGTCAGTTTGACTTTAAAGTCTTTGACTTTAAAAAAGTCGTTCTAGGTAGCTATTTCAATATATCTAGGCTTCATCTTAGAAAAGGTTGGATTTTGTAAGAAAGCTCAAGCTTTATGACAAGGTTTTAAATGTTTATAAGAAGGTAAGAAAATAGTTATGACCAAACTTTATAATTACTAAAATTCATGTATAAAATATGCTTTAAAAGATAAAATTAGGTATTGATTGTTTTATTGAGTAGTGTTATAGTTTGATAAGTATCATTTGAAGAAAGTTTCTTCGTAATCAAGTATATTCAGAAGCTAATTATGTATCCGAGAGGTCTATCTGGCAGACTGGCGTCTGAAAATGTAAACACAAATTATGTCTGCTATTAACTACGTAATGAAGACCATAATGGAGGCAACCATTAGACAAACGGCAAAAATTATATGTTCTCCGCGTCCAAAATTGTATTTTCTCTTTTAGCTCTAATTTACCAAACATCAGACAACTTGACACAAATAAGAGGACGCTCATAAAACCGACGTGTGTTCAAAAGAGAACTTTCATTGATGAGAAAATCTCTAAATATATCCGTTCGCGACGGCCGACTCACGTGGATATAGAACAATGGCAAACTATCCAGGTTGCGGCGACCGTTCACATTTTTCAGACACGATTTAATGCATGCTTTTTTATTTTGTCATTAACCTTCGGGGTGCTCCGGTTTCGAATCGGCAACGTTTTATTTTCGTGCACACGGTTACGCGGCGGGTGATTAGCGGCGGAGCGCGCACCGCGGCCCGTACGCCTCGCCGTCTGTCCGCCGCACGCACTGTCCCGCTGCCGGCCGCACTACACTCGCGGTGTCACTCCCGTCCCGGCACTCGTCTACAAAGTTAATTCGAAAGAAAGTTCGCGCTGCGAGCTCGAGTCGTGGGCGCGGGAGCGAGAGGCGGGCGCGGGCGGCGCGCCGGGTCGTTCGCGGCGACTGGCCCGCCCGCCGGCCTCGCTCGAAAAGCTCCTTACGTTAAATACATACAGGGCGATGTGCATTCTATTTATAAAGTTAAGTTGGACGTGCGGCACGCGCGTGCACCGGCCGGCTACCTACGGTGGTAACATCATAATATTTGAAGTTATGAGGTCGGGTGATGAAACGCGTTGCGGCATCGGCCATGTTTACATCTCGTGCTAATAATTAACATTATCGTGCGCTATCGTCGCTCGCCACCCTTAAGACTCGGCGACGATGAACGAGTCGTGCAAATATTGAACAGGTCCGCTGGAAGCAGCCTAACAGTTACAACATTGGAAGGGCTCCAACAATAATACAGATATGTTACGTTTTATGATGATCGTGAGAATCGTGTTCGACGCGCTCTCGAAACGCTCGATGCGTTTTAAATTTTATTTTATTTACTAAAATAACATCTTCAGTTACAGTACAAGCTATAAAAGCGGTAGTAAATATCGTGATCGACATTTAGGTTTATAATCATAAAAGAAAATGGGTTCATATTTTTAAGACTGGTGGAATGAAAAGTTTGTTGAAAGCTGTTTGCGTCAACGTCAGTCTAGCACGGTGTCGACAGGCGAGGCGAGGCGTCACTCACTAGTAGCAGCCACTGTCGCCGAACGTCGCCCACAGACAGACACGACGACGCGCGCCCGACTAATTTGATTTACATTGTTGTCTCAACTGACAAGCCTAACAACATTACAGAATCAAAACACAAAATAAAATCACGAATGTAAAGAGTGACTCGAGCCGGACCGATCTAATAAATCTCACACAATAAGCTTTGACGTAAACTGTCCTCGTGTATAATAACTAAATTATACACGAATGATATCGTTGCATAATTCATCTTTATAAACGCTTTAGTGGTAGTAAAAAAAATGGAGTATATTTTATGATACCTAGTTCTGTATCTCTCGCTCGGACAGTAGGTAGCCGAGCGAGTAGATAAATCGTTCAGTATAAAATTGAAATCTGCCTACATGATGTGAACATGCACGAGTGTTGGTTAACGTGAATTTTCGTGTTGTTTCCAAAACTCCACAGAAGGCTCTAGTAAAGTTTTCATCACTTTACTGGGGCATGACTTGGACTTGACCGTGACTTGCTTTGCTCGCCTTTGACTGTTTCTATGAGTTGTTTGATAATATTTAACAAAACTTGAAAATACGTATGTATACTTGACACCGGCAAATGCATAAGAAATGCGAAAGAGAAAAAAAAACAAGAGTGAATTTTTTTAAATTTTTTTTCGTTTAAGAACTTAAACGAGAGTTGTCAAAAAAATATGACGTTTTAATTTTTATGATTTTGTAGGAAATTTCACATTTTACTTTCATCTTTTAGGATTCCGTGCCTACTGCCTAGTGTGCCTACAGAGCGCCAAACGGACCCTATTACTAAGCCTATACCGATTTTTTGTCCGTCTGCCGTACACATCTATGTAGGGCTGTATTTATATAGCAAGTTGAAAATGTCATGAATCTGAGTAAACAATGAAATTAAAAAAAATATAGGAAGCTCCCATACAAGAAACGAGTTTTATCATTTTTTATTTTGACTATCGTAAAAACGGTAATACATACAATAGTTAAATTTGGTGTAATTTTAGTTCATACCCTAAAGAAAAACAACAAATACTTACAAAAACCGGCCAAGTCAGATTCGTATTAAGAGTTTCAACACAAATTACGCAAATACGTCGTTCTGCATGGTACTATGCATTCCCCAAACATACTGTATGATTGTTCGGAACCCTCGATGCGTTAGTCCGACTCGCACTTGGCTGGTTTTTTATTTGTTTCCTATTCTTCAAGGTAATTTGCATCGTGACCGACAGATGGCGCAAGCGGCGGTCGGCTCGACAACTGATCTACCGGCTATATCCGCTTACATCCGGCGCAAACTGATGCGATTCCGGTGAGAAAATGATCCATTTCCTATATGTAATGTAAGTGTACAGATTTAAGACTTCGAATTCGTGTAGGAACTTTCAAGGTGACCAAGGAATTGTAATTTGGTAAGACATTTTCGGACTTTTTAGGAATATATAATGACGTCAGCCATATCAGGATCCTTTTGTAGTACGCCAGGTAAAATAGCACACTTTTGCCAGTTATCCAACCGTCAAGCTACTGCTTGACTGATTGCACACTACTGTGTGCAATTATTATCATGTTTCGGCTTGAAAGAAAATGTTTCCAGTGAAAATAGTGAGCATAAACAGATTTAACATCTAATATGAAGTTAAAAATTCTGGGTGGCCCGTACGGTTATGGACAAGAGTGTTGGCGTCTGACTTGTTCGTCTATCACCAAATAGCATAAAGAATAATCGTAGGGTTCCTATTCACAACTAGCTGCTAACCGCGACTTCGTTCGCGTGGACAAAAAAAGTAGCTTATGTCCGTCTCCGAACCATTAGCTATAAATCAGAAATCAGAAATCAGAAATATTTATTGGCCATAAATAACATTAAATATTACAGGCAAAATATCTATGCAAAAACTCAGAAACAGAACTCAGAACTCCGTTCAGCAGCTTAGCCGTGATAACGCGATAGACACACCCAGCAGAGAGACAGAGTTACTTTCGAAATTATAATATTAGTTAGGATTAGGATATGAGATGAAAACCGAAACAGATTTATCTTCAGATATATCAAATTAACAGTGGTGTAAAACAAGAATATACAGTCGTTTCGTTTCGCCATAATGTCACAGTGGAGGCGGCGCGGCGTGTCGCCACATGTGGGTTCATGTCCCTACAGCACAGGTGCGAGCAGTAAACGTAACACTGCTACTGTGTGACCCAAGGCACAAGCTCCGAGCTCTGGAAAAACATCAAGCAAAGAGAAACATTGTATTCCACTAATTCTTAAACTGCGCATGTATTTTTCTGTGTTAATGTTTATATATTTATTTTTATTTTTATTATATAATTATTTTTATTTCATATATATGTATATATATACTATTGCATAAGAATATATTTATGGATAAGTTCATATAAATACATATGCAGGCTATAATTCTATTCTAATATGATATAATTCATTGATTTCCACTAATTCTTAAACTGCGCATGTATTTTTCTGTGTTAATGTTTATATATATTTTTTTTATTATATAATTATTTTTTATTTCATATATATATACTTATATTATTTATAAACATATCATTTAGTTTATTTCTTTATAGTACCTATATACACATAATAATAATACGATTTGTTTCTGCCTACTTAATTAATATGTTTAGACCTTTTATTGGCTGTACTATATGTTTGTTTAAGATTATTTTTATATTATGATTTTGTGCTGTTGGTCTATTAATAAATAAAATAAAAAAACTATGCTAATAATGCTAATGCCCACAGAAAGACGCGTAACACGATTGTAATACTGATAAGGACGTCAGATGTCGCTAGTGCTAATCTGCGACAAGATCGTCAACATTTCAGCTTGACGTGAAATAGGAACCCAAGCTAACTCATTCGTAATGGTACGGAAAAAAATTGCGTTTTTACCTTTTGCTAGTTTGTACATTTTGCGTGTGGTTACCATTTTGCTTGTTGTTCATTATAAGCCAGAGGCAATAAAACGCGCCTTGTAGTAAAATTATGAATTTTAAATTTGATTTGCAAAACTTCTGCAAAAGTCATCTTTTGAGATCTCAAAAGATGACTTAAAAAAATATTATTTTTGGAAACATATTTTTTACGTCGTATATTGCAATGTAATTTGAACTAAACCTTCAAACGCGAAGACATATTACTAACACTATGTTTATAGCGTTTTTATGGTTTTTATAGCGGTTTGGACATTAGCTGACTAAATACGTAAGCGCCATCTGATTAGTTTTAAACAGATTTTTCGGGGGTACCGTTTTCTGTATGAGATTGTTATTCTTCTCGTGTAGATTTTCTTTACAAGTAACATCCTCTAACAAACCTCACAACATATTGCAGAACGAAGAGAGAAAATAAGAGGTGAATATATTTCTCTCTCTTTCTCTCTCTCGTTTGTTAGACGGCAAGTTGTTCCGTGTGCTACAAAGTACCACTCATGTCGTCATCATCAGCCAGAAGATTAAGAGACTAAGCCTCCCCCTTAATGGGAGGAGGGGAGTTGGCGTAATCCACACGCTTGGCAGGCGGCTTGGGGAGCGCAAAACGCTCACAGTTTATTTAGAGGACCGTTTACACCATCGTCCGTACTTACGCACCCGACGGTTGTCTGAAAGAGATCGCTCCGCGATAACACCGCCTTTTTGTGCGTATTAGTGTTGTAATTTCCTTTTTTAAGTAAGTTTGTGGTATTGATAAAATGTTAATGTATTTATGACCATACGCCGGAACGTCCACGTCCACTGCTAAAAAAAGCTTTCCCTTCGTAGTCCCCAAACTTGGCAGTATAGCATTTTGTTATTGTATAGCAGTTAGTTATTGTAATGGTAATGGTTGTGTGAAATTTTGCAAATTTTGATCAGAGCGTTGTTTCTCCTAATTTAAGGCTATATATTTCAGTTATACTTTAGCTGCAAGTATAACGGTTACACCCGAATAAAGTGCCACCATGTGGTACATCTGCCACAGAAAACACTACCCTCTCAACATTTTAAATTAATTATACAATAATTGTGTTAGTAAATAAATAAAATACTATAAAACTGGACGACGTCGATTCTGTTGTTATCATGAACTCTAAACTAAATTAAATTCGTAAGCTCTGTAAGTGCCATCCTTTACTGACATATTGAAAAGAAAGATATGCAGATAATCGTAGTGCTTATTAATTATCAGATTAGTTAAGTTTAGAGAGTTCAACAGAACTGACTTCAATAATCACGCAAATTTTATTAGCTACAAGGTATTTTTCCAAAATATTTTAAAATATTTTCTGGCCACAAATGCCAGAACAAAAGAATATTTCCCGTTGAAATGAGAGGAAAACGTAATTCCTTTCCAAAATGCTGGAAAAATAGTAAGTTCAATTAATTAGAGCCCCCTTCAGCCTATTTGAAACTAAATATAACACATAATCATTTAACGTTGCGCTCGATGGGCCAAATAAAAATTTTTTTTTCTTCCTAACCGTCACACCAGTGTGACAGAGCATTGTAAAGGTTAGCCAGCCACGAATATTTCTTGCGTGTTTGTCAATCACGGCTCCATAACTCATCGTGGGTTCATGAAAACATAATTATCATGAAATTTTGAAGGCAAGCAAATTCATTTTAAATACAATCTTTAATTTCGAATAAGACCAAAATTGGTATTTGGGTTGTGAAGTTGTAAGGATCAATTAGTTCAATTTCTAAAGATCTTTATTTCGGGGAAATATACAAAGGTTGCACTAAACTAGCGTACATTACTTCCTAGTAATACAATAACATAAACATAGAATTTATTTTAACAAGTACAAACCTATGTAAAAAAATTACAACATGATAATAAATGAATAAACTTATTAGGTACGCGAGGTCAAAGTTCGACGCGAACTACTAGTATAAATTAGTAGGAATAAAATAAGTAAGTAAATTTTAAAATTATGTAAATATATATGTCTGCAAAATTTAACCCTTACCTGAAAATGATTAAAAAAGCCTCGAAAAACGATTGTAAATGAGAAATGAGTTTTTATTTGCCAGAATGCAGGTAAGCAGGGTGTTGGCGTTTGAAATGTTCCATTATATTCGGTCATTTCTGACGTGCAAAAATATTTAAATAGGCGATTCCCACTTTATTGTTAATTTATCAAAATTGCAATTTCAACCGGAGTCATTTTATGACTTCCACGGTTTCCTTGCGAATACTCGTCTCACGTGGGCGCGGAACATAAATCAGACTACAGCGGCGGCACGTCCACGGAGCCTCTGAAGTCACTATTCTAAACAGAAATTATTAACAGCATGCGACCTATCTCCAGTCACACCACAGAATATCTCCCTATCAATATCGTCACACATTTTCTGGACCATCTTTTTGTTGACGAGGAGGATATCTTTACAAGATACCCGGTTTGTTTGAGTTTAATTTTTTATTATTATTTTGTTTTTCTTTATTATTTTCGGTCTAATAAAGTTATATTGCATTATATTCTGTTTTGTATAGTAGCGATACGGGAAGAATACAATAATGTTTCAAATTATTTATAAGAACTTGCGTGTGTTAGTGAGATAGCTGTGGAACGATTAAATTTACGAAGAACTCCTATGGCGACGCGAAATACACAGTTAACACGGGAGGGCTATGTTCAGCAGTGGACGTCTTCTGGCGGATGGTGATGATGATGAGCTCATATGATGATAAATAACAATGATGATGGATGTTCAATACATCAAATGCGTGAAATGTCTGCAAACCCCTTACCAGTGAATTGGTTATCACCTAAACTAATATATCGGGCAGTTAGTATAGTGCGGTCACCGTGAAACGGCGCTTACTTCTTTGGCCTCTGGATTATCAATCACGCCATCCTCTTATACTGCTGTCATCGAGAATTGGCGTTTAAATAGTGAACTCGAAAAAAATGGTCAGGCCGCTTTCGAGCGAAGCAAGAGTCTATATACTAGGTGTGTTTGTGTGTGTGTTTATTCGACTATAACTTGACTATCGTTTTATCCGATCTTTATTAAATTTTGAATAAGTTCATGCAAGGTCCTGTTCATGTAAATACTATTTTGTAAGTTCCAATATGAGCAAAATAGGTACAAGGTAGGTAAACAGGCCAAGTGGTTGTGAAACCAAGTTGTGAAATCAAACGGTTTTAATATGAACCGGTTCCCTCCGCCAGGCTCTGTGATAGACCACCGAGAGTTGGTTTATGTTTTTAGCCGGGTTTTTTTAGAAGATCTCCGTTACTAAAAAAGGGGGTTGCGAGGTCACAGTACGGAGCTAAGAACTAGTAATAAAAATATGTCAACTTAGTAAAATACGACTGTACTTAGTATAGTTGACGTTTTGTAGCGTACCGTAGCTCCGCTACGACACAGACTACGTCGTAGCTTTTTGAAGTTTAATCTGGGTATCTCTACGAAATGCAACTGCGTAGCGAATTATCTGTACCCGATTAATTGGAATTAATTTCTTTGTAATTAATTGAGTGACTGAATCTCAGTCAGAAACAAATCTCAGTAATATAATGACGCATGATTTCTTCACGTTCCCGCCCACTCTCTCACTCTCTCATTATTTCATAGATATTTCATAAAACTTCATAGCCACAAAACAGTTTACGCTAAAGACACAGAATATATATAGATACTGCATAACAAGATCTTGCTCCGACAAAACTCACCAAAGTTAGAAGAAAGCGCGGGTTGCAGGGACCGGGACCAAGGGTTCTCACTCAAGTTACGTCTACTCGCGCCTAACAATGTACCAATGAGAGCAGTTTTAATAGGTGAATTTTGACCTGCACGTGGCACGCACCGATTGTCCGGATTGCGGAATCTAGAGCTACGAGCTAAAGCTACGTATATTTAACTAGCTTCTAAGCTTGGCTTCGCTCGCATAGGAAATTTAAACATACCATTTCACCTCCTCAGCGATTGATATTTGATAAACCCTTAGACACCTGTTCCTTTATTTCTTGTACTTTGTATACAAACTGGCGTAGTATGAAAAAAGTTTTTTTTTTCATACAAATTTTGGACCCCCATTTTACCCCTTAAGGGATGGAAATTCGAAAAATCTGTTCTATTGTTCACCTAGTTGAGGAATATTGGGTACGAATTTCAAGTCTCTATCATAAGCGGTTTGATATGTACGTTTATTCTTAGAAAAATGCTTGTTCTTTTATACATATACAGGGTCATAAGGAAAGGGTATACTTAGCCGAAAAGGGTTCAAAGTACTCATCATTATGAACAACTTTTGGTATCGCACCAAATTTCAAATCGCACCAAATCTGAAATCGCGAAAAAAATATCATCTGTTCCATAGAAAAATGTCAATGACACTCGACGAAATGTATGGAACAGCTGATATTTTTTCACGATTTCAGGGTTAGTCTCATAATAAAAGTTGTTCATAATTATGAGTACTATGAGTCCTTTTTGAGTAAGCATACCCTTTCCTTTAACCCTGTATAGATAATGAATGGTCGAAAAAGCTTAGCAACAGGGTCAGTATCTTTTCCCGAGCAGCGAACAGGGTCCAATGACCAATCCACTGGAGTTTCACTACATCACACTCCAGATAGAGCGATAAACAGAACGATTGTGTGAGTGGCTTCTGATTTGATTGACTCTATTTAATCGTATAACACCTTTGATATATTGCCTATCGGGTAATAGAGTCATCATCGTACGCCAGAAGACGTCCACTGCGAACAAGACAAAGGCCTCCCCCTTGGAAAGATGGGGCTGCATCGCTACGCTCGCTAGGCGTGGGGATAGCAGACCGCTCACTGTTTACTAAGAGGAAGCCGCTGCCCATCCTCTGGCGGTTCTTTGTACGCCATAGCTCCCCGCTAGGACTCCCACTGTAAGGGATGGCATGGACAACTAACACACAGACCCAGAATACAAACGCATGGTGTATGTCATGCCAATGATACAAATCGTACCTGTCTTACCGACTTGTATCTTTGCTACCAATAAACATTTCATTTTTCAGGAATTTTAGAAATTTTAATTCATCATTTAATCACCTGCCTGGCCGGGAATCGATCCTGGGACTTCCTGCTCCATAGGCCGACACTCTACTAACCAAGCCGTGAAGGCCGCGGTAAAAAATATTGTGCTATATTTAATTGATGGTAACGAGAGTTTTCGGTAAATTGCGTGATATCGCGCATCTTTTAAAGTCTGTAAGATTATAAAAATCTTGACTTTTTTTTTCTCCGTAATTAGGCATACGTAGAATTTTTTTCTGATTCTGCCAAACAGCATAGCAGTTTGTAGGCAGAGTGTAACTCTCATTGTTAACATTGTCTTAGGTAGGTACTAGGCGAATTAAGATATTGTCGAAAATTTTGAACGTTAGATAAAAAATAGTAGCTTGATATAGTAGTACTAACCTGAAAGAAGAGCGTGAACGCGACCCACTGGTAGTACTTCCCGTACCGGCGCGGCGCCGTCCCCGCCCCGCGCACGCCCGGGTACGCCCCCGCCTCGCCCGCCACCGTGAACGTCGAGTGGATCCAGCAATACGTGTTCAGGACGTCTTCCGGGATGTCCCTGGGACGAAACGCTAACGTAAGATGTACAACAATTAGATCATACCTCTTAACAAAAGCGAAAAGCGTAGTCTGATACCCGTCGCTAACGCTCGCTTTACCCGATTTCAATGATTATATTATATGTTATCTACACCATGAAAAGCTATGCTAGTTTGTTTTTTTTTAAATTTCGCAATTTTTCGTTGCTATAGGCACGTAAAGTAAATTAAAGTTTTGTGCGTCAAAAATACGACGAAGAAAAGTTGTTGTTAGAATACCAAAAACATTTTTTGAAAAAACAAGACATGGCGGCGTAGATTATAGTATATTAAAAACGAAAGATTTTGTTAAGATTTCGGCGGTGCTAGCAGACTACTCCCGAAACGCTATTGAAAAGGTAGGAAAATTAGTAATTGTGTCAATTGATAAAATATTGAAATCGGTTTCTTAAAAATAGACTAGACGTTTTTGTTTTTTTATAACAATAAAAACGTAGACTTTACATACCGAATTAAACAAAAGTATTGAAGACCTCTAGTGATATGTTTTAGCAACATAATCCTGATTTAAAAACTACACCCTCAGTTCCATTTTCCCACCCCCTCAACATAACTGAAGTAAACGCCATCTAGAGGAAAACTTTGGAATTAGGTGAGGTGTTAGTTACCGCGTGTGTATGCAGTCGATGGGGTTCCCCACCAGGTGGCGTGTGGTCAGCGCCGCGCTCGCTGCGAGCAGCGCGGCTGTTGTAGCGCCGCAGTGGAGGCGGAACGCTAGCGAGTCTATTTTCGGGTTCACTCCTTGCTGTTGGAAAAACCGAACAATTATCACTAGCTGTTCGCCCCGAGTCGGGACCTCGCGACCCTTGTAATTTCACAACCCTTTGACCGATTTTGCTCAAAATCGAACTTAAAAAAATGGTGCCTAAAAATTCCATCATCATCATCATCAGAATATCTAATCAACTTTACTCAAGTTATCATCGGACAAAGTAAACAAACACAAGTCGCGACGATTTGTTTCCTTTAGACTCTCTTCGCTTCGCTCGTTAGTTATTTGATATTGCACCTGCTTACCCTTCAATTTATTTAATGTTAATGTTGTTGCAAAATCAAATTATTTTCTTTCTTTCTTTCTTTCAATAAATAGTAGTTCGCGCCGAACTGAGACCTCTCGACCCCATAAGTTCTCAATCCCTAGACAGATTTTGCTCATATTCAAATATAAAAATTGTATGAGGAGGCTTATGCAGTGGGCTGAATAACCTGCCGATGATGATGATGGAAACGAACTACTTGCCTACGAATTGCAAGCATACATAAAAACGCTGACTTGTTCCCTTAGACTGGGGCCTTCGCTTCGCTCGATCAATAATTTACAAACTCTTTATGAGCACATAAAAAGCACACTATTTCCAAAAGAAACTGCATTTTTTTTTTGTTGTTACGCTGAAATAGGTATAATATTTACTGCCTGCTGAATGTCCCAATATTTTCAAACGATTTTATCGCCTAGTTATTTTAATACCCAGTAAAATATTATTTCGTGTTATTTATATCGACCTCGGTTTTACGACAATGGATCTTTATTGCAAACACGGTACACGTTGTGTCGTGAGAATCATTGCCAGATTTAACCACTGATAACGTATGGTACGTTATCTACGTACTACTCGTATCTCGTAGTAATGTTTTTTACCCGACTGTCCAATAAGATTAATGCTAATGAGTAATGTTTACATTTATGTAAATACTAACTGCGCCCCGTGGTTTTACACGCCATTCTACAGATATCGAATGTTTTTCCGGGATAAAAAGTTGCCTTTGTGTAAGGTAGCTTACCAAATTTCATTCAAATCCGTTCAGCCGTTACAGAGTTGAACGGGAACAAACACTTAGATACTTACCTACTTACACACAAACTTTCGCATTTATAATATTAGTGTGTTAGTGACGGCTACATTTTGCAGTCGGTTGTTATGTTTTTCTTAATAATATTACTTGTTTATTTCTCTTTCTAAACAATTCAGATAAATCAGTCCAGGGTCACCAAGAGACCAAGAGACCAAGAGAGTTTGGGGCCTACTGTTAAGTCAGTATATAACAAGAGTATACACTAGACTGGTAATAATTAATGTATGCATCTATGTAAAACGTGTTTCTAGCTAAAAATATTTACTTTAATTTACTTCTAAAATGCCGTTGAATTTGCGTCGCACTTGCAGGAATTTCACGGCTAATTCCCATAATGTCGGCAACGTCCAAAACCTGGATCCTTCGCCGGCGATCCCTCGGGAGCCGTACGTTATTTATGCAGTGTCACCGCAAATATATTCCGAGTGTAAAAGTGTAATCCTGTCGGACACCGGCCGAGCAAATGTGTATACAGCCGAGCCACGGATCTGCGAGACGGCTCGGCTACGGCAAAAGACTGGGTAATGCGGCATTGCCAATATGTTGTAGTGGCAGGGCTCTCTTGCAGAGTCCGCCTGGGTAAGTGCCACACTTTTGCCAGTTATTCAACCGCCAAGCATTACTATGTTCCGGAATAAAGGGCAATGTTTCCAGCGTAATTACTGGGCATACAGAGATTTAACATCTAACATCTCAGGGTGACGAGCGCAGTGCATTGCCGCGTATAGTTTTGAACTGTTGAAGTTCAAAATTCTGGGTGACACTGAACTGTTATGGGCAAGCGTGACGCTTAACATCGGGTGAGCGACTTGCTCTTCTCGTCACCGAGTAACATAAAAAATATACATTTATATATATTGAGTAGTAATTAAGATCCGGAACGAGGATATTCGCCGAAGACCAAATTCTTCTCATAGTTTTATTTTATTTATTTTATTTTAGTTCTCAGGGTTTACAAGCTGAAGTGGCAATGGGCAGGCCACATCGGTCGAAGACCCGCTGGGTAAGAAAGGTTCTTGAGTGGCAAAAACGAGCTGGAAGACGCAGCGAGGTATGCTTGCCACTATAGGCGGTAAACGTTAATTTTACGACATTTTAAAGGTCGCGGGTAACCGGTGGATGGAAGTTGCAAATTGTCGTTCAGTGTGGCGGTCTAAGGGGGAGGCGGATGTCTTCAGGCCGAAAATGATGATTATGATGATGATGATTGACTAATAGTTCTGCGCACAGTAGACAACGCGAGCACAAACTTTTTGCACTAAAAAGTTTTTTATAAACTAAAACAAGCTACTATATAAAGCGAACACTTGGATTAGATTCGAGACACCGCAACGTCTAAAGGTGACAGCGTGAAGTATAGCAAAGTACCCACAATGAAATGGAACATCGCAATTTATTGGTGGTGTCACTTCTATCACGTAGTACGTAATAGCTCATTGCTTTCCAAAGCGTATTTAGTCGATACGGAAATTTGTGAACCGCGTCACCTAAACAAGGTCATCAACATCATCATCAGCCGGAAGAAGTTTACCGCTGAACGAAGGTGCTCCCCCTTTGAGCGCCTAAAGTCGTCGATCCACCTCGTGGAAGACGTACCTACGCCTACGCGTACGGCCTGCGTTTCCCGGTTCATGGTCGCTACTCAAGAACCTTTATCCCCCAATTCTCCCAGCGATTATTGGTTCTTCGAGCGATGTGGCTTGCCCATTATGTGGCTGCAAAAGTCATAGTGACGTCATATTCGTTTTTATTCGATTTCGATGTAATCTACGTTAGGCGCACACCACTACTACAATGGAGTAATACTCTACACGTTTTGGAACGGAAGGAGGTTTCCCTGTTTAAGGAAATGGAACACACATGGCAGGTAATAATAAAAACAAAGTGGGGCCATGAAACGTCGAGAGCGCGCATACAATGAATGCACGATGACTTTATGTCCTCCGGGAATGAATTAGCATCAATATTATAGTGCCGTTGATAAGGATATTTAATATTCACCGACAAATGTTTATACCTATGTAGTTCTTAAATCAACGGAAATTTGTCACAAGTTTCAATCAATCGAATAAATCTCACACTTTCGCAAATTACTCAACCTTCAGTAGTGTGCAAATATTACTGTTCCGGATTTCCAGTGAAATTATGAGGCATGCCTAATTTGATTTTAAATCTAGGTAATATCTCCGGATGTCGTCACCCGGGTATACAATTTTACAGTGCGCTCGGTTTTGAATTCTTGAAGATCACATTCCATTAAGCGGGGGGCGTGCTCGTCTTGTAGTGAAGAGACGGGTATTTATTATTTTAATAAAGTTGTAATGCTACTAAGTGTAGTAGCATTAAAAAAGTATTAAAATACATATAAAACTAATATCAAACCAGACCTTAGGATTTGACCCTGACAACAATCCTATACTGTTATTTTTTTTTCCTAATATAGCACATAGTTGTCGTAGATTGATGGCCCTAGACATGGAAAGCAGCTCGGAAGCAAGGGAGGTCCTTACCCCGCCAGAGAGCAAAGCGTAAATGCTGGTGAGGATCTCCATGGGCCTGCGCGGCTGCGCGGCGCGCTCTCGCCGCCGCCACGCGCCCGCGCCCGCGCACGCGCCGCTCCCGCCCGCGGCCACGCCCGCACGCGCGCCCGCGCCGCGCACGCGCCGTCCCCACGACACACCCGAATCTCTGCACAATAAATACTAGCTACAATTACCAATCCAATAATCTAAGGTCTAAAGCTTCTATTCCTGAAAAAGAACAATAGAAAATTTAGATAAACTCAAAGCTACAAAAACTGATGAATTGATCAAGATAAATCCCTTTTTTGTGAAGATTATTTCCTTTGTCACATACATGCAAAAAAAAAAGTATCGCGTAATTATTTTATTAATTTATGTTGATAGTTGATTGTACAACTATTTATATTAACTACTATTGGTACTTAAAAAGAGATATGACTATTCTAATAACATGTAGAAATGTGATGTATTCATCTGTGTTACATTTACTAATGTAGAAGCAATACACCATGTAAAATATAATTCATACTCATCATCTTATTAACTGGGCGGAAACTTGAAAGACTAAGCGGTTTTCAGTTCCATTGCCTTTATCAATTCCATATGAAAGAACTTTGGAATGTTTCCAAATTGTTCACGTCTTTGTGATAAATGTGGTATAGAACATCCTAGCGGCTATGTAATCCGGACTCGTGTAATTCTTAATTAAATAAATTGCTTCGTATAATTATTTTCTCAAATGAAGCTTTCAATTTGCCGAAAAAATAACTATTTATCTCCACGAGTAGCGCCACCTTTTTACCATAAGATTTATAGTGATCTGGTCCGAGCACTTGACCTTGTTGTACTCTTACACAAAAACATCGTTAAAAAGCTATTGAAGATGCATGAAAGACAAAACGTAAAATCTTAAATGAAATAGCAAACGAACCACAGAAATAAAATTAGTCGTGTAGTAAAAAGTTAAATAAATACAGATGGGCAACACTGTCAAACGATGCCCACGAGTCAAAGAATAAAGATTGACGGTAAAACAACTGTCGCGTTTTGTGAGTTAAAGAAATCTCTTTGTCCGTCTGTATGTCAGCGTTAAACAGGAGTATATTTAGATCTCGGTCCGTCGTGCACAATACACGTTTTAATATAATAGGCATAGAGATTTGTTAAATGATTTCGAATAAACAACGCGAAGAAAATATGATAAATCCGTCCATGCCAACAAAATTTCTTTGCCAAATCGTAAAATCATGACAAAGTGATAACAAGATCGTGTCGTGATTGTGATGGTTTCAAACCAAACTCCATCGATTCTTGTATGTAAAGTTTTAGAGAAGAATTAACATTTATTTTTTCCGTCAACTAGTAATTCTAAAATCCTGTAATGGTGATCAGTCCCTCACAGTGCATACCTTCTATGAGCAAGTCTCTGTGAATGCGAACGCACGGCAGCGTCTGTCCGGCCTCCAGATGTCTTGCCCATCGGGTCGGCGCGGGCGGCGCCTACTGCGACATCAGCGACCTCATCTCACCACCACCTGCATCTGCTGGAGAGAACACTATTCGTTTAGGTTGGGCATCCGGCCAGAGATATCCTCTTTCAAATATATGTAACTTTTTTGAGGATAAAAAAACACTCCTGGACAATTTAAAAAAACTGTCTTTTATCTTTAGAATACCTTTATTAAAATGTTTTATAGCAAATTTTATAAAAACACGGACATAACTTTTTTTCTTTCTTCTTCGCCATAACAGAAAATGACATAAAAAAATATTTAAAACTTGGCGTTATTCTAACAATATCTAAATTCTACAAGGTCTTTCACCCACGAATATTTTATTATCTTAATAAAATTATATTAAAGGCGATGTATGTATTTGTATGTTCCTTATAGAAAACGGCTGGACCGATTTTGATGAAATTTTCAGGGAACCTTCAGATTAGCCCAGCGGGTACCCTTGCGAAGCCGGAGCGGGTAGCTAGTTAATCATAAAATGGGATCTAAGTTAATAGCGCCTTAACATTTTGTACATCATCAGACAGAAGACGTCCACTGCTGAACATAGGCCTCCCCCTTAGAGCGCCACATCGACGGACAACGGGCCACTTGCTTCCACCGGTTGCCCGCGACTTTCACAATGTCGTCGGTCCACCTGGTGGGAGGCCTACCTACGCTGCGTCTTCCGGTTCATGGTCGCCACTCAAGAACCTTTCTTCCCCACCGGTTATCGGTTCCTCGAATGATGTGGCCTGCCTATTACCACTTCAGCTTGCAAACTCTGAAAGCTATGTCGCCGACTTTGGTTCTTCGACGAATATCCTCGTTCCGAATTTTATCGTGCAAAGAAACTCCGAGCATAGCTCTCTCCATTGCCTGCTGTGTGACTCTGAGTTTCTCCAAAAGGCCAGTGGTCAAGGACCACGTTTCAGTTTCATATGTCATTACTGGCAATACACATTGATTGAAAACCTTTGTCTTCTGACATTCTGTACGATTGTGTCGAATTCAAAAGGAAAAAGTAAAAGAGACAAATTCAAGTCTACCGTTGAAGTAACCTGGCCGTGAATCGAACCCAGGACTTGCTGTTCATTAGGTAGACGTGCTATCAACTAAGCTAGGAGGGTCGTCAAAGTGTTGACGAGGGACATTTTTGTCTTATTTCTGATGACACGATTCTTCCATATTCTATCGAACTGAGTTTTAGCAGTGGTTCTTGTTTATCTAAGCTACTTAAACTAGTACCTTCTCTGCAGGAAAACTTCTGATTACCGTACAGAAATATCGAGAGCTCAAGACAATAACTTATAAGAAAAGTTGTTAGTCGTTTATGATTATTACTACACCAGTAGCGGAATATCCGACTGAGGAAGTATCACACCTTTGCTAGTTATTCAACCGCCAAACAGCAGCGTGCAAACATTACTGTGTTCCGGATTGAAGGACAATATTTCAAGTAAATTTACTGGATATAAAGAATCTGTCAGAAGATTGGTTAGATTCTCTCCAAATAATCAAACAGATTATTATCTGTTTGATTATTTGGATACCAATATGCCAGGGCCCCAGGGCACCCCCTCCGGGGGCCAGGGCAAGTCTGATCTCTCCCAAGCCCAAGTCGACGGCCCAAGCCGAGGTTCGTACCGCAGCGGTACCCTTGCGCTAGTTACCCTCTAATAATAGTTTTAGGGCTCAACGCCATATGCACTCGCCAAAGTCCGTTAAGGTTTTAGTTGCCAACACTGGCCAACAACGTAGTCAATACAAACAAAAAAAAAATACGCTATGTTTTATAAGTCGAGTCCAGATATTTTACTACGTATAATCGCAACATATCGGAAGCATTTTTCTTCCACGCTTTTCACTCCAAAAGTCAGCAATAAACTATGCAACGTAAATTTAACAGTTCTTATTATTTTACGTATTTACTTTTGAATGTTGCTAACTCACAAGACACGAGTGCTCCACACCTAGTTTGGCAGCTAGTGTACAACTTGGATGTAAATGTACCATTTCCTAAATCCACATTTATAAATTTAAACATGACACATAGCAAACAAAAGAAATGTAATCTTCTATCATGTGTAGATAGTGTTGCGTTTGTGTCAGAGTATTGAGTGTTGCAGCTCACTAATAGTGATTCCATCAGTCCGACTCGGCCACTGCATTACGTATAATATTTCGCAGAAAGCAGCACGGAAATTGAATGAAATTTCGTTCCAGCAGATTCCTGTTTCGGATAAATTTTAGCGGCCGTGTGGAGAACGGTGCGGCGGCGGTCTCTATCGACACTTTTGTCGGAAATCCACAGAAGTTGTATGCAGCTAGGCCGGCTTGATTTATGTGTCATTTTTAAAGTTCTGTACAAAAACGGTGCCAACGGGACCGTATTGAGCCTTCGCCGAGTCTTTCTGTTTGTCCTACCTATTTAGGGAAGTATGTTTTAAAACCGTAATATGTACCTAGCCGGTTATAATTTTTTATAAAATACGTGGCAAATTTCCTTAAAAATATATATACTAGTAGTTCGCGCCGAACTGAGACAGAAGAACCTACAAAAATTCATGAAGATCGGATCAACAGTTCGCGAGTTATCGTCGGACAAATATACACGCAAACATACATGCAAATATCGATCTGTCCCAGTAAACTATGAAACCTTCGCTTCGCTTGATCAATAGAAAGGGGGAGAGAGTACGTCGAACTTTTCGACGGGAAAGGATTCGATTCGAGTTCTTTCGAGAAAAAAAGCACCAAAAAAGCGACACCCTGTTCTGAACACCTCATTTAATTTACGGTCCGATACCGGAACATTTTCGTTCCGCCTTTGTTCCACATGTTAAGTTGACTGACGCTCGTCTTTGCAGTTTGCATTGCGCCTGTGCAGTGCGACCAACTTATCTGTACAGTAGAGTGGGGGAGCCACCACCGCTGTTTCTAAGCAAAACTGATAGCCAGCCCTTGGAAACTTTAACTTCATCATTTGGCAAATTTGTATAGTTATATAGTTTTGTTTGATGACCGGGTGCCGCCATTTATATGCCTGCAGTTATTGAGTTAGTAACTTCAACTACATCAGTGTTGCAATATTTTTAGTAGGTACTTAAGTATTTTCCTGGAAGAAATCGCTTTTCATAAGGGCGCTCATAATATTAGAATTACTTATACATGAAGTTTTATTATATACTTTTTTTACTTTATTTTTTTTATTCGGTGTGATCTTTCTTTATTTTTTTCTCCAGTTTTTAAATGTCCACCACTGGACGAAGCTATCCATCTATTGGGGGATGGTTGCCATAATCCCCATGCTTGGCAGGCAGCTTGGAGATCTCAGAATCTTCCCCGTTTACTAAGAGGACGCTGCTGCCCGTCCTCCGTCCGGACATACCCGGATTTTGGCGTGTAATAAAGCTACATTTTATTGTACCTAATGTGGAGAAGTACAATATCATTGTAAAAGAAAAACTTTGACTATGGAACTAAGTGTTCAAAAAATGTCATTCATCAGGGACGAAATGCGATTTCTGAGTTGGTCCGAACGGAAGTTCATTATTATGAGTTCAATGATATTCTTGGAAATGTCCGTCGTCCACAGATTACATTCTATAGATTTCGCATTTAGGACAAACGAAGCGCACCACGCATCGGTCAATATACACTTATAAATAAAAATACACTCCCATTGCTTTGGTTAGCGTATAAAGCCGTGCGTGAGATGATAACTAATGGGAACGCTATGTCTCAGCCCCCGCAACACACGATTCCTCAAACTTTTATGCGTTTTTGGGACAAAGATCTCGGGATGCCGTATATTTACACACATATATAGGAGATAGCTTGCCCGCGTTGCCGTTGCTACAGAAATTATACAACACCCCATTTCACCACTTTAGGGGATTTTCGGAAAATCCTGAGACATTATCCTTTTTTTTTTTTTATTTGTACACGAGCCCACAAACCGAGTTTCCATACATACTTTGGGGGTCCCGTTTACCCCTTGAGTGTGGAATTTCGCTAAATTCAATCTTATTATCCACCTTCACCATTTGAAGGCTATATTTGATCCAAATTTCACGTCTCTATCACGAGCGGTTTGGTCTCTGCGTTGATTCCTAAAAAACGGCTTCTTCTTTTATATAAATAGATTATGTGTGTCGTCAACTAACCTACAACCACCTACAACTGCCAGTATTTATCATATTAACAAGGTGGCGTATTAAGTAATTAAGTATAACGAAGGCAGCACTTCGCTAACTAGGCTTCCTCAAGGGACACCGAGAAATAGCATTACTCCAGATATCATCCGTTGGTAACGAGATTGCCTCGAGTTCCTAGACCTAGATTTACAACTGCATACCTACTGCAGTGGAACACGCGGTAACCCGGTGGGCGGTGAGTGCTCGGGCAAGTCGCAAAGTGCCGCAATCTCAACTTTTATGCCGCACGTAAAACGTACTTACAATTTATTGCATTTCGCAAGCGTTCAGACGGCGGGTTAAGAAGAATTTCGAATGTTTTACTTTTGTTGAATGCTACTTTATGTTTAAATATATAAACTATTTTGATGAGTTTTATTAGAAGATGGGATTGAGCCACTGCCATATAGTTTAATCGTTTGGCTACGAAACCATTTCCTATACCTTTTTTATGCATGATGAGAAAGTGGCTCGCATGATAGTGTAGCGATTATCATCATCAAAACTTTCAAACTCGTTCATAGTCATATTACTAGTTCACTGTGTTTTTATATTTAAGCTAGCTGATGCCGTGACATTGTACGCGACGAAGCTCGGCCTTAGGCGGCCATAGGCGGGGTAGGCCTATGTTCAGCAATGGACGTCTTATGGCTGATGATGAACACAAAACGCAAAAGCCACTTCCATCTTCCGTAGTTCCAGCAAAAGGCCAAAAACCATTCGTAGCCGATTTCTTTCAAAACGTTATCCGTCCACCGGCCAGTATTGCTTAGACTGCAGGCTTTCTTGGTGGTAACACCATTACGGCAACTCAAAACAGCTCAAAACTATGCGCAGCATCGCACTGCGTTAGTAACCCTGAGATATAATATGATAAACAGCACTTTGGTACTGAAAACAGCGTTCCTAATTTAAATAAAACTGTGGTTTTTACGTGTGTATAATTAGTCTATCCAAGAAAATTGGCTAGAGAGCTAAAGTTTTTACACGGATCATTTTTGGACAACAAATCATCGTGTCGCTTTTATAGACAATAGACAATTTTTTATTTATGGAAAAGAAAAACAAATTGTACACAAAAACCAAAATCAAAAAGGTACAAAAAAAAACAACCAGCGCTGGTCTTCCGCTGGGACCGTTGGTGACGTCACGCTATATTACCGCACAGAACGGTAAAATAAAAACAAAATTAGCTATAAACAAAACATTATATATTATTTATATTTTAAGCTACATTGACATTTTAAAAACTCTATGTGAGATTGTTATTGGCTGCTCGCTAATTAATCGTTGAATATAATCGAAATAGTCTCAAAGAAACGGCAGGTTTTCTATTCTATATCCTATATTATATTTAGTAGTTAGAGAGCATAAAATATCAGTCACTAAATTCCCCTAATTTTTTACACATAACTTTAAATCGTTTATCAGACCAATTCCCATGTAAACACCTCGCACACATCCGGCTTCGAACCGGAATAAAAATAAAACCGACCATATCATACAGTTTATTGTCCCCGAAGATATACATCAATTGTATTTTAACCTTTGTTATGCAAATTGTTGCTTTTATTATCATTTTTGAACTAGCCTTTTATTGTGGAATTGGATATTCTTCTTTGTATCTAAATTGTCGGATACAAAAGTTTTGAGCTACACGATTCGTATCGGCTACACTAGGATGCCGTTAACGTTACTTATTTAATTTTAGTTTAAAGCTATTATATTTATAAACCTAGTTCAAGAATTTTAGTGGTTTCGTATTTGTAATGAGTAAATGCAACAATATAAAATAAATAAACGTAGTGTATTCTATTAGCACTGTCAGCGTCCAGCCGTTCAGCCATCCAGACATCCAGCCGTTCAGCCGTCCAGACGTCCAGAATACGCACCGCGATAAAATCTTCTCTACTCTTCATGTCGTGAAAAATGAGACAAACGTATACATAATCGTAGCAGGCATCGTAGCAGTCGTCGTAGCAGGGTTCTTGCATAACAAAAAGATTTTGTCGCCGTGTGTATGCTATCTCTGCAGGCATCCAGCTTGGAGATCCTATAATAAAATAGCATTCTAGCCACCTTGTACCGAGGGGCAGGTAGATAGATTAGTTTTATTATTAAGTTAGTCGATCTAAGTATTTGATTTAAAAAAAGTAAATACTTATTCAAATAAATTTCTTTGTGATATTGTAATTCCAATCATAACTTTTAAACAAAAAGTTGATCCGATTTGCAATTGTATTCCATGAAATTTAACACGGGGTGCAGTCAAATCTTTTTTCTATCCGACTGCGGAAAAGGAAAGTTATGATTTTATTATTTAATTAACAGTCGCCATATTGATGACGTCCCCTACGAGTTCACTGACCTTTCTTTACTCTACATTTTGCCAAATCTGTATACATACAAATGCTGTACAACCAGGTACATACAATACCTCCTTTTGGCTTTTGTGCTGGCTTTGCCATCGTCGAGAACCTAAAAAGTAATTTATGTAAAAAGTTGAGTTCAAAACTGTGTCGAAAATAATAATTCCACTGGGAAAATCAAAGTTGACAGGGGATCGACCTTCTTTACGTTGTCGGAAACGCAAAAAACAAAACTTCTAAATAAATAATACAACTCCCAACTTTCCAAGTGCGAACTCCTAAACTTTTCTTAGAGGTTACTGCTTAATTTTCTCTTTTTTCGAACGACGTAGATTAAAGTTTTAATTAATTAAATTATTTATTTTGATTTTAGAATGCATTGTGTTGTAATTATCTAATGGAAATGTCAGCAATGACTGCAAAACACACAAAATTCCTTCAATATTTTTCCTGTTTGCGTTATAAATTTATTAATCTATAAGTGTAGCTATACGTCCTACCACTGCTACATACCCAAATATAAAACCCAATCGAAACGGTCACTCGGCCACATTCGCCGCTTCACAAAGTAAAATGTAAAATTCGCTTTTAAATTCTCTGTGAAGTAGTGAAACACGTTCGCTTGAAAATAAAATGAGTATAAGCAAGTTAAAGTGAATAGTGCAATGAAAATGGGTGAATTGGGCGTTCTCCTTTTGGTTTCCATTGTGGGGATGGCCGCGGGGAATGCAGACGAGGTGATTGTAATTTTTTTTGTGGCAACACTCTTATATCTCGGCCTATTGTCCACTAACGTACTAAAATGAAATATTTAAAAAACTGTGGATGTGAACAGCGAATGAAACACAATAATGAACAAAAGAGCGATAGTGGCCATTGTTAGTTGGCTTAAAAGTGAAATTCGTGTAAACAAAAGATATGACTGAAAAAAACAATTGAAATATTACTTTTTAATTTTTATTATTTTCGCATCAATGAACAAAATAGTTGTTTAGAAGTATATTTTTTTGTTTAGAAATATTTCCAAGAGAACAAGCGCGTCGCTAAGACGATAGTGGAGGCTCTGCAAGACTCTAAATTTGATGAGGAGCTTCTCTTTGACTTGAAGAAGGATAATCAGGTGTTCCTGAACCGCACCATGTCGCTCATCATCAAGTACATCGTCAAGCGGTACGTATAAGGACTGTGACATGAAATACGCTTTACTTTGATAATGCAGATGCATGCCGAAATGACGTGCACTTCAATTAGATAAGATAGAAATATACCCTAACGAGGATATCCATTGGTAAGAAAAAGGATAGAAGGTTTTTCGAGCTCAACAGTCAAGACGAATGCGGCTGAGGTATAACTTCGCCACGAAGCGCGGGTACTTACTAGTGAGTATTTTACCCGCGGTAAGAATGCGAGTATAACAATATATATAGGAAGTGTCAGAACTTTGCCATTTTTAGGGTTCCGTAGCATAACTATTAGGAACCCTTATATAAGATTGTTGCGTCCGTTGTTTTATAAGAAAAAATCTTTTAGTTAGCTCCACTGACGTCTATGGTACTAGTACGGTAATAAGAGAAGTCAGTGGGTAGCTCCCATAATACTACTTTGTCATTGCACCTCGTATGTTTCACACATTTTTAGGGTGTTATTGTTTGTGAATATCCTGTCAAAATGACTTACAAGACTATAACTTTTTTAATTTACAATTAGATTTCACGTCATTATATTATGGTTAAATTCTATTCTAAAATTATTTCAAGTATAGTATGGATACAGACTTTTTAAGTTATTGTGAGAACAAAATTACAATATGCCCTAAGTTCAAGTACCTACTTCGTAATAACTTGGTACCGTATTAAAGCATAAAAAGGATTCCGTCTGTAAGAGTTAATTTGGTGTTATAAAATTTGATGACAGATTTTTTTTTCATTAAATACTTCTTCTTAAAAAATCATTGGGCCTTTTATTTTAGAGAGGTGGACAACTACAGATCTCGACGCACGGACGCTATCAGCCGTCGCATATATTCTTCACTTATTATGAAACTCATTGATATCGCAAAGGTACGTCGTTATTACTTTTGATTTTAAAGCTAAAAAAGTACAAACTCCAATGAAAACTTTCCCCTTTCAAAATGAAAAACGGCCCACTGACCAACGAACGCACCTTTGTGTGGTCTACCTTTCAGTGCTTTTTATTTTGGTCCTACCAAAATAAAAAGCAGGATATTAAAAACAAAAACTCTTTATTCCAGGCAAGTTATTAATAAGTAACAAAGCACATAAAAATAACTTTAAAAAAAAATTACATCACAGGAGAGATTTTTTTTTATCTTTCTCTTTTCTGTGAGTTACATCATGTTCATGACATTAGGACGTCTATTACGAAACACAAATGGAGTTCCTAAGGACGCAATGCTAGGCTAAGTGATGGCAGGTGGACTCAAACGTTGACGAATTGGTGGCCGCGTATACCGGTAAACGAGGCGCCGGGTCGGTCTCCAGCTCTTTGGGTCGACGATATTGTGAAAAACTGTTCGAATCTGAACAAAATTTAAACAGGACTGCGAGGAGTGGCATACAAGAAGAGAGGCCTATGCTCAGCAGTAGGCGATTGAGTACATGTTGATAACGATCATGATGATGAATATATATAACACAAAAAGAGATACGTTTATCTTTGCGCCTTAATCCAGTTTGCGTACGTATAGAGTATCGGTATAGAGAAACTTCTAAAATGTCTCTATGGTATTGACAAGTACTTAGGTACTTGTCACTACATTAAAGTACCTTCCAGGATTTGCCACGCAACACGAGCGCCACAAGCCGCATAGAGACAGCGCACCGGTACTACATGTCGGTGGAGAGCAGAGATATGCACGACCAGATGGCAGACATACAGGTGTTCCACGCGTGCGTCAGGCTCTACGACGCTATGTTCACGGCAAGTATGCACACACACAAGATGCCCCGATCCGACAGCTCCTGGCAACTGGAAGTATTCAGTATTTGGTATAGGCGCCGATTACCAAAGTCACACAATCATGCACCGACCTCGCCGGCGCGGTCGAGAATACCAGGATCTGTCAGAAAATCGATTACATTCTCTCCAAATAATCAAACAGAAATAACTAACCCTCTAGGGCTCCAGGGCACACCCATTCTGGAGGCCAGGGCAAGTCCGATCTTCATTTTCCGGGTAACGGTCCAAGAGTTGCAAAAAAAAAAAAAAGCAAAGAGCAGATAAAGATTCAAAAAACAAAGTAGCACATTCTTTCATTTCAAATCGCACAAGCAAACCAAAAAATAGCAAATCGGACTCCTTAAGCCGATAGTAAATGATTATCAGGGACCATGTTCAACCATTGCCTCAACTTTATGTAGCAGTCGTAAAACGCTTTTATTTCTGAGACTTTTCTATTTATATCAAAACGTATTTCAAGTGTGGTGATCTGAGAATTCAAGTTATCGACATGGATCACACTGTTGCGGTTGAAGAAAGAATAACTTTCTTCTTTGTAAAGGATGCAAAAAAATCTTTAGAAAAAAACTGGTGTAATGTATCAAGAGGTGCTCGTACCGCTGGGTACTGACATAATCGTATACGTAATTTAATGGGATTTAAGATAATATTTTTATTGATTGAATGTTGTTATTGTTATGTATGAATATGAAAACAAAAAAAAAACAAAAAAAACAACATTTTGGACGATTACTAATTGTTTAATTTTTTTTTTTTTTTTTTTTTTTTTAATTTTACTCGGTGACGAGACTAGCACAAGTCGCTCGCCTGATGTTAAGTGTCACGCTTGCCCTTAACAGTACAGTGCCACCCAGAATTTTGAATTACAACAGTTCAAAACTATGCGCGGCAATGCACTGCGCTCGTTACCCTGATGTTAGACGTTAAGTCTCTGTATGCCCAGTAATTATGCTGGAAATATTGCCCTTCAATCCGGAACACAGTAATGCTTGCACATTACTGCTTGGCGGTTGAATAACTGGCAAAGGTGTGGTACTTCCCCAGACGTACTCTGCAAGAGAGCCCTACCACTACACTGTATTGAACTTCATGCACAATTCGATAAGGCCATACGTATGCGGACCGATGACCGAAGTCAAAGTACTTTGGTAAAGTTATATATAACCGCTTGATTGTATTTGTTTCTTGTGACAGGCTCCTAGGATCCTATCGCAGCTAGGCAAACTGGACGACCTGACTCCGCGGATGCTCGTTAGGAAACTGAAGACCATGGAGATCAAACCGGTACACCTCGGAGTAGTACTGCTGCTGCAAGTAAGCTTAATATTTAGCAATGTATTTACACAAATGACGAGTAGATAGTCAGTAAGAAGTGATGTCACGAGCATTTGTCTAATTTTAAGTATTAACACGAAATTTTTCCGTTTTGGTGAGACGAGATAGACGAAGGTCTAACACGCCTCAGAAGGGAACAGAGGACCTCCGGAGCAACTTACAAGCCTACGGGAGTAGAAATCGAAACCGCATCATCGCTCAGCCATCTATAATTAACATAGGGGCATACATTTATTTTCTAATTTACAGTTTCACCTACGTAATACTGTGAACTTCGTTATCCGCACAAAAGCCCTTGATACACTGTCGACAAAGCCACAGGAGGTTGGCGCGCAGGTAAATGATATTATGATAACTAATACAAATCCATTAACTCTCGAAGTTGTTGAAGGATTTATATTCTACAAGCATAATTATATTCTGTTGTTCCACCATCAGAACAGGAGAACCCTCCCCTTTTATTATGTTGGAAAAGCCTAGCATGTGATGCCAGAACTACTCTATAACATCGATTGAGTTCCACAATGATCAGTTTTATTTGTTGAGTTGAAGTTGAGTTAAGTACATTGAGTTAAAGGTGGTTTTTAATATAAATACTAACGATAAACATAAGGCCTTAAGTTTTCAGCTTCAGATTTACTGTAGTTGAGGTTTTTAAAATCAAAACTCTTATTTGGCTCTGCCAAAGTATGAATTATATTGTTTTTGCAGGTGGTGTCGACGCTAAAGGCGCTGGCAGCGCGGCTGCTGCCCGCGGCTGAGCTGCTGGATGTGCACCTGGCGCACTTCAGCCCCGCCTTCAAGGACTCTTGCCCTGCAACTTGGCTCGGCATTGTCAATAATAAACAACCATAATAACTTAACTTTGATTTCTACGACTACCATTTCAAAAATCTGAAGATAACAAAAATACATCATAAAAGATCTACTTTATGAGGGTTTGTATGTGCTCTGACCGCAATCTTTGACAGAGATGAGACATTTTCTATAGTAGAAACCTCGGCTGAAACAGCGATGGATGCCAGCAACTCTGTACACCAATTCTTGTATTAGCATAGCGTAGATAAGACAAAGTGGAACAGTTTAGTTTGATAAGATGGCCCAGACTGTTATTAACTGACCATCACTTTATGCAGCGGTTTGAATATTTACCTTATCGTACTAGGCAACAGAATATATTAACGCTATGATGGACTGGACGGCTAGCTCGGAATCTTACTGGTATAACAAATATGCCTCATCTGCAAGGAAACATACATACAGGATACATGGGCTGAAAAAAGCATATATCGTCGCCGACGTTCAATATGGAGTTGTCGTCGCTTCTTTTGTAATGGTGGGAAGGACTCTTCTGTTGAATCCGCCTGGGAAACTACCTAGCATTTGCCAGGTATGCAAACATCAAGCATAAGTGTACAAACATCGATTTATCATACAGTCGCATAAAAAAAATGAAGGAGTTCTTGAATGACTTCTAAATAACCAGTTAAACAATTAGTCAAAAGAGCCGAGACGAATCTTCAAATGGTTCCAATCTTTCGAAATGGGTGCTTATTGTATTCGTCGTGAAAAGGTAAAACGCATCGTAAAAAGAACGTAACCCTAAATAGGTAAAACATAAAACAAGTTCAGATAGGATAATTCGTTTGATGGTAAGCGAGATTGGGTCGCATACGTCACAATGACCGAGTCGGAGGTTGGGGTCTATCCCAACAATAAGGGCACTATGCGTAATGCCGCACCTACACAACACATTACTCGTATCGTGACGGTGTACATTGATATTCCTTTCAGGGTTGCTAACTACACAGTCCAGTACGTGCATATTTTTTTTCTTAAGATGATAAACGATACCTTCGTATCCTGAATTTCGTATCATGAGCATTCTGGAATGCTGAAACCAATCCGAATGTGATTATTGTTTGTAATAGATGTTTCAATGTTTTTATTACACCAATGTTTTCGACCCGTGACCGTGAGGATGTCGACACCATGTTCTGATATCGGTGGTGACGACGCAGCTTCTCAAATTTCCTTTAGCACCCGTAACAACAATTGATTGATTATTCGATGGAAATGTATGCAATAATGTTGTTTCCATTTACGCCCGATTAAAAATAAAATACGATTAATAATAAATTTAAATATTTTAAAATATTTTTTCTACTATTTTTAAACTGTTAAAGTTAATTTAATTTATTTAATGTATTTTTTGACATTAATACCTAATAATAATTTAATTTAGATTTTAAAAAAATACACAAGAGGTAACTAGATTAATATGTAGGTACAATGTATAAACGTTCTATTTTGAAATTTCAAGTAGTTATCTCAAACTTAAATAAATCGACTCACGTACAGGGGAAGTTGAACGGCGCAGCCCTGCAGGGCTGAGTGGGCGGCTCGCCGTACTATCCGGTAGTTTTTATTAGACAAGGCGAATTTATCGCCACTAAACTGTACACAGACGTACCAACTATCGACGCGGGGCCACTAAACCAGTGACTAAATAATTTAGTTCGGCTACTTTGATGGGTTTTGTTCTGATTTGACTGCTATCTCTTGTGTAATTTACAGTGGTATCTTCTAGAAGCTTTGGAACGAAGCACCTACTTAGGTATTACTCGCACTACAGTACAATACATACTACGGCTGCGAGCGACAAGGGCGGCACACCCATATAGTATAGTTCTCTAACACCTGAAAACCACAGACCGCAGACAAACGAGAGAAAATAAGAGGAAAACATATTTATCTCTCGTTTGTTAGACGGCTGTCCATGCTTACCACGTCCGGAGGCATATTAGCATTACAACCACTGGTGAATTTGACCGAAATAGGCACATCTATATAATATAGCGGGAACTAAAACCGACCACAAATAAGCCTGGGTCTCTCCTCATTTTATAATTTATTTTATTCCAATGATGACAAGATCGGTTTTTATTTTATGCATTCAAAATCTAAATGAAATCCTGATCATAGCGCTAAGTTTCCATTTTGACTCTGTACAATAGTTTTGTACTTAAACTGTTTGTTGTTTGCTCTACATGCGACGGACTGATGACTCAGAAATATCGATGCGCACGAGCGGATGTTTCCTACCACAAAAGACCTCTTTGCTGGTTTTTGCTGGTACTTATCGTCACTTTTTATCCACGCTCTAAAGAAATATGATAGCCTATGTATTAATCCAGGGGATAAGCTACCTCCATACTAAATTTCAATCAAATCCGTTCAGCCGTTACATAGTTGAACGGGAACAAACACTCTTACATACTTACATGCTTACATACTTACACACTCACATACTCACATACATACTTGACTACTTACATACTTACACACAAACTTTCGAATTTATAATATTAGTAAGATAATCAATTGTTGCATTGGATAAGAAATGTTTTTAACTACATGACTAATTACTTTTATTATATCAACCAATTAAATAAACTCTGTGAGAAATTTGACGACTCTTTCGTCATGGTAAACTTAATAAAAGTTTTATGGATTGAGAAAATACTCATAACGCTGGGAACTTTAAGAAGTGGACAGGACATGGTGCAAAACGGGAAAAAGTAGGCGTAGTAGTGAGAATTCAATAATTTGAACATTTAAAATACAAGGACATCAAGATAATAGCGAGGCCAAAATCTTGAATAAATAGTTTTATGCGTATGAAAATAGAACACTTTGTGGCATAACAAGGAATGACACCTGCCGTTTTCTAGTTCATATAGTTTCATGGGGACTAAACTAAATTTTTATTTAAATTTAGGAGCCTTCGGGAATACTCATCGTATTGGAGACAGTGGACCGGAGAACCTGCATCTCATTACGGCGGGCGGGCAATTTCGATGGCTCCCAGCTCGAACGGATGTTGCTTGTGTCGACAATGCCACTTTTGAAATTGCACTGTTTTGTATGTATGTGGGGATATGTCTCAGATCAGAAAACAAGGGAGATGTGTTTTGTGATTATAAATGAAGGGAGGAATACGTTGCAGAGTCCGCCAAGCAGTAGTATGCAGACATTACTGTGTTCCGGATTGAAGGGCAGTGTGTCCAGCGTAATTACTGGGTTTAAAGAGATGTAACATCTAATATCTCAGGACGACGAGCGCAATACATTGCTGATCGTGGTTTTGAAGGTTGTCTGTTTTGGGCAAGCGTGAAGCTTAACATCAGGTGAGCGACTTGCTCGTCTAGTCACCAAGATCCATAAAAAACAAAAGGAAAATAATGTTTTTGAGATGTAAGTATGTATGTTTGTGCGTATGTATGTACATATGTATTACCTCCTGTAGCCTTAACTGCTTGACCAATTTTGACGAGTGGGGTATCGTTGGATTCCTCTTTTTGCCGTTGTAATGTGATTTATTTGGCAGTAGTTCTGTTTTGTTTTTCTTTGAATAGTAATACTTGTTCTTTGCAATTAGTTCGAAACAAATCAAGTGTCTTTTCCTCTACATTCATCTGATGAATATTTGTGTTTGTTCTATGTTAATATCTATATAAGTATGTATGTAAAAATATCTATGTACGTATATCAATTTCTGGCAGCCATTTTACAAGCTTTGCTTAGTTTGGGGTCAGATGACCGTGCGTGCAAATGTCCCAGATATTTATTTTATTTATATTTTATCTCTGTGTTTAGGGGAAGCGGCTCCCAGATTGGCGTCAAATCACCTTCTGGCGCGTTAACTTCTCCTGATGAGGATCACGTCAGTCGACGCCGAAATGAGCTGAAATATGACACAGATAAGCGGATAATTATGAAGGTAAGTCGAGGTGAAATATCAGGAGAAAGGCATAGGTGAGGTTACGGTACGGCGCAGTTTGTATATAGCTCCACTAGCTGCGACCCGCGGTTTCACCAGCTATTCTACAGGAACGGTTAAGTTTTTTGGGATAAAATGTTATGTGTTAATCCAGGAAATAAGCTATCACCATATCAAATTTTATCCAAATCCGTTCAGCTGTTACAGAGTTGAACGGGAACAAACACACTTGCCTACTTACATACTTACACACAAACTTTCGCTTTTATAATATTAGTGTGATAGATGGCCGGATTTTAAAAGGTATTATAATAGTCGTACTGGAGCTATGCCACTCGCATATAATCAAGTTCATTATACAATGTCGCCCATTGGCAAGTGACCGCCCGAAAAGAGCTTATAGTACTCATCATTATGAACAACTTTTACTATGGGACCAAACAAAAAATCGAGAAAAAAATATCTACCGTTCCATAGAAAAATGCCAGTGACATCACTTGAAAAAATGTATGGAACAGCAGTTTTTTTTTTCTCGATTTGAAGGTTGATATTTATCGATTTTAGAATTTTCAAAATCTGATTGTGTACCGTTTAGTCTCGATCACATCCGATCTTTTTATTTTCCCTTGAAAAACGATCACTGGATGTGATCAAAAATGCAAAACCACGTCAGTTTTTTTTGTAAAATATTAACATCAAAAATATTTTAAAGAAATTTATTTTTATTTGACGGAAACACCGGAGGACGGGCAGCAGCGTCCTCTTAGAAAAACTTCTTAGTGAGCTTTCTGCGATTCCCAAGCTGCCTGCCAAACTTTGGGATTGTGACTGGCCGATCGAAAAACAGCAAGCCTGGTGCCATCTGGCGCATTATTTGAGCGGCTAGCGGCTAGCCGTTAGCCAATCACAACGTATCCCGTATCGCGTAGTTCCGGTTAGCTAATCTGAATACAATGTGGCTCTTTGTGAGGATTCTCGATTGACATTTCGTAGCGAAAAGATATAAAAAAAAAAGTTATAAAAATTTAATATGGGCTTGGATAAAAATATATGTAAAGATATAATACTAGTCAGTTATTACAAATAAACCTATTTAAATATTGGTGGACATATTTCACGCACAGCGCCATCTAGCTCCAAACTAATCCAGCTTGTACTACTGACTTTTGATTCATCAAAATTCATATGTGACGCCTGACGTTATTTTCACCATTTCCAAGAGTGTACGTTTTCAAAAAGAAACAGTCTTAAAATACAACAAAGATTCTCCTGCTCTTTTCGTAGTACTCAAAAGCTGTTTCGCATATTCCAACGTTAAGTAAAGAGAAGCGAGGTAAGCAGCAATACCCCTACTATTTGCCATAAATCAGTTAATAGCCCCACTCGGCTCGGTCACTTCACACCTTCGTCTCAATATTCAACCGTAATCCAGATATTTTTCCCAACAAATAAGCTGTAAGGATTTATGTTTGCTGACTGCGTACTCCCCGGGGCGACGATTAGGCCATACCCTGAATTGGCCAAGGAGAATGGCTTAGATAAAAAATTCCAACCTTATATCACGGAATTAGGAGCTTACTTTTGGTTGTGTTTGGACGCGCTTAAAAGTCGACGCCAGGATTTACAGGAAATATGGTAGGGCCTTTTAAAACTCGCAAAAGACCGCGTAATTTGCCGTTGAGTATTTTTCGGCTCGGATTTGTGGATGGGCAAGGCACTAAATCAACCTGCAGCGCGCAAACTCTCGGGAAAACCTTGCTTTGTCGTGTTATTGTTTTTATGGTTGTTTCGGCTGTGAAGAAACTTCAGTCTTGAGTCTCTGCGGAATTTCTTTACATTTATAAATATTGCTGAAATTGTGCGTCATAAATAGGTTAATGTAATAGAATAATGTATTTCATTGCGACATAGTGCCGTAAAACGTAGCGAACAATCAGACAGTAGCAAAGTTTCACGGACTGTCAGCCGCTTCCCGCACACCGGCCGCGTGATAAGATGCAGTATGCGGCTGCGGTGCGGCTGCGGCAACTATTGCCCGAGGAAATGCTCAAACCAAACATATACGACCTGTCCCAGCAAACGGACTGTGCCGCTATGATTAGTTAGCTAGCTTTGTTGCGTCTGCGTTATCATTAGATATACTGAAACTGACATTATCCTCGGGTCGCAATTTATTTGGAATTAGAATTTCGTTTTTTTTGTATATAAAACTTGTTGTCGTTTTTTTATTAAAGTAATTTGTTACTTGCACTGGTTTTATGCGAACCATTTTAAAAAAATGTGTATTATTTAAACAACCAAATGGACAAAAAAAAATGTGAAAAACATTTTTGTTGCACTATCCTTTTAAATTTAACAGAAGAAAGAGATCGAAAAACTAATTATTCGAAAATCGAAAAATTCTTGCGAATTTGATTGCGATCGGGGGAAATCAGACTTGTCCTGGCACCCCAGAGGGGGTGTGCCCTAGGACCCTGGCGTTTTGGCTATTGTCTGTTTGATGTTATCCGCTACTACGCGCTGGTCTATTCATACTCGCCCGCCTGCGTATTCAAAAGTTTTCTTACTTTGTATCTAGAGCCCTTCCAAACGCCCTTCTAATTTATTCTATTTGTTTAGTATAAAACCTCTCGATAAGTAAGTTCCGGTACACTTCGTGTCCTGCTGGCTAAGCTTCATGGTTAAGGTGAAAGTTATAGTTAATTTAACTATAACATTAATTTTAACTGGGATTATGGGCAACCCCGCATTAGTGGCAAAAAGATATAAAAAAATATATGTGTGTGTATAATAAAAAAATATAATGTATATGTGACTAAATTCGTGTGCGACACAACTTTGGACACGAGTAGGGTTTTTGTTTAAAGGTTTCCTATGATCATCAATAACATTTATGCGACAATAATAATTGTGTATGTACCTTTTCATTAGTTCGGTTAACCAGAACAATAGGAGACAAAGGAGACAATCGCCCGGCCGTGTCTAATAAAGCTATGCCCGAAGTTGAGGTCTATTGTACACACCTGCGCTGCGACATGGGACCACATTTTTTCCTGCTCAGCTTTTAATTAGTAACTCAGATATTATACATGGTGCTTTTTAATCGGCTAGGAATCGGCTGTGAGGATGTTGTATACAACATAACGAACGACTTTTGGAAATTCACGAATAAAAAATCAGCTGTTCGTTACAAAATGTTCGTGGATCTTTTATTTATTAATTACATCTATTTTTACAGGATAGCAACTAAAACAATAGCGTAGCTATGTCAACATTTTAAATATATAAGAAATTAGTCCAGAATATAAATACGTGCAACGTCAACAAAATCATACCGTTATAGGTCTAGTGTGCTTTCGACACTCCGATGAGTAATTCGAAGAAATGATACAAAAAAAAAACAAACGGCTAACTCCAATCAATATTACGTCATCGATATATAATCCTATCGATATGCTAATCTTCATTTGGCCAACGGCTTCGACCGACATTGTACGTCCAAAAGCTGATAAGAAGAATATTCCATGTTCCATTCTTTTTGCATTTACGATAACCATCGTACTGCATTTGTTACTTTCAAACCTTTTCGTTCACGTCACAAAACCTTTAGTATTTTAGATATAGGTACTTAAGTAGAAGCATAGAGATATTCAGTTGTAATTTACTAGCAGCGCCTCGCGCCTCGCGGCCGATAAGTTTTTCGAGATAATAAGTGACGTACCTGTTAATCCAGGATATAAGCTACCACCTTACCACATTTCATCCAAATGCGGATAGCCGTTAAAGAGTTGAACGGGAACAAACACACAGACATACTTACACACTTACGCACAAATTTTCGCATTTATAATATTAGTGTGATTATGGAACAACTTTTATTACTTTAATGACGATAAGTAACTTCAATAACATTAAATAATAAATAATATGTGATTATTATTTATTCTATGTAGAGCAGTAACTATACAGAACTAAGGCTGTTGCAAAGTTTAGCTTCAAAAAATCCTGATGGAAACAACTACTACCACCGAGCCAGTAGTACTTTACATCGGAGCTGTGACTTTGAATGGGCTCGACGACATAGACTTGGCACCAGCGTGATTGTCAAGAAATTAACATCGAAGCTTCTATTATGATTTATTTCGTACGAAGTACGTATCTGTTGGAGTTCCCGGGTCCGATTCCCGGCCGGGCTGCTCTGGGTATTGGTTTGAATGAATGAATGAATGAATATTATTTATTGTCATACAGTTGCATTCATAACTATTACAAAATATAAAAAAGTTAAAAATGCTTTCATTGTGGACTCGTCAACTTGCTACAATTTTTAACAATGTTATTTATATCATTGTGTATTTATATTAGGCATTTGGTGTCTCCCTCAAAAAATTTCAATATTAGGAGGATTTATCAATTATATTTTTGAGTAAAAGTCAAACAAATTCAGTTCATAAGAAATCAAGCTGTATAGAGAATTCGTCAAAAAAGTAATTAAAAAAATTGTTGTCCGTTGTCTCTGCGTGGATTCCATGGTATCCCCGACACAGGGACATAGATATCCTTGATTTTGATAGTGATCGTGCGCGAGCGGGAGCGCGCATGGTGCGACTGAGTTGGTACGAGCGGGGAGGCATGCAATCACAATCAGAATCACGAACGTACGATTTAAAGCGTTATTATTATTTATTTATTTGGGCAGCAAAAAAAGACAATACTAGTTTTTCAAATAATTATCTACCGAATGCGAATGACTATAGGTAGTCACTATAGATAGGATCTATATTAATAAAGGTCGTACCCGAATGTAATTTGCCGTAGTTTCCATTCCTATCCATTATTAATATACTCATAATAGATCCCTCCGCGAATGCCTTACAAGGGTCTCTAATAGGGGTGTTAACAAACAATTAGTATGGCTTTACTGCGGTACGTACGGCCTGGTACGGCCGCAGGTTTGGGGTAATCCCATCACATAAATAAGTAGCTTTCAAGGCTCTTTAATTCAATTATAACCTCCGCTTACAAACGATCTTTTGTTTCCGACTTGTAGCTCGAATTATTAGTAATGTGAACTAATAAACAGGGTTGACTTCGAGTTTGATCGATCCGAAGATATTTTAAGTTCAAAATAATCAAACCGTAGTACTTTAATCAACAAGACTTAATTCAAATTCACAAGTGTTGTAACAACATAAACTATAACTACAAACTAACTATACATTAACAGCCAGAAGACGTTCACTGCTGAACATAGGCCTCCCCCTTAGACCGCCACACCGACCGACAATGTGGCACTTGCATCCACCGGTTGCCCACGACTTTCACAATGTCGTCGGTCCGCGTAGTGGAAGGCCTGCCTACGCTTCGTCTTCCGGTTCGTGGTCGCCACTCAAGAACCTTTCTTCCACATCGGTTATGGGTTCTTCTAGTGATGTGCCTGCCCATTGCCACGTCAGCTTGCAAACTCTAAGAGCTATATCTGTGACTTTGGTTCTTCGACGAATATCCTCGTTCCAAATTTTATCGCGTAAAGAAACTCCGAGCATAGCTCTCTCTCCATTGCGCGCTGTATGACTCTGAGTTTCTCCAGTAGTCTAGGACCACGTTTCAGTTACTAACTATATAACCTAAAAGTAATTAGAGAGCGTTACTATCAAAGCCTTAGGAACTATAGATAGTTTGAACGATCTCTAATTTTAGGCAACGTGCCCAAAATGCTAGCCGCGTTATCCCGTTGGATAGAAAGGCTTATATTCTGCCCGAAACATAATCAGCTACGTAATCGTATTCCACAAGACTTCAATATTATTAACAATTAGTAAAATTGTATGCAGTTTTACGAGAGGGCGGAACCACAAAATAAATAAATGCATTAGCCGAGCTCCGGCCGACCTTGATATTAAATGATTCCGAAAATACAGTTAACAGATTATTTGCCATTTTTCACTTTTTAGGGTTCCGTAGTACTAAAAGGAACCCTTATAAGTTTGTCACGTATGTTTGTCTGTCTGTCTGAATCCTTTACAGCATTATAACTTCGAAAGTTATAAACTTACATGCATGAAATTTTTCACGACTGTATAAGTATAGACCTACAGTTTAAACAAAAAACCGACATGCTCTTAGCAAGTTATTCTTTACACAGTTTCACATAACTTTGGACTTCCGAAAAGTAAAGTGCATAATGCAAATTTTTAATAACGAATTTGTCCAACAAGTTTGTGGCCAATATTGCAAACTCTCATTAGGTCGAGAGCCGCACCGCATTTTGTTTTAAGGGCTGCAAACTTTATAGTCCTAATAAACAAATACATAAAATATTTTAACTACGCATGATTCTCGGCACGATACGTGCACCGTTCGTACCGCATTTCACCCCTTCCGGGATGTGCGGGGTGGGTATAGTAAATCCATGTGGAAACAGGCAGTTTGTCATCCGGCCTGCGTCATATCCCGTTAGACTTATCTAGATGACCCGCTCTTACTTTATTGAACCCTATAACATATTTTAGGACCAATGTCTAAATGTAGTGAGACTTTATTGATTCAAGTCTTTTAGAGTTTCTTTTGTAAGAAACCATTACAGTTTCGCCATGTCCATTGTCCATATCCTTCTGTCAACTAACTGTTGTTCGAAAACTGAATACCACAATGCTTTTTCTTGACAATACAATACAATATAACTTTATTATAGGTAAACCAAAAAGACAATTAAATTTAAAAATTAACAGTAATATTAAAAAAATAGTCGTATAGGCGGCCTTATCGCCTAAAACGATTTCTTTCAGACAACCTTTAGATGACTAGAATTATGACTTATAAACTACGGTCGGTGGTGTAGAAACATAAAAAAATTAAAAACATACATTACCCTACTACTTATATAAAATACATACAATAAATACTGTTTTAGACTTTCGTGGTGGTTGAACATTGTCAACAGGAACATTAGCTTTCTGTGTGTTAATTGATACGTATGTATAATTAGTTTTATAATATATATTTTACATAGAACATTACATACATTATTAAAGCCAGAGAAGTTTCAACACATTCCCGGCTTTTGTAAAAATAACTACCCCACAATAAGAATGCATTAACATTTTTTCAATAGCTATCGATGTACTCAGTAAGAAACCAAGACAATTTCATGTAAATAAATATGCTGTAATTAACATAAACAATAAAAATCAGTGCACATTGGACAAAACTAGCAATTTCGCAGAAGAGCAAAGAGTTAATTAAAACAAATTCTAACATCGATAAAAACGCCTGCAGCCCCCGCCGCCGCTGATAAAGCTAACGCGGGCCGTAATGAGTAGGGTGGCCCTTGCCAGGGGGCGGAGCGAGGGGGGTCGTAATCATAGAGCAGCCCGATTACACTTTACTGCTGTAATATGGCGAAAAAAGCGACGAGCATTTCAGTCAGTGAATACCATGATGTCTTTTCGGGTGATTTTTCAAGCCAGTTACAATTATAGCCTCCTGAATTTATTCATCGATTGTCCTAATTCTATATAAACGATGTTTCGTCAAAGGAGTCAAATTGACTGCGACAGCGATTGCATAAACAAAAACGAACAATCCAAAACGGCCCAAAACTAGCACTGTCTTCTAGAGTAGAACAAATTCAGTATTTAGAAATTGGGGCGTTTGTAAACAGTCAAGTTTAAAGTCTATCAGCACCACATGTTCCGCCCTTAGGCCGTCTCTGGCACGAAGCAACCGAGGGCCATTATGAGTCGAGTGCCCAACTGGACAACAGTTGTAAAAACTAACGGCTGTTACTTGCATACATTCTACATTATGTACTCTCACGGACAACTTATACTAAATACCGCCATACAAACTTGCAGCTTCAGCAATGCTCGTGAACGAGTATACCTACTGTATTAATATGAATCTGGAGAAGATTTATTGGGCTACGTTTTTTTAATAACGTCCAGGAAGATGAGATAATATAGCATTTTTCGTGGTGCTTGTCTCATTTAAGTCCTATGTGCTGCATAGTGGAGACGTTCCAAATGGCTATCATAACTTCTGGGGAAGAAAAATTGATTTGCGTGGCACTCTACGTGTTAAATAACTAACATCAAATTGTTTAACACTGAAACATTCCCTGTATTGCGTATAGCTAAAGTAAATTAGATTTGTTAACAAAATTGTAGTTAATTAAGTTTAACAAAAGTCACGGAACTCGGTACGTTCTGTGCCCTAGTGTCCATGGAGATGAACAAAAAATTTAAAAAAAAAAAAAAAAAGTGTATTATGTATGTACCACACACATTTTACTACATGTACATGCTATGTATGTATTATAAATGTATGTTCCAATAAAATATCTGTACTTAAACTAGCATTATATGTTAAAAAAACTTACTTACCGGCGCGGCGACGATAGCATTGTAAAGATAGCTGAGCCGACGAATTAGCGACACTGCGCGAACTTGGTACCTACATCGCGCTAACAGTAGATTTATCATAAACGGCAATTTATCGAAACACCGGCCACAGGGACAATTGTTACGAAACGACAACTAAAATAGAAGCCACTTGTTTGTGTCTAATAACAGAAGCCACGTGCGCTCCATCGGGCTCACCAATCATATCTGACGTGGGCTCAACTACCGGCCGGCCGATACGTCCTAAACTACGCGAACCCATTTGTCTAAAAACAAATAAAATTAACGAAACTCCCATGGCGGTTCTTTGATGTCTGCGGCTGCACTACAACGCTTAATTTGCCATAAGTATTTAAAACTGGGCCGGGCAGTTTATTACGTGAAATGACACAATTCACTACCCGGCCAGGCTTTTAACGTTTGAGTTATTACTGTGATACACCATCGCCTGGTTACGAAAAAAATATAGCACCCATTCAGCGGGTTCGAAATGGAAATGAAAAAGTAGACGCGATGAATCTATCTATACTTTGCTACGTCTATATTCCATAGGATCGTTCATTAGTATGTAATCATTTATCAACGTAAGTTACTTGAACGCACCTGAAGGAAAAGCGCGGGAAGCTCATCCGTCACTCGTGCGTTTGGCGCCAAAACGGCACTCCATTCAGCCGGAAGCATCCGCGCATCAATGTCATTGTTCTTGCCACTATTTATTCACTGGAGTATTTTTCGTCGGAACTAGCAGTCACGGTTTTCATTGACGTGCGCCGTCTTTTAACTTTTAATATTTGAGGTGGAGGCGAGCGTAGGTGTCGACCAACCCGGGAAAAGTTGTATGGCGGACTGGAAGCGCGTCCGCCTCGCCGTGTCACGTATTTTTCTATTCTATCGGTTTTTCTTTACCGAATCGTGTCATATGTGCAGAGGACATGGGCCGGTCTATTTTTAATTGGCCCTAAACTAATTTCGCATGATAGAAACCGTGGATGAAATACTTGTTATTTTTGTGTTGTGTAGGTGAATTAATGCTTCTGTGATTGTAATTGTTGTAAATACGAGTTGTTCACCTCGTTGTTGTTTTTTTATTTATTTATTTTTTGTCTTATGTGTGACTGTCATTTCTAGTTTGAACAATAAAGAGTTATCAATCTAACTGAGACTTCGCAACCTCTGTAACTCTAAAACACCGTGAACATTTTTTCAAACTATCGTTGGACAAATATATACATATATAAAACCTGATTTGGTTCCATAGACTTCGCTTCGTTCGGTTAACTAACTTCACAATACTGGACTGATTCTTCTCATATTTTAACTTAAAAATTGTATTGACCGGTTCTGGATCGGAGGAACTTAGAACTGCCGATTTGCTCCGAGTCCCGTAGATTCGTATATTTTCGCTTCACTCTGTGTCTGTCTATTACCCAAGTACTTACTTTGTTTTTTTTTTTACTAATTTATAAATTTTATTTATAGCTTTAGTTAGTGTACGTTAGTATTGGTTAAAAATAATATACTCAGTAAATTTATTTGATATACTTTTTTTTTATTGGTCTGACCAGTTTGCTTGGCTTTATCTGGCTGTAGCTAGTCTGGAGCAAAACGGCTACGCCTAGTTTAAGCCGGGAATAAATAGGATACTACTACTAGGACGTTTAACTAACTGCTACCAGGCGCACATAGGTAGTTGTAGCCGCACCTAGGTTTAACTAAAACTTAAATGTCTACACGAATCACTTTGCAGCTCTGCTCAATAAAGAAAGGAATACTCGACATACATCGTCGTCATTTAGTGTTACGCCTGTAGTCGTCCTATTAACGATACAATAAACAATTTACAAGTACAAGAATACTTCGCACCTCATTATTTATGTCGATTAAAATTCTTATTTTGAGAAAATAAGAAAAACATTGGAAAAACTTCGACCAAAGTAAAATGAATGGACGGGCACAAGTAAAAGAATTTTGAAGACTTTAAAGCGAGCGCCGGCGCTCAACTAGCTTCAGTCGCTCTGAATCTGTGAAAAGTGAGAAACGTACGTACGTCAATACATGCGATCAATAGATGTGTCCCTTTTTCTCTCGTAGATATTATATTCGCTATCTCTTTTTTGTGACAAATTTACTATACAGGATGGCCCGTCGGCAAGTGACCGCCCGAAAAGAGCTATAGTACTCATCATTATGGACAACTTTTACTATGGGACCAATCGTGAAATCTAGAAAAATAAATCTGCTTTTACATTGCCATACAATTTGTCGAGTGTCATTGACATTTTTCTATGAAAATTTATAGTATTATATAAATAAAAAATATATATATAAAAATTTATATATTATTAAGTATATTAGATTTTTTTATTTTTTTATTTATTTCAGTGTTGGTCCCATAGTAAAAGTTGTTCATAATGATGAGTACTATAAGCGCTTTTCGGGCGGTCACTTGCCTATGGGTGACATTGTAGATCTTTTAATGACATATTGAATCCTTACCCCCGAATACTGAAACGTTTGTTAACTTTGACGACAGATTAAGTCTATTGCTGCCTTTGTCATTTGCTTAGTGCCAGACAAAGGCAGTACTAAAATTAATCTGTTGTCAAAGTTAATGAACGTTTCAGTATTCGGGGGTTAGTTCGATTGCTTTGACATGGTATTTTTAAGCAAGTTGTCTCATCGTTTTGATCGTGATGTTTTTTTTTTGTTTTATCATAGAAAATGTTATATGTTCTAACTAACGTTCCGTTTATATTATAGTTTACCTTATTTTATTTCCCTGTCTAATCACTATTTATGGCGAATGTTATGTATTAAAAAAAAATGCCTATAAAGGGTGATCATATCTGTTCCACGTACCCACTCACGTGTCTACGTGAGTGGGTACGTGGAAAGATATGATAATATATTACTATATATTACAAGAATGTAAAATATGTTCACTGTTGGCGTGTCTCAATAAATAAATATAAAAATACTACGTTGTTGTAAGACCATTCATTTTACTTGAGTCGAAGGATTTACACACATTTTCGCTGGCGCTCGGAACCCCTAGTGTATATTCAAGCTCTAATAGTGAGGTAATAATAATATCTAGCACAGCATAGAACAGAATTTCGATTGATTTCCCGGTTTTGACTAGCGCCCGCTAAAGTTACCTCTTTCCCCCCTTCGGCCGTCTCCGTAACCGGAGTTCCGTAACGCGCGGAAATGTACAGCGCTATCTTTTTCTAGAAATAACCTCTAAACAAGGGCAGTTACCCCAAACATAATCCCAATATCGAAGAAACTTCAATTACTTTTTCGATAGCAAAATTTATGAAAAATGTAGTTTCCCTTTACCCCCGACAGGGGCGCTATCTTCATTTTTCATACATTTTCTATCGAATAGATTCATTCTGTTTTATAGACATACTACGTCGCAGTACTAATATTTAAAAAAAACGAAAATAGTATTTTTTTGTTGCAGAAAACCTGCATTTTTCTCTTATTGTGTGAAGTAATCGCTCAGCGATAAACTCTACGAAACAGATAAATACTTACCTATATCGTTTATTTTAGAAATTCCATCTAGTCATCTATCATAACGAACCAAAAAAAAAAAAAAACACGTAGTCCTTTTATCCGGATATTAAAACACGAAAAAAAAAGGAAAAATATCTCTAAAGTAATCATAGTCAGTGTGTAAAGACCATTTGCAGTGTGTGCTGATGAGTCAGTAAAGGTAAGCGGTAACATTATGGGAGCGGGAATCGGACGACTAACACACTCGTAGAATTCAAGGGCAGCTACTATGTCGGACTAAAATGTAATTACGATTCTACATTATTGCATTACATCGAGTTCAATCGAATCGACATTTATCAGGGCTATATATATAAATACTAGCTGCGCCCCGCGCTTTCACCCGCTGTACCACAGAAACCGAATATTTTTCCGAGATAAGAAGTAGCATATGTGTGGATCCTTGAGCGACAGAAGTTTCCATGCATTGGTTTTTATATTTAAATATCTGATATTATACCCACTTTTCACCAACATCGTGCTTCTTCATTTTAAGCCTCATATTACAGTCTACCGTTCGCTTACATTTTTGGGTTTTCCAGGGTGTAAGCTACATTCATACAAATTTCATTCAAATTCAGCCGTTACAGAGTTGAACGGGAACAAACACACTTACATACTTACATAATTACCTACTTACCTACTGACCTACTTACTTACAAACTTTTGCATTTATAATATTAGTGTGATTATGTAATACTTTTATATTTTTTTTTAATATATTTATGAAATACATATCTAATTATTTGTTTATAGTTTACTATACATTATTCGACGTATAAACTTATCTTAAACTTATGTTTATTAATACAGAACTTTGAACTTTGAGCATAACTGCAATCTGTAATTGAGAACAAAACATGTTACACCCAAACTAGCAGTGCCCCGCGGTTTCATCCGCTATTTACAGAAACCGAATATTTTTCCGGGATAAAAAGTAGTATAATATGTTAATCCAGGGTATAAGCTACTTCCATACAAAATTTCATCCAAATCCGTTCAGTCGTTACGGACTTGAACGGGAACAAAGACACTTGCATACCACGGACACGGCCAAGACGATTATGACCCAAGTCCCTGACCCAGAACGTAATTAATAATTAATTAATTAATTTAATAGTTTAAGTAATTTTAATTCACCATTAAAACATGTGCCCGATCGGTAATCGAATCCGAGACCAGCTGCTAATAAGGTAGATGCTCTACCAACTAAGCCAAGAGGCTCCTCAAAGATAGTCGAGAAGTAAAACTTCAAATTGAGTTAACTTTCAAATCATTTAATACACAAAAGAAGGTAATTTATCTTAGCTTCATTGTCGCGAGTGCTTGCCTTCGCTTCGTTGATTTAACTGTAATGACGTCCGGGAAAATTCAATCTGAACATTTTCGCGTTGTACAGCGTGAACCCCGGCGTGACGTCACGCGTTAAAGGGCATACGGTACCAGGGCATCAGAAGCGTGCGAAAGCGTTGCATCCTATCTTATCAAGCGATATTCAACCTTGTGTCATACAAACTAATACGGAGTGCCATGAATATAACGCAAACTCTATCACATGCACGATAAGTCAGATAGTCTATTGCATGTTTAAGAAGAATCCCGTTTGTTTCATCCCCCTCACACTCGTTTCGCACATCAAGGGCAAACATAAGCAAATAGATGTCAATATAATGGATGCGTTTCCTAATGGGTAAGAAACAATAGTGAACAGTAGCAAATATGTACACATTATACTGTGATGGTGTACATAATTGCAAAACTGCTAAAACTTGGTTGGCGCCGACCGTTGTCTAACAAACGAGAGATAATTTTCCTCTTATTTTCTTTCCTTGGTATGCGGTCCGTGATAGTCAGATCTTTGGGCTGGTACAATTTGTGAAAAATTGGTATTTGTTTAGGATATCTATTTATTTGAGGTATGTGAAAGTACTAGCTTGGCAGGCACGCACGGCTCGCTCGAGTTTAACTGACTTACAGGTGCAAGGCTTGCAAATCTTGCAAATCTGTTGTCATTGTTCACAGGAACACTCCTGTGAACAATGACAACAGATTTTGTGAAGTTCTACCTGCAAGGGGTTGAAATGGACCCTTAAAATGTGCATGTAAATAAAAATAAAAAACATGCTAAGTCAGTTAAACTCGAGCGAAGCCGTGCGTGCCTGCCAAGCTAGTACTAAATAAATAGGTCTAAATTTCACGTGTTTTTATTTATTTTCATTGTAATTTTTATTTTAATAATTTTCAATTTTTATTATTGTTTTTGAACTTAATTTATTTTTATTATTGAAATTTCTGATATGTAACTTAATTAGTTATTAATAAAAAATCTGAATCTGAATCTAATCTGGGCGGATTGGTCTGTGCGTTGATTGCTAGAAAATGGCTTGTCCTGTTATACTGATTTTATATTGATTAATTAAATTAGTTTTCGTAATTGGTGGCATCCTCTCTGCCTCCTCAGACTCCTCACTCCGTGATTCAGTAATGCGAGTCTGTCTCGTAGACTTATTATCGCAGCTCAAAAGTCTAGGACAGGCCACAAAAAAAATATGTATAATGTTAAGAAAAGCGCATACACCGTTGTGATGTATGTGGAGTTGTGGAAGATATATGTGTACCACCTGTGTGTGGTGGTGTACCCGCGAGAGAGATGGGCGCTCGAGGTGACGTACCGTTACAGGCTGGACGTTGGATTATTTAATAAGTTACTAAGTATGTGAGTTATCTCAATGAACCATTTTTTATTTTATTTCATTTAGTATATTTTTAAATTATAGGTGAATTATGAATTATTATTTATAGGTGAATGATAAATACGTTTTGTGTAAAAATGTTGATTGCTAAATAATATTTTAATATCTTGGATTTCGTTGTCTTTGATCTTTGAAACTACCTACCGTAAAATTAAAGAAAACAAAAAAAAACACCATAAAAATTCCAAGCAATAAATTAGAAGTTTTTTTTTCTGTTTTAAATTACGGCTGTCTTTGGTCTAACCAGCAAGGTCGGCCGCCGCCGCCGCGGGCTCCAGAAGATATATTAAGAAGGTAGTCAACCTATGCAAAATCTGTGAAAAGTCACGTTTTTAGCGCGACTCAAAAGATATCAAGACTTTTTTTTTTTTTTTTTTCTTTTTCCTCCTAAGAGTATTTTGGCGTCGCACGTCTTATGCATTTGCCAGTGTCAAGTATACATATATATTCTCAAGTTTTGTTAGATATTATCAAATAAGTCATAGTCACGGTCAAAGTCGAGCAAAGCAAGTCACGGTCAAGTCCAAGTCATGCCCCAAACCCCCAAGTGGTGAAAACTTTACTAGAGCCTTCTATGGAGTTTTGGAAACAACACGAAAATTCACGTTTTACGACACCAACACTCGTGCCTGTACACGAACACTTAACAGGTAGAAATTCACCTTGTCTATACGTATCACAAGTCTAAGTCACATGTTTTGCGTAACTAAATAACTAAGGCACCAGAAGGTATCAAGAAGTTTGTTTGTCTACGTATGCACAAGTCTGAGAAAGTCACATGTTTCGCGTAACTAAATAACTAAGGCACCAGAAGATATCAAGAAATGTATCTACGTATGCAGAATCTGTGCAAAGTTAAGTTTTTCAGTTGTCTAAATAACTAGGGCACCAGAACATATCAAGAAATTTGTCTACGTATGCACAATCTCTGCAAAGACACGTTTTTCGCGTGATTCAATTACTAAGGCACCAGAAGACATCAATAGGTAATATAATCTGTGCAATAGCTTGTAGTATGGCTTATAATATGTTCTGTGGTATGGCGTTATCTGCCGTCTAAATGTCTGTAGAATGGCAGGACACCATGGACGTAGTACCCAAAGGGACCGCACACTGCCCACCTTAAAAACGAGCAGAGCAAGAGGCCTTTGTCCCTTTCTAATAGTGACAAAATTATTAAGCCACAATTTTATTGGCAAAAGTCGTGGGCAATATTACATTATGACATGGTGCATAAAAACTAAAAAGTAAAACTGCATCATTATTTAAATATATAATTTCATTTTAAATTTTTACGGTAGTCAGAGTACGGTCCCTTTGGGTACTACGTCCATGGAGACCACCTCTTTTTTTATGTTTTGCGAGCTAAAATACAAAAACACAAAGTATAATTTTAGCCAGTGTCAAGTATTGTAATATATACTCGTATATATTTATATATATATATATTTAGGTGAAGTAAAATATTTTACAAGAGAAACTAGTCTCAGTCATAGTCTTAATCAAGCAAAATAAGTCACGGTCAAGTCCAAGTCGCATCCCAGTAAAGTGCTGGATACTTTATTGAAAAAAATTAAGGTATATCCGGTGCTCTTTGCTGCGTGGAACAAACAAACCAACAAACCCACTTTCGCATTTATAATATTAGTTCGTCATTGAAAAGTGTCAAAGCGATCACTTTTCCACCTTGCTAGGCTAGTTAGGTTCCTGCGGTCGATTTGAGCCACTTCCTTACTTGTCCACTTCCAAATTCGTCTACTCCTACAACGTCCTTTTCCTAAATTCTTCAAATCCTAATTCGTGTCCACTATATGTTCTGTGCTTGTTTGTGTCTTGAAATTAAGGCTCATTGGTCGTACAAGCATAGCCCCATAACGATCTTAGCGGGCCTGTTAAAATCACCCCTTGGCCTCCCACGTCACGTCACGTGTTTCGCGTGACTAATGACCAAGGCGCCAGAAGATATCAAGAGGTTTGTTAGTATAGTACGCCATCTGTCGTCTCACTGTCTGTAGGATAGGACGCCGACGCGCGACGCGGTAAAGAAGTCTGGGAACCGAACATTTCAATCCAATACATAGCCACCAGGCTAACATCAAGTAGCCGAAAAAATTAAGAAAATAGTTGCTGGATACGGAATAAATATATAGTTAATGCACATCACATAACGGCAAATTTCAGCACTATGACATGATGACGACCGACGCTGGCAAGTTACCTCCTGGTAATTAAATACCCTGATCTATTACTTCGCATACATATGATTTAGAATAAAATAAAGACAAGTAAAAATTTAAAAAAAAAACAGATCATCCAAATAAGAACTATATAAACTAGTAGTTCTGCGAACAGTAGACCTCGCGAGCATAAACTATTTTGCACAATCTCAATTCTATAATTTCATAGAATTTTTTAGTCGTCGGTGATTTGACTAGCCTCGTGGCTCAGTGGGTGGATTTCCGCCTTCTGATCTATCGGTTGTGGGTTCTATTCCCACCCAGGACAAACATTTGTGTGATGAACATGGATGTTTGTTTTTTGTCTGGGTGTTTCTATGTATTCTATATATGTATTAACAAAAAAAAAGGATTTATGTATTCTATCAGTTATCTGGTTCCCATAATACAAGCTTGCTTAGTTAGTTTAATACCCGCCGTCTCGTACAAACGTGAAAGAAAAAGAGAGCAATATATTTTTCTTTTATTTTCTCTCGTTGTTCTGCGGACCTTGGTTGTCAGGCGGTTCAAAATTATTTTTGCATGACCACATCCAGCCTGATAGTTGACAGAGCGAAGTGAAGGTCTCAGAATTTACTGAGACAAATTTGTATGTATGTTTGTGTGTATATTTGTCCGACGATAACTTGCGAACCGTTGATCCGATCTTCATGAAATTTTGTAGGCAAGTAGTTCATTTCAATACAATTTTTAAGTTCGAATATAAGCTGAATCGGTCCAGGGGTTGTGAAGACATAGGGACCACGAGGTCTCAGTTCGCCGCGAACTACTAGTTATCGAGCCCCAGTGTGAACCCAGTCGCAATCGTTCTTCGTTGGTGAGCAGTTGTCTTACGGTGACGTAGTACGTAGAGATTGATGTGACGCCATTAGTAGAGATTTCAACAAATGACTTTTTCAACGTAAGGTTTGGACGTAAATGTTCGATCCGGACCAACCTTACTTTGAGATCTTTGGTTGTCTGATACCGCTTCGTACCCAACCCCGATCGATAAGGGGATGTTTCAGTTTACCTATACGTTTTTCTGTTACCCTGGTATCGTTGTTTTGGGTTATGATGGTTTTGCCACTTGGCGTGACGGTACACAGTCAGACGAACTACAAACAGGGTGTCTTTATATTTAGGGCAAGCGAACTACGTTTGCTTTTTTAGCGTGAAAACGTTTCTAACCTTGCCATACTAAGGTCCCGCCAGAGGGAGCGATGAAACGCTTTTGTTGTCGCCAAATATTTTAATATATCCAGTAACTCTAGGGTTTTATCGCCAACTGTTGTATATATTCCGAATATAGATTACTACACCTTGCCTTTTGGCACTTTCGTCACCATGCGCCTACGTCATTGAGGCGGGTTAAAATTGAGCCTCGAAATTCACTCCGAGCGACCAGAGAATTAGTCATAACTCCGCAACGGAAAGGGTTACACGACTCATTTGTAAGTCGTCGTAAAGGTATTTCAGCGCCAGAGCCAGCGAAAAAGGGCTCGAGCTCTTAGGCCGGTTTGTAACGAATCAGACGAGCGCCAGAAATCGATTGGAACAGAACAAAACGATTGGGACGCCTTCGTGAGCACCGTAGACTTGTGCGTTGGGCGCTGTTGTACGGCCAGTCCAGAGGTCCAGAGGCTATGATGGCTGAAACAGACCCGATACAGATTGACAAAGACGAAACTCATGAAATAGGTACCTCAAGATTTTGATACGCACTATGGACATCACAGTTTTTTGTTTAAACAATCTCCAAGTGTGGTTTTTATTTGATTTAATGTTAAAAAAATAAATAAAAATAGGTGCAGTTTTGTAAAAACTAATGTTAGTCTTATGTATACAAATATGTTAAAATAAGGCCTAATGAAAAAGAGGCATGTAGGTATTTTTCTATGATCTTAATAAGTTAAAAAAATAAAAAAGAGTTGCAGTTTTGACCAAAGTTTTTGCTCAAATTTTATTAAACAGTTCAATTTTCTTTTCATTGTTTCGTTTTTGACTCAGAGGGCTCAAGTGTAATTTAAATTTTGTAATTATTCTGGTTGGGGGTGCAAATGAAATAGTGAGTATCCGTGAACCCCCCAGAGTGTTCAAAGGGGGGTTCAAGTCGGAAGAACGGATTCCGATATACAAATATGGTTACATTTTCTTTAAAACCGACTTCCAATAAAAAAGGTTCTCAATTCGATTGTTTTTTTTTTTTTGCTACCGCAGAATTCCGATTATAAACCGATTTGGAAAATTATTATTTTTTTGAAATGAGATATCTCATTTTTATTAACTGTTTTGATAATGGGATCTATGAAGGATTGACGGAATTCCTCAAATATGTATATTATTCTAGATGCGCCCCGTGGTTTCAACCACTATCCTACAGGAACCGTTAAATGTTTCGAGATAAAAAGTACCTTATGTGTTAATCCACTGTATAAGCTACCTCCATACCAAATGTCATCCAAATCCGTTCAGCCGTTACAGATTTAATGGGAACACTTACACACTTAAATTTTCTTGTCAATTTGGCATTTATAATATTAGTATGATGTACCTATATATTATAAGCATACATAATAAAGAAACCGATGGAGAAGACCACAGATGGCCACCGGAACTCCTCAATAATATACGTACTTCACGGGTGGCACCAAGATTATCTGGATTATGATAGCTACTTGAAAACCTCCTCCTTTTTTTTGAAGTCGGTTAATAAATGATAACAATTGTCTTTTAAATATATTTTTTTCCGAAATTGCCGGAATTTGGTACATTTATTTTTGTGAACTTTTAGAACATTTTAAAAGACTAACAATAATAACAAATAATATCGGTACTTGTTGTAGTTGAAGCAAAACATCGCAATTTTTTAATATACATAGTAAAAGGTTTTATGTTACAGAGTGGCGAAAGGAGCAAGTCGTTTGCCTGATGGTATCCGTCACGCTTGTCCATAGCAGTGGCATAAATAAATTTGAAGCTCTACAATTCAATTTGATGCAGTTAATAAAGGCAACTCACCCCTAAAATCCTTGCATTTTAAAGCGCAGACACACACAGCGGATGACATGTGTTTAAATTGCACGTTCACGACAACGTGACACGCGCTACCGAGTACTAGGGAATCATGATGCTGTTAGATGTATATGTGCGAGGCGATAGTAACTCATACTATATTCTGTGCAATGGGGTGCACTAACTACGGCAGCTAAGCCCGGCTTACATTATTCCAGTAGCATTCCAGTCCAGCGTTCGAATCTAGCGCTGGAATGCTATTGGAACAATACGAACAGGTACTGGATCCAGTGAGCGATCCAACCCAGTGACTGGATTGGCGGTGTAAGCCCGGTTTACATTATTCTAGTAGCAAGCAGCGCTGGAATTCGAACGCTGGACTGGAATGCTACTGAGATAATGTAAGCCGGGCCGAATATATGCGCCTCTGGCCAAAGAACCGAACTGACGGTTTTCATTTTATGTCAGCGTCATTTGGCAAAAAGTATAGTGTCATTGACGAAGATGTGCGGAAGAGTCAAAAAAAAGTCAAAAAATTTTTTTGACTTGTATTATTTTGTATTATATCTTATGTTATCCATTTTATGGGACAGGTGATCGAATAAGTTATTAATTTTTCTATAATATTGTCATGCGCAAAAGATATAGGTACATACCTCACCTTTTGAAATCATTAAAAAGTTCGAACCATGCGTAGTCGACCAATCAGTAACAATCAATCGGTAACGTACATTACACATACATGCTTTGATTGCCAAAAGGCAAACTTACACCATTTTTTGTATTTTTTGTATTGTATTCTAAAAGGAACCCTTGTAAGTTCGTCATGTCCGTCTGTCTGAATCCTTTACAGCCTCATAACTTCCATATATAGTTATAAACTTACACATGCATGAAATTTTGCGATAGTCTAAGTATAGACCTACAGTTAGGAAAAATAAAAAATACTTTTTTTTTAAAAAAAAAAAAGGATAGGGTAATCCCAAAAATGTAAAAAAAAAAAAAAAATCGCTGATCCCCACCATATTGGGAATCGTTGAATATGTCTTTTAAAGGTAACAATTTGCAAAGAATAAAAAAAACATAATTTTATTTTCCCCACATGTAACGAGGGGATACATTTTTTTTTTCGCCTGTCGGGGGACAGTGTGTATCATTATAATATATTTTTTACGTAAAAACTTTCTTTTAACATTATTTTGGGCAACATGTGTAATCACTTTTTGAGATATGTGGTAAAAGCGAATAAATACTTCAAACGTCCTACGCGCCATCGGAACCCTACTAAGCATGGCCCCCAAGTTATTCTCAAAAAAACAAAACGAGCCAGGGATGTCATACATAAATGGGCGCCATCTGTAGGGACTACGCGGCATATTGCTTGGAATTCGCGAGCTACAGCACTGTTCGGCGTAGTAGATTCGTGTTTGCCAATTTTACGTTACGCCTTTCAACGCCATCTGTGTTCATTCCTAAATATAGCCTACAAACAGGTTTTAACCTCGCAACAGATTTGTTGTGCATTGCTTATAGACTGTGGTGGTTTACTTGCTGTAAGAAACTGGATAGATGGCAGTTTATTATGAAGGTTTGCCTTTAAATAATTATGCAGGCTGTTGATTTGTAACCGAGTAATATTGACGGAGCACATAATTAACATCCTAAGTCGTCGTCTTAACTTAATTATGGGTCTTGTTTTCTCAAATTAAATAAAATACTATCCCAGAATATGATATCAAATTACTAGAATGAGGGTTGCATCAAGGCGAAGTGGACAATGGGATGTAAATAACATTTGACGATCGCCCGTCACTTTTTTTGTAAATGTGTTTACCGTATAAACAAAACATACCAGCTTCTCAAATCTTCCAGTCCCAAAATGTCCTGTATCCCAAAATGACCAGGGGTCCACGATGACGACTGCCCAAAAATTAGTGTTTTTTTTTGTGATATTTTACAGATTTCAGTATTATCAGTAAATTCATCGTCATCATTATGGGTAGCTTGATTGACTGCAAGGCACATGTCTCCAGCTTCTTTTGTCAATCTGCCCTGTTTTGTGATAATGTTTTCCAGCTAAATAAAATACATTTTGAATGTAAATTTTACAGACATACATACATTACACATACACTTTTGTGTACTTTTTTTTTTGTTGCTAAATACGTTTTGATTGCTGTCACGCCATCACCCACCTCTGTCTTCCTGCAGGGCTAGCTTGCGCACCGCGACAAGATCTTTTTGTTATGCAAGAACAGGACACGGCTACGTTAATGTATACGTTTGTCTCATTTTTCACGACATGAAGAGTAGAGAAGATTTAGTCGCGGTGCGCATGCTAGCTCTGCATGACTACAGAGTACCACACGTGTAAAGTAACCAACAGCGCCAACATTATTGCCGGTTACAAATCAACATCTTGTATAACCTGAATTAGCGAGTGAACAGGATGCATATTTTTCTATTTATTGCTCTTGCGGAGGTTATGCATTATCTAAACTCTTCCATTCTATTATGGATTCACATTCGACATCGTAATTTCTCAGCTGGTCTATTTCCAACACGACTACTTGAACTGCGTTGGGGCATTCAGCGGCGTTAAAATCTATTACTTCATCGTAGTATTCAACAGAGCTGAACTGATAGTCGCTGCGCCTGATTTTACCTTCAGCTGTCAAATTTTTACTTTTTGACTTTTCGACTTTTCTTGGTTTATCTTTGAACGTTGTCGCTGTATTAATCGGCTCTACAATTGACTCATTATCTGCATTACTGATGTTGCTTGTGGAAGAAGAGATTTTGCTGTTTTTAAGTTTCATATCACTAGCTTTATCCGAGGATATCTTAATGGCGTCAGTTTTATTTGGTGCAGGACACTTATCCGACTGTAATAAGTCTGATTCATCGGGTTTTAAAACGTCGGCGGAGACGTATTCGACTAGCGCTCCATCATTTTTTAATGCTCTTCTATACTGGTGTACGAACGTTTCTTCTGCGCATCCGCTTCGCTGAGAGAAATCGTTATCTTTCAAGTGCGATACATGCCATTCTTCGTCATTCAAATCTTCTTTAAATCGTCTCAGAGAAGGATCAACACTAGCCGTGTTTTTGTCCGGTTTTTCTTCTGGCATATTATTTTTCTTTTCAGCACTCACGACATCTTCGCAGATCGTTTCTCGAAAAATAAATAAAGACAATAGTATAAAATTCATTTCTGTGTAGTTGCCGACATTGCAATGGCCGCGTTATCGCATTAGCTTCGAGAGCTAATTAATTCTAGTTGTGATGTTTTGGTTTCATGCTTGAAAGGAACTAATTTAGTTATTGCTTGCGAATGCAAAACAAAAGAAAATGTTTTGGAATTGCGAACGATAAAACACAAGCACTTATACCTATGGAGTTTTAATTCTAAATATCTAAATCGAAATATTCTCCAGCGTCGCTATCCTCGGGTTTCTGAAACGTTTGTTAACTTTGCAAACAGATAAAGACGAATACAACGAGACCTCATTCGTCAAAATCGGCCAAGCTGTTTAGGCAACAGGAGGTAAACATACATACCCCAAAAACCCTTCTTGGGCACTCGAATAAAAAAAGATTTAAATTGCAATATTACTTTAATTTCCATTCATATAACCGTGATTGTAAGCAAAGCTGCACAATCAAGGCGCATTACTCGATTAGAGACAACTCGAGCTAACAAACCTTAGAGTAGGTATGAGTAACAGCGGATCATAATGGGCATCGTTGACAGATCGTTATCGGCGCGCTAACTAATCCATTCAGCGCCGTAACTACCCCGCAAACGCTGGGAAAATACTTCAATTACCCCTCGCTAGGGGTGCTGCCGAGCCGAGGCGACTCTACGAAACGATACTTACAAAACACGCATACATTAGTGGTTGATGTTTATTCCTTTTATTGAATTATGTCTTTCGTTTTTATCAGTATTTTTAAACATATAGACGGCTTTGTGCTTGCTTTAATATAAAATTGTCGCTTATAAATTGATCTACTCGTCGACTTGAAATTGAATTTTATTGCGATTATTTTCTTTTAAAATTACCTTCTTGATGTTTTCTTCAAGTATCACCTTTCAGTATTCAGCGTTTTGTATTGATATAGATGAGGTCTTTATGGAGACGAGAGCTGAAGTCGCGCAAAGCCTGTTCTGCCAGCAAAGAGACTTAATTTTGTGAAACGTACGCCAAGTCAACTTATACTACTACTTATTGTTTTGCAGATTACTGAACAGAAATATGATAAATATCGAGTGATTACGATAGGCTGTACAGTCCCCTTACCTTTTCAATTCCATATTTAAACTGTTGCTTGTAGAAATAGGGAGAAATATGAAAATTCAATTAGCCTTATCACTTGAGCTTTCACTAAGCTTCCAGAAAAGATCGGCAGGCTGCAGTGCGCGCGTGGGCAGATGCGGGCACAACCTCAGCATCGAAGCGGGCAACTTCAACGCTTCCAAATGATGATGATGATGATGATGATTATACTCTACCTAAAAATAAGTAAAATAAAAGCGACAACCCTATGAAGCGGCCACCCTCGCCTCGCCACCCCGGGATCAAAACAGGCCAATTACCGCCCAGCACGAGCTCACCCTTTAATAATCCTCGTTTGCTCTCAAATAAAGATAAATAATCACGAGTCAAAACGAAAAGCCCTGAAATTAGCATGTCGTTTGAATAAATTGACAGATAATGCGAAACCAAGACGAGTCAAAGTTGGTGGACCGCTGGCGCGGGAGGAAGCGCACGCAGCGCTTGAAGTTGGAATCAGATTCTGTTTTCCATAAAAATCTACCTCTGCTACTTTGTCGAAACGGATTTTATAACGATTCCACTTTTGAAACACAAAAAATGGGGATAACTGGATAATCGCGGGAAATTGGCATCCAATTTGCATACAGACACGATACTTAATTGGAAAACTGAAACACAAACTACAACACTCATAATTCACAATTCAGCGCTGTAAACAACAATTATAATACTTTGATGTCTAAACCCGCAGCGCTGCAGCAGCTAGCTCGCCGCTCGACGACGTTAACAACTCACTAACAGATGCAAATTGACAGCCGTTGGAAACGCTGATTCCAAATGGCGCCAGACCTTCGCATAATTTCTAAAATTGAACGCTCCCGCTCAATTCAACGATCGCAAAATGACGAATGATTGAAATGCAAACACCGGTTTTGAATTTTGGGATCAATTTGCTTGGTAACTTAGATGGCTATAATTACCTACAACGAAGCGTGTCAGTGTCAGCAGTGGCACAGGGCCTGTGCAACGCGTATCATGCGCGGCACAGAGCATGAGCAACGCTTGTCTACAGTACCTACTTCCTACCTTAGTTAAAGAATTATTGTACAACATATCATGTAGCTTGTATGTTTATCACGAAAAATATTTATTAAATTGAGTTCAAAAACAAAAAAATATATAAATAAATATAGATAATATAGTTAAATATTTCAACTAAATTTGATGTTTTCAAGCGATGCTGGATTCTCGATTTCGGAATCGCTTGTTTCAATCTCCTAATCCGTCTATAGTAACCAAAACAAAACGAAAAAAAACTTTTTGGCTATCCGCACTGTTTTCTTTTTTTTGGGTGGTTTTAGCAGAGGGACTAAGAAGAATCCGTAGAACACCATCAAAAAATCCAACCATAAAATTGGATTTTTTTTTTAAGGAGCTCATTAAGAAAATCCTTAATAAACTAACTCCAAAATATGAAAAATCGTAGAACATAAATTATATGGGGTATTTTCGTGAAGCCCTTAGTAGGAGGAGGAGCAAATTTTTTTCGGATTGACGTCACCGTTTTGAACGTCCTGTATACACCAAACATGAGCGCGACGTGGGACCACAGAGGACTGCCACGCGACTGTGCTGTATATCACCTGCGTTTCGATTAATACTTTCATGCGAAATGAAAGATTTTCTATTGATAGAAAGCAAAATCGAATGGTTCAAACCACTCGTTGCGTTAGCGAGCGATATGATTATTTCAAAAATGCAACTTCAGTTTGGGATTTCGTTCGTAAGACAATTACTTCGCTTGATATTTTCATGCGAAATATCATACGATCAAAAATTGAGCCCTACAAGACGTGAGGACATTCACGCTGTGCTGGCACGCGTTTGGTTTGTGCCAAACGCGTGCTTATCAAAATCACTAGAACATTGAAAAAAAACGCATTTAAATAATTATAATTAATTATATTATGTTACTGTTTATTTCTATAAAATTATATTGAAGCTATTTTTACTTACAACATTTTATTTTACTAAAATTAAAACTACGACAAAGATAATTAACAAGACTATTTACAAGATAGTACAATGATAGATCTATTTAATTCACTACAAATTCACTCTTTAAATTATTTTAATTATTACTTATTTAAATTAGAACTAGAAAACGGTGCGTAAAAAACTTGCATTTATATCATTAGTTAGAACTTTCAAAACCTGACAAATAAATGAGTAGAAATCGGGTTTACGCAGGTTTTTATTATTAGACTTCATTGATTGTAGATTCTATTCTCTGAAACGAGTCTGAAACATTTTATTTCATCCAAGTTTTAGCGATGTGATTAGTGGTTAGCTCAGTGGTTAGCGCGTGCGGACTGCTAAATCCCAACAATTGAGCGAAGCACATCGTAAGAAAACCTTAACATGGTGTTAGTGTAGGGGTTTCTAGTACTCGGCTGGCTAACTTTCGGCTGGCTAAATTTGATCCTGCTTCAAGTTAAAAATCTCTCGCCAAGTCTGATAAGTAGATCACATAAAAAATTGTGGCGGAGTTTCGTTGCTCCCTATAAAATTGCAGTGTGCATAATATATACCTAATTGGTTTGATGGTGATATCGTACAAAAATTAGATAAGTATATGATGGGTATGAGTATCGAAGGTATACGATTCTGGCGTGGCGATCGAGTAAAGTAAGAAGCAGTGAATCAGGTTCATATACATTACGCCGGTATATAATTGAAGTGTGTTTTAAAGTTTTTTTAATAGTGATTTTCAGGTTAAGTTTGATTTTCGAACATTGGCAGTGCTGGCTCACAGATGGCAATGCATGTAGGCGGGGTAGGGGGGCAGCAGCGCGCACGCGAGCGGCAGCGCGTGCGCAGACAGGTCGCGCTCGCCGCTTGCCGCCTGCGCGCGGAGCTGCTCCAAGCGAAGTTGATTCTGCCTCTTCCATTTAGTCCTACGACGATAAAGCGTTATCAAAACACTAATATAATTTCATCATCTCTAAGTAAAGTCTCAAATTAGCTACTCACCAGTTAAAGTGTTGGGTAATATTTACTAGTTACAAGATGTGGGAGTAAAACGTCACATAAACTGACTAACGTTACTTGGGTCTTTTACTCACCTTCATCCAAAGCAGCTTTACTTTGAGATGATGAAAGGAAAAATAAAATTCTAGAAGAAAAAGAAAATTCGATTCAATTGATGCATGTGGAATTTCTTAAATAATTTTTTTTTTCGACCCCAATCGTCTTCATAATTTGTAATTTCAGTAGGACATCGAACCAACAAAGAACACTATAGTGCAATCAAAATCTATTCAGTGCTGTCCTACAAGTTTTTCCAAATATAAGCAGCTATTATTAAGCGTGGTAGCACTGCTAGCATGCTGGGTATTGCTGCCAACCGGCATTGGTATTATCTTTAGACTATCTCTTAGATATTCCGATTTGGGGCTCCATTTTTGAATAATAGAGCCCTTTTGCTTCAGCCTTTAAACATCCCACTGCTGAGATATCAGCCTACCTCGAAAGGTGGCCTCGGTGGTGGTTCACCTCGCTGGCCCAGTGTGGGTTGGCGGATTCACATATGCCTTCGAATATGCAGGTTTCTTCACGATGTTTTCCTTCACCGAAAAGCCAATGGTATATATTCGTACGTAAGATAACGTAAGTTCTAAAGAACTCATTGGTATGGGCCCACCCGGGTTCGAATCCACGACCCCACGAATGTGAGGCGAGCGTGTCCCCACTGAGTCCCTGAGCTCATGGTCACTGGGTAATCCAACTGTTTCGTTTTATGCAGAAATCTATATAGTTTAGGTTGTCTTTTACTTTGTATGAATTTTGTAATGTATTTTAGTAGAGAAGAAGCAGATATACTTAGGTATGTCTTTAGCATAAACTTTTTCTTTAGCTACTGAAAATTAAAAAATCAACATTCAAAAACCTCTCCGACCTCCGTCACGCAACATTTGTTAGTCATACAATACATGCCATACAAAAGAGATGGTGCCAGGAACCTAGAGTCACAAATTTTCGCTAATAATTCAAAGTAATAATCGCAACTGAGTAAGTAGCTAATCACAGTTACTATATTGTATTCATTCTTGTGTCATAGTTCGCTTTGTTATTGACATTATTTAATTACTCGTCATCGTGTGAGAGGAGCGCCAGTATGCACTAGAATCCCGACTACCCCGACCTCCTAATTTTACCTGTAAAGGTAGATTTGACCCTTTCACACAAGACATAGTTTCTGTTTATTTATGACGTCTATTTGTGAAGATGAGCAGAACTAAACTAAAGTGAAGCAGTGCCCTTACCGACGATTCTGGTACCAGGTTTTGACCTGCGTCTCCGAGAGAGAGAGCGCGTCGGCGACGTCGCCGCGGTCCGCCACGCTCAGGTACTTCTGGCAGCGGAATTTGCGCTCCAGGTACGCCAGCTGAGCATGCGTGAACGCGGTGCGGCGCCGGCGCGGCTTGCGCGACGACCCCGAGCCAGCGCCCGCACTCGCTGCGCTGCGCCCTTCCCGCCCTACACATAAATAATTATACACTTGATCATATCCAACATTTACAAAAAACACTGATCACTGTACGTGTATTGTATTCTGCAAGCTAAGTGACCGCACAAGTGAGGTGAGCCGCTATGTTTTCTTGCTGTTCAGAATGCATTTTTCTTGCTGAATACTGCAGACATTTTTCGAAATATCTAGTTCGACTGTAGATTACATTCGACTGTAGTTTCTTAGCCTAGCTAGAAACTCAAGGTCATTTCGCTGCATTGACGGAGGCACGCAACGCGAGGTGATACGCAAGCTTACTTAGCTTATCACCTCACCTGCGCATTCCCTTATCTTGCGGAATCAGCTGATCTGGTTAACAGTTGGGCGATCAACTGGTTTACCTATAAACGTGTAGTATGTGACAATGCGGAAAAATCGTATGACTGATGTTTTTTTTCTTTTGTGATATATAAGTACCTACTGATATTGAATAACGAGACGTGAAAGTCGCTTATCTGATGTTAAGCGTCACGCTTGCTCATTAACTGCTCAGTTCTACCCAAAATGTTGAACTTCAACAGTTCAAAGCCCTGCGGGGCAATGCACTGCTCTCGTCTACCTGTGATATTAGATGTTAAATCTCTATATGAACTCAGTAATATCGCTGAAAACATTGCCCTTCAATCCGGAACACACCAATGTCTGCACAATATTACTTGGCGGTTGATTTACTGGCAGAGGTATGGTACTTCCCCAGGCGGCTAATTCCCAACTGTGCCGCATACAATTTTGAATTTCAACCGCACTGCACTGGACTCTTCAAACTTTTTTTAGCCTCTTAAATAATAATTTAATTAAATTTAATTTAATATCAAGCTATTAAAAAATTACAGTCTTTCAAACAGTTCAACAAAAGAAATAGATTGTGAACGACCAAAATTAATTAAAGCAAAATACGGAATCTAAAAATAAATGTCTTCGCCTTATTTAAATTTGGGCACAAACGTACCTGAAGACTCTTGCGCCTCTCGCTGAGAGTTTCCAGCCATGACGGAGGCAAAACCGGCCAACAATTGTGACTGAAACGCGTTCTTCGACAAGTCCATAGAGCGGCCATAGATGGTGTCCAGACGCGCGAACCCGGCGCTGCCTTCGGCACCCTCGTCTTGACGAGATTCGCGCTCCCCGCGGTACAGCTGGAATATTCCACTTTCATACAACTTCATTCGATCCTCATTCCGACCCTCATACTCGCTCTCATTCTCCTTAAAAGGTGAATCGTAGTTGGAGTTCGGTATTCGAGTATTCAACTCATATTCCAATGGGGACAGCCTCTCATTTTCATCGGAATCGAGTTTCTTTGAATACTTGTCAGGGCTCTCGTAATACGACGTATTTTTAGTAGAGGTGTCGCTGCAATTGTCGCCGACAGAAATATCATCTTCCGCGTCGGAAGCGTCCAGTCGAGGACTTGTCCCTTGTGAGTTGCGTTTCTCCGCATCTTGATCTTCCTCGCTTTGAAGCCTTTCTGGGTACATAGAAACATGCTGTTAGTAAAACGTAACAATCTCCCGAAGTGTCCCCTAAATTACTGCCAACAAAGAAGTTTTCAGCATGTCGACACTATAGCCCGACACTTAACCCTGAACACAAACAGATCGCACACAAAGGCGGAAGCTCGCATAAAGACCTCACTTTTTTAAAAGAAACGACCGTGGGCAGGTATTTCTGCTCTAATTAATGCCTCGGGGCGTTCCATTTCGCTCTCGAGCAATTGAATACGACGTCTGTGAATGGTGTGTTTTAGCGCTCGCGGATTTTTTTGTCTATGGTTACGTTTGTGTCTTTTAATTTGCGTAAAAATGGTGAGGAGTGGGCATTCAGTATTGAGGCTCGCAGTCGCTTTTCATGGTTTTCCTTCGCTAAGCTTTGTATGCGAGCTGAGGTAGCGGTAACTGAGGAGGCATCGCGATTACTTGTTATATCGCGGGGACCCCATGAAGAGGCGGGACTTGAGTGTCTCGTTATAATTTTGCATAAATATGTTTTAGCGTACAGTTTTGGAGGAGGAACGTGGAGAGGTGGATCTTAATGTTTACGCACGACTTATCTCGGTAAAAACATCGTTAGCGACTTGTTATCTCCGCCTTGTTTACCATACTACCTATCTATACCCTCGATTTGATGGATAGGGGAATACATAGATAACAAGACGATTTGAATGCCCTGAGAAGCTCTAGAAACAGTTGCTTACTAATCTAACCCCCAAATACTGAAACGTTTGTTAACTTTGACGACAGGTCAACAAGTTGACAAGTCTATTGCTGTCTTTGTCATTTGCTTAGTGTCAGACAAAGGCAGTATTAGAATTAATCTGTTGTCAAAGTTAACAAACGTTTCAGTATTCGGGGCTGCACCACCGCGGCTTACACTATTAAAAAAAAATGGTCGTGCCATTCTTATTCAGAGCTCGAAGCGCGTGGGTGTTCGAAGATGGTAAGAATATAATATCTTCTTATCAGCTCTTAGACGTCCACTACTGGACGAAGCCTCCCCCTATTGGGTACCATAAGAGTATTTTAACAAAACAAATCTAAACTAAACTGAAAGTCCGTCGCTTATAAGCTTATCTTTGAGAAATAATTAGATCTGAAACAAAAATATCTAAATTTGTTTTTTTCAGATCAATACTCAATACTCAATCATTTGTTGCAATTTATTTTATCATATTATTTTTTATTTTTTTATTAAGTTATTTCTTAATAGTCGTGATATTATTACAGCGGATCGGCCGAAGGACACTACAGATTGGTTATTATAGACTCAGTTAATTACTTATTTATAGTTTTTACAGATTTATTTATAACCAGCCACCTTCCCAACATCTTGCCCAACAACCATTGTTCCATGACTTTTCAGAAAATATTAAAATAATTATTATATTTAAATGATCATTGTATTCAATGAATAGCCTCTACTTAATTTCCATACTATTATTTCCATACTATTGTATACAAAAGGTTATTATTTTTGACTTGTAGATGAATATTTACTAATAAATAACTTTGACTTTATTGCCAAAAAAATAAGGATGGGTTTTTTAATCCTTGTATTTTTTTTGGAAATGAAAATGAAAAATATAAAAAAATATATTTATTACCATAAACATAAGCTTAAATTAGGATATAATGTAAAATAAATAAACTTGTAACAAAATGTTACAGTAACAGAAATGTCAGTTCGTGTTCTTTAAAAGTGTCGGCTTTCCTTCTCTTTCGAAACCGCGTAATATCATTTAGGACCCTAACTTTGACCCTTTAATAACTTTGGTTTTTGTTTTAGCCTATATTAATATACTTAGTATGTTTATACTTACGAATTATTAAAATCCATGGAACAAAAGTTGTCGAGTCGCTGCGTAATTAAAATAACCCTGTATAGTGAGTATATTAAATTGTGAGATCTATAATTGACTGATCAAAGCGAATGTCTCAGAATCAATGTGTGCAAGTCGACGTTTGTATGTATTATTTAGTCCGTCGTTATCTTGCGAATGTGTTGATGATGATGATGATGAATAAATATTTCTGATTTCTTATAAAGACAACGAAACTCGCCTCACCTTCACCTAAAATGTTCACGCGTTAGAAGACAAACGTATTATATCGAGTCGTTTAAAACTATGCCATTCCATTTTTGAATTCTTTAAAAAACAAACCGAACTGCACACTCGATATAATGAGAAGCGAGTCTCGATATCTCAAATTAGCGACGTCCCGCTGCGCTCTTTAGCATTCACACTTGTGTCGGAGCCGCCGCGGTGCTTGCGACGGGGCTTGTAGGTATCTACTTAACTATTCTGTAACAGGAGTGTTTGTCCGAACACCTCATACTCATGCACGATAACTGGATACAGCAGGCCTAGCTCGTGCGCCGGGACACAATTTTGTCCACCATTTTTATCCCGCGAGAACGAGATTTCTAGCTTTGTCACGTTAACGCGAAGACGAAATGGGTGGACAAACCTTTAACCCGGCGCGCGTGCTAAGCCTACTGGGGTAAAGATTATTTTTCGTGATCAAATCAATTAATCAATCAAATTAGAATCTCTGTTAAGGTGCTTCGTTTGAGTCCGCTAGGTAGGTAGGCGCCAAGAGATGGCGCTGTCGTTGAAAACTCAATTGAGGTAATCTGCCCCAGTTTTAATTCACTTTGCGACCTCTTACTATTGTTATAAACACATCTCAAAAATAATAGAGCCCATTAATAGCTGCACTCGACTGAAAATTCAAATAATCTTCAACGCCTGTATGCACGCATGAACATTACGCACACATGCGAATTCAAAACGGTTACGAAACGTTACGTTACGTTAAGCAAATACGAAATTTCGTTGCTCTGAATATCGTCTCGGTGGCCGAAGTCATCAGTTTGATTAGGTAGCGCTCGTGAGGTTCCGGGTTCGAACCCCTAAAATTAGGTAGTATTATTTTTTATAATTTAATTTCGAGAATACTATTTATTTTAATTTTTGCTGTGGGTTTCTTGACAAACAAACTTATTCAAAATTAGTAACGAAACTTATAAAAGTATATATCTACATAAACCTAATATTGTCACACAAATATTTAAAATGCGAAAGTTCGTGTGTAAGTGTGTAAGCATGTAAGTTTTTTTTTTTTGTTATTTGGTGACGAGACGAGCAAGTCACTCAGCTGATGTTAAGCTTCACGCTTGCTCATAACAGTTCAGTGCCACCCAGAATTTTGAACCTCAACAGTTCAAAACCATGCGCGGCAATGCACTGCGCTCATTACTCTGAGATATTAGATGTTAAATCTCTGTGCCCAATAATTACGCTGGAAACATTGCCCTTCAATCCGGAACACAGTGATGTTTTGCACACTACTGCTTGACGATTGAATAACTGGGTCCCTGGAATAACCCCATATCGGGGGTTCTAAAGGCACCGAGTCGAACAAATTTTCCACTTTTTTTCGGTTTTTTTCAAATTAATTTCGAATTTTACATACCTAATACCTAATGAAATGACCTAATGAAATATGCAATACCCAAAAATGTTGTGTTTTCCGCGTCGATAGACATTATTCTGCGACTAAAAATATGGATTTTAGACCCGGGTTAGATTAATTTAGTCCATAGTAGGTACTGTTGTTTGTTATTTGTTATTTTGTGTGTACACAACACACAAAACTAACTAATAGGTAGGTACGTAGGTAGGTAGGTTTGTTGCTTGGTTGGTGGCTAGGTAGGTATTATTAGTATAATGTGCATATTTTGATCGCGCAGCACGAAATATTCAAGATTTTCATATACCTCTATCTACCACCTTACCACCTACCTATATAGGTACCATACCTATATAGGCACCTTTTACAAAAAATCTATTATTTCACTAAGAAGGAAGTTTTTCAGAATTTTTTCAATATTTTTCCCGGGATCAGTGAGCGTGCGCGCAACGAGATCATACATAAAAATGCATTCATCATCATTATTGAGGTGAATTTTTTTCCCGAAATTTTGCATTATTTTTCCTGGCAGCACTGATGGAGCGCGCACCGAGCCCCATACTCAGAAATGCTGAATTCCAACAAATTTTAGATATGGGGTTATTAGTTAGTCACACCAAAATGCGAAAGTTTGTGTGTATGTAAGTAGGTATGTTAGTATGTAAGTGTGTTTGTTCCCGTTCAAATCTGTAACAGCTGCACGGATTCTAATGCAATTTGGTATGGAGGTAGCCAAATTTAGGTATGGTAGCCTCCATACCAAATCTCATCCAAATCCGTTCAGCCGTTACAGAGTTTATACCGCGGGTGAAACCGCGGGGCGTGGGTAATGGGTAAGAAATCTCGGTACGATATGGAACAGGCTGATGATGATGATGATGAATTTTAAATCTATAACCGAATCACATGCGAATTCAAAACGGTTACAAGCAAATACGAAATTGAGTACCCGATTTTCGGCATTCCACCTATCAGATCGACTGGCCGAGCGGTCGAGTGGACGGATTTTCATTATGCTTCGTTTTGTAGTGTGTATCAATGAGACGAAGGTCCCCGGATCGAATCCTCATTTGAAAATTACTGTTTTTGTAGATTTTTGTTCCTTTTGTGCTATTTTTTTACAGAATAAGTTATCAAACAACACAACAAACACCACACACAAAACTAACTAACTAACTAATAGGTAGGTAGGTAGGTAGGTTGGTTGGTTGGTTGGTTGGTAGGTAGGTAGGTATTATTAGTATTATGTACATATTTCAATCGCGCAGCATGAAATATCCAAGATTTTCATATACCTCTATCTACCACCTTACCACCTACCTATATAGGTTCCTATACCTATATAGGCACCTTTTACAAAAAATCTATTATTTCACTAAGAAGGAAGTTTTTCAGAATTTTTTCATTTAGGTTATTAGTTATTACACCAAAAATAAATATTATAAAGAGGAAAGATTTGACTGCCCGTTTGCCCGCATTGAATAGGCTCCGAAACCACTGAACCGACCCGAAAAATCCCCCCGCTGCTGGGCAGCCTTTCAGCCCTCCTTACACTTCCTTCTTTTCTGCAACTTGACGCAAATAGAAGGGTTCTGCGTGTGCATTATAATTTTCATTCCCTCGTCAAACACCCGTGCGAAGCCGGTGCGGGCTGTAAAGGATTCAAACAGACAGACGGACAGACAGACAGACAGACGGACATGACAAACTTATAAGGGTTCCTTGTAGTACTACGGAACCCTAAAAATGTATAAATGTTTACCTATGTCAAAGTCCTCAAAATATATATTTCGCGAGGCTGCGCGGGCCGCGAGCGGCCCGCGGGGCGGTCCTGCAGTTGGGTATGGCTGGATCGTTTAGGTCGACTTGTAAAGTTAAAAAAAAAGGAGGAGCATGATGAAAACGGGTAAGAAACCTCCATACGGTAGCAATTTGGCTAATGATGATGATGATTATGGTTAAAATCTATGACCGATAATGAACGTCGCAGTTTGACGGGTAGAAATCCCCCCATCGCCATGAAAATGGGCAAGAAGTCTCGATACGTTAGGAAACGTGCTGATCATGATGATGATGAATTTTAAATCTATGACCGCAAATGAAAATCGCAGTTGGAAGGGTAGAAATTTCCCCCATTGCTATGAAAAATGGGTAAGAAATCTCGGTACGATAGGAAACAGGCTGATGATGATGATGATGATGATCCTTAAAATCTATGACCGTAAATGAAAATCGCAGTTGGAAGGGTAGAAATCCCCCCATCGCCATGAAAATGGGCAAGAAGTCTCGAATTATATTTTTTATTTATAAATTAGGTAGGTAGGCACTTACGAAACACCTTCGCCATGATAATATTTCAGCCGAGCACGAACACGTTTCGTGCTCTTTTTTTGGCCAGAATATTGATGGCGTCTATAGCGCAACGATGATGTCTGCTGCATTCTATTATAATTATGTACGTTATTATTAGGTTACTAGCAGCCCGCCCCGGCTTCGCACGGGCACCCAACAAAAAAATAAAAACCATAATACACACACGAAAACCCCTCCACCCGCGTCAAGTCACAAAAAAAAATAAAAATATTAAGAAAGCCGAAAACCCAACAGCGAAACAATTTTTCAAATCCGTTCAGCAGTTTCGGAGCCCATTCAATGCAAACAAACAAACAAACAAAGAATCAAATCTTTCCTCTTTATAATATTGGTATAGATAGATTATTCTATCATCATCAATAGTTGTCGCAACGCACGCGATGTAAAGGATATTTTAGGTATTTTTTTTACATCTTGGGTTACATTATTCGAGTTTTAGTAAGGATCCCAATTTTTTTTTAAATAAAATGTAGTATAGTATAGGGATAGTGTAGCTTCCCAACAGTGAAAGAATTTCCCAAATCGGTTCAGCAGTTTCGGAGCCCATTCAATGCACACAAACAAACAATCAAATCTTTCCTCTTTATTATATTGGTATAGACTATTCTTTCATCATGAATAGTTTTCGCAGTGCACGCGAAATACATCATCTTGGGTTACATTATTGGAGTTTTAGTAAGGATCCCTAATTTTTTTGAAAATATAATATAACCTATGTCACCCGGGGATAGTGAAGCTTCCCAACAGCGAAAGAATTTTTCAAATCGGTTCAGCAGTTTTGGAGCCCATTCAAACAAACAAACAATGAAATAAATAAACAATCAAATCTTTCCTCTTTATAATATTGGTATAGATAGATTAGGTAACCAAATCAAACACTGCACTGCACACCGATACCGAATCTCGCAACGTCGCAATTATCGAAGGCCGCGCGCGGACTAAGCCGCGAGGCAAGGATACCTAGTCTCGCTCACACACGCACCGACAAGCTGGCAACGTCGCGTAAACCGCGTGACGCGCGCGCGGCACAACCAGTGTACACGATTTTTGCAAGACGCACGCACACATCAATATTTCACGCACACCATGATCGCATGATTCGCATGTAAAGAACACACCACTACAATCGTAAAATTTGTCGTAATTATTGGGTTGAAAGATGGTATTTCCTAGCCATGAACATTTTAAATTATAGACTTTGCGATACTTAGAGGCCAAATTAGACCTATGTTAAGTCATGCCCAGTTCAAAATCGTAGTAGGACACCTAAAAAGGCATCGACAGTTTTGTATGAAAGTCGTTTATCCTTAAAGACATTTTTATTTTATTTTATTTATTTCGGGAATCTTACAGCTAGGTACAAAAAAGTTTAAGCAATTGTATATAAACCGACGGCTAATACGTTATCAAAACATAGAATTTTCAGAATTACTGCCAATGTTACCAAATCGTTTTTTTTTTTTAAATTGTTTCAAGGTCACAAGTCAATTATATTTTTATTTTTAATCACCTAACCTTGGTTAGGTTAGTTGATTGGTTTTTAGACTAACCTTTTATTTTCTTGTATTTCTTTTTTATTTAAAGATTATTTTGTTTTTTTGTTTCAGGTCAGGTTAATTTATATAAGTTACTATGACTTTTACAAATTAATTCATGTTAGGTAATAAAAATATTGTCTTATATCTGTAAAATATTTTTTGTAAAGCAAACGATAAACAATGAACATCTTATTCCTATAATGTACCTAAGTATCTACGAGTACCTACTGTCTAAAACACTATATATAGAGACTTGTTCCAATTGTCAACTCATTACGAGTACCTAATAATTATTATGACTACAATATTACATAACACCTAAAATAGTGTTGCTGATGACGATAACCTACCAAAAGATAAATATCCTATATATTTTTTATATTTTTTCTGCACGGTTCGGTCGCATCTGCACCTGCACCGTTGTCTGTTGGTTTCAATGGTCACTGTTTCCCGCGACTTCGTTCGCGTGGATCATTAAAAAAAAGTAGCATATATCTATGCAAAAATGTAGGTCGATCCATTCAGCCGTCTAGCCGTGATAACGTGACAAACACCCAGACATAGAGACAGAGTTACTTTCGCATTTATAATATTAGTTAGGATTTTATGGAACGAATTGACGGGACAAACGATTACCTTCCCTGGTGGTAAGCGTCCCTCTTACCCATAGCAGTTCGATGCCACTCAGCATTTTTAACTTCAAAAGTTCAAACCCCGGCGCGGCTACGCACTGCGCTCTTAAGATATTAAAAATAAACATATTATACTATGAAAACTGACGTGGTTTTGATACATTTTGTTTTAATAAAACGGGAATACTCACGTTAAATTTAGTCGGTTATTTCGACTGTAGATTCGATCACATTCGGTGACCTTCATCAAGGAATGCAGAGCGAGACACGCGCGCGACCTCGTCTTGCCTTGAAAGACTTTTAATTTAAAATAAAAATTTGCCTTTAAAATAATTATATTAGATGTTAAACCTCTCGATATACTCAGTAATTTCACTGGGAACCTCATGCGCTTCAATCTAGAACAAAGTAATGTTTGCACACTACTGCTTCCCGGTTGAATAACTGGCACTCTGCAAAAGAGTCCAACGACTACAAAAAACGTGCAAACCATAGATAAAAATACAGGATATTCTTTGGTGCAAACTAAGTGCCAAATTTAAAATCCATTATCATCTACTGCTTTTATATTCCATTGAAAAGTAGTTATTGTTTATTGATAATGAAGTCAATTGGCGGTCGAGAGGCGCGCGTGGCAGACGCGTGCGCTCACGAGTGGCGCCGCGCTGTGTTCGAGAGCATATGCGCGCTGTTGTACGTTGGTCGCTCGTTACGCTGATTGCTGATCAATGCATCCTCATTCATTGGGGACTTCACATTAACAACAAAAATGCCTTTCTAACCTTTATTTTCTGTAAAATAAAACAAAGATAATCGTGTTTTAGACTTTCGTGGTGGTTTACTACATTACTATTAGTAGGTACTCACGGGATTTTTACCACGATTATCTATTATCCACGATTATTTTATTTGTCTACTGAGCGCAATTATATACCCAGGGTGGTAAAGGAAGCGATTGAAATCTCGAAATACCGTAATTTCAATTGAGGTGATGGGTTTCAACTCGCCATGCATGGAATCCAGTGTTAGGTGGTAATGATAAGAGTAAAAGTACCCGTCCACAGTGTGTCCAAAATACAATGCGTAGTGATACTGTGAGTGTTTATTGTCGGGACTTGCAATCGAGTTCTAGTACCGGTGGTATACCCGTAGCAAAAGACTGAGAAAGGGGGTAGATCGGTTTGTCTGCTCCTAAATTTTCGTAACTTTTTATCATCCACCCGCATCTTCAGTGTACCCGTGAACATGGCGCATGCAACTGTGCCGAAATATCGAAAACTCAACAAAAATAATAATCGTGGTATATATCCCGTGAGTAGTAATAGTAAATATAATCGTTTTGTATCCGGAACGACACCATAATACAAATAATAGAGTCAGATTCTAATTCTTTTTCAGCAAAAATCGAAATTAAATAGCACCAAAACTGTCGGAACAGAAATAAATAACATCGGCCCTAAAATAACAAACTGCACGTGTGAAGTGGTCAGTGTAGGTCTGTGAGTGCTTGTTAGTTGTTTCTAACTTTGTGTAAGAAAACTAAGTATATTTACTTATGTAGTTATAGTCGGATAGACAAACCGAAAATAGAAAATAGCTGAACAATTACTGAAGATTATGATTATGGCCAAGCGTATTAGAATAGAATATAAGTACTTAATAGAATAGATTAGGGAATTGCTGAACTCGTTAACTCAGTAAAATAATATTCATCATCATCATCATCAGCCATAAGAACTGTCCACTGCTGAACATAGGCCTCCCCCTTAGAGCGCCACACCGACCGACAACGGGCCACTTGTATCCACCGCTTTTGCTTTTGCATTTTATTTTTAAAATAATATTAAGAAAGTGTTATTATTTGTGTAATAAAGCATTTACAGCAGGACTTCAATTAGGTAGGTACGTAATTGTATTAACGTTAGGCCCTCTCGTCCTCACATTTTTTTTTTTTTGAGACGTAGTCACTGCGGAATTAAGAATAAACCAGTTACTAAGTAGTTATCTTTAGAATACCCACAAAATACCATTGCCACTGTTTTATAGCAACTTTCCTGTAATTTTATTTTTTCCTTCTCTTTCGCCAAAATAAACAAATCCCATTCAGTGACTTCTTTATCATAAATGTGTGAAAAAGAAAGGTCTGGCCGGGAGCACGTTCTTAATTACTACCGACACCGGCAAAAGCATCGCCAAAATCATAAAAAATGTAATAGAAAACCGTTAACACGAATACAGCTTCATATTATTTATTATTGCATTCTGTCTTCACATGTATTGTCTTCACATTTAATTATATTTTATTTGTGTAAAGCTTTTGACATTGTATAGGTGTACACAATGTAGGTGAACATAAATAAACAGTTTTTGGCACCCTATGTTGGTTGAGTGCCGAAAATGCTTGACATGAAGTTGTTCATTTATATAGCCCTTAGATTAGATCTACCTGGTGGTGATTTTCAGAAAATGTAAATTACGGCCATACTAGGGCGCGCGTGTCACGCTTAGCATTCCTTGATAAAGGTCACCGAATGTAATCGAGACTATAATCGGGATTTGTGTCAAAACCACGTCAGTTTTCACAGTAAAAAGTAAATCATTTTGCGATACTATTTTGAACAATTTTGTGTTTCTATGTTTTTCAAAAATATATTTAAGATTTACAAACTTACAAACGCATCAGCAAATAATGGGTAGTTTAGTTGAAAAAAAAATATGTGTTGAAAATGTGTTTTTTAAATATATTTTGAGAAATGTACGTAAGTCACAAGCAAAAAATATAGGTATTATATACGTAAGTGTAAATACGTGTAAAGACGAAATTTGTATTAATGTCATCAAATAGATGAAATGTGGATGATGATCCGGCTACATGATCCAGACCAGAGTCAAAATAAAAATCGATGTCAAAACCGCCAAAGAAGCATCACACGATTTAAATGATGAGTTGACCGACAGCAGTGCTTTGAAAAGCTAGCTTCCAAACTCATACCCACTACTTTTTTGAGATTCCAAAGGAGAATTTTGAGTTTTGTATTCAAATAATAATAGTATCTATAAGTATGACAAAATCGGTAACTTTTACACAATTTTTTTAATTGTATTTTACGTTAATAAATACGTATCTATATACTTTTAAATACGTAGGTACTTATAGATAATTATAGACAAAAACGCGCAAAAAAACCGCCCCAAAATGTAGTTTATAGGTATGTAGACTATCACAGCGGTCAGAGTGAAATGAGTCGTAACGCGACTTAACATGTTATAAATAAATAATATATATAGAAGAAATAAATTATTGTATATTCACCTCACTACCGCTGAAAGATTATGTTTATCATTCTAAATCTGAAATGCAAAAGTGCATCTGATAGCCTTGAAAGATTTTTTCAAATTCTAACCCTTCTATTCAATCATTTTCTATACCGCCAGTCCACTAATCACACTAATATGATAAATGCGAAAGCTTGTGTGTAAGTAGGTAAGTTTGTTTGTTTCCATTCAATTCTGTAACGGCTGCAACGGTTTAAATGAAATTCGGAATGAAGGTAGCTTTCACCCTGGATTAACACATAGTCTACTGCTATCCCGGAAAAATATTCGGTTTCTGTAGAATAGCGGGGCGCAGCTAGTGAAGTAGAAATCATAAAATATAATCGAGTCCAGCAGCGACGAAGATAATATTATATTATTTAAGCTGTTTTTCTTGCACCTAGTATTTTCATCGCTGTATAGTGAGGTGAAAAGTTGTGTTTCACTCGGCAGCGAAGATATTCTGCTTCTCATAACTTTGAAAACAAGTACTCGCGCCAAACAAATTGCAGCTTTTTAAGTAAGTATATCTAATGATGCGTCTATAATATTAAAAGCGGCCTGAGCAGAGGTTGAGAAAAACTAGCTAAGAAAAATAAACTAAACGCTACATTTGGATCTGTTTACGTTTAAAAAAATAATTAAAGCTTTCATGTTTATTGCGCGTACTCATTTTGCAAAATACCAACTCTTCAATGTGACAACATCTCTATTGACTAATGACCTTGTTTTCACAGAAAGCTCTTAGAAACTCAGCAACGTCGCACCGACAACAATTAAATTAAATTAAAATTAAATTTGTTTATTGAGACAAAAATGACATAATCAATTTCATTTGTCTCGCAATGAAAAGGAAAATAATAATAATAAATTCATAATAAAAAATAAAATTAAAATAGCACAAGAAATTAAAAATGTCAGGTTTTAAAACTAAGTTTATACAATTTATTAAATGCAACAAAAAACAACACAGCAACAACAACAATGTTAAACATGTTATGTTATGGTTATGTTATGTTTAACAATGTGCAAGCAGAAAGAGAATACCTACCACGCAGACGACACATGCAGGCGATTGAAATGAAGTAGATACTTCTTTAATACTAATCCTAATCATAACTAATATTATAAATTTGAAAGTAACTCTGTCTTTCTGTCTGGGTGTTTGTCGCGTTATCACGGCTAAATGGCTGAACGGATCGACCTGAGTTTTTGCATAGATATGGCCGGATAAGTAATAAAAAAAAAATAGCCTTTATTGCTACTGCAAGCATTTACAAAAAAAATAACTTATAAATTCAGTTTTATTTTATTTATTTGCACAAGTTGCCTCTGCGGCGTAGACCTCCCCTAGCCTTCTCCATTCTACTCGCTCTCTCGCCCTCTGCATCCAGTCTGGTCCGCATACTTTATTGAAGATGTCTCTCCATCTTTTCTCTGTCTTCCCTGGCTTCTTTTCCCATCAAGAAGAACCCACTCTGTGACACTTTTTGTCCGTCTGGTATTGTCCGTCTACAGATGTGCCCTGCCCGTTTCCATTTAAATAGGCGCGTCCTCTCTGTTACATCCGGTACTTTGGTTCGGCTTCTTATGACTTGATTGCTTATATAGGCCGGATATATAGGCTACTTTATTTTTTTAATGATCCACGCGAACAAATTCGCGGGTAATAGCTAGTAGGTATTGTATAAATGCATGTAGTTCGACGCGGACTGAGACCTCGCGCTTGCAAACCCTTACACACATGAATATTAAAACTGACGAGTTTTAATGCATCATCACTGGCAAGGTACGGAATAATATCATTACTATATGCCGGGATACGTGTTCAAGTGTGAGCTGCGCCTGTGATAATAAGCTGCTAATTTGCAAGTGTGCGCGCGCCCTTACCATGTACGTGCATATATTAGGACCTAATTTTAAATCTTGACTGCTTGATTACCTCTGTTCATGAATATTTCATATTTCGTGCTGTTTTCAATGTTAAAGCAGAATTTTCATGTATAGTTGTATAGTTTTATTTTAGTTTTATGAACTACCTATTATTTGTGTATAAACTTATGTTTACTAAGTAATATAGAACTATGAACTTAGGTTTTGTTTTGTTACTCAGAAGATATTAAATGCCGAGCCGAAGTTTTTTTTTTCTAATTGAGTGATACCAATGATAAAATATCATTGGGTGAACCAATTTACATCTAAATCAGTTTCTGTTATGAACACTACTACAACGACGATGCGAGTACATACTGAAACCTCTGAAATTTCGATGGAATTAATTGGATACAGTAGCGGATACAGGGGGCCGTTAGAGTGTCCAAAAATTTACAGGTAAAATATAAAAATACATATAATAAATAAATACCTTATACAGCTGAACGAAACCGAATTTCAGACACCCCCAAAAATAAATGTTTGATCCGCCAACGATTGGATGGACAACTTATCAACGCTTGGATGAAAGTTATTGAACTTTCAGAGACAACTGAGATGTGTCATTACAACATGATAGATATACATTTTTGTGTGTATGACAAATTGTAAATTGTCGGGTAATTTGTAAAAGTACCTACCTAATCACTGTTTATGAGGAATTAAAAGAGACTGATCTTTTTTCTAAATATATTTCTTGAAAATATTCATCTACACGAAATAAAATCCTAGGTATACCGCTTTGGGCCCGAATTTACAAAAATAATACTTAATTAGAAAAACGATTTTAGAAAGCATTTTAGATTTCAGGTAATGATTTTGAATGAGCCGTTCTACTTTTTGACCTTTCATGTCATTCCGTTCAGTTTATTTCATTCAAAATAGATGGCGTGGTAATCGGTCACCTAAACAATATCCGACAAAGTTAACAGAATCATAAGCAGCAAACATACTATTGCACGCGTCAGTAAGTCGTAACTTACTAGACAATACATTCAGATTCAGATCATATGACTATCGGATTTAAGTCCCGGACGTGTCCCTAGGCCGACCTTGAGCTCTCGGACGTCCGATAGTGATCCGGCGCGCCGGATATTGTTCTCGGCAATACGTGGGCTGTTCCAAAAATTGTTAAAATTGTACTTTTGGTACCTACTTTTCAACAGTGATTGGTCGTTTTCGAAAACATTATAGTGATGGAAACCTTCACCAGCAATGCGCCACTTATACTAGCCTAGCGCTCTTACCTTTAATTTTACACAAAAAAATAACTTAAAAAGTAAATTGAGAAAATAAAGTATATTCGCGTACTTTATTGCTAAGTAGGTACTCGAACTTGAAATAAATGGAACAAAGAGACGACTAAAACCCGCAGACGTCCAACAAAGACACTAGCCAGTATATCTAGAGTCATAAATACTTACTTATACCAAGTTTAAATAGTACCATTCTCCAAAAAAAAAACGCTCTATTAACTAACTTCTATCACATTAATATTATAAATGTGAAAGTTTGTGTGTAAGTAAGTTTGTTCCCGTTAAGCTCTAACAGCTGAAAAGATTTGAATTAAATTTGACATGGAGGTAGTTTATACCCTGGATGAACACATAGGCTACTTTTTATCTCGAAGAAATATTCGGTTTCTGTAGAATAGCGGGTGAAACCGCGGAGCGTGGCTAGTTAGGCAATTTTTTATTTTAATTTTTTATATGATAGGTAGGTACAAAAATAATTAGCAAGAGCAAAAGCTTAAATAAACAATACAGAAAATACATTTTAAATTTGCTAATCCAAACATTGTTCACAGCATTGTTAATAAGTATATCTGGCTAATATATAAGTAATCATTATTATATCGTATATATTATTATCGTTATTATATAGGTCATTTGAGAGAAGTTGTTTTTTGAAGTTATACAAGTTTTGATGAAAAATATCGAGTTTGTCGCATACGTCGTTGCAGATATCATTGTAGGATTGACACATACGATAAATAGGATTATTACGACCCACATTGTTATTTGATGGTGGCATACCGAAAAGCGCAAGAGTACGTCTGCGCTTGGACTGCTTACGAGTTATAAAATGTTTATTAGAGGGTCATATAAAAAGCTTGTTCCGCTTAACCCCCACCGTCCACCTCCTGAGACCACGGGTGAACCGTGGAAAGTATACTTTTTACAACGGCTCACCTTTGCCCGCCTGCACGGGTGTTCCCTGGGAAATATTTAGTTTCCACCGTCCACCCTGTTGTGAAAACGCTTTTGTTTTTGCTATTTTATGCTAATGTTTCCGTTATTTTAAATTACATTAGTACATAGTTGATTACATTAACATTTAAGAGAATTAAGATTAAGGCCGGTAGCAGAGTTTGTTCAGAGGTGTCTCTTAACAAATAATAGGTATACTTCAGAGGTGTCTCTGAACAATGAATATAGAAACTTACCTCTGAACAATGAATATACTTAGGCACATAAGTACTATTGGTCGCTGTCACCTACCTAGAGCAGGCAGCGCAGGTCTGAGCACGTCGCCTAGGAGGTCCTTGATCAGGAAGGACTTGTGGCTGTCCTGCATGCTGGCAGGCTGACTGTCTCTGTCCGTGGACGATGACAGGTTTCACCTGATTATATCGCTTAACTTTTTTATATTTGAAGCTCACATAATGATGATTTGAAACAGAGAAAGTTGTGATGCAACTATTACATGAAATATATTTCTGATAGTTACGAGACACTCGTTTGCGGAAGCCTACACTTTCCCGCGTTTTCACTGACTGTCTGCCATATTCGGAAAGTCGTCGCTCAATTGAGAAAATCTTTTCATTCAGCTTCGCCCTACCCCTAACCGACGTTACATACATTTTCTTGCGGTTTTGCGTCAAAATACCGCTTAAACGAGGCTTAAATCGCGTTTAGCATGCGCGGCGGCGGACGGGCGGGGCGTCCTCGCGACCGCCCCTGCGGGTTCCGCCAATAGCGCCGAGACAGAGTTTTACGTTCGAATGATCTCTTAAGTACGGGTTGAAACAGGGGTTTAGGTCGTAGTTATTGAGTTGGTTTTTAAAAGACCGTTTTGAATGTAAATCGAAAAGTTAAGCGCGGTAAAGAGGCTGCCCGCGGATCTCCAATTAAATTGATAGTTGTTTTTAGAGTGGCGGACGGGGGTCAGGGCTCCTGCCGTGGCCCTGTGAGGTTTGTTGTGAGTACCTACTTAGGTAGGTTAAGCTATGCATATCTCATGTGAATTTGATCTTGATAATTATTTTGTAAATTGTCGAACAAGGGGCCGTTCAAGTATTACGTAAGCACTATGGGGGGGTGGGGGGTCTTTGTTTTCCTTATTTTGGATGACATGGAGGGTATCCCCTACCCCCCATGTCATCCAAAATAAGCAATAACGTTCGTAAGATAATAATATTTTTGTCCCTTACTCTATGTTGAATACTGTATCAGCAAAATCTAATCTCTATCCTAAATCTATTTTCTTATTTTTTAAATTATAATTAAAAAAATAAACAATATATAAAAAAAATACATTTATAATTGAAAAATGTTTACGTAAGCATGGGGGGAGGGGGTAAGAGCTTTGCTTACTTTTGCTGACAAAGGGGTAATATGGGGGGGTAAATAATTGTAATAAATCTGCTTACGTATATACCTAATACTTGAACGGCCCCAAGGTGTTTTATTATTTTCAAGCATTATGTGGTTTTTATCGTTTGTCTCATGTTTTTTCAGTTCTCAAACTTTTAAGATAAAACATAATAAAATAATATAAATTAAACTAACGTACCTACCTAAGTAAATAAGGTAAGAAATTTATTTTTAGAGCAAAACCGATTTTGGCCCATTCTCTGTCGTTCGCACACTTTTTAATTTACCACTTTTTTAATTAATTATACTCGTACCTACCTATCTAAATATACTTAGATACTTATTGTATTGATATTGAATGTTTTTGCAACATTATCTTTATTATAAATAACATTTCAAATGTCCTATAAATTACAGGATAAGGCCACAGGGGCGGATTTCCCAGTAGACCGAGTAGGCCCGGGGCCTAGGGCAGCAAAATTGCGTGAACGGAAAAAGTTGGTGATATTTTTTTTTAGTAGTCACGCCCTCTGTGCACTTACACGTCAACGCTTAAGAACTCAAAATCCGGAGGACGACCACCTTGGGGAATTCCCTAAAACCACACTAAAACTATTAGAATAAAAGGGAAATCCGCAGTTGGTCAAAGTTGGTTGGTGTTGGCGGATAGGATAAGGTGCCCTAGGAGTGCGCAGTTTTGAAACAATTGCATATATCTCAAAAGAAACGAAAAGTGTAAGAACCAAAATACTATTAATAGTAACCAATGATATTATTCTTTGAATAATATCACTAATAAGAAACTATTATATCATAAATTAAGAGTTATTGCGAATCTCACAGACGACAAAAAACGCACACTCTTTGGGTACTAGTATCCCAAGAGTGCTCATAAGGTACCATAAGAGTGCGCGCGGTGTCCTAAGAGTCCGCATCATTTAATTAACTGCACAAATCAAAATGAGTACCCACATAAGAGGTGCCTTTATCATGCTACCTTTCTGCGCAGGTCATACACATAATGCAAAGTACTGTAATTGTCCCTTTATAGTTTTTTTTGGCATCCAGAAAATAGGCCGTTTTTTCTTACTTTTTGGTGGAATGGCTGCTGGCTTTTTAGTGTCTTTGTCGGTACTCTCTTCTTAGATGTTTTCTGTTCGTCCCCACTATCGAACTCTCTTTTATAAGACGAACTTGCAATAGTTTCAGATCTCTTACTGCTATTAGTTGCGGCCCATACAATATTTTTTTAAAGCTGGAGTAAAGATATTCAGTAAACCAGCCACATAGTTTTTACCCTTGCATTCATCTTTTAGCTTACGAACAAGTTCAAGAGTATTTTGAGAAATATTTTTATTTATATTTGGATGATATATTGAAGTAGAATAACAATTTACAAAATAGAAGGACCCCAAGAGTACGCAGTTCCATAAGAGTGCGCATGCGCACTCTTGCTGTGCGCACTTTTGGTGCCTGCCCTATATTTTTCTAAGATAATCATTGTAGCGCCATCTTCTTGGCGCCGGTTGAAACGATGATGCCGGCATATTGTTTGGGAAGTATTTAAACTAAGTTGATCTCAGAAATGATACTTTGAAAAAAAGTTGCCACACATATTGCAAAACACAAAAACAGTTTAGCAAAAGTATACAAAATAGAATATCTCATTTTTTTTCCATCAATACACAATTAATTTTCACCAAAATTCGTTGACATACTGACCCACGGTAGGCGAACAAAACAGAACTGAAGTTCGTTCGAATCGTGCGTATTTGCGGGAAATATGAATGATACGTACTCTTGGGAACCACGCACTCTTGGGGCACCTTACCCTACCTGTGAAACAGGCAAAACGAAGGGGGTTAAGAAATATAAAATCTGTATAAAAACTGTGTATAAAAGCTGTTCCATACAAAAATATCATTCACTCGAACTTACGAATAGCTTACCATTCTACTCGATTACTCTTCGAAGATAGAAGCATGCATGAACTCGCGTCTTAGCGCAAGCGATGGCACTTCACGGAAAACTTATGTGGCACCATGCAGTACCTACTGGAAAATCTTCACGTTCAAAGTGAAATAATATTAATATTATAAATGCGAAAGTTTGTGTGTAAGTATGTAAATATGTACCTAAGTAGATAAGTATGTGTGTTTGTTCCTGTTCAACTCTGTAGGTACCTAACGGCTGAACGGATTTGAATGAATTTGGTATGGTGGTAGCTTATTCCCTGGATTAACACATAGGCTACTTTTCATTCTAGAAAAATATTCGGTTTCTGTAGAATATCGGGTGAAACCGCGGGGCGCAGCTAGTATGTCTGTATATACCTTACCTTTAGGTACTTATTCGCTTCTATATAGCACTTTCAGCGTGTGGAGCATGTACGGTTGTACGGGTCTCAGACGTAGTACAGAGTCAAACAACCTTGTCACGCGACCACTGAATATATAATATGACGCGACCTACATACGCACGTGCGTGTGCCTCGACCGCGGAAATAAATAGGTATATTATAGGTATATTATATATTAAATAGGTTTACCTTATTGATAATCAATTCCACTAGCATAAAGAGTAGCAACCAAGAAACATAATACTCACTAACGAAAGGTAGCAAACAAAGACGTGTAACAGATAACATCTTCAATAATATATTTACAACTAACGTTAAACAAACCAGTTTCACTACATCCACGTCGGCTACCTCCAACTGCATGACTGCATCACTTCAACACTGTGCAGCAACCTTGGACGAAAGAAAGAAGGTTGCTGCACAGTGTTGAAGTGATGCAGTCATACTACCATAGAGAATCCATGGCAGCAACCGACATACTACGCGGCGGACTGTACCGCGCTTTGAGGAACGCAAGAGAGCTAGGTGGTAAGGACTTGTCCCTCCGCCGACGATCAACGAGGAAGCGAGTAGAGCTAGAAACTGGAAACGAGGCTATAGCGAGTTAACCAGAGTGCGACGGGCGATTACTCGCACCACACTCCTCGCGCGGGCGGGACGGCACTGTAGTAGAGAATTACCTCGGCGAGTATTATCTTTGATATCCCTTGTCGCTGCGATAACTAGTGAAGCGAGAGTTCTCGATGGCAGTGTGAACAGTCAGCGATCAATTAATAATATATGCGTCTCTTTTATTCACACGAGATCTACATTATTACACGTTTCTTGAGCGATCGATACTTCGTCGCTTCCTCGTCGGCGGTGAGAAAAGTGCCTAGGCCTCGCTCGGTCCAACATGCTGCGGGATCGCTCGTCCGGCGGTTCTCGCCTGCAGCAGCGCAAGGCCTGTGAAGATGATTGACAGCCTATTTTAGTAAGAAGTATAATGCTAAACAGGCACAATTGCTAGTACGCTAATAGTGCGCAAACAAATCAGTGTCTCATAATTTGATGGCCACAGTTTTAATTTCTGTCTTCACAGAAGATGTCTAAAACGTAGTGATTATATGCTCTTTGGATGTGTCCTGCGTTAAAGTGAATCGTTTCACTCATCGCGCGAAATTCAAATTTTCTTGCGTTTTTTGTCAATTACAGCTTAATTACTCGTCGTGGATTTATTGAAACCAATTTTACGCCAATCAATAAGTTGTTTTAAGAAATTACGGGTAAAATGATCACCTAGATAACATTGGTTGGATTCATCTTGGTTTTTGGTTTAGTGAGAAATGTAAGTACTTACTCTAGCTTTCAACTTGAATTTTCGGTTGGTGTCATTTCTTGGAACAATCTATTTATTATCGCAAAATTAGTTTTCATGAACCTACGATGAGTAATTAAGCTGTAATTGACATAAAACGCAAGAAAATTTGAATTTCGCGCGCTGAGCGAAACGTTGCACCTTAAATCCATTCTTATTTTATTTTTTTAATAAAAAAAGACAATCAATTAACAGATGTCAATTTGAATTCGACGTAAGCGCACACCGTGCACTACGCAATGACGATAGGAAAAAAAGAGGACCTGTTACAAGTCACGTCATTTGCGGCACTTTGAATACACAATATGGCGTCAAATCCGCCCCTTTCACTAGTGATTTCCTAACACTTCGAAGTCATTTGACAGCTGACATACTAACTTGGGTAACTTGGCTAGGATACAAAACATGGCCAACGTGCCGCAAGGCGGTCCGAAGTGACGTGAACAAACAATACTTTGTGGCCTATCCGCTATAGTAGAGAATCCCTCGCACTACCTCATTTTTGTCAGCACCGTGAGCACGCTCTCATGTCGTCAATCATGACGTCATGTAGCTGGAGCCAATATTTTTTGCACGCTGACAGTGCAAATGGTAACTATGTGTACATTTTAAACTGTACTCTGTATGTAGTTAATATGGTACTCTGTGGTAATACGTAAATAATAGTAAGGATTAATGAGAAAAAAAGACAGGTATCCATTGATACAAATTATGGAGTTGTTGCTATCGCGCATAGATAGCAAAAACTTCCCAAAAATACGATTTATTTAATTTACAAAATGTAGAGGCAGTCATAGTAACATCACAATGGTGAAAATTGGATCATGCTTTTAATATCCTTCACTAACACCTCCAGGAATCCTCTCTGCGGCGGCGGGTGGTTCTGGAAACAAATGATTTTCATTTAATTACTTTTCATTTTTCATGACGCGCCTGAATTGTAAAAGGTTGATTATTAACTATATTAGGGTCTAACACAGGTATGGGCAGTTTTTCTACAGGATAGTCGTAGTTGATTAGACGGTGGTTCGAGGTGCATGTTCACTATCGCCTCGTCAGTCTTCTCGGTGGCAATCTCCGATCTTTATTTATTTATTGAGATACGCCAACAGTGAACATGTTTTACATTCTTATAATATTTTTCTACGTGAGTACATGGAACATCTTCTCCCTTCGTTCGTGCGGCCGTGAGGCAGTGGCGTGGTGCGGGCGGGGCGTTACCTTGGCGGTGTCGAGCAGCTCCTCCGTGAAGCGGTCGTTGAAGAGCGCGACCAGCTCCCGGCGCAGCTCCGGCAGCTCGTCCCCCGCGGCGCCCCGCAGCGCGCCCGCGCGGCTCAGCGCTGGAAACATATTATTAACCATTGCTTCCCATTGTTTTCGCTCGCTTTTCCGCAGAACTACAATTTGGGTCGCTGCGAGAGCAACGTTACGAGGGATCCACACCCCAAAGAGTAAGCAACGCACCGGCAACGCATTCAAATTGTGGAAATTGTGAATTCCTGCAAATTGTGGAATGAGCTTCCATCAGCGGTTTTTCCGAGTAACTACAACATGGGGATCTTCAAAAGGGCTGTTAATAGAGTCTTTAAAGGTCGGCAACGTATCTGTGGTGCCCCTGGTCAGTACAGGTATTCAGAGGCGACGGTGATCGCTTACCATCAGGCGGCCCGTCTGCTTGTTTGCCACAAATGGCATAAAAAAAAAAAACAGCCGTCCAGCTCGCGGTACTCCACTGGACACCAGTGAAGCGAAGCGAGGCGCGAGGTAGCGTACCTTGTCTGTCCTCGCCCTCCGAGAGGTCGATGGAGTGCGCGAGCAGCGTGCGCAGGTGGCGCCACAGCAGGCAGGCGGCGGCCTCCAGCGCCAGCGTGCAGGCCGCCAGCTCGCGGCGCCGCGCCCCGCACGCCGCGCGCAGCCCCGCGGCGCCGGCCGCGCGCGCCTCCACCGCGCCCAGCGCGCCGCTCTCCGGGGGCGCCAGCTTCTTGATGTCTGCGGCACGGGCACCTCGCGTTATACCGTGCCCCGCCGCGAGCACGACGCTCACATGCGAGAGTAGTCAGTCGAACAAGGGGGTAACAATAGGCCTCATTTACTTCAAGGTCATCGAAATTGAAATTACATGACATCGACGCCGGAAGTCATGCGGCGGTGATAATCTCTATCTGGCCAGTCTGAGCTGTGATTACGACGTTATTATATTGGTTGAAACGTGGCTGGATGAGGGCTTCTTTGATTCCGAGGTTTTGAATGATAATTATATTGTGTATAGAACTGATCGCAATGATAAAAATAGCTTTAAGTTGTCAGGTGGTGGAGTGTTGATAGCGGTGACAAAAAGAATAAGTTCCTCTTATGTGCAACTCATTGATTGTACCAGTGAAGTACTATGGGTCTCAGTCAATGTTAATCTAAACTTTAAAACTGTGAATCTTTATTTATGTGCTATTTATTTGCCTTCTCCTGCGAATATAGGAAAACTTAAGTCGTTACTTTTGGATCTTAACAACGCTATCTCTGACTTTCCAAATAAAGACCTGTTAGTGGTTGGGGACTTTAACTTGCCTGACATGTCATGGGTTCTAGATCCTGATAATACTAGTAATATTTACACACCGGCGATCCCTAACAATGCTCACTACTCTACTATGGCCGCCTTGTTGATAGAATTTATGTCCCTTAATGTCTTAACACAATTTAATCTTATACCCTATAAAGACGACAGAGTCCTAGATCTGATTTTATCTAATATCCCTCATATTAGGGTGGTTCATGAAACCATTGCTTTATCTAAAATTGACGTATTTCATCCACCACTACTTATAATGCTAGATTGTCAACTTCCCAAATTCTTAAAACCTAAGCCATTCACTAAACCTAACTTTTATAAATGCGATTATGTGGAAATTCAGGACAGGATTGGCAGCATTGACTGGGGAACTGTTCTCAATAATACCCTTACTGTGGATGAAATGACTTCTGTATTCAAAGGGAAACTGGATACCATTATTGAAGAGTGTGTTCCTAAAAAAAGGTTCATGAATGGAACTTATCCGTCATGGTACTCATCTAGCTTGATCAAGATAATTAAAGAAAAGGAGAAATTCAGGCGTAAAGTGAAGAAATATAACAACCCGAGAGATACCCTTTCCTATGAGCTTCTGAGGCGAAGATGCCACTGTACAATCAATCATGATTATAGTTTGTTTATAAAAAAAATTGAAAAGTCATTACTTCAGGGTGAAAATGTAAAATCTTTCTGGTCATATGTTACAAACATAAAGAAATGTAAGACTTCCTTCCCAAACAAAATGTTCCTTGATGGTACAGTTGCTTCTTCCCCCAAGGAAATATGCGAGCTGTTCAAAATTCATTTTTCTTCTGTTTACTTGCCGAAATCCAGTATCCCTTTCAATACAGTTAATTTGGAGCAAAGTACTAATATACTTTCTCATGTCACTTTTACTAAATCTTCGGTCCAACAAGCCTTAAAGAGACTTGACCCTACCAAGGGTGCCGGTCCTGACCTCATCCCACCATACTTTATTAGTAAATGTGCTGACTCATTATGCATTCCGTTGAGTTTGATTTACAATAAGTCAATGTCTTCAGGTGTATTCCCTTCAGCATGGAAGATTGCAAATGTCATCCCAATTCCAAAATCTTCGAAGTTAAATAATATCAAAGAATATAGACCGATTTCAATTTTAACATGTTTTGCAAAAGTAATGGAAAGCTTGATTTGTCCGATTCTATCGTTCCACCTTAAACATCTATTAATTGATCAACAACATGGTTTCCAAAAGGGAAAGTCCACTCTGTCCAACTTGCCATTTAAATAGCGAGCACTTATCAACCCTAGTTGATCAAGGTAAGCAGGTCGATGTTGTATATACTGATATAAGTAAAGCATTCGACAGAGTGGACCATGAAATCCTGATTGACAAACTTTCCGCACTCGGCGTGAGTGGACGTTTGTTGGACTGGCTCCGTAGCTATTTGACTGATAGGTATCAAAAAGTCGTAATATGCGGCCATGAATCTGAAGCGTTTCTGGTTCCTTCAGGAGTCCCCCAGGGCTCTCATGCAGGTCCGATACTTTTTTTGTCCTTCATAAATGATCTCTCTAGAATCTTCGAGTTTGTCAAGTTTTCACTATTTGCCGATGATTTGAAAATTTATCAAAAGATTGACAATGTTAGTGATTCGCAGAAAATGCAGAAGGATCTTGATAACCTTAACTCGTGGTGCCAGTTGAACAGACTGCCTCTTAACACAGCTAAATGCAAACACATTAAAATTACTAAGAAACGCATTATTACTCCTAGTAAGTATGTGTTGAATGGAACCACACTGGAGGAAGTGGATGTAATAAGGGATCTGGGTGTCATTTATGATAAAAATCTGTCTTTTAAACCTCATTACAATGCTATAATAAAAAAGGCTAGTAGAGCCTTGGGTTTCATTTGGCGTAATAGCAGGAAATTCAAGAACCCCATAGTCAAAATTACACTTTATAAGTCTCTAGTTCGCAGCCACTTGGAATATTGTCCTAGTATTTGGAGCCCTCACCATAAATGCCACAGAAAAAACATTGAAAGAATACAAAAGCGCTTCTTGCGTTTCTTGACCAGATCTCTGGGCAAGAGAGGTGAGCTTACTTGCTACGATGACAGACTGGAATATTTTAAACTGCAAAGACTGGCCGATAGACGTCGTGTAGCTGATGCTATTACCCTGTACAAAATTCTAAACGGTTATATGCATACCCCTGAGATTCTTAACTCTATTAAATTTTTAATTCCGCGCCCTGGCCATCGCCTCCACAAACTTAAATACAAGTTCTTCTCCGTTCAAAAACGTAGAACTGTAATGGGCGAATACAGCCCGTTAACAAGAATGTTGAGATCTGCTAACTGGCTTTGGTCAGAGCACGGAATTGACTTCTTTATGGATTCCCTCCCTAAGTTTAAAAAAAGGGCAACACATCACGTAAGGGCTACTCTAGCCCTTACGTGATGTGTTGTATAAGTACAGGATCACATATTGTTTGTATTGTGATCCCAGCGAGTGTATTCATGTCCAAATTTAAAAACATGCAGAGTTTACCTGTTACTGGGGTGTTACATAGGTCCTAATGTATTATCATGTTTATTATTAGTTGATTAATTGTTTCATCCTGTTGGTAAACCAATAAATAAAAAAAAAAAAATAAAAAAATGTTCCCTACGGTTGCGATCGAGAAGTCGGGGGAGAAGGTCATACCGTCGAGCGTCATGGTGGGCAGCGCGCGCAGGCGGTGCGCGGCCGTGGCCAGCAGCTTGTCGTGCTGGTGCGCGAGCCGCACGAGGCGCGCCAGCAGCGCCACGCACGCGCGCGGCGCGCTCGACTCCAGCACGTTGCGCGCGTACGCCAGCAAGTTGCACACGATCTGCGGAGGAGACGCCGAGATACAGTCGGTGCCGGCGCGCGGACGGTCCCCGCGGGCGGCGGGCGGGCGGCGCACCTTGTAGTAGGCGTGCGTGGGCGGCTCCGGCGGCGTGTGGAAGCGCGCCAGCAGCGCCAGCATGAGGCCGCGCACGCGCTGCAGGCCGGGCGCCGCGTGCGCCAGCGCCGTGTCGTCCGCCACCAGGCCGAACACCTCGCGGTCGGACGCGCGGCACACCACCGACGTGATCCACTCCACCTCCGTCAGCAGCTCCGGCGGCGACGACGGGTGCGCCGCCCTGCGCGGCAACGGATACTGTACATCTCCTACATACCGAGATCAGTGGGATCTAGCTTCGCTTTAGGGTAAAATCGGTCGATCGCCCATCTCAGTAGCCGCTTACAGGCCGATGGTAGAGTTTTTTATATATATATATATTTTTTACAATATTGCTCCACGGACTCCGGGGTCCTTGCCTTTAATCAAGTTACACAAATATTTTATCGACTAAAACTGAATATAAAAACTAAAGACTTTACAAAAGGAACTAATAAACCAACCAACAAATATACTAATAAAGAGCCTAGTGCTATTATAGAGTTGCGTATATACTCCGAGCAGTCCAGCTCCCGCAAGCAGCATGGTAGAATTTACCTGTAATCGGGGTGTTACATAGGTCTCGATGTATCTTCATGTTTATTATTAGTACTATCTTAATAAAAAAAGGGCTACTCTAGCCCCTACGTGATGTGTTGTATAAGTACAGAATCACATATTGTTGTATTGTGATCCCAGCGAGTGTATTACATGTCCAAATTTAAAAACATGCAGAGTTTACCTGTTACTGGGGTGTTACATAGGTCCTAATGTATTATCATGTTTATTATTAATTGATTAATTGTTTCATCCTGTTGGTAAACCAATAAAAAAAAATAAAAAAAATTATGTAAGTAGTTAAGTAGTACCTATTGTTAGGTTAGTTATCATCCTGTTGGTAAACCAATAAAAAAAAAGATGTAGTCAGCTCGGGCTGGCTGGCAAGGGAACGTTACCTGAGCACCATGTCGATGCACTCGAGGTGGCTGAGCAGGAAGTGCGTCACGTGTATGACGCAGCTGTGGTTCTCGGTGCCCAGCGTCGTGAGCAGCGCGTCGCACAGCGCCAGCGCCGGGATCAGGATCTGACGGAATCTGGACAACAAGCACCACACGGTCGTCGAACAATGTTCCACCAGGGGGCGCTGTAGGTTACGGTCACCGGACAAGTCTCGTAGTCACCGGATACTCTCATAGGGTACTTTACTTACGTTCCCATCATTCTCTCAGACTTTTATCTGCCAGCCGACTAAAAGTCCGTCGTCTGCAGTGGCCATTAAAAAACCTTTGGGACTGGTAGGATTACGGTATGAAGCGGTTTAAGTGACTTTGCTGCCAGTTTTTTTTACTAATTTTATATCGTGTTTGTCCCATCTTTTCAGTTGTAAACGGTAGTTATTAATGTAAGTTGCGGGCAGATTTTATCCGTTTCGGTAGATTTAAAGAGAGGTGTGTGAGGTGTCGTCGCACGCACCTGTTCCCGACGGCGGGCACGAAGTCGGTGTCATGCGCGTGCGCGTGCGCGTGCACGTGTATGTCGGGGTGGTGGTGCAGCGCGCGCATGTCGGCCAGCCGCGCCAGCGCGCCCTGCGCCAGCACGGTCTCGGCGCCGCGCCGGCTGCGGCTCAGCTTCCCCAGCAGCGCCAGCTTCGACTCGTACACGTACAGAGCGCGCAGCGAGTGCGGGGACGCTTCCAGAGCCTACACAAAACGCACACTCTAACAAAACTCGAGACACCGCGGCCAACACACTCCGCGTGACGGGCGATCGAGCGAGAGGCTGGATACCTTCTCGATTTGTCCTATATGTATACCAAAGAATGTTCTCGGTGAAATTAAAAAAAAAATACTTTGTCTATCTACGAAAACAGTCACTTTCGAAAGTCCGATACTCACGTCCTTCAGGTCGCGATCGTCCTGCTGCAGGCTGTCGATCAAGCTCCGCAGATACCCTTGGTTCGTGAGCGTGTTCATCCAGTCCGTCCTGGGGTTGATGTCGAGCAGGGCTTGCAGACAGGCCAGGGCCAGCATGCGGCACACGTCGTGTCCGGCGCCGATGCAGTCGCCGCATACGATCGCGCACAGACTCTCTCCGAAGTCGTCGATGACGTCGACGACGGTGGCCTTCAACGACGATTCGTCCTTGCTCGGCCGCGCCCGCGAGCTGTCCAACCGACTGACGTAGGTCGACGACGGTTCTTCCTCCGTGTCTATCGCCGAATGCTTCAAATTCACTATGTTCATGAAGTTCAGCAGCGCCCCGTAGAGGTTAACTCTCATTTTCTGCGTACATCCGCCCGATACCGATATCCAGCTCAGAATCTTGTGCAGGATGAATTTCAAAGTGAGCGAGTTGGTCTGCATCATGTGACTCGAGGGACCGAAGAACGTGCTCTCGAAATCTGCGCCTTTGAGATTGGACTCTCTCTTCTGTAGGATGTAGCAGTGGCGGAGATTTACGAGGAGCAGCAGCACCGTGCCGGAGGCCAAGTTTCCCAGCTGGGGGAGGACTTCGGCCGGTGAGATTTTGTTGAGGAGGTCCTGGAGGATATTGAGGAGGAGGTTCTTCCTCGCCTCGAGGCTGAGGATGTCGTGGGGCGCGACGCAGAATAGTATCTCGGTGAGTTGTCGCCACGAGTCGTAGTAGTGCGTCAGAGTCGCCGCCAGGTTGCGCTGCCGGTTCACCGCCGTCACGTAGTCGAGGACCTGACAAGGACACGTCACTATGTAGAATCTTTCACAACAGAAGCTAAAGCTAGCGAGATAGAGCCATTCTAAAGAAACGGTTAGTTATGTATTTATAATATGTACTTATGTATTAAGTAATTTTTTGTGTTTATAGTCAAAATGTAGCCTATAAAATGTAAACTTTAAAAAAAATATAAATACTCCTTGAACTAGAGCGAGAGAGAACAAATCAAGGATTAAAATATATAACATGCGCGGGTTCGCCCGAGAGTGCGATGACGAGGCGTATTCGAATGTTACCTTCTGTATCTCGAGCGCGACGAGGTTCCTCTGCGGCGCGGTGGTGTGCAGCGCGGCCAGCTCGCGCGCCAGCAGCGCGTGCACGCGCGACACGGACACGCGCCGCCCGCCCAGCGCCGTGGGCACGTCGCACGCGGCGATGGCGGCGCGCAGCTGCGCCGCGTGGAACAGCTCCCAGCGCGGCTCCGGCACCGGCTCCACCGACACCGGCAGCGACTCCAGCAGCCGGCGCACCACGCACGACTCCCACTCCTGCGGCGCAGTCGACACGCGCTGTAGCGCCACTGCACACGTCACACGCGGGCGTGTGACACGTGTAGTGTAGTGTAGTGTAGTGTAGAGTACTCACGGCGGCGTGGTGCTTGTGGTGCGTGAGCGCGGCCAGCAGCGCGGCGAGCGCGGCGTGGTGGCGCGCGCCGGCGGCGGCGCCCGCCTCGCAGGCGGCGCTGCGCACGCACCACGAGCGCGCGGACACGGTGGCGGCGCGCGCCCCGCGCAGCGCCACGCAGCGCCTCACGTGCCGCGACAGGAAGTAGTCCCGCGAGCGCAGGTAGCGCAGCGCCGGCGGGCCCGTGCTGGCGCGCGACGCCACGCGGTACACCAGGCGGTAGCAGCTCTCGATCAGGTCGTCCGCCTGCCTGCGGGGCGCACGCGGACATTACACTCGCCGGGACACGCCTCATGTCCGCACACTGGGGGTCGGGGGGTCGGGGGGTCGGCGCTCACCTGTCGTTGTCGTTCTGTTCGGTGATGAACTGGTCGAGCGTGTCGAGGATGGAGTGGAAGCAGGTGCGCGGGAATCCCGCCGCGCCTGGCTCGTTCAATGCGCTGCGGCTCAACTAGGAAATTAATCATATCTTGAATTATCTATACGGATAAATGATAAAGATAAAAGAGATAGTGAGAGAAAACGGGTGTCTATAATGTACAGCCCAATGATGTACAATACGGGCAATTAGCTGTACTTTCCTGGTCGTGCTTTATTGGCAGGTGCTGATAATGTACAGCATGATAAAAGACGACCCAGCCCGTATTGGCTGAAAGACTCTGCTCCTATTGGTCGATGTGTCTATGATATCTTTTGATCCCATGCTTCGTTTGGACATGATAGTGTAAATAGGGCACAGATTAAAAATACCTTAACCAACTGTCATATTTCAAAACGTAACAGAAGGTTTCCGGGCTTTTATTAAAAAATACCAGTTCTGAAACTGCAAAGATTTCCGAGTTGTCATAAAAAAAATATACCTTAACCTACTAACTATAATCCGTATACTTTTAATCTGTGTCTTATTTTTACTATCGCGGTCAAACGAAGCACGAAATCGATAGATGTCATAGACACAGAATCTTAGCCGATGAGGAATGGGTTGGTTTTTATCAGGCTGTACATTGTCTGGGCGTGCATTATCGGCCCGTGCCAATAATGTACGGCATGATATTTCACGACCCGATAATGCACAGCCTGATATTCCATGTACTGGTAAATCAATTATCAGGCTACAATGCACAGCCGATAATGTACAGCCTGATATTCCATGTACTGGGTATACCCATTATCTTGCTGTACATTATCAGGTCGTACATTATTGTCCCCCGAAAAAAAAAACCCAGCACTTGGAGAGTTTTGGTTGAAACCATTACAGAGTTCAGGTCAGGCTGTACTCACGTCTTCAGTGAGCTGGTATCCTAACAGGAAATGCGCAAAGTTGGGTGCGGCAGTCGGCAGCAGCTGCAGCAGCAATGCCACCACGCCTTCCTTCGCGACGCGCACGAGGTTCTTGCCGCCCTCACTGCCGCCGCCCCACTCCTCCGCCTCCAGGCACTCCACGAAACCGTGTCTGCCGATAATTATAATTTTTTAGTTATCGCACCTCGTCTGCCAAGGTCGGGCAGAAGAGGCCATCTCACTCCTTCCTATGATCATGAACCGGTGGGTGGAGCGAGTGACCCGCTCGGGCTCGCGTAGTTACCTGATGTCTGCGGGGTCGTTCCCGTGGTGCGTGGCGGCGGCGAGCAGGTCCCGCGCCGCGGCGGCGTGCTGCAGCGCGCGGCACAGCAGCTGCACGCCGCGCGCCGCCGCCGCCGGCAGCGACCCCACCAGCCGCACCGTGCGGCACCACCACACCAGGCGGCACGACGTGTTGCCCTCCTCCGGCACTGCGCACACGTACGACACTCAACGTGAGGTAAGCAGGACTCGACTCGACCGACCGACCGGCGCATGCGCCGCACGCCGCCAGCGCGCCACTCACCCAGCATGAGCTTGGAGAGGCCGACGATGGGCACGGCGCGCTCGGCGCCGGCGGCGGCGTCCACCAGCGCGCGCTCCAGCGCCAGCGCCCGCTCCAGGATCTGCAGCACGCTCACCAGCGCCTGCTCCACGTACTCCTGACGCCGGAATAATACAGATTACAATAATACGCGATCCATTCGCAGATTTACCAAAAAAAAAATAACTGGTTCTATTTTGTGATGTCATTTTTATTTATTCATTATTTTTTTCGTGCTCATGTTTATGTTCTAATAATCTCATCCATAAGCAAGAACTGTTTAGGCTTTTGTGTACCCATTAATTATATTTCTACTTTATTTATATTCAAGCTGTTAGTTTTCCATGCAAAATAAAATAAAAATGTATATGCTTCTGATACTAAGAGGCGCGTTTGTCTTATTTTGTAATTTAAGTGCAAGTTCAAAGCAGACAGCCAGTCAGTCGGTCGGTCAGGTTACAGGATATATTTTTTTGTTTCCGTCGAATTGTATGTAGTCATTCCGAGCGGGCGTACCTTCCCCGGCGGCGGCGGCTGCGAGTCCAGCAGCAGCAGCGCCTCCTCGAGCGAGGCGAACACCAGCCGCAGCAGCTCCGACTTGCTGTGCAGCTGCATCGCTAGCCGGAACCCGGGCGGGGGGTTGGCGTCCGGCGCGCGGTGCGGCGGGGGGAAGTCGCCCGGCGCCGGCTCGTACTGCTCCAGCCACCGCCCGAACAGACGGAAGCACAGCGACAGCATCTGCGGGTTCAAACGACATTACAGTTATCGCACTGACGTTTTGTTACATTTGATCGATTCGTCTAGTGAGACGGTAGCTGCAACTTAGTAAGACGGTACCTGCCACTAAGTGAGACAGCACCTGCCACCTAGTGAGACAGTACCTGCCACTTCTGCGAGGGTCGTGCGTAGGGGCGGTGCGGCGCGGGCAGCGCCAGCTTGTGCAGCGTGTGGTCCAGGTAGGGGTCGAGGCCGGGCACGCGCGCGCCGGCGCCCAGCGCGCGCGGGAGCGGCGCGCTGCTGCACAGCGACTCCAGCAGGGACAGGAACGCCAGGGACAGCGGGTACTCTTCCCGGCGACACTCCACCTGCATTACAAACACGGTGTAGGCGGGTCGTGCGGTGTATCAGTCGTGTTGCGTCGCGTCGTGTCCCGTCGCATACCTCGTTGAGTTCTATAGCGAGCGGGCGCTTGTCCGGCTCGGGCGTGACGAGGCGCGCGGCCTCGAGCGCGGCCCACACGCGCGGCGCCGTGCCCGCCGTGCCGCCCAGCGCGCCCAGCGTCAGGCACAGCTCCGACTTCAGCTGCAGCGGCACGTGGCAGCACATCAGACCTGCGACACGACCTTACCCGTTACATCGTCACCGCTCACATCGCATCACATCACATCACCGCCGGCGACATCGCTTCCATCTCTCGTTAACGGAATTACGACGAAACGACAATAATCATTTTATTAACGGCCTACTTTGATAAAAATAAGATTTTTCATTTTAGTGCCCCTCATTAGTTATGTTGATGAAAAAACTATTTTGAGATATATGTTTTTTCGGTTCCATCGTTCCATCCATGGCGGAAAATCCTGATGAAAATATCTGTACATTTTCTCGATAAAAAAAGTCATTGAAATACCCTCTTAATAAAGTATACGATACAAAGCATTCATACAGTACATTGCGTCCTCCGTTGGGCACGTGAGTTTGAAGGCATAGTTTGTGGAAGTGTGCAATGTTCGAATGTGTGTAGTGTGGTGTGGGTGGGTAGGATGGCATGCGAGTGCACGTTACCGAACATGACGTTGACGGCGTCCCACTGCAGGTTCTCGCAGACGGCGGCGCAGGCGGCGGGGTCGACGCGCGCCACGCCCGCTATCAGCTTCAGCGCCGCGACCATGGCCTCCACCTGCGCACGGCCGCACCACGCGGTAACACAACACAACCACTACACCACACCGCTCGCCTGCTCTGCGACTCTGAGCTGCACGGAAACGTCTTAGGCCGGCTTGCACCAGATAGGTGAACTTTAAACTACAGTCATAAAACTCCCGTTAAGCAGAAAAATGTGTTACACGATTTTAACTATGGTCAAAATTACGGGCAACATCGCAAGCTTCATCGTTAAGGTTAAAGTTATAGTTAATTTAACTATAACGGTAACTTTTACTGGGATTATGGCGCAAACCAGCCTCAGTTTCAAAGGGGAGGCAAGTTTTTTTAAAGGTTGAAAAATTACTTGACATCTCCGATCCACTGTTTTGCTAGATCTCCATGTCATGGCAAAAGTACACGTTCGGAAATAGAAGATAAAAGCAAAATTTAGCATGAATCTAGAAGACAAGGTGATGACTGAGGACCACGTGCATTTTCGTATTAATTCTGAGCCTTATAGAGAGCTAATGAAACTAATGTGTTATGAAAACCTTCGAGTGCACTGCGTTTCATTGTAAGGCACCTAAGTTCAAATCGAGCGCGAAAGTAATATTTTTCTACGTTAATAATGGAACTGATATCATAAATATTGATTCTAAATAAAAAATGTAAGAACTGCCACCATTTATGCATTTGAATTTGTTGTTTGCGTCTCGTTCATATGTTAGTGCATGAATAAAATAGAGTAGATAATTTATTGGCCTTAGAACATTGGTGATTCAAGTCACATTTACAAAAATATTCGTTGTGTGTTAAGTATCTAATAATTACATAATTCGTACAAATTTTCATGTATAATTAAAAAGATGTAATCTAAAACCATAACAAAAACAAATATTTATTTAATAAAATATGATTAATAATATCAGCAAATTTTAAATATGTAAAAAATAAGTCAAGAGTATACTGTTAACGTTATCGTTATTAAATTCATAACAAGTAGGTACCGATCAGTTTTTCACCTATTCATACGGGAACGAAGACATGACCTTATCAAAATTCCATTCGTAGGGCATTTTGATAAGGTCGTGTAACGAAGCGAATTAGGTAAGATACCTCCTCGTGCCTGACGAGCAGCTTCCCGGCGCGCGGCGCGGCGAGGGCGGAGGCGCCCAGCGAGGCGGCGTGCCGGGGCTCCGCGAACGGGGAGGGGTCCGCGCGCAGGTTGCTGCGGACAGGATACGGATCAGCGACTTTTTTTTTATGGTACTTGGTGACGAGACAAGCAAGTCGCTCATTTAATGTTAAGCTTCACGCCTGCCCATAACAATTCAGTCATTCAATTTCATGCAGTTTTGAACTCCAGCTGCTCAAAACCATGAGCGGCAATGCACTGCGCTCGTCATCACGAGATATTAGATGTTAAATCTCTTTATGCCTAGTAATTACGCTGGAAACATTGCCCTTAAATCCGGAACACAGTAATGTTTGCACACTACTGTTTGACTACAGTACACTACACCACACCACATCGCCCCGGAAGGAGTTGGCGCGAGCGGGCCACTCCAGTCCGGTCGTATTTATTCCGGTGATCCGGTGATTTAAAATATGGATACATGTAACTTATTTATTTTATTCACGAGACCCCTTCGGTCGCAGTTTCCGCAACCCGCGCTTTCCTCCAACTTTGGTGTTTTTGTCGGTACAACGATCTCGCATTGCGATTTCTATGACATAAATAAACGTGAAGTTTATTTGTACTCGTAATCTTGAATGGTGAATTGGTTATATATAGTACTAGGTGTTATGTACGATACCGATAAGCAATAACATGTCATTACTATTAGTACTAACGGGATATTTACCACGGTTATTATTTTTGTTGAGTTCCCGATATTTCGGCACAGTTGCATGCGCCATGTTCACGGATAACCGTGGCAAATATCCCGTGAGTACTAATAGTAATGTTGTAAACCACCACGAAAGTCTAAAACAGTCTAAAACATGTCAACCCACAAAAAATCGAAAATCTTGTTAATGATACAGAACGCTTCTTTGGCTGAGAAAGAAGCGTCCTGTATCGTCAACTCATCCGTTCTGTATCCGTATATAAGCGACATACTTGTAGTATCTGGCGAGCGCGGTGAGCGCGTGGTGCGCGGAGAGCGCGTCGCGGCGCGCCAGCAGCGCCCAGGCGTGGCGCGGCACGGCCAGCGCGGCCAGCGCGCGCAGGTAGGCCGGCACCAGCGCCGCGCACACCAGCTCGCCCGACAGCCGCACGAACTTGTACAGCGCGGCCGCGCGCCCGCCGGACCTGCGCCGGCGCACACTACTCACTGGGGTTTAACGCGAGGCAAGGCGAGGTCACGCTTAGCATTCCTTGATAAAGGTCACCGAATATGATCGATTTTATTAAAACAAGATATTTTTTATTTCGGGCCTTGATGACGAAACGAGCAAGTTGCTCACCTGTGTTGGGGGGCGGGTATACTCTGGCTCTCGCTCTCTCGCTCGTCGTTATAAAATGTTGATATGGTGCGAATGACATAGCGAAAACCAGGGTATACGCGCCCTTAAACGCCACACTTAGCCATAACTGTTCAGTGCCAACCTGAATTTTAAACTTCAACAGTTCAAAACCACGCGCGGCAAAGCACTGCGCTCGTCACTCTGAGATATTACTTTTGTTAAATTTCTATGTACCCAGTTATTACGCTGGAAACATTGCCCTTCAATCCGGAACACAATAATGCTTGCACACTACTACTGGTACTTCCCCAGGCGGACTGCCCTGCCACCAGCATTACAACCGCTCACACTACACACACCTACCACGGCACGAGGCAGGCCTCCCTTCGTCGTTCATCATACCCAATTACAATTACTCTGATACTAATAATAACAACTAACATGCTGCCGTTCGCATTTGAAGAACAAAGAACAAAATCAAGAGCTCTTTCGATGTATACTTATCAAAATATGAACCTTTTTCTGTCACGCTTTGCCTTAACAGATATACTATAACATAAACGCTCGATTCGTTTTAAAAACACATTTCTAAGGATTTTTTAATTTCTATTTGAAATTTCTTCCAAAACGTGCGCGCGCGCCATTCGTGTCATTTCTTGACAAAGCATAGATTAATGACGGAATTCCAGGAAATAATATTTTTCGCATGGATATCTGACGACATTTTAACCGTTTTAAATTAAAAAAAAACATTAGGTGAACGACCCTCGATATAAGAGAAGTAGTGTAATGTAAGGCGAGGTGAGATGGTGATAGTAACCGTTGCGTGGCAGGCTGCGCGGCGCAGGCCTCCCAGTAGTCGTTCCGCAGCAGCAGCGGGTCGTGGCTGTAGAGCTTCTCGACGCAGCGCAGCAGCGCGTCGAGGCGCGTGCGCGAGGCGGCGGCGGCCGGCGGCGGCGCCAGGCCCTCCGCCGCGTACACCTGCACGGCGCGCGCCGCCTCGTCCGCCCTAACACAACAAATATATATTGAAGAAATCACACACACCACACTCACATTAAGGGGCTAATATCAACAACACAGCAAACAAACTCATTGCACACCGTCTTCTACATTTTGCAGACACGTGACCAAAGGATAGCGAATCGTATGGCGTAATGCGTAATGCCGTATCTAGTGTGATCTGTGCATTAATCCTATTGACTAGTTTACTATCGCACCAGTATAGGTATCACACTAATATTATAAATGCGAAAGTTTTTGTGTAGGTATGCAAATAGGTAAGTATGTTTGTTCCCGTTCAACTCTGTGGGGGCTGAACGGATTTGAATGAAATTTGGTATGGAGGTAGCTTAAACCCTGGATTACCACATAGACTACTTTTTATCCCGGAAAATAGCGGGTAAAACCGCGGGGCGCATCTAGTACAGAATATTTATAAAATTTCGTTCATAAAACTGTAGTTCAAATGCGATATAAACCCGGAAATGTAAATGCATGACATTATTAGAAGAGACTGACTTGACTCTCATCTCCATGAGTTTGGAATGCATGAGCACGATGAAGTCTGTGACGAGCGAGTGTATCCTCCTCTGGTAATATTCCTCCTTGCTGACGAACTCGGTCGACAGGATCGCCTCGTCTAGATATTCGAACACCTGCCACAAACGAAATAACTTACACCCAGACCATAGACCTCATATTCTGTGTATTCGGTGCAAACATATTACTTTAGATTCAATTAAATGATAGTTGACAATTTTATGTATTTACCGGCTTGGTTAAGTCCCGTCAACTATGATTATATTATATATTTTATACCAAAAATGGCAACTAAATGCAGGCTTACATAGGCAAAAAGCGCATGTGAAAAACGATGCGTAACAGTATAGCACTATGGTTAGTGTTTCAGAATGGTCGTTTATTTTATGGTTGCCTGATCATTAGTATCACAATTTTAGTGCAGTTTATTGGTAATGATGCATCTATTATTTTAAAGATGTTTGGTTCAATGTCATCCCTGTGTTTCCTGTAAAGTACCTAGGCGCGTGACCACGGCCCTGGACCGGGGGCGGACGGCGAGGCGAAGGAAGGTTACCTTGCCGTCGATGGCCGCGTCGACCAGCGCCTCGTCCTGGTCGAGCAGGTCGAGCCGGCCGTCGTGGTGGTCGGGCCGCAGCAGCGAGTGCGGCGAGCGCTTCAGCGCCGCCAGCGCCAGCCCCAGCGCCAGCTGGCACAGCGCGCGCGCGCCGCCCCGCCTCTCCTCGACCCCCTGCCCCTGCCCCGGCCCCGGCCCCTGCCCCTGTCCCGCGTTCTGCGGAGGGGACAGCTCCTCCACCAGAACCGACATGAGGTCGGGGTCTCGGATGAGGGGCAGTTTCTTGGCTAGCTCCTCGCCGTCTTCTCGCCTGAATTAATTAAATCACAACCGCAGATAAGACGCAGGTCACATTCAATCGGTGGGCTCGATCTCGTCGACCACTATTTGCACGTTTGTAACCAGGTGAAAACAACCAAGAACCTACCAAAGCCAAGGCCAAACTGAGAGTGTAAAAAAAGCTTGAATGTTTGCAGCGTTTATTGAGGTCCATATACAGGTGCTGATCTGTGATCGTATTCTGAAGCCAATCGGAAAGGATTCGATTCGAAATGTACACTTTCTGTCTCTATCATCCCACTTGTAGTTGACGCAGACGGAGAGTGTAAATCTCGAATCGAAACTTTTCCGTTTGAGCTGAGAATACGGCAGCTGATGTCGTTCAAAAGGGATAGATTCATATTCAGTTATTGCCAAAACAAAAGTTGATAAAATAAGGTATTACTATAGTAAGGTCCAGGTATATTTTTCCAAGATGTGCTAGATATGATATATAGATATAGATAATAGATATAAATTCCACTGGAGCAAAAGGGCACACGATATAGCAACAAGGTTTGCTTCTTTTTTACTCAAATTCGAGTTTGGCTATCACTCTCGGTCAGAACAAACCAGATTATGGGTGCTCATGTAGAAGCTAATTAAATACCTGTGTAATACTGATAGGTCTAGCGCGTAGAGCAGCGCCATCTGCAGCGCCACGGATATCTCGTCCAGAGCGCCCGTCGCGCCGTAACTCGGCGCTGTCGATTGCTGCGATACAACACACAACTCACAAGTTCATCATAAAATAGCACGAGCGAGACATCATATAGCGACAACAAAAAAAAGGGGAAAATTAAAGTAAATACAAATAAATAAAGTTTAGAAAAGCTGTTAAGGTGTTGTATGCGCATGTCGGTATGATCACTGTGATACTTAACTCGTCATAAGAGTCGTTCGCAGCGATGACGTGTTTGTTTGGGTATCGCACATGTTCGAGTGTATGTTCACCGACTCATAAGCTGTCGGTGTCGTTGTAGCATCGTCGTTGTGCAGAATGCGAGCGCTTACCTCGGAGAGCAGCCTCAGTATGATGTCTCTGTCGAGGCCGCGCTGTGCCGACGCGGCGAACACTACGCCCGCCAGGAGTTTACTGAAAATATTACTAAATTTATATTTGTTTACGACAACTCACACAAAAATATCGTATAGACAGCAGTTAGATTTTTGAAACATCAAAGTAGGAAATATTGAAATCATTTAAGAGTGTCACCTTCATCAAAGATATTTTGTATTTTTTTTTTTTTTTTTTTTTGGACAACAAACAGCTTTAAAATACACAAATAGAACGACAAGATAAGAAAAAAAAGAAGCCTTTACAAATTTTCACAAATGGCAGAAGTATACAGTATAAGTAAATATCTTAAATCTAAGAGAACAAAATATATATATACATATATAATGTAGTGAAACATTTCAAATAAATAATAAATTATGAGAGCTGGAACAATCTATATCAATAAAAAGGGAAAAATAAGATAAAAGTAGAAATATGGAGAAGTAATACCGCATTTGCTATATTTAATAATCCCCGCGGAAAAAAAGTTGAAAAAGCATGGCCTTTGAAGAAATCTCTCTTGAAGAAAAAATCTCGCAGTAAATAAGTCCACATGTTTTGAATGAGCGACATTGAAAGTGTTGCATACTCTAATAAAATAAGAGTTTTGTCTGTAATTGGTCACACAAGGATCCACATGAAGCATACGATAATTGCGTCTGGTAGGAATACGCGTAGGTATCTGAAATTTGATCATTGACAGTAAATCACTACATACAATTTTGCTTAAAAAGAGGTTAAGGAGGAAAGTTAAGTCAGCTCCCTCCCGTCGATGCGACAAAGAAAGCAAATGATGGTGCTTGCAATTTGTATTGTATTTGTATCTCCCGGAACGCTTGTAGAACCTAACCTTGGGAACCGTGACCGAACAGTCACTCGTCTAATCAACGTCCGCGATTTAAATCGACCCTCGATGATCCTGCATCTGCTAATACTGCCGTAGGCTTCATAGTCTGCCCTGTGGTAAAGGAATCTGTGTAGTGGCAGAGCAGGCAGACTGCCGGACGCGCGTGCGGTGTATTACCGCGTGCTGTCCATGGTCTGCAGCAGGCGCGCGTGGTACCGCGGCGGCGGCAGCGCGCGGTTGTGCTGCAGCAGCTGCAGCTCGGCGTCGGGCTGCAGGCGGCGCAGCGCGTCCAGCGCGCCGCCCACGCAGCCGCCCGCCTCCAGCGCCGCCGCGTACCGCGACACGTACGACACTATCTCCTCGCGGCTGCTGATCGACCTGAGGACGTGCACGACCCAATATAGAACATACTATAATACTCCGTAATACTATCATTCTAATACCGCGCAGTACTGCACTCGTCATTTGCCTCGTCGCTCGTGTCGCTCGAAGCTTGCGTCGAGAACGCTACTTTGGGGCGCGATTTAACGGAACAAAAGGCACTGCGAAATTAGTGTGTGATAGCACGTGACTTCAGAAGAGTGCAGTCACTGTGACAGGCATGGTCCCTCGATCGTACGATTAAACATGTTCTTGTGAACGCGAAAATCAAAAAAGCTGGTTTAGAAACTACTTCATTATAATTTAAGCGACTATAGTTGTATTGTTGTATGGCTACAAGAAACATTATGAAAATGAGGACAACCGAGTATTGTCAATCAACCAAATCTATTAAAATCAACATTATTGAAAGTTTTGTTCAGTGGAGTAGCTTGCCCTACTCTACGAGCCCTGTATCAAAAATTGTTGGGGGCCCAATTGTAGGGTAAAGATTTTCTCAAGAGGAATAACGTTCGGGGGCCCTGTAGCCTAGAACACAAAACACCCTTAGCAGGACAGGTCACGTCAGTGCAGGTCTTATCACCCCCAGTTAGAATTAGAATTATGGCAGTCTTACCAACACACTCCATCTCTCGCCATGAATATCTCCTTGAGCGCGTGCACGAGCGCTCTCCGGCCGTCGTAGTAGAGCAGGATGGCGACCAGCCCGCGAGCCAGGCCCGGGTGCCGCGGCATCTGCCTCTGAGCCGTGTGGAGAAGCTCCAGCGCTAGGTATTCATTCACATTGTACATATCTGTAATAAATTAAACATTATTTAAACATGACAAATTTTGCCTACATTGTTTATAAGTTTTTTTCTTTTTACTGTCCCACTGTCGGGCAAAGTTATCCCCAACCATCTTGTAGAAATCTCAGTCATTTACTACCTTTTGCCGATCCCTAGAGTTCATCAAGATCACAACAGAATATTTTAGTCATTCCCTGCACCCATCCAAATCCATCCATCTTGGCCCATCATTCAGGATGCGTACACTTCACATGTCCTGTCTAATCACAGTTTGATCTAGAAATTCCACGATGTAAGCTACAAATTGCACTTTTACTTCTTAAATCTTAATAAATAGAATCAGCTAGACTCCATTTTCACTATCAGTAGTAGCTGAGTGATGAGTATCATAGCATACTCTAAGTTTTGTATTACAACCAAAATATAAAAACCAGCATTCAATCAGGTATTGTGAAGATAAATAATTATTTATAATAAAAATAATTATTAGATAATTTCTCCTAAACTAGTCTACTCTAGTACCACATATTTGAGCCGTTTGGGGTCGAGACATTGAAATCCCGACCTCATCTAATTTAAAAAAATCAATCCAAGCTCCTGGTTGACGCAATGCCAGACCAAAATGCTGCCATTAACCCGATGCAACACATAAGCATTCCCACTGAGCATGGTAATAATGATGGGCTTCAACATATTATTATGGATTATCTTTAGATTATCTCTGGGTAATCTTTGTTTGGTTACCTGGTGCGACATGAAAAAATTGATGAAAACCATCATAGAAGGAAAGATAGCAGGAAAGAGAGGACCGGGAAGACCAAGGAGAACTTTTATAGACCAGATAAAAGAGAAGGCAGATGTCATGTCGTACAGGGAAGTGAAAACACTGGCATAAGATCGCGAAGCATCGAAATTACTCCACCGACAAAAGCTACGCTCTTAAATGTTGAACAAATGAATCTTTTAGTTGTATAGTAGGTATTTTGTATTTTGTAGTAAATTTTAGACACTTGCTCTAAAAAAAACACAAACCCTAATAAAGTATGTAATAGCATCAGTTAGTAGTAGTAACAAGACGTATGATGGGTTCTTACCAGATATAATGATAGCTTCATCCACGAGTTCTTTGGAGAGCAGCGTCCGCCCCACACTGGGCAGTGTAACGCCTTCTGTGATGCCTCTCTTTATTTCATCTCTGCTCGCTGGGTTCTTTGCCTGCACAATTTTGAACAAATACCTGAATGACTTGGCTGATACTAAGCATTGTTTAATCGCAGCTGATCTCAAAACAAAAAAAAAAACTAAGCATAAGCTACGGATTGCTATGCATTCTGTATTTCAGTCTTTGCTCTTAATAAAGAAATGTCAGCAAATAATACACTGTGATACCGAAAAGTTAACACACATGTACTTAGAATTTGAACATGTCAAACTACTGGCCGAGGCAGGGGGAATAGAACGTTAGGAGTCCGGCTACGTGATTAAAAATGACAGGTCAAACCTGTACCCGAATAGCACAGGATCAAGGCAGATGGCACAGCAAGAGGCATTTACCAAGCAATGGGATAAAGAGGGCTGCGAGTGATGATGATGACACTACCTCACTGTTAAAAAAAAAAAAGTAGAATACCCAATCTCAAGATACTTACAGGATTTTTGAACAGATTGAGAAATGTTTGTTTGTGCCGCCTCAGCACTGACTCGAATGTGTGAACGGCGTAGGGGGCTCCTCCGCCTTCCGTCGTGAGGTAGCCCTCCACCACCGAAACCAGCTCTTTGTACGGCGTCCATAAGTCGTCCGTAGTGGTGCCTGTGTCATTTCACAAATCAACAAAATCCAGGTAAAGAAAAGTACAAGTAGTATTAAAAAGGAAAAAACAAAAACTCGGCTGCTTCAAATTTTGTCACTCCGGACGCAAAGAGGAATCGACTGACAACTAGACTTTTAGGCTGCACTGATTACTTGCATTGATTGGCTGAGGTATTATAAGGACTCATAATCATACAATTAACCATCTGAATCTAAATACATACCTACTTCAATACTTACACACACCCCAAAATTATTCGCCTACTTGGGCAGAGGGTACTAATTATTAGGGAGCCCATAACCACAAACATCGACGATAAAAGTTTATCGCTGTAGTACTTGATTTCATGCGGGTAGATGACTAGAATAGTACTTTTGGTAACGAACTCAAAACAATTAATTGCAATTTTAGGTGCCGCCAAACCAAAACATTCTAGGTTATATTCTTACCCTCAGATATATCCATAATTGTTCCGGTTTGTACTTTTCTCGATTGTTGTATCTTTTGAATACTTTATAAGTATTCGCACAGTTACAATAATTAAACTATTCACATTATAAACAGGAAATAGGCATTATATAGCTCAATATTATTTTGTTTGAATTCGTCGTTGACGAAACTGATAGTGTTGCCAAGACCTAAAAAAGTTTTTCACTAATTCCCTTGACCGACGTCGGCGTCGTCGAAATACCTCATACTCAAAAGACGCCTCAGAAAAATTAGAATAAAAAATATTCATGTGATTATTTATTAATTTTAATTATTTACTAAACTTAAAGCTAAAACTCCCTATTAAAAATTAAAAAAGATTGGGGTCCGTGTGTATCAAAATTATTATGAATATGAATTATAATTAGCTATTTCTAATCAAAGTAAAGCCCATAAAAAGCCACACAATAATATTATTTAAGTCTGCTTACATTTTTTTTGATTGACCGATTAAGTGAAGTGAATCTGCAAATATTATCAAAATCTGCCGGTAAATGGCATCGCAGCAAACTTCCTTTCTTTTTGGAGAAAATAACCCTAAAATCAAAAATCGCCAATGAAAAAAAAAAAAAAAAATTGTAGAGTTGATATTGACAAAAAAAATTGCTCGCGAGGTCTACTGTTCACAGAACTACTAGTTTCAAAAAAAAAGTTTTTAAGTCGATAGCCTAACATTTATTGTCCGAGACAAATTTACCCTAAAACATTTCCGCACTAAAATAGCCATTGTAGCGCGCGAGCACTTCTCCCCTACCCCCGCGCTCGTCCGCGCGGGCTATCACCTCCGCGGTGCCGGTGAACGGCGCACGGGCCGCCAGCCTGCACGGGACCTCGGTCGACGACAGACGCGTACAGTATTCGTTTCCACCGCGACTCGCGCTACGCGCATTTCTTTATTTTTGTTACGCTCAACGCCATTTTGTATCTCGTTTTATAATAAAAGAAGACTTTCTACGAAGTATACGAGTGTTTGGTGTTGCCCCTAGCGTTACATCATTCCATATGACTTGCCCCTAAAACAAGGAGTTTTGGAGAAATTGGCAGCCCTGTAAAAAAAGGTAGGAACCACAGACAGCATAGAAGATATTATTTGCGGTCCAAAATATACCAACAGCATAGTCCGAACATCGACTATAGTCTTGGAGGAAAAATGTCGAGCAAAAACAAGGGCACGGCCGGAGAGTTTTAGCGGGAAAGTAAGTCATGTCGCGTCATTGTATTATTTTCCAAAACTTGTGCTTTTTCGATTATTCATGCGTAGACCGGTGGATTTTTATTAATTAAGCGTTCATGAACGTGCTCGAGTGTTGGAACTCTCCTTATAAACCTTTAGTACAGTCTCCACAACTTTACTAGGACATATCTAGGAATTGACCGTGACTTACTTTGCTTGACTTAGACTATGACTGAGATTTTGCCTAGGAACTTAATATTCTTTACTTTGATAGTCTGAGGTTTGGGTTTGGAGCAAGCTCCTCTCATTATGGAAGTAGCATGTTGATAAACATAAAGAAAACATTCAACAATTACAACATTCAGAAAGTTTAATTATTAACTGTAAAATTTGCTCCATAGAGAACAGCTACATATGAGTCATGATAATAACGAATAAATATAGAGTAAGAAAAATAGTCTTTTATGCAACTTTTAGGTTTATAAATTATGCTCACAAACATACAATATTACACATTTATAAAAATCTCTCAATTTTAGTTAAATATTCTATGCATTTGTTCCTGTAGAAAGTGTTGTTGTACAATACAATGTTATTGTAGAAATCTCCAACATTTGTGGTTTGTACGGTGAGAGAATTCAGTACATCCATCTTTCCCTCGTTCTTCACTCTGTCACATTCTGCTTCCAGTATCTCCAAGTATTTCAAGGCAGCTTTGTTTTTAAAATTTTCCAGAATCAAACCATAATCTGGTGTGAAGCCGACACTTCCGAAGCACATTTTAGCCAGGATATAGAGCAAGCTTGCATTAAAATGTGTCAGTACTTGAAAATTCTGAACCAGCAATGTCTGTCCTACTGACAACTCCTTTAATATTTCCAATAGCACTCTAAAGCACCTTTTCTCATACAAATTGTAATTTTCCATATGATTGAAGTCATCTAGTTGTAGAACTTTTGTTATGTCCGCACTGTAACTGCTAAAATTAGTCGCTTCTGTTGTATCATGCTTTTCCCTGCAGAACAAAATTTCTTTAAATTCCTCTTCTGCTAGAATTTGCTGATACAGTTTGAATATTGGCACGAATATAAACTTTGAACTGTTAATTTTCTTCAGCGGCAAACCATAGGTAAACGCTAATTTAAGTTCAATTTTGTCATCATAAAAAGTGAACCTTTTTGCTTTTTCATTGATCAGTATCAAAGGGTTATTGATGGCCTCCGCTTGCAAAAATGAATTCAAATTGTTCAGTTTTTCTCTCAGAGACATCTTCGTATAAAGTTGCCTCTCTGTGTACGAACCCCGGTGGTATCTCGGATTCATATTGATCTTGTTCTCTTCATGCAAGATACCCTTCAGAATTTCCTGTCGATTCTCCAGTGGTTTCAAATCATATTGCCAAAGAAACTCAGTGGCAACTATACCTCTGATTCTTTTAATATCCCTGTGTAGAGAAATGTTCTTCTGCATCAGATAAGCTTGTAAGTTGTCGTTTATAACTTGGCTTTGAATCGAGCAGAAGTAGAAGGCGCAATCTTGTACCTGTTTTAGAAACTCTTCAGGAATAGCTTCATGAGGGAAGAGGGCGGAGTTTCCATACAGCTCCGTTCCATAGGCCGTTTTGAGAACTGGCAAGTATTTTTCGAGGCTGGTCCTGCCCTTGTAGTTGATGCAGACTGCATACACTTCGGAGTTGCCTTGTCTGGATGTAACCGGTTTGTAGATGTTAACTTCGTTAAACAGTTGGTTGATCAAGTATAGGAGGCTGACCGTTGAATGCTCGAAGATTGTAAACAGTTTGAATACCAGAGTACCGCCTGAAATGAGAATATAACAGATATTTAGTTAATTTGTACTCTTTTAATTACATGTAATCAGTTTCCACTTGTTGAAAAGGTTGATAACTCAATTAGTTTTTTCTTTTAACTGATATTTATAATATTTGTGTAAAAGCTAGTGTACTCTGAGCACACCGGCGAGCTTGCATGTTGCTCCTGATGGTGAGGGCCCTCCGCTCTTGCTCAATATCCAGACCTCCTGCAGCCATTCCGGTACCAAATATCTCAAATATTATTCAGTGTTATTGATTATAGAAATCTAAAACCTGGAATACCTGAGCTTAGTGCTTGCAGTGCTGTGACGATCTCACAAAAATGCAGTGGAGAAGTCACTTCTTCCTGGGCATCTGGCTTCTGTAGGCAATCAATCGAACCATCTGCTGTCACAAGCAAAACCTGTAATTAACAATGTTTATATAAAGTACTAGCGTGCCAGCATGGCTTTGCTCGCACATGGTACAAGGCTACAATAAGTAAAACAGCACATTACACCTCTTTAGGAGTTGATTTTCGAAAAATCCTGAGACATGCCTTTCTTTATTTTATTTTTCTTAGTTGTTATTAGCCAAGTTTCACTGGCTTAGCATGGAAAAGATTACACCCCATGCGATGCACAATACACTCCCTGCGGGTCGACAGTGCAGGACAGCCCTCCCATCTCGAATCAATCCGAGTGTCGATGCTCCGAGACACGCGACATAATATATGCCGCGTGAATTTCGCGTGCGATGTGCCCCGCGACGTCGCACAACACTCAGAAACCATGTCGGGTGACAAAGTCGCGCGACAAATAATATCCCCTGGTGAAAATGAGAAAGTCAAAAGGAATGGCCAGGCCAGGTATGGAATATGATACATTGGAAAAAATTAATTATATTAACCTTTCCCAGTGATTTGGCTTTTGTAATGATGGCCTGAGAGTTCTCCCAGTCCATGAGGTTGCCGGTGCTGTCTACTCCGAAGTCCCAGCTGTCCAGCGTGTGAAACATGAAGCGATCATCACTTATCATGTTCGAAGGAGAATTGCCCTCATAGTATGGATTCAAAGTGTTTGCAACCCATTTCCACTGCAATCAAATTGTAAATAACTATGTAAATATGTAATAATAAGTAATGTAAAAAATATTTGAGCGAACAAGTAAATGAAGTAATACTGCATTCTTTATAACTATCAGCTGAATAAAAAACCTAATTAACATGTTTTGCTAAGAATATTATGTAGTTTAGATACATTCAATGTTATTTCTGGCCAATAAATATTTCTGAATTCCTTTTGTTTTAATAACTAAGTGGTTTTTTTTAAAATGTGAAAATGCGAAGCAATGCCGCCATTTCTTTGTTCTTGCTGTGGAGGAATGAGAAGTCTGAGTTTGTTCAGGTGGCTATCTTGCATTTTTACATCATCACTGAGTGTAATTTATAAAAATGCAAACCTATCACATTTTAGCTGTCTATCCCAATATTATACAAACAAATAAATATCATATATGTAAGTTGTCTATCTCAATTATATAAAAATAAATAAATATCATATGTGTCTATCACAATATTAAACAACAGTTTTTTTTTTTTACGTCTTTGAATTTGGCAACCGTTTTATTAAAAGTGGGAAAACTTTTCTATTATCATACATTATGTGATGTGGCAAGCAATGCAATAATTTACAAAAACAATTTCGCTACCTTGTACTCACATTAATACCCGGATGGTTTTGTTGTAGGTAGTGGTTTAAGGATGTGATGAAGGCGCCTGGTGCCTCGCACAGATGTAAGGACACCATCTTTCTCTCTGTGATGGCCTCTCGTGGCACAATGTTATATGTGGAAGCACATTCGTAAAATTTAGTCCATGCCTGCGTGAGGAACTCTGGATTCACGAAGCACCGTATCTTCCAGCCAACTTCCCCCGCGGGGTTCCTACGACGCGTATGACTGCTCCATTCTTCAATGTTAAAGTCGTTTAACTGGCTTTTGTGGAAATTAAGTCGATATTTAAGAGACTCCAACTCCTTAACCTTCCACGGCGGCGTAGAAAACCATGACTCCAGCTCCGGCAACTTCCAACTGCTGTTGCAACCAAATTGAAATTTTTTGTTGAATAAATCGTTCAGTTCTTCGTGGAAGTCTTCGTTCCTGTATACTTTTTGACGTGGGTGGAAGAAAAAGTTGTCCGATTTATGAAACATTTTACGTTTCTAAAGCTAACATGCGAAAATTGACCGCACGGATTCTACTCTTTATCAAGAAAAAACTTTTGTAGAATTAGGCATTTCCTAATGAAAGTTGCTGATTCAGGTCTTTTATTACCGTTTTAAATAAAAACGATTGATGCTACATAAATTATACACAGAAAATGACTAAATTTTATATTTTTCAAAGAAAATGTACACAATACAAGATACAATGTACAGGTATATAACAAAGTACTCTGTGATGTACAATTGTACAGCATGTACAGCATAGATGAATGTATACTAGATGTACAGCAAGGAACATCAAGGCTGCGTTCAGAGCATATAGATGTAGTTGTTTCATTGTTTTTCGCACTCGTAGGGCGCCTATTCGGAGAAATGACATTTTATCTCGGTCACTCTCACTCCCATTAAATTCTAAATTAGAGAGACAGTGACCGAGTTAATCTCGAGCGCACAGGAATAGGGTCCCTGAGATGTACGGAACGACTAAGTTGTTTTTAGGCTCAAATTTGACTTTGACAACAATTTGACAATGCGCATGTTATTTTTCAATATATTTTTTTTGTTGGGTTTGACATCACGCGTAGTGTATATAGCCAGTATCAAGTTTTGTATTTTTCAACTAAATTATAGTACTTCACAATAAAAATCAAATCCCAGCAATAGTTTTATTCAACTACTTTAGACACTTTCCGCTTTAACTCATGCTTCAGTAAAGTGGAGGAAACTTTATAGAAAGCTACTACGGAGTTTTGACAACAAGATTACACGAAAAGGCATGATTTACCACTTCATACGATTTGCCCACCATTATTATACATTACACTCGAAATAACAACAATTTTGGAAAATAATACAAAGTGTGGTGACATGTTAGTTTTCACGTTGGCGCCAAAGCTCCACGTATTTATTTAATTTTATGATTTTTTAGGACTACAGCATTTTTCTGAATTTTGTTTCGCTTTTTCTGTATAAATGAACACGTAAACAATTTTTTTGACTAGAACTTTTCTCCACAAAATTTTAATTAACTTCTACGCGCCATTAAATATGGTTTGCAAATGTCAGATAAACGTCAGAGTGTTTTTTAACCATCGATTTCGACGGTTGTTTAGTTGCAACCGAGATGTACGCCCTAATGCTCGGAACGGCCAAGTTGCGTCACGGTTGTTTTTCATACTGATGTTACGAACGGCGAAGTTGCACTTTGGGCGCATCCGGTTGTGGTTCGGACCTTTGTCGTGAACGCGACCCAAGGAACTAAAACATAATACTCGAGAGATGTACAGCCCAATAATATACGACCCGACAATGTACGGCCTGGGACCCTATTCGGAGAAATGACATTTTATCTCGGTCACTGTCTCTCTAATTTAGAATTTAATGGGAGTGAGAGTGACCGAGATAAAATGTCACTTCTCCGAATAGGGTCCCAGGGACCCTATTCCTGTGCGCTCGAGATTATCTCGGTCACTGTCTCCCTAATTTAGAATTTAATGGGAGTGAGAGTGACCGAGATAAAATGTCATTTCTCCGAATAGGGTCCCTGGAATTTACGCACGTAAGGCCATGTAGCGAGGCCTTAACTAGCCAAGGAAGTAAAGGCCTCGCTACATGGCCTGACCTGACATCGTTTGAAAGAGATGGCTATATATAAGTTGCTGGGGGAGCGAAAGAGAGAAGCTATAACCTTAATAGTTTGTTTCTTTTGCTCCCGTGAAATTCAAGTCTAGCTGTCCCTTTCACACGGTGTCAGGTCAGCGGGCTTATCCTCTAACTTTGAAACGTTCGTAATTCTGATTGCGAGAGCATGCCATCTCGCTCGTACCAACTTAGTCGCACTATGCGCGGTCCCGCTCGCGCAACTCTCGCTATCGCTTTCAGAGTTACGGGATAAGCCCACTGGTTAGCTATGACTGAGACTTATTTTAATAGTGAAATATTTGACTTCACATGAAATATTACAATAGTTGACATTGGCTAAATACACAACGTGTGATGCCAACACAGAAGAAAAAAAAAACAAGCCAAGTGTGGCAATGTCAATTTGTCAAATTAAAGTTTCAAAAATGTCGAAGTGTATAGAAGTAGCCCGTTTCGACGTGATGTAATTTAAATGTTTGAAATACATACATAAACTTACTGCACCTTTACTGGTAAATACAAAATAGACAAATCGACTTACGATCACATACTACGACTTAAACAGCCTGATCAGACCAGTTGAATTGACTGACTCATCTCCCGACTTGTTTGGTCTACCTACTTTTATTTGTGGACGCAATACGATTATGATGCGTGACGAACGTACCGAAGACAAACCTCCCTACTCTAGGGTATTCGTCGTATGCAACAAGCAGCATCGACCGGAAGATTTGAGATCGCTCTTCGAGAAATATGGAGAGATCGAAGATCTTCATCTGCCCAAAGATCGTATCACTGGCGACTTGAAAGGCATAGCTTACATCAAGTTCACTAAAACATCTTCTGCAGCCGCTGCTATAGAGGCCCTGCACATGAAACATGTTCAAAACTGCAATAAACCTCTCAAAGTAATGGTTGCTACCACAAAAAATGAAGAAAAAAATGACAATGAAAATAAATACAAACGGCTTTTTATCAAGATTTCGAAAGAATCCACTGAAAATGATATCAAAGAACACTTTTCTAAGTTTGGGCATGTTGACCAAGTGCACATTCAGAAGGACAGGGAGACTAATGAAAGCAGAGGCTTTGCATACATTAACTATAAGAGTTTTTATGAAGCCGCCATTGCTTATGAACAATGTGATAAGAAATATAAGCCAGTCTTTGCCATACCAAGGGAAGAATTGAAGAGAACAAGGAATAACATAGAATCTTTTGACAGGTTCCCATCTAGTGATTCTGTTTATTATAGAGAACATAGGAATGAGCTTGACTACTACCACAGAGATCACAGTATGAGGGATGGCGTGTATAAAAAGGATGGTATAATGCCACTTATCAAAACTGCACCTGGAGACTATGATACAGTCAAGGTGTCATGCATTCCATGTGTCCCTCAAAAATCACTAGAAAAGCTCTTTGACATCATTCCAGGAATGCACCATTTTAAGTTTTCTTTTGACCATTTCAATGGAGTCTCTACGGCTGAAGTTAAGTATGACAGTAAAGTGGCAGCAGCACATGCCGTAGCCACTTTGAACAACTACGAGTTCCCGTCTGGACAGATAATCTCAGTCAAACCAGAAAATACTCTGAACAATGTTGCGAACAGTCTCTCAAAGATAGTAAACAGTTTTAAAACTTCACTTGATTCCAACAGTGATCTTATGCAGTTGGCCGATGCCATAGCTCAAGCGTCTACACTCTTAAAAGCAGCCACTTCGGGAGTAGATAATAAAGCCGAGAGACCCATTGATGATTTTTGCAGTGTGCCACTCCCTCCTTCACAACCCAGGGCTAATTCAGATGCTAAGGTAGCTCAAAGGTGTTTCCTAGTATTCAAACCGCATCCTCTTCCTTTATCTGTCCTTCATGATCTTTTCTGTAGGTTCGGAGATCTCATTGATGTGAATGTTATACCTAATAAAACATATGGTTTTGCCAAGTATGCGTCTTTAAAGTCAGCACAAGACGCTATCAATACATTACATGAGGCTACGATACATGGAATCAAATTGAAAGTGTTGGAGGCTGAAGAGATTAAAAAAGAAAACAGAGATGACAAAATGGAAGACGATGACAGTGAACATAATGATGAGAGAAAGAGAGCAAAATTAGATGATAAATGACTAAACGATTTAGACACTAACATTTCATAACATTATGACAAGCATGACAAAGGACAGTTAACTCTAGACTTACATGATTTAATTTCTGAAAATTTTTAGGTATAAGTTAATTCTCTTAATAAAGTAATAAATGAAGCTGCTAAGTTTTATCTTAGAGTATGAATATGATATTTTGAGCTTTTTTTTGGAACTCCCATCAAAACTCATAAGTAACTCATAGTAAAGATTGTATTGTACCATTGTTCTCTTAACCAATCTCATAGCACTAAAATTATCTGCGTCTCTTGACTTCAACATGTGGGAAAAGCAAGGTAACAATATTACAGGTATGAACATTTTTTTTTGGAGGCTGGCATAATCAACAAACTTTTTGACACCTCTGTATATTGATACAGGGCAGAAACACAAACAAAAAAGTTCAGTTTACCTAATGTCCCAAGTGTCACAGTACTGAAATATAGTTTTTGCTAAATCTGTAAATCGCTAACAATTGAGATTGTAGAGGAAAAGGAGGGTTAACATTTTATTTTTTTAGGGTTCCATTGGACTTACCTTTAAGGGCTGTATTTTTTGATGTGTAATGGGAAGTCTGTTGGAGTTTTTACAGGATATGTATTATGACAGATATCCAAATAAGATAAAGGGTAAATTAATGGGTGGTCTAGAAAATGCTCATTTTTTTTTGTTGTAGTATACTTTTACATTATCATTAAAAATGAATTGGTAGCATAGTGAACCTCTGGTATTTAGTCTGTCAAATATTGTGTGCTTATAAATTGATCAAGTATTTAGAAATGTGTTAAAATATTTAATGTATTTTTGGAATTATAAAATTAAAATATTGTAGCTCAATGAATTAAAATAATGATGCTTTGATTTTCAAAACTGTTTTATTAAATAGGGACCCATTACATTTTACTGAATATTCAAAACATTGCTTAATGCAATGTCAAGTCAAGACAGTTGCAATAATACATGATTATAGTTATATACCTATTCTTAATAATGAAATAAATTCTTATAATATCACATAAAAATACAAAAACACTAAGAAAGTCACACTTCAACAACCTCTTGTTTTTTTATTTTTTAATCTAGAGTTTGAGGCACATCATACCAACAACTATAGTAATGTATGCAGTCACAAATCAATTATGCAACTCTGATTTTTCTTCTTTGTATATTACAAACAAAAAGTAACTTTTTTTTTGTTATTTCATCTGTACTGCCCCCAACAAGTCAGGGACTAAAAGTAATGTTTGTGTTGTGTGCCTGCCTGTTCGTCTTCTACACGAACGCGTGTCGCTCGTGATATTAAATAAAACTATTTGACCAAAGGCTGAGCTCCATATCTCCGAGGCCGCTACCAAGTTGAGGGAAGTTGTAAAACTAGCATTACAATAAAGAAAACCTTGGTTCAGACAAGATATTGTAAAAAGTTTAGTATGTATGTAGTTTCCCGTACGAATATGGTAGTAGGTATTTCTAATTAATCTGCACTAGTAGGTATAGCATAAATATAAAACCATGGCAATAATTCCTATTTGTTTGTTTCCCAAAGTGATTTTGCATTTTGTCTATCATTAATTTATAAGCAGTACGAAAGTAACTAATGATTAAACATTAAAAATATAAATAGCGATTAGTTATAGTATTCAAACACTTCTGTTCAGTAACAGATGCGACCAAAGCGATAGCCATATTGCTTATGGCTCTGTACCTGTGAATACATCTCTTCTAAGAGTCTAGTACCATGGTGCTTATAACAACATATTTATATCTTAAAATTATAGGAGAATGTATAAGATTACATCATAAATAAATAACAACATAGAATAGGGTTGGCATGGAATACAATGAGTCAAGATACATGCCAATTGAAAAAAAATGTAACAAATTTTTAGAGGCAGCAAATCTGCAATTAATTCGATGGAATATAAACCGTTTCATGATAAAATCTTTTTCACTGCATAAACACTGATAACATACACATTAAATTGTCATGGCACCATTAAAACTTGAAATTTTTGTGCAGATTCATTAATTTGAATTAGCACTGCATTGCACACTCTCACGCGCACAACATTCAAAAGTTGCAACATTCTCTTCATCACAACATTTTTTCATGTTTTTAGTAATATTTGCAATTTAATTAACCATTTGTACACAATGCATGTATAACATGTAATATTTTTTTATTCAAATAAATGATAACTTGTAAGGATTAACATGAGAATTAATTTGAGACATCTTAAGAATTTTAACCTTACATCAGTACCATTGCGTGTCACAACCACACCACAAGAGGATGTAATGAGCCCAAGATAGGGGGAAATGGCAAACAGGAGAGAAGACCTATACCCAGCAGTGGGTCAAAAGTGGTTGCAAAAACAGCAATACTATCCTGATTAATTGTATATGATTAAAAATATTGAAAGTCGTGCGAGAGAGACCAAAAATTGCTCCTCACTACTTAAGGTTGTTTGAAAAATTAACTTATTCTCAGTGGATACTGGATAGGCAGCCTTAGCCATCTAAACAATCAAGAGCTATATTTGTAGAATCAACTGTTCAATTTTAATAGTTTACTTCTTGACTAGCAGCAAATATGAGACATTGTTGATATCTGCAAGCAGTCTGTTGATAAGGTTGTCATAGTCCAGAGCGTTAGTGTTTTGTTGTGTTGGTGACCAGTTCTTATTAGCTTCACTCTGAGTTGTTTTAGCCTGGATCATCTGAAAAACATAAAAATAATGTTCAAATCTATCTGAGAGCAAAGATATAAACAATACATTATCAAAAATAAATTGAATACATCTTGATTCAAACTTTTTCGGCAGTGAAGTGAGTTGCGAGTGAGCTCCTGCCCAATCGGCTTCTCCAACGCCTGTGCAAATATTTTGTCTGTTTGTAATATTTTATTGTTGTGCAGGCTCTGCAGCGCCTCACTCTAATTTCACAGCCACCTTAAAGTTTAAATCCTACTTACCTTTGTGAACATATTAACATCATCACACAGAACTGAAAGCTTAGCTTCGAGCTCTGCATTACGACTGCTCACTTCAGTCTGCTTAATGAATTTTACGTTAGAGAGTCGCTTGGAAAGTTGATCCAAGCTGGACACATATTGTTCCATTTCCAAGCTTTCAAGTTGCTTAGGGAAGATCTTTTCTTGTTTTTCTGGCTCTGACTGGGTAAAATTCTTCTTGAGATCTTCGACGTAGGATTTCATCGTAGCTATAACATCGTCAAGGTCTACATCGAGGCTGACATCCATGTCAGGCATCATTAGTTGCGGAGTGCCAGCCGTAAGGAACTTCGACAGATCTTCGTGTCGTAGCCCGTTTCTATCTGGCTCTGAATTTACGGTTCCAACACTCGCGGGCAAAGCGTCGATCATACCTTTGATTTCATTCATTACTACTTGAGAATCTTTGAGTTCGTTATCCAAATCCGTAGTCATTCTGTCGAGGGCATTCAAGTTTACCATCGATTCAAGGAAGTGTACAAAGTCTGCGTCAATTGCATTGTTCATTGTAAATTAGCAGTGAGCAGTTACGCGGTTACTTATCGGTTCGTTTTGGTCAGAATAAGACAGGAAATCTATTAAAAAGTGATTGACAACAAAACTATTTCAATAATGTACGACCCGATAATGTACAGCATGATAATTGGTGTACTACTAATTATCTATCTCTTTCAAACGACGTCAGGTCAGGCAATGTTGCGATAAAGACCTCGCTACATGGCCCGACCTGACATCGTTTAAAAGAAATGGCTATATATAAGTTTCTGGGTGAGCGGAAGGGAGAAGCTATAACCTTAATAGTTTGTTTCTTTTGCTCCCGTGAAATTCAAATCTAGCCGTCCCTTTCACACGATGTCAGGTCAGGCCATGTATAGCCCAATAATGCACGACCTGATAATTACATTCCGGGCCATACATTATTGTCATCAAGAAGCTTGTAGGTAAAGTTTTACCTAGCTTGTGTAGGTAAAGTTTTACCTACAACCTTCTTGATCGACACCCCTATCAGTGTTGTTCTCCATACGGCAATTGCCGTATTATACGGCTTTTAGGCATGCTGCGCTTCAAATTTACGGCATAAGGCAGCACTTCCAAAGTCGTATGATATTTGTATAAAATATACGGCAATCACGAAAGAGTTATCAAAAACTGCCATTACAAATTTTTCGTGTAACGTAACGCACCGAGTTCCCGGAATTCCCCGTTGAAAAATAATACCCTCTATGAATACGACAAACTTGAGATGTTAGACTAAAACGTGGTTTGTGTTTACATCGCTTCACTGAGCTTAGAGAAGGTGTTAAGATGAGTGAGCGCTGATACCTCAGAAAAATTAGAAATCAAAGGTCGAAAATGAGACATAACTTTTAACCACAATTCAAAATCTATATGGAGACCAATAAAAAAAGCTAAGAATCATAATTAATTTTGTATACAATTTAATGAAAAGTTAGAACACGGCAATTTTTATATCGTGTCCCAATATACGGCAATTTTGAGGTCTAGATACGGCAGCCGCAAAATCGACTTGGAACATCACTGACCCCTATGTTCCTTGCATCTGTCACTGTCATTCACACCTAGTATACATTCATCTATGATTCACACGTGGAGTGGAGTGGGATTTGCTGATTGTGATTTGTTTACAAAGAAAAAGAACATTTAAATTGATTACCTTAATTAATTAATTACCTACTACAAAATGGTACGCAAACTAAAGTTTCACGAGCAGAAACTACTCAAAAAAGTCGATTTTATTTCATGGAAAGTGGACAATAATCTGCACGAAGTAAAAGTTATGAAAAAGTATCATATACAGAAGCGAGAAGACTACACAAAGTAAAAAACAAAAACTTTCTTTATTTATTGAGTTTTTAGTAACTTTTATCTTAATTACATACATGATAGAACACTATTTATATCTTAGGTACAACAAGCTATCCAGAGAGATAAGAGATCTAGCCAATAAGATAAAAGACTTGGATCCAAGCAAAGAGTTTAGAACGGGAAGTAGCGCTCAATTACTCGAAAAGTTGTATCAAATGGGGTTGATACCGACGCGATGGGACTTGGCGCTCGCCGCTAATGTATCTGCCAGTGTCTTCTGTAGGAGGAGGCTTCCTGCGGTCATGGTTAGAAGTAAGTTCTGAAAAGGTACCTCTATCTTTGCTATGATCAGTCATCAGGTGGACTTTGGATCTCTATTTTAAAACTTACTCTGATTAAGCATAGAAGCCAATTCTTGGTCAACTAAATAATTCGTACAATTTATTAACCTTTGTAGTATTCTTGCCTTGCGCAAAACAAGACGAGGTCGCGCGCGTGTCACGCTTATAGCATTCCTTGATAAAGGTCCAATGTGATCAAAACTATAGTCGGAATAACCGACTCAATTTAAAATGCATATTCCCGTTTTATTAAAACAAAATGTGTCAAAAAACATGTCAGTTTTCATAGTAGAATTCGTAGTAGAATCCGTCCAAATTACTAAGTGGGTAGTTTGGATGGATTCGATTGCAATATGGTGTAGTAGATACTTGGGTTTGGCTATAGATATCCAGTACCTGATTTTAATGATTCTGAGTTTAGGAGCGTTGTAGGGGTAACACTAAAGTCTTAAGGTATTTTTGGATCTAGGAAATGAGTTTTGAATTAACTTCCTCTTCCACTCCTCTACGCAGATACTGATATTAATAATAGTTTATTTCTTAAAGAATATCGATATATTACTCGATACTAAACCTGGAATAACATAAAAGTCATATTTTTTTCACAACTACATAAATAATATGTTTATTTTGTTTGTTACAAAAAGCTCCTGGGGAATTTTACATAAAGCTGCCGAGTGTGTTCTTAAAAAAAGTTTATAACTTACAGATAAAATGTCAGAATCAATGCGAGAAGCCACAAAGTTCATAGAGCAAGGACATGTTAGGGTCGGTCCGGAAGTGGTGAAAGACCCAGCGTTCCTTGTGACGAGAGCACTCGAAGACTTCGTGACGTGGGTGGATGGATCTGCCATCAAGAAGAGGGTCATGGAGTACAATGATATGGTAAATAAAATACTGTTGCAATTATAGAGCTGCACAAACTGGCATTTATTCATTGCAGAAGGATTGAGAGTACTGTCACTTAGGTTATATTTTCTTTGAATGGGATATTGTTTTTTGTTAGAGATTACCTCTTTAAACACAAAAACATATAACAAGAGAAAAAAACTTCCTAGAATGCCAAAGAAGAGTCCGCGAGGAAACTTAATTTTTAACCGACTTCCAAAAAAGAGGAGGTTCTCAAGTCCACCTTTTTATTTATTTATGATATGTCAGAACTCAGCCATTCATAAACCGATTGGAATTTTTTTTTTAATTTGAAAGGATCTGATTTGAGGAAAGGATTTGATAGTTCCAGATCAGTCCCATTTTTATCAAAATCTAGTTCTGATAATGGGATCCATGAGGAATTGAGGGAACTCCTCAAATATTATATGCATACATATACCGATTTTGCTGTTTTCATCAACAAGTCACGCATTTGCATTCAGACAGTATCATTTGGTGAAGTGGAACTGATGAAGAAGACCACAGATGGCCACGAGATTTTCTCAATGATACGTATTTCACGGGATAATGGTCCTGCTGAAGTCGGATTTTTATTAATTTAAAATTATTTGATTTCCAAGCTATTTTTACAATATTTAACAAGCCAAACCATTTTTAAAATTTGTAAGTCATGTACCAAGGATCAAAGAAGCTTAATCTTTTTGTAGATATCTTGTAAATCAAAGTACGCAAGCTTTTTTTTTTGCTACTTGAAAGCACATTGGTGTAAAAATGTTAACACTGCTTACGAGATTTTGCTGCTTTTTCTAATGCTGTTTGTATTTCGTACGGGAAAAATAATAACTATACCCAGTGAGTCGGTTCTGGACCGACAACGCCGACATACACAGTGCCGTACAGTGAGGTGCTTATTGCGATGATGGTTGGGTTCAGCCGACAACGTTGCGCGACCATACACCTTACCGCGCGGCGATACGGTTCGTGGTCGCCCAACGTCGTCGGCTGAACCCAACCATCATCGCAATAAGCACCTCACTGTACAGGCTGACACCCTGGGCTCTTAATTCATTCTCTCCTAGTGCCTTTAATTTATTCCTTTCATAAAACATTTACATCCTACAAGGAAATTACCTGCCAAATTCCAAGTTATAACTTATAGTTAATGAGATATTTTCTATTCCAGCGCGATGATTTCGACTTGCTGTAAGACATGACAGAACGCAACAAACGCAGCACACAAGTATAAGATATGCAGTGGCATCCTTATAGGAATCAAGGTCATCAATAAGGAATCCATCGTAATCAAGGAAATCAAATCATAATCAAAGAAAAAAATCATCATAATCAAAAAAATATATCAAGGTTGTACAGATCCTGTAGAGTATCTGCACAACCTTGTTTTTTTTCAGCTGCTTATTCAATGTACATTTTATTCATAACTAGCTGTTACCCGCGACTTCGTTCACGTGCAGATACAAAAAATAAGTAGCCTGTGTTCGTCTCACAGGTCGATCCGTTCAGCTGTTTAGTCGTTATAACGCACTAACGCGACAAACACCCAGACAGAGATACTTTCGCATTTATAATATTAGTTAGGATAAGGTTATGATAATCTAAATAAAGATTAAATTACTCGTTCTATTTAATTGGTTTTATTATTTTACTTTACTTTATAACAAAAATATAATGTATACACTAGAATAGTTTTTACATGAATATAAAATACTGTTATTCAACAAAAAGTTAATAAAAACATTAGCCAGTAGTGCGCGTCAGATTGCACGCGCGCCCTTGGCCGTGCTGAAACTGTGCGCCTAAACCGCGATGCGCGCAAAACAAAACAAATAATTCGTTATAAGACAGTCATTTTTTAACTTCAACACAGGAACTGATTCCCCGACTCTTATCATGCATCAGGCTACTACGAGTACCAAAATTAAAATTGAAAATATGAACCAGATAATTCAAAAGAAAAATCTGTCAAGTCATGTCGTAGTAGTACCATTCCGTAGTTGTGTGAAATAAATAATCATCATTATCAATTATTACGTCATAAAGATTTTGGCATACCTGCTGTCCACCATCTTGGTTTTTCTTAAAAATAGCGGCCATTCATAATTCTAATGGGTGATGAGTCCTGCTCTGTCGTCCCACTTGGGCTGTTTTGTTCATCAACCCCGCTGCCAGCCTAACCAAACCAGCCGAGCTCCTTAAAATAACGGAGCACGGCCTTGGGTCGCTGGCATACCTGTTCCACTTCTGTTTCGTCAGATGTTATAGTATTTGAGACTTATTGTTGAGTTTCTTGAAGGAGTCCCGACCTTATTCGTATGTCCTCTGTGGCCTTGCAGTGCAGTAGCACATGCTCCACGGTCTCATTTTCCTGGAGGCGACCTTGACATAGAAGATTATCTGTAGCTCCAACTTTGTGAAAATAATAGTTTAGCTCACAGTGTCCTGTGGTAATACCTACCATTAGACGAAGGTCCGCCCTAGTTAACTTTAGTAGTTTATTAGTCCTTTTCTTACCTATCGATGGTATCTTTTGCGTGTTTGCAAATCGACATTTTATTCTATTGATTTTGTTGTTCCTTTCTGTGTGGAGATTTAGCTGATTCCGTGTTTTACGCAGTTCTGCAACATTTAAATTGATTTCCTTTTTTGTGCCTTCCTTGGCCAAATGAGTTTGCTTTGTTATTGCCCATGTGCCGTGGCTCTTAGTCCAATGAACTGTGACTTTACACCTGTCTGCTAAATTTTGAAGACAAAATGGCATTCTGTTACCTCTCGCGACCTAGTTGTAGGGTTTCTGAGTGCATAGATGATCGCCGCTCATAAAATGTATATGAATCGATAGCTGACACTACATACTTCAAGTTACACTGCTGGCGCCGCCGGTAACTTGACTTACAACTAAATTGAAGGTATGAATTGGCTCTAATAATATTGTTTTACTGTCATCAAAGTCTATAATAGTAGTCGTACAAATAATATTGTTAGTTATGGTATCGTCACTTAGTTAATCAAGTTAATCTTGTTACAAATAATATTATTTTTCATTCTGAAAAATAGAAACCTCCTTTGAATACCCTTTTCAAATATAACTTAATGAGGTAGGTTTTTTTTTTATTTCCTTTTGTTTTTGGTAAGACCCTAACAATATTTTAACATATCAATATTTTCGTAGTGGGAAAAATATTGAAACATAACTATCAAGCCTAATCTATATTATAAGACATGAAAATCATAGATTAAGTATGTCTTCTCTGGAGCTCCTGGTCTCCAGCAGCCTGGCTATCCTGAGCACAGCGTCCGCCTGCCGGTCCGCGGCGTCAGCCAGCTTCCTGATGGCCTGAGACTGCACGAGCGCCGCCTCCGCGTTCTTCACGGCCACTTCTGCTCTGAGCTCCTCGGCTTTCGCGCGCCGTAGTTCCGCCTCCGCTCGCTTTTTCTCCACTTCTACCAGCCATTGCGGGTAGAGATCTGAAGAGAGTACTATAAATAAATAGCTGATGCCTGCGACTTCGCACGCGATAAAGTTTCGGCCTCGCTAAGCTCTCCATATAAATCTTGTCCTGACAATTACGAACACAACAAAAAATCAATCGAAAGTTTTAGCGAAACTAACGAACGGCGATTATTTTTTATATATAGATAGTACATATAATACTTATATAGAGAGTACATATACATATAAACATATAATACTTAGTATATATATCCTGTTATATTTTAACCGATAAAAAAAAGAAGTTTTTTTTTTTTTTTAGCTTAACTTACTCTTCAGAGTTTCATCTGAGCTTTGCTCTTCCTCCACCTCTTCTTCAGACTGTTGTGGACTGTCCTCTCCCTCACTTTCTGAAAGAATGTTTTAACATTATGGAGTATGTATGTAAAAAAAACCGGACATGTACGAGCGGATTCGCGCACTGAGGGTTCCATACACCACCACACAATTATATATTCACAAATCATGAACTAAATCAAATGTTTCGTTTCCGAGCTAGACATCGAATCAAGCCGTGAAGAAAAAATACACAGCTTATAAGCTGGATATTCTATCTAAGTACAGTATTTATTGTTAAATCTATACAGAACAAGCCCTTTTCTAGGAATCAACGCACAGACCAAACCGCTTATGATAATTTCAACCCAATACTGCACAAATGGTCTAGGTGAACAATAAGAACGGATTTTGCGAAACTCCACCTCTAAAGAGGTAAAATAGACCCCCAAAGTTTGTATGGTAATAAAAAAAACAATGTCAAAAGTCAATTAAAGTCCATTTGTGTAATAAGCATAAAAATAAAGAAAGGCGTGTCTCAGAATTTTTCGAAAAACAACCCCTAAAGGGGTGAAATGGGGTGTTTCATTGATCTGCGGTCTGGTAGTGACTTGCGATGCGTGTTTATAGATTCATCTTCATATCAGGAGCGTCATAGCTACGGCTAGTTCACTCGGCGGCCGCTACCGCGATACTTACCTACGCGCGGCGGCTGTCAAAAGCGCGATTCGTTTCTATGGAGCGCTATGGGAGTGAAGATATGTAGCTGTTCTTATTTAAGCTGTGGTCATAGGCTATATTTGGCCGTCGGTTTTTTTTTGTATATTTTGGTTGTTTTTTTGACATAATATGCTTGTCCTATACCTGATACTCGGTCGTTTTCATTATGCAATCTGTAATATCCATTGGTTAGCAGGACTGACTCTTGCTTTATTTCTGGTGGTAGGGGATCCTGAAAATAACAATTGTTTAAGTTTTTAGATGCACCAGCTTTAGTGACATACATCAGACTCAACCATTTGAATGATGAGGGCTGTGCATCGAAAGAATACACTCTATACACCATGTCATTATTACCCGACTGCCCGAGAACTTTGTGTCTTGTAAATGACATCGGGGTTCAGAGGGTTAACTTATATCTAGGAAATATTAACATCAGACTACGATCTTATCCAGCAAAAAGTAATAATAATAATAAAGTAATAATAATTAACTAGGGCGGACCTTCATCTATATCACACACACACATTATCACAGGACACTGTGAGCTAAACTATCATTTGTACAAAGCCGGAGTTACAGATACTCCTCTGTGCCGAGGTTATCTCCAGGAAAATGAGACTGTGGAGCATGTGCTACTGCATTGCAAGGCCCCAGAGGACATACAAGTAAGGTCGGGAGTCCTTCAAGAAACTCAACAACAAGTCTCCAATACCATAACATCCTCGGCTCTGCTAGTTTGGGAAGCTGGCAGCGGGCTAAATAGCCAAACCCAAACGGGACTTCAGTGCATATCTTATCACCCCCGGATAGAATTATATCCAGCAACACTCCGTATCCATAGATAAATATGTTGACGAAAGTATCTGAAAGCCGATAGAAAAATTGAGCGACATTTGCTCAGCACTAGGCCATTATAAAAGAAAGATAAATAACTCACAGTGGGCGGGTCTTCAAATTCATCCTCACCAATATATTTTTTTTCAAAGTTAGGTCCCAGTATGTGAAGTGCTCTCTTTTCCAGTTTAGTCATAGGACTGACCTCTTTCTTAATTACTCCCAGTTGTTTCCGTTTGAGATCAATCAGCTTGTTTTTCAATTTAATTTTGAAGTCACTCCAGTACTGAAAAATTGTAAAACAAAATTAATTTCAAAAATTGGTGTATATAGTAGGATTTAACAGACTATATTCTCCCTATCTCATATTTTATGGAATTTACCTTAATTATGTTCGATGTGGAAAAAAAATACTTAGAATTTGGGATAATATGAATAACATATCAAAATAGTATAGATGCTTAATTAAGTTTCTGCCTGTTTGCTACATTTTGACGACTAAACGGCCGAGCTGATTGTGATAAAATTCTGCAAGGAAATAGTATTAATCTGAAAAGAGCTGACATATGATACCTTTTATCCCGAAAAACTGGTGAGGTACGGTTAAAAAAAAACGATTCGTTTACGTAAAATTTGCCCTATAAACTATTAACCTTACTCCAGCCGTGCGAGGGGCGCTTGATGCCCCCCTTGTACCCGTTGAGCAGCTTGGCGGCATCGGCCCATAAGATCTTGGATTGGTGACGTGCCTCCATGGTACGGTAGGTACCGGCGGCCAGCTCTCCGTGCTGAGACAGGAAGTCTACCAGCAGCTTTAACTGATCCATTGACACTTTAGTTTTGTAGCGACGGCGTGCACTGATTTCTGACATGATTGTGTAAATTCACCAACGCGTTAGTACCTACCAACTTCTAGATGCAGCTAAAAGAGAAAAAATAACATTAGGCTATAGTTAACAAGCTGGTTTTGTCACTTATCGAAGAGCTGTTGAAACTGTGGTAATAATGCAAATTCTTTTTTTATGTACCTTTGCTTAGTTTATTTTTAAAAGTTCTTCGGATTTTATATTATGGTTTTCATTTTATTAAAGTATTACATTGATAATTCCTTGCGACTAACAATATCAAACCATCTTATTAGATTACTCTTTGCAAACAACACAAACAACAAACAGTAGACTGAGTAAAAAATAGACCTTATAGAAGTTAGAGTTATATTCAAAGAGGCGTATTCAAAAAAAAAAAGCAATCCTGGTTATAAAAGTACCCAATAGATGTCGTTAGATGTACCTTGCGTTTTTTCTGTCACTGTCAAGACATTAAAGACAAAAAAAATGTACGTGTGCCTTTTTATTTCTCGTGTTTTTTGGCTCGACATGTTTATTTAGACAATTTCAAGTAACGTAACTATGTATTTGACTTCATTTGAAATATTACAATAGTTGACACTGGCTAAATACACAACGTGTGGAGCCAAATTTACGATAAAAATAATAATAATAATAAAGCCCGTTTATTTCAAATCCAATTATACATGATTTAAAAAATAAACATAAAATATTTCGACAGAAATGACAATGACAGGTAAAACGGTAGGTCTGTTACGCCATCTAGTAAGTATTTTAGAACTACTTTTTTTTTTTTTTTGGAAAACGCCTCATTATATACCGCGATAGCATTTTAGAGGATAAGCCCGCTGACCTGACATCGTGTGAAAGAAATGGCTATATATGAGTTTCTGGGGAGCGAAAGGGAGAAGCTATAACCTTAGTAGTTTGTTTCTTTTGCTCCCGTGAAATTCAAGTCTAGCTGTCCCTTTCGCACGATGTCAGGTCAGGCCATGTATAGCCACTCTTATCGGCTGTACATTTCTGTGTGTATTGGAAGCCCGGTACACCAATTATAGGTCGTCCTTTCCTGGCCGTAGATCTATCGGGTCGTCAATTATTGGGCTGTACTGTAACATAATTTTCATCATGATGTCTTGCGCGGCGGGTGTGCGCAGAAAATAAAAAATAGGGAAAGAAAAGAAATGGCAGTTACTCAAGAGAAAGAAAATTGTTCAAGAAAAATTAATGGAAACATACCTGCCTTATCTCTCAATAGTGATAATATGTCGACGTCTACCGATAGCGACGACGTAGCGGACCCGACATATGAAATTAGGAATATACAAAGTATTATAAACGTAACCCGTGAAAACATTGACGCGCTGAACGCGAAATTCGCTGGATTTCAACATCCTCCGTCGCTTTATCTATCTGAATATCACGAGTTAACATCCAAGTTGCATAATTTGGAGCTTAGGGAACGGACTTTGCGTGAATTATTACAGGAATCGCCGGATAGAAGTGAAGAGTGTTCGATACAAGATGATTCGAAAAAGTTCGATACCCTCACGCGGCAGCCAAAAGTGTTCCTTAGGGCTCACCTGCCGAACCAGCAGCGCACGAGTGTGCAGGTGAAAGACGGCGTGACGCTACGGGATGCACTCTCCAAAGCCCTGAAGCTGCGCAACCTGACGTGCGAAATGTGTGAAGTGGTTCGGACCGGGTTCAACCAGGTCATACCCTGGGACATCGACATCACGCTCATCGACGCTGAGGAGGTGAGTGCCGCATCGCGCCGGCTGCCCGCCCTGTACTGCTCTACAATAAACAACATAGACTTGCAAAAGCAGAGAAATATTTGAATTGTAGCCGAGTTTTAGGCTTAGCTTCTATAAAATTATAGTTTGAAGTAGCTTTCACATGGACCGAAGCTCACATATACTTCGGCTCATGGCTAAGGTGATTGCAGATAGAAAAATAAGTAGCAAAATAGCTAGCATAAGGTAGTCACAGCATGACAGCACAGACATGCTTGAAGCTTAATAGTGTCTCTTTAAACTCTTAAGTGCAAAGCTAACATGCAAAAATCTACAAATTACTTATTAAATTTGATACCCATAGTATAGTATTGTTTTTACGATTTATCACACCACAGAACTATTATTTTGCACTTTTCCACAGTTTCCTTCGTCGCCACTATTATATACGCACCAATTTCCACGAAATAGCTGAGCACACTCTCACTGGTTAGGTTGACAGTTCCAGACTGGTTTTTCCGGAACTACCCTCATTTTAGGACATAACAATAGCATTATAATAATAGTGGATGTAACTCTGTCTCTGTCTGGGTGTTAGTCGCGTGAATACAGCAGAATGGATTGACCTGAATTTTTGAATTTTTTTATGTGTGTGTGTGTGTACAAAGCCCGTGTGAGCTGCAGTATTAGGATAAATAGAATAGAATTTATTCGACATAATAATTACATACTTAAAGAAAGTATCATGCATTTTTATTAATAAAATTGGTGGCCATTAGACATTGAAAGCATTGGTATGTGTGCCTTGGCCTACTTTTATCAAATGAGTTTAATAAACAAACTTTTTTTCATAGTTTCATTAAAATCAACCCCCTAGCGCGGGTTCAAACGGGTGATCAAATTTGTTCAGAGCAGATTTTTTTCCTTCCTGTTAGAGAGATAAAACTTTGTAAATGTTATTATGCATAAATATATGATAAACATGGGTTTGAATGTGGTTTAAAAAGAAGAGAAATGAAAGATGTGAAATATGGTGTTAAAATTACTGTAGCCAATGCGATTGAAGCTGTGCGGACAAGATAGTAAATATTATTACTAAAAGTGAAGGGGTCTTGCTCCTATATGAAATTTGTCCAATGTGAAATAATGGAATCCTTGGTTCCAGGTGACAGTAAGGACACTGGACAAGCTGCCGATAATGTCGCACATATCGCACCAGTTCACGCGAAAGACGTTCTTTACGCTGGCGTTCTGCGAGTGCTGCCGGAGACTCCTCTTCAACGGCTTCTACTGCAGCCAGTGCAACTTCAAGTTCCACCAGCGATGCGCTGACAAAGTGCCCAGTATCTGTCATCAGGTAGAATATTGTTTTTCATATATTATAACTATTTATTGTCACTATAGAAATACGATGATTCAACCAAAATTAAATAGACACTAGGAAACAGATGGAAGTAACTAGCAAGTAGAATGTCAGAATACTGGATGCAAAATACTAAATCCATAAGAGACGAGGAGATGGAGACTCGACACACATTTGGAAGTAACTAGCAAGTAGAATGTCAGTATACTGGATGCAAAATACTAAATCCGTAAGAGACGAGGAGATGGAGACTCGACACACATTCATTATATTTGTTACAAACAAAATGGCACAAAAAATAACTAGTATGTGCTGTGTTGGTTCTCTTGACGTTTTTCGGACCGCGGATTTAGTGGATGTTTCTGAATAAGTAGAATACTAATCAACTACTCACTTGCTGACGATGCGATGATGATGCTTTGCCTCAGGTCCGTATGACGGACACGTACTATGCAGCACTGCTGGCGCAGAACCCCGAGACGCAGGCTGGCATCCTGCACTTCCCGCCGCACTTTGGCTACCACCACATGATCAGTAGAGCTGACCAACACAAGTAAATATTCTTTTACTACATATTCATATCAACTTGAATTGTGAATTTGTAAGTTGTAAAACTTGACATTTTTTTTAAATTATTGTAATTGTAGGAACTATACACAAATTGGCGAGAAAATCGCTCGCCCGTTGGTAAGCGTCACTCTTGCCCATATTCTGAGTGGCACTGAACTGTGCCACTAACCCCCGAATACTGAAACGTTTGATAACTTTGACAACAGATTAATTCTAATACTGCCTTTGTCTGGCACTAAGCAAATGACAAAGGCAGCAATAGACTTAATCTGTCGTCAAAGTTAACAAACGTTTCAGTATTCGGGGGCCAGAATTTTGAACTTCCACAGTTAAAAACCATGCGCGGGAATGCACTGCGCTCGTCACCCTCGTCAGCTTTATGCCCAGTAATTTCGCTGAAAATATTGCCCTTCAATCCTGATCACAGATTATCTATAACTTAAAAATAATGGTTTTAAATTTCTTAAATTAAATCCTTTCATGTGACAGTCACACTAGACCACAACAGTTCGGCCCTTTTTTCGGGACAAAATGTTCGGTACAATTTTAAGTATCAAAATGCATGGACTACATAGGAAACTAGCTTAAACCGAAGACTTAAAAAAAAAAAGTCATTTGTGTCATATACAGATACGGACACTAAGTCTCGCCGTAGGATTTTTGGTATAGAACCTGAAACAATAAATAGTAATCAATGAATTTGTTGTAACTAGCAAATATAATAAGAGTAGAAAAGTAAAGTAAACACTGTAATGCAGGTCTTATTCGCCCGCCAAGAAGCCAAAGGATTTCGAACTCAACTGGTGAATATCACTAGTATGCTTATCACTCACCAAGTTGCAGTCTTGTGTTTTATAGTGCCCCCAACTTATCTGTAGGGTTAAATGGCGGAGCTACTACCGTTTTTTCTTTACGAAATCGACAACCACCCGTGATTTTCCATTGATATTTTTTAATTTCATCGTTTGGCCGTCCTACGAATAAGTTGGTTGCATTGTTTTCATTTGCACAGCCTTTGGCACTCGCAGTCCTAACCATGTCTTGTGCCTCAATTTCTTCACAAATCAAATTGACTGAGTGTGAAATCACTGTTTGCTGATAAAGCAATTTGATGTTTTTCTGTGCGTAACTATGTGTATTGTTGTGTGTGTGTGGATGTTATTGCGGCCTGAAGGTACGAGCATCAAGCCACGCGGCGCGGCGCCTGTGGCGGCCGGAGTGTAGTTAATGAATAAATAAATGAAGTAATGAAGGTTACGTGCGTAAAAATAACGTATCGAATTCGAACTAAATTATATTTTTTGAAGCAGGCAGCGCTTTGACAGTTCTTTTGATTCGCGGGATATTCGACCGCCGCGCCGCCATCTTTGTCGTACCTTTATAGCAACCAATAATGTTTAATGCTCTAATGACAACCAGAAAAAAGTACAACAATGTTTGAATTGTAGCACAAGTTAAAAAAAAAATTGTTGATAATATGATTGCAGGCAGCAACACCCTCGGTCGTTGAATCAACAGGACCGTTCCAACTCAGCTCCTAACGTATGCATCAACATGGTTCAGCGACCCATGACGCTCGCAGAGCACCACGAGCACCAACGAAAATACAACCAGGTAACTAAACCAGCAGGAAGTACAACCAGTTAACTGAACCAGTAGGACATACAACAAGCTAACTGAACCAACAGGAAATACAACCAGGTAATTGAACCAGCAGGAACTACAACAAGCTAACTGAACGAACAGGAAATACAACCAGGATATTGAACCAGCATGAAATACAACCAGGTAACTGAACAAGCATAAAATACAACCAGGTAACTGAACCAGCAGGAAATACAACCAGGTAACTGAACCAGCATAAAATACAACCAGGTAACTGAACGAGCAGGAAATACAACCAGGTTATTGAAAAATCTAAAGTGTATCCTCGAATCCAAATGTAAATACACTCTAGTCGATTTTTAAAAGAAAATTTTGACTATTTAGATCGCTCCACACAAACTTCCCACAACCTAATAGGGTCATATGTATTACTAAACCCAAAACATGTTATGACCTGCATGTATCCACATATATTATGTCGCAATAAATGATTGATTATTGAGTATTGAAACAGCAGGAAATACAATGAGGTAACAATTTTGTAAAAACTATTCAAACAGTATAAAATATAACATTCATCAAAGTTACCGGTGGAGAAGAAAGATTCTTGAGTGGCGACCACGAACCGGAAGACGCAGCGGCAGGCCTCCCACTAGGTGGACCGACGACACTGTGAAAGTCGCGGGCAACCGGTGGATGCAACTGGCTCGTTGGCGGTCGGTATGTTCAGCAGTGGACGTCTTCTGGCTGAAGATGATGATGATGATGATGAAAGTTACTAGCTGCATATTGATGTATGTGTATGTTTACAGACAAGCACCAACTCTCCTGCTTCCTCTAACTACCTGACAGCTCGGCACGGCAAGGACGACAAGGACAAGGGCGGCGACCAACACAGCCAAAGTACACAGGTAATGGTGCCGAGTATTAGATACTGTGTCACTGTGCCTGTATTATGTCACTAATAGATAAAAATTCATAGATTTATAATTTACATTCAAATGTTGTGTTGAGTTAGCATTTTTGCGGCTAATTTGAAGTGGAATCGGGTCTTGACGCGCGTCGGGTATAATTAGACAACACAGTGGATGCAAGATCGCAAACGAACTTGAGCAAAGGAACCGATCGCCCAGACGAGCTCGGCAAGCGTGAGAAGGACTAGCCAATTTTTATAGTTCAGGACAAATAAATGTAAAGAGGGTATAGGATTTTCGCCAGGGCAAGACAGGCTCATAAAAATGAAGTCGAGTAACATTCGAAATAAAATACACTTTGAACCGAAACTGAGTAACTAGAAAAGTACGCGTAACCGCAAGTTCTGCGAAATTGTTTATATTGGACTTCTATGGTTGTGCTTTGTATAACTTTTTTCTTTTTACAAAAATGTTTTGGTAAATGTGTTAGCATTACAGTGTCAATTTCATGTGTCTCAGAAAATATGTAAGGGCCTTTCAGTTTCTCATTTGTTTAACCTCAGGGTAGTGTACTAGGACCCTTAGTATTTCTCATTTTATGTACCATAAGGTGTGCTAGGACCAACACTGTTTCTCATCTGTTGATTTTCCCCCGTTAGGCATCTCCGACGGGCACGCTGCGGCCGCGGCGCGCTCGCGCCCGCTCGGCCGACGAATCGTGGAAGCACGCGCTGTCGCCGCGCGAAAGCTACGACGATTGGGTCATACACGCGGATGAAATACTCATCGGACTCAGGATAGGTACGACACACAATATCTCTGCAGCTGTCACCTGTGTGTATAACATGGGTGTAAAAACGAATAAGTTGCCTCATCATTCGGTTCTCTTATTCAGGTTCTGGCAGTTTCGGAACGGTGTACAAGGCGCACTGGCACGGTCCCGTGGCTGTGAAGACGCTCAACGTCAAGACGCCTACTCCTGCACAGTTGCAGGCTTTCAAAAATGAGGTAACATTTGACTAATTGCATTTTTGTGTTCGTTAAATAGTAGGACGAATTTCGAATCGTCAAAAGATGAAAAGTCTCTGTCCTAGTCTCAGTAAAATTCCACGACTACCCTCATAAATGGACGACGTGGGTACTTGTGGATCTTTAAAAAGCAATTGATACTATCTTTGTCTATCTTAATACGTACTTTAGAATATTTAGTTCAGGTTTATATTTAATTAATTAAGGCCAGACCGACATATTATTGCAAAAATAAATTTTCCGAGAAATGTGTATTATTATGAATCGTGACAGTAAATAGGTTCTCTTCAAATATGGTGTTCCTCAGGGTTGTTCACTAGGACCAATGCTGTTCCTCATTTACGTGAGAAAGCACCAACGACGTCTCGTAACGACCTGTTTGTGATTGACAGGTGGCAGTGCTCCGCAAGACTCGGCACTGCAACATCCTCCTATTCATGGGTTGCGTTTCCACTCCATCGCTGGCCATAGTAACTCAGTGGTGCGAAGGCTCCTCGTTGTACCAACACCTGCACGTGCTGGAGACGCCCTTCCCTATGTTGTACCTCATCGACGTGGCGCGACAGACGGCACAGGGCATGGACTACCTGCACGCTAAGAACATTATACACAGGTAACAACACTTATCCTAACAGATTAGCCACCACCAGTTTTGGATAGTGAATCATTTACAATTGCGCGCTGTCGTAACGCGGATGTTGTTAAATTCTAGGTACCGTTGGGTTGTTCGAGAACAATCATTAGGCCATGTCCGAGGCTAATCAAAGCCTTCAAGCGTACTAAAAGAGGGTTGGTATCTTACATACCCTCTTGGCGTGACTGTTTGTCATGGTAACCATCCCGCCGACTGCTTGGTCTTTAGTGACGTCATCACATGTTCTAAATTTAAAATTATTTTTAGTTATAAGAGCACGTGGCCTCGAGTCACCATGATCTGAACATAGGCGTTCACCTCAACTTAACTCGTTCCGGTCATAAATCAGTTGAGCTGTTTTGAATCACACAAATTTTTGTATTTATAATGCGGAAGTTTGTGTTTGTCACTCATTTGTGTAGAAAGGGCATTGAAGCCGATTCATATAGGTTTTATCAGTGGCAACTATTTTGAAGAAAAAACAAGATGGCAGACAGTAAGATAAGCCATACCATGCAGGTAGCTAATCCTACGGATAACATGTAGCCTACATTTTATCCGGAACATATTAACGATTCTTGTGTGAAACCGCGGGGCACCGCTAGTTGGTACAAAGATTCTGAATTTGCTCAAGATGTTTAATCTTTACAATGGTCAATTTCAGAGACCTAAAATCAAATAACATATTCCTGCGAGACGACTGGTCGGTCAAGATCGGAGATTTCGGCCTCGCCACGGCCAAGGTGCGGTGGTCAGGTCAGTATCATCGTTCACTCCACTCGGAAGGTCTATCATTGGAATCTGGCTCCGAGACTGTCCTGTCTACCCTCTGAAGAGAAGCACGACAAGGACCGCCTATACGGATGAACGCGAAGAAAGAAAAGCATAAATATTCGTTTGTTCTCATTCCTATGATTTGGCTTCTCACCTTAGGTGACAGCATTTTTTGATTTTCTTTTTATGCTTGACCATTGAGCCATCGCCTGATGTTAAGTGACAGTATGGTCAAGTGTATGGTCAAGGATGGTAAACACGCCTGAGCCTGGAATGGGAACAGGCTCTCGACTGCCAGATACACCCTAAGGTGCTTCGGGACAGATTTTCAATTTAAGTGAGGTGGCTTCGCTAGCCCAGTTCTAGAAATTACAACCACGTTGCTATAGTTTCTTATTTAGTATTGTACTTATATTTTAAAGATTTATTTATTTATTAATACAAAACGGATAATCAACAGATGTCACACATTACATTCGAAACCTAGGTACTAAACTGGGTGCACCCCCAATTTCAGGAAACTACGTCATGGACAATACTATACAATATAACTTTATTATACATCAAAAAGACAAACTTAAAAAATGAACAATCATATTGTTCATTTGTTCGACACGTAAGTTCATAAATGAGGTTGAAAACATATCGGTGAGTAACATTATGTGTTGTATGTTACAGAAGTGGGCAGCACGGGCGGCGTCCAGTGGCAGCAGCCGACCGGCTCCATCCTGTGGATGGCGCCGGAAGTGATCAGGATGGACGAGCCGGCGCCGTACACCTTCCACTCGGACGTGTACGCGTACGGCATCGTGCTGTACGAGCTCATGGCCACCGAGCTGCCTTACAACAACCTCAACAACAAGGACCAGGTGAGGGGACCGAGCTGGACGAGCCGCAAACGTTTTTTTTTACCCGACTGCCGACTGCCGAGGAATCTTTTTGGGGTGTATGTAAGTGTATAAGTATTCACGTATGTGCGATCCTATATTACCTCCTATAGCATAAACTGCTTGACAGATTTTGACGACCCAGGTGGCGTTGGATTCCTCTGTGTGTCCGGAGCGTCATAGGTCACAAGGCGGAGTTGGGTTTACCGATTTAGTTGAGTTACCATTTCGGTGGGAACCGTAGAAACGTGCGATGATCGGGCTGTCGCTGTCCAGATCCTGTGGATGGTGGGGCGCGGGCTGCTGCGGCCGGACGCGCGGCGCCTGCGGCAGGACGCGCCGCAGGCCCTGAAGCGGCTGTTCGAGGACTGCATCAAGTTCGACCGCGAGCAGCGGCCGCTGTTCCGCCAGATCCTGGCGTCGCTGGAGGCCATGCTGCGCGCGATGCCGAAGATCACGCGCAGCGCCTCCGAGCCCAGCATGAACCGGCAGCTGCACGCCTCCGACGACTACCTCAGCTACAGCTGCGCCTCGCCCAAGACGCCCGTCAACTTCCAGTTCAACACGGACACCAGCTTCCCTGCCTTTTACGGGTGACGCATCATCATTTCTATACGTTTATTCTGTACGATTTACCGGCGGGCTGCTGTTGAAATTCCACAAAAGCTTGTCGATGTTCGTGCAATAATAGTAGGCTCGCGCTTAGGACGGCAGATTGTGAGACCCATATTTTTTAACCAAAAATCTTATTTTTTAAATACTTCCCTAAATTTGCCGCCCCTTCAATATGCTTCAAAATTTTAATAGCCTATTCATAGTAAATGTGTAAATTCGACACTGTTTATGTCCTATTTATGTCGACCAAGGCTGTTATGGAGTCACGTATGCTGGCCTCGTTAGCATTTCGGCCCACATTTCCACGTTCGTCCATAACAACCTCGGTTACACGCTGTAAATGATGCACGGACTTTACAAGCACGTAATTTTGATGTGATTAAAATTTGCCTCAACTCGATTTAACTCATAATAATATGTAATTAGAAACAGTTTGTGTATTGAATGTATACCTTGTTATGTTTTCAGGATCCCAGTGCCGAACCAGCGACACCCGTAGCGGCTGTGAGGCCGCGCGCGCCGCCGCTTGAAACACGGCCTTATTGTCATAGCAATAAGGCTCGTTTGTACATTTGACTGAGTGAGAATCGTTACTAGGCTAATGTTTAACTACCCTCAAACTGCGCGCCTTTTCTTCAAGAAAAGACGATACAAGTTCGACTCGGAAACAAAGACATAGTTTTTTTATCTTTGAAAATGTAATTGATTTTAATTTCGGCTGTATCGAAGTTTTGTCGGAATCGAAAGAAATAACAAAACGTTCATCCGATCGCCTGTTTTTGCTCGACTGCCCAAGAAGGAGGGTTTGGAGTGTATGTAAGCATGTCTGTGTGTTTATATGTTACCTCCTGTATTCTCGAAGTCTTGGCCGATTAGGCGAGTGAGATAACGTTGGATTCCCCTTTATGTCCGAAGTGTCAGCTACATGATGCGTTGGGTTTTTTTTTGATAATATTTTTTTTAACTTACTATTGCGCAGTACAAGTACAAGATGTTACTAATCAGCTAACTCAAAAAAATATATGCAATTTCTACAAAATACCTCTTCGATAATAATCTAAGAAACGATAACGCGGGCCTACCATAAAAATGTAAAAGCAGACATTTTCTGACGTAACGTAAAATAAATGAGGGTAGAACGAAGTGTAAATGCATTTTAAACTTTGGAGTAAGGCTGTTCGTGCTAATGCAGAAGTTAATAGCAGAAATAGCAGATTACGCCTGCTATCGACATATACACTCCCGTATAGATACCGCATTACGATATCTTAGTTCCGAGACTGAGACCGAGCGTTGCCATTGGCTATCTCAAGGTTACGCCGAGTCGCGCCTAGCAATGAACCAATGAAAGTATTGTTATGGATGTGTTTTGAACGACGTGTGGTGCCCTTTGATCGTCCCGAGTGCGGAATCTATAGGGGATAATCTGTGGTACCAATTTAGTCTGTGCTAAAAATAGCACTCCTTAAATTGTCAAATTTCAGTTGTGCCCAACTGCTTATGAACATAATTGACATAATTATGAAGGTAATATGTTCGTCGCTCTTTAACAGTGAAGCGAAAAGGCAGCATCTGTAGATCTGCGTCGTTACCACGAACCTGTAAGGCCTTTCGTACACAACGGTATAGCGACCGGCAAACATCTTGAGAAACAGCGGCGTACGTCGATATCTCCCGCGCAACTTGCGCTCCGCCAAAGAATACTAAAAGCACACTGTTGCACAGATGACGTCATTGATCAAGATTAATTTGGCATAACCGTTAACGTATCCTTGTAATGAGGTAGTACTAAATAGAACGCATTTTTTTGCATGGCATATAATTTCTAGATAAATAGTACAAAGATACGTTGTCAAGCTGTGAAAGAGCGATTGATCAGATGGATATACTTTAGTGTCGGATAGTTGCGTAGCGTTGTGTACGAATGGCCTTAAATATACCAACAAAATGATTTACGAATATTGCGCGCACAAATGAATATCCTGCGTCATTTCCGCACTTTTCACAACCGGAAGTACCGTCATTTTAAATCAATTTGTGACGTTAATTGTGCGCTTACTTTCGCGATCTCCGATATACTATTATTTATTTAAATTATTGTATAAATTATTTATTTTGATACAAGAGTTCGGGTGACGCTAGCAGTTTCAATTTATAAATGGCTAATAGTCAGACCATTTTGAATTTTGAGAATGGAGCGACCTCCTTCAGTCGGTAGGGTAGGCCAATAGTCCGATAAATCTCAAGACACGACGGATGACACCCGTGTCAAGGACTGCATGCGGTTCGTATACGCTTTGTTGCGCAAGATTTAAGGTCTACTTTTGCGTAGCATCTGCGTAGGCCGGCGATGTGTCGTCGCTGAAATCGTATTCTGGATTTGTGTATTATAAAAATATTCTTACATAAATTAGCAATAAAGTTATTGTAAGATAACGTATGGCAATATTGTACGCAACCCGTTTATCGTACATCTTTTCTGTAGACTAATATTAAATTTTGTCCTAACCCTTTCGGATAGTTTCAAACATTTTCTCGGAATCAAAAACTAAAAACAGTTATATTTTGTTATGAAAACTTATGTGGCATTGGCCTCTTATAACCAGAATAGCTAAAAATAACTGTAAGGATTGCCACATTAAGAATGTTTCACAACGTGTGGTACCAGGGGCGGATTTCCCAATAGTCGGCCTATTTGTCCGTCCCTGGTAGACCCGAGCCTAATGCGGCAAAACGTTAAATCCGCTAAATTTAACTTAACTGGAGGATGACTGACTTAACACATCCCTTAAAACTAAGATGAGAGGGTATTCCCCCAAAAATTACTACTTCTGTCAAAGTTCGTGGGGAATACGTGAAACATAGACGAAACGCAAAGGGGTATAATGTGGTGGGAAATGTAAAATCGGTAATAGAAATCCTTGTATTCTCAGATATCGTGGGAAAATTTTACATTTCAGTTTATCGGTGGAAGCTAGAAGCGATCCCATGTCGTTGTCGGTAGAAAAACCGAAGAATCGGTATGTTCAAGACCCCGCAGGCGGCAATCTTCCATAGGCCTAGGGCAGCTAAGGTATCAAATCTGCCCCTGGGCGTTACCGAGAACCGACTCAGAATCCAGAGTTAGACGTAAATTTCATAAGAGTAAAAGAAACAGTCTACGAACGATCGTAGTAGTTTATTTCGATTACTCCAATGAAATTCATGTATTACTATCCTTTTCGCAAAAATCAAATCAACCCCTCATACTTGACTAGCCGTTGCGATAACATCCAGAGCCGTTGTTCTTGTGACGCGTCAATTCTAGTTTTCAATAACAAAACAAAACAAAAAATGTCTCCATAAAAGATGTGCAATATTATTCATTCAGTCAATTTATTCTCAAGAATGTTAATAGCATACTGTTATAATGGAGAAACTCATTCTCTTGCCTTACAGAATAAATGTTATTTTTCTGATAAAATATTTTTGTATTATATCAATACAGAATATTATTATGTATTACATAGACATAGTTATGAAAGTATTATTTTTATCGGTCCGCTGGCATCGCGACGCGACTGTTTGATTCGGAGTTATTGTAAATAATTGTAGCTTTACGTTGAACGAACATTGTGTATACAGTATCATTTAATTGTAACGCATAACTATTATGTTAAGGACACAATAAATTATTGTTTCAAATTATTTTCAGTTTTTTTATTTATGTTTAGAATGCTAAGTTCTGTTTCTGCCATGCGTAAGAATAAAAAAAGCTACTGAAAAGATGGTGATGATGATGATGAATCCAACATACATTGAATCAAATATAATTATATCTCTTGACTGGTTTCTAGTTGACGTTTGTACCTACATGTATATTGAGGAAGTAATAGTACTACCTTTTGGACGAAACGTAACTACCTACTATCCGTTTTTTGTTTTTGAATGACAGTAGTAAGTTTCCGTGGTGTAGCGGTTATCACATCTGCCTAACACGCAGAAGGCCCCCGGTTCGATCCCGGGCGGAAACATAGTTTTTGCTCGAAAAATATTTTTCTTACAATGGCGCATCTCGCAGTTACCAGTATATTCCCGTCACGACCACAGGGGAAACGGACACCAAGTACAAATAGTAATCTCTTTGACCGCCACAGTATTTTCCTCTTACCTTGATCGAGTCTCCGGGTAGATTGACTCATTCAATACAAGTCGGGGCATAAGTTTATCGACTCGCCGTCAACCGAACGCAGTTCATAATCGGAGCAGTGAGCGCCATACTTAGTATTACTCTTGAGTTAGCGCCTGTGATAGGTACTGTGTGCCTTGCTATGAGGCATCGCAACAAAATTCTGTACAAAATACGAAAAAAACATGAATTTTCGCGGCTGCTAGAGGCGATGCGACGGCGTGCTTACAGCGAGGCGAACACTGTCTAGCAGTTACTCGAGTTGGCGGCGCTGATCGTGTGCCGTTGTCTCACATAAAGTACCTACGATCGGGAGCTTCTTCCCATCTATAGCCAGTGGCAAATTATGGGTTTTTTCCCATTTGTCGGCATTGGGGACGGAGCCAGTGGCGACAACTGGGACTAAATGCTAACCATCAGGTTTCTTACTTCTAAAGTAAAACATAAAAAGATATTCAAAATCAACAATTCCGTTTATTAAAATTGCAATAGCGCTCGTTACAATCCATAGTTTCAGTTTTACGAACTAAATAACTAGTAAACTATGATATGCAATAATATAATTAAAATATCCCTAATTATATACTGAACACAGATCATCACTTAACTTCATAATTATGGAATAAATGTTAATTTCGCTACTTCACACTGACATCGAACTAGTGAAACTTTTTTCCCAGTAGCAGTTCAACTGAGTATGCTAGTTCAACTACTGAGACAGCCTCTCGTATTAGTTCCTGATCTCGGGCCTTATCCCGTAACTCTGGTGGCGATGGTCTTCGTTTGCTATCCTGCTCGCTCGCATGGTGCGAGTGGGACGGCACGCGATGACCATTGCCACCAGAGTAACGGGATAAGGCCCCTGCTCCGATCAAACTTTTGTCCCATCAGTTCAACTGAGTATCTACAAGCGACAGAAATGGAGTAGTTAAAAGTAGTCAGTCAGCCCAGAAAGGGTATTTTAGAAGATTTTTGTAAGAACATCTACCGCTATTGACCATAAGCATCTCATTTTTTGAATTGATGATGTTGTGTTAGTAAAATTATAGTTATCCTTTACAATCAATGGCTACATGTTTCACAGCTTTTACGACAAAGTTCTCACACTACATAATTATAAATTGCACCATTCTACTAGCTCATCAGTACAAGCTGATTAAAATCAGGTCCATATATTATTATTAACAGCAGACATTAAACTAAAGTTACAGACAAACTACGTTAAGTTGCTCGCATAAAGACATGATAAACGCGATCAAGTCATTCATTTCATTTCAAGTTTGTCATATATTATGTTGTTCTGGTCGCCGCCACGGATGCGGCTCAAGTTATACCGGCTGGTGTAATGTATCATCTCCAGGGGGTAAAAGTAGTGCCACAGCTACCTCCCTCGCACGTTTGCAAGTTTGATGCCCGTCTGCACTAAAGTCGAGAAGATCAAACTTAGCTAAACATCATCTAAACTAAGTCGGACTTAGGCACGTCGAAGGAAAGGACATATCTTACGCATTTAGGCAACATTTAAGTTTGGTGCAAAACATTTTCATTGTTAGGTGCGTCCTAGCGAGTTATTGTATTGTATTCAATGAATAGCCTCTACTTAATTTGCATACTATTTATTGTATACAAAAGGTTATTATTTTTGACTTGTAGACCAATAAATAACTTTGACTTTGACTTTAAGTATGAGCTTTGGAGCTGTCTAAGTTTAGTGCAGACGGGCATGAACGTCGTATCTATCAGTTCAATTAATCAGTCAGCATTTGATCACCATCAAAATATAATTAGAAATTATTGGAGATCGAAAAAACTTTTTTGTTTTCTTGTCTTTAACGTCAGATAAATCTTTAAACATTTGTATTCCTTTTGATTGAATTGATCATAAACAGACAGCGTATAATTAAATATTACAAAATATAAATACTAAATCTTCTGTGATATGAAAATGCGCGAGAGAGACAGCTGCAAACACGACTAAAAGCCCTAATAATTTTCCAGCTACATCATAATATAATATATTAATAAAGAACATGCAAACAATCCCAATTCCAATAGCTAGTCTTGTGAATCTTCACTCTGGTCCGCGTCACTGCCTTCATTGTCATTAGTCTTTGGCTTAGTCTTCTTGGACCTGACCTCGAACCGAGACACGTAGACCTTCTTCCCGGCGACCTTCGCGTCGGCGGACAGCTTCAGGGCGCGCTCGACGGACTCCGGCCCGTCCAACTCTACGAAGAATGTGGCTGTAACATCGACAATAGGTTTTACTAGGCGTCACAAAAAAAATATGGTTTAGTAATAGCTATACAAAAAGTATTGTAACCAACTTCAATCGATGTATTTCGAGGTGTCCGTTCTGAATTAGAATCCAGTTAGAATTTTGAAATAATTATAACAATAATTATCCCAAGGATCAAGCCTAAATTTTACAACTTATTCAGTGACTCTTAGATAAGACAATAAAAATGTTATACAAATAGTCCTTCAATTATATTTACTGGTGTTTCGATATTGTAAAATTATGGGTTATGAGCCTGAAATAACGATTTTATTATTATATAAATTTCATCTGCAAATTGTACTGTTTATCAAAAAACAGAGTCGTATCGCATTAATTTTTCCTTGGTGTTCTGGTATATATTTATAAGAAACGCTTTTAGGAGACATTGCTGTTCATAGCAAGCAAGCTAGTAGTAGTGATTTTTAAGTATTCGTTTTTTGAATTGTTAAGATAAGATAAGATAATTTTATTCATTGGCCGAATTACAAACATCTTATAATTAAATATAAGAGCTGTGCATCACACCGCATTTCGTCATTAATACAATTTCAATTTCTAATAACCTAATAAATTTAATATTTAATTAACATCGGGAGTTGATCAGGTACTTGGACTTACCAATGGAGTGTTTCCCTTTGACCGAATGTCGTATGTTGCGGACACGGCCGGCGCCGTGGAACATGGTACTGATGCGTTGCGCGGTGACCGGCCCGTAGGAGCGCACCACCAGCGTCGTCTCGGTGGGGGCCAGCGCCCGCCGCACCTGCACGCGGCTGCCTTCGAACACGGCCACGTCTTCCAGGGCCTGTAACACGTGTCGTTGGGGCTTATGGTGAGGGCACCTCGTGGCCGGGACGGGAAGCGTGGCGTGGCGGTTCGTTAGATGACAAAGTCAAAAATCAAAAATCTTTATTCCATAGGAATTTACACTCGCTTGGGCACGTCAACGTAATATTAGATATAATATATCTACATTTACATTCCAGATGTACCTGTTACATACTACATCGGTTTTTTATTTAAATTTTAGAACACCATCGCAATGTTACGCTCTCCGAAACATGACTAGATGTTGTTAGACCAAAGACCTTCGTGATGTTTTTCTACTAATGCTGTGGAGTGTTATAATATAAAAACACTACCTGTGCAGCGGCTCCATCACTGTAGAAGCTCACTGTGGTAGTGAACACTGGCTTTGACACTTCTGTTGGATATACTTCTGCTATTCTGCAATTAAAATGAAATATTATGATAGATAACAACAATTGTTAACTAAATCCAAGATGTTACATTATAGATTGAATATTAACTCTTCCGACTTTACACTACTTAGGATTCCCTGGGACCCCCTGCTCATAAGGCAGTTTTGCTACTACTGAGCCATATAATTAATTTACCCAACGTTTATTATAAACATAGAAAAAATATACGAGAAGAAAGAATGACAATATCATACAAAAAAGTGTACCCCCGATGAAACAGCATAATACAAGATGTCGCTTTATATTTAGTCAGGTAATTTTTAAGCCGATATGTATAAAAGCCGATGAAAATGTGGATAACAGAGAAACATGGTATTGGTAATGTCAGCAATTTCTGGTTTAGTTTAAATTAGTTTGCAACAAACTACTTAGAAAATATGTTTTGAAGAATATTGTCCTCAGCGCCATCTCTTGAGAATGTGTGAGCTCTTGAGTGTTTTGCGAATACAATATAAGTAATGGAAAAATATTCATAATAAGTTTTTTTCTTCTCTGGAACATTACAAATGAGTTAACATGGGTTTCTATTTCAAGTCAAACAGAAATTGTGATGATCATGTCGCAATTCGAAACACTTCTTATGCCCTTATCAGTTACCATATATCGTTATCGTTTATCTTTCTATGGTCATTGGCACTTTTCTGTACATAATTTCTCTATGTTATAACATTTAACTATACTGGCATACTATAACAAATTGTTACTTCATTAGTAGGCATTTATTAATAGTGGGTTAGTGGTGATAGGCTGGTTGTGACTGTCAACCAGCCAGCTGGATGTTAGTATTTATGTAGAAATTACTACCGCACCATGGCTTAGCCAAGATCTGCTAGTTCACTCGGGAGCAGGAGCAAGGGCTCTCAACTACACCACAAGTATAATTATGAATCTTATTTGCGGATGTGTGCGTGCATAACTACACATAAGCACACATCGGCTCTAAAAGTGGTTTGTTTCTATTGAGCGCTATAGGAGTGAGCTAGTTGTGCTTAACTAAGCAGTGACCACGCTATGGTCCCAAGATTGAATTTATTTTGGATTACCTAACATTGAGTAAATGTAACAAGTATGATCCCTTACCCGACACCCCTAATCAGGCCGTACTTCACAAAATGCTCTGCTAAAACCTTCTTATAACTAAACAACATCGATAAAGGTAGATTATCTACAATAATGGTTGTGTCCAAGTCTGCTTCTTTAGCATCAGGCTTGCCATCTTTATTCCACTTGCGTCTACTCCATTTAACCTTCTCTTGTGCGTCTTCAATCTTCTCAGAGTCTTGTACGTCTTCTCGTTTAACACCTTTAGCTTTCTTATTCTTATTGAATTTTTGTTTTAGTTTCTTCCGTTTTGCTTTATCAACTACAGTCATCTCGTCTAGCATATTTGTAAGTGTGTGAGCATTGTCACCTATGCTCAGGTTTTCTAGTTCTGCGACTACGTCTGGTTTAGTCTCAATTTTCCGTGATTTTGAAGCTGGTTCCCCATTCTGAGACTCAAAAGGTTTTTCTTGATGTTTCTTCTTTTTTGGTTTTTTAGTTTTATCTGGAACTTCTGATGTTGTGTTTTCAGTGCCCGTTTCTTTGGATTCTGTAGTTGCATCAGATTTCTTGACTTTTTTTGCCTTTTTGTGTTTCTTTTTTATCTCATTAACGTTTCCAGGCTGGCTGGTTTGGCTATCACCAGCTACGTCATTAGGTATTGCATGTGAAGTTTTCGATTTTTCATGTTTTATTTTAGATTTTTTCTGTGCTTTTTCTTTAATTGAATCGTCATTCTCTGTAGTTTGTTGATTTACATCTATTTTGTTTTCTTTTTCTGCAGATCGATCTTTCTTACCCTTTTTAAAATGTCTTTTTGCTTTAACTTCAATAGTTGTGTCACTTTTAGAGTCATTGGTAGACTCATCAGATTTATTCTTTTTATTGACCACCTCTTCATTGTCTCCGAGCATGAAGCTGACGGATTTGTTTCGTTTCTTTGGTTTTGAGGTGGACGTGTCTAAATTGGAGCCGTCCATGGCATCATCAGTGACAACCGACGAGTTTTTCATGATAGACTTTACTTTGCTCGACTTAGCCTGAAGTTTGCGATTGACCAGCGGGGTGGAGGTTACTTTAGATTCGTCCGTGGGCGTGCCCCTGCCTGCGCTGCTGCTGCTCAGTCCAGGGCCATCAATGGTAATATGAGAGATATCAATTGATTCTCGTTTTTCTACCTTTTTACGCTTGTTAGGTGATCTCTCGCGCTTAGGTGATTCTGACTTAGCTTTGTGGTTCGCTGTATCATAAACACTGCTAGTTTGAGGTTGTGCGGTGAAAGAACCGCTGGTTTCCGAAGCACTTTTGTATAAATTGACAAAATCGAATGTGCGATTTTGTTTCTGTGTATCGGCAGAAGTATGACTTTTACAAGGCGATTTCGACTTCATTCTGGGAAAGTATTGGGAAAGCTAAAGCGTAATATATACTTTACTCTAAAACATTATTTGCATTTCAGCAAGCAAAATGCAAACAATCACAACACAAGGCATGAAGAATGCAAGAATGAAGACAAGTTCATAAGTTTGAGGTTATGTTTTCGAAGAAACAAGCGAGTTTCAAATTACGCAAGCAGCACACGTGACGGTAACTGCGCTAAAGAGGACCGGTACGGTACGTAGAACAATTTTGTGTTCCGTGTTGGTTATCATTAGCACCATAGATTCGTCGATGGCGCTGTTACTTTACTTCGGACCACTCACTGTTTTAAATTTTTAATGAATGACTGACTGACGACGACGTAATTATGACATTGACATTTAAAGCGTGGGTTTGAGAATGAGATGAGGACAAGGACATGGATGAGAAGGTGATGAGAAGTGTAGGGCGAGATTGGGGGCGAGCTTGGACGAAACGTATGATGCTAAATCCATGGAGGCGAGTCTCATTCCTTCCTAAATGGGGGTGAGGGCTTTGACAATGGAAAAAATCTATGGGCGAGGGTGAGAAAAAAACTTTCCTTTGTCATAGGAAATATCTTGGAGGAATGAAAGATGGAAGTATACTTTAAAAATATGAGAAAAAGAGAAAGATAATATTTTTTTTCTCTTTTAAAATTTGGCTTCACACTTTGTGCATTTAGCCAGTGTCAAGATTTGTATTGTTTCAAGTGAAATAAAATATTTAAAAAAACAAGTCTCAGTCCAAGTAAGCTACAGTCAACAGCTACTTTACTGGGGTTTCTATGGAGTTTTGGAAACTAAGGAAAAGTCACGTTTCATGGCATTATGCTGGGGCGTTATAGGTATTTCACGGGTGCAAAAGAAACTTTTCCGAGGCTTAAAGAAAAAAAAAAACTAACTATTTAATAAATTTATGTAAATTTAACGGGTTTTTTTTCTTCAAAATACTCGCAAAATACTAATTTTTCAAGTAATTTTATACTTTTTTAAAGAATACTCATGGACCTATATTAAGTCCATGAGAATACTTTTTGTTACGGTTGGTAACGCTGCAACAGCGCTAATGAGAACCAACACGGTACAAATATGTTTTCTATGTGCGTCGTGTTGGTTCTCAACACAGTTCTCATGGCGCGCATAGCGCAAGGCTGTAGGAGGAGTAATGGTATTCTGTGGAGGAAAAAAACAGCGGGCTTATCCTCTAACTTTGAAACGTTCGTGATTCTGATTGCGAGAGCATGCCATCCCGCTCGTACCATTTTAGTCGCACTATACACGGTCCCGCTCTCGCACTATCACTATCGCTTTCAGAGTTACGGCATAAGTCCGCAGGGACCCTATTCGGAGATATGACATTTTATCTCGGTCACTCTCACTCCCATTAAATTCTAAATTAGAGAGACAGTGACCGAGATAAAATGTCATGTCTCCGAATAGGGGCCCAGGTGCTTATAGTCTCGCTACTTGCTATAGTCGACGATTAACGATTGTTGTTTTTGTATTCTTGTAACACTGCTAACCTCACTTTTGTAAATGGCGGATGCGCTTGCGTGATGCCGGTTTCGTGTTATTATTGCTTTTAGTTGGCGTCATTTCGTGTAAAACAGTGAAACCTTCGCTTTTACATACAATCACTTTGTTGGTAAGTACATTAAACTTATAGCTTAACGTTTTTCATTGGAAAAAGTAATTACACCACTGGTATGCCCCAATCGTAATGACGCGGAGTTCGTGAATTTTCCACTAGCAAAAACCATGCTTCATGGCGCTTACGAATGGTTGCTACCTATTTACCGTTATCTACAATGCGATATTTAGTTAATTTTGACGGAGTTCGCTCATCGACTTTGTAATTATGCTCACTTCACATATTAGGTCATTTCGCGCGGTATAAACTTCGTCCTTGAGATCTGAGAATAGGCGCCAAGCTTTTCATGTAAGTTTTCGGCGGAAAATAGATATGGCGGGAAATGTACTCGCACTCGCGCTCGCGTGTTTTTGCGATTTGTGACTAAAGTTGTTAATATTTCAGCGTGATCAGAATGGTCGCTCCAAAGAGAGGTCGCGGTGCTCGTAACCAGGCGGCAAAGGGAAAGGCTACTCCGACTGAAGAGCCGCAACAGGCGGCGCCGGAGGCCGAGCCAGTGGCAGAGGAGGCCGTAGCCGAAGAGAACAACGGCGACACCGATCCCATGGAGCAGAGTGAGGACGCTGCCGCGGGCGGAGACGTAGCTGACGTGTCCGCTGACGCGCCTGCCGAGGGCGACGCCGAGGCCTCCGCCGAGCCGGAACCCGAGCCAGAGATAAAACAGGAAGAGAAAGTGGAATCTGGTAAACTCCTCGTGGAGAACCTGCCCTCGAGCTACCTCTTTGACTACCAAGAGAAACTCAAGGAGCTGTTCTCCAAATATGGAGAAGTCACCGGCGTCAAGTGAGCATACTTATTGTTATCGCTATCTACTTTTATTTATATAGCATTTGTCAACATTCAAATATCAGTCCCTGAATTTCATAATGCTCTGTAGATGAATGCAATATTAAATATTACTGTTATTCTAATATTAGTGTTCTCGAGGTGTGAACTGCACTCGGAACACTTGACTGCCGTGTACACGGAGTATTAACGAGAGAAATTTTTCTTTCTTTTTAGACGTGGTCCAATCATTGTAACAGAACTGACCACAACTCCGACATTATCGGCTATAGTCGAATTCAAAAACAAAGAGTCTCTGGACAAGGTAAACAAAAGTTTGATTAACATTTTAATTTTAATTACGAGAAGTAGTATTTAGTGCCGAGATGGCTTTAATTAAGGCTATATGAGTTATATTTTTCCAAATTGCCACTTCCCTGGAGTCAGAATGACTATTTGAATGTTAGAACCGGCTGGTCTTCTACTCTACTCTGCACCCATTGGGCTTGAGATCTGTTTCATTAGTAACTGGCTAAATTGTACAAACTGCCGTGTGATGTAGCAGATCAGCTGACCAGCATACTGTGACACTCGTGTGTTGTTTTACTGTGTGCACTTGCAGCTCTGGTAAGTAACGGGAGTTGTGTGACAACTTTTGTATACCCATCATTATTGTCTTTGTATATGTTCATGAATAAAATTAAAAAAAAATAAAAAAAAATTGCTAATTATAAAATAATGTCATAATTCAGAAGGTGTGGTATATCAAGTTGCACATTTATTTTCAGACACAATGTCAAACATTCATAAAAAAAAACTTATTATTAAAAGTGTTTTCAGTCTCTGGAAGTAAATATACAGTGGTTATATATTCATATTTCTTTCAAGCTATCCCCTGAATATTTTTGTTTGACTATTTTATTGTAAATTATTGCTGTACATGATTTGTGTTACATATTTAGTATAAACAGGATAACCAACCAGGTCTAAATATTTACTCTGTCTGTTTTATATCAAACATTTACCTGATGAGATAGATGAAATATCTCGTGTAATAACTTTAGTTCATTTACACTTCTATGTTGATAGCAATAATTGCTGATCAAGGTAATGTTCGTGTATAATTTTGGTCGTGTCACATAAGACACTTTTGAATTTTAAATTTGAAACAACAGAATGTGACTTTTTAAAAAAATTGTCAATTTTTTTGGTTTTTAGTAACTAAGACGAACTATGTCGAAGTCAAGTTTTTTTTTTTAAATATGTACTTTAGATTATTTAGGCAGCATACAGCTGTTAATTATAATAGGTAGTTAAATGTGGGTGTCTGTCTTGTTTATAAAGTGCTTCATCCTTCAATATGTTATAGTTTCAAATAGGAACATATTTTGTCTTTTTTTTCTGTTGCACACTTCGATTTTTATTTATATCAGAGATTTAAATTTTTGACGTTAGGTTGATAACGATTTTTAAGTGTGGTTCGTGGAGTTGAGTTTACCCCAGTCGACAGTTTTGTTCAATTACTCCATTGCACAATACACTTGAAATGTGCGGTTTTGCTCGCCTCACTTATTAATCGAGCTGTACAGCGAGATAGCCATTCGTTTTCGGGTCAGACATTTGTTAACTGTTGAATTACCATCTATAGCATAATAGCAGCATCACACTTCAAAATATTAACACAACTAAAAACTACAGGAAGCAGACCAATAAGAGAAAAACATATTTCTCTCTTTCTCTCTCGTTTGTTAGACGGCTGTCCGCGCGAACCAAATCCGCACCTCAAGAAGCATCGACTGTCCATTGACAGAGGCCGAGAACCGAGTATGAACTAGTTGCCGCTGGAGTCGCTCGCTCTGGCCTTGCGCGGTCTCGGTATTTGACGCTCGTGTAATCATAGGTTCTCGCGAGGTGTACATCAGGGTTAGGTAGGATGAAGCACTTTCACCCACGGCTCACACGACGTCGTACCTGACTGGGTGTATACGCGACAGGCGCTGTGCGAAGACGGGTCCACGATCGATGGGCACGTGATCAGCGTGGCGGTGGAGTCGCGCGCGGAGACGGCCGTGCTGGTGGGCGTGCCCTACGAGGCGAGCTCCGACTACGTGCGGCTGCTGTTCACGCAGTGCGGCTCCGTCGCGCACATACACGAGTTCAGCAAGACCAAGTACAAGATATGTGAGTATCGACGATAGGTGCTTCCATCCACTAACATTCACTTCTGCAGGAACGCCTAAAATAATATTCAAACGAAATCCTTACAAATTGTGTAGCCCTCTCCAAACCATATATTTTTTTATAATTAATCTATGACCAAACAAACAATACAATTATTACGAGATGGTGTTCAGTCAATTTAAAAAAAAACTGGAATCATTTGAAGTATATTTTACCAGTTAAGTGCTTTTTATCTATACAATTTAGGAAAAATATGTACAGGCCATTTTGTTGGTCTGTGTCCCTATTTTTCCAAATATAAAGGTCGAATCGAGCGACGATTAAAAAAAATACATTTTCTTGTCACCTTCCGTATAAAACTCCCGTGTTAGCTTTTCCCATAAGACGTAATATCGAACGTCCGTCATCTGTGTGTTGAAAGTGTCCAAAGTTCAAGAGCGCGCCAAACTTGACCCAAACTTGTAGGTATTGGAGGACGGACGCCGCCGACGACGGCCGCTAAAGGTTAACACTCCAAGACGACATTTTTGGCAAACGTTACGTTTTATTAACGGCTCCATAATCGCCTCGTTGCGAATTGCAAGGCTTTATTTTTAATTAAAATCAATTTTGTGTACGTAATAAGTAAGCCTGGAAGAGATCGCTCTTAGTGACAAGGCCGCCAGTTGTACACAAAACTACTTTTTATGCCTCACTATCATATTTGTCTGTAATTTCTGGTGACGATAAGAAGTTAGGTACTTATTAATTAAAAGAAATTAATAATTATGGCTGATCAGAATCAAAAACAGGCTAAGTTGCGAGTCGAACTCGCACTAACCTAATATTCCGATAGTCGTTGTTAAACTCATCATCACACCAAGCTTAACACTTGTAAGTATGTATTATCGTTTTTTCGATGGAGAAAAAAAAAACAAATGTCGAAATAAAACACGTTTCTTGTATGAAGTAGGGTTACTTAGTATTCTACTCTGTATTATTTGTCAGGACATCCGCGAAAAAAACCCACAAATTTTCACATTTCACAATTTAAGCACTAATTTTTACTTGATTTACTTGACAAGCTCAAACGTTTACAAAATTTCTGCATTCGGTTTATGTTTGGTTTACGCAAATATGATAATATTTCTCAATTTCGTCAAAAGCTCAAATGGTTGCCTGTCCGCCTTCTCCGTAATTCTCATATCCTCTCTTTTCTCTATAAAATTCTGTTCATTCATAATACTCCTTTGTACTTGAAGGAACGATTCAAATTCATTCAGTCCTACTTCAGTTCCTTGCGATCCACTCGTGCTCTCCAGCTAAAGATCCCTGCTCCTACCCACTCTAATTTTTCCTTCAGTAAGTCCTTCACTGTGCAAGCTGGCCCGCTCTGGAACGAGCTGCCTGCAACCATCAGGCAGGCTAAGTCTCTTCCTATTTTCAAGAACCTCATGTATAAACATTATCTTTCTTCGTGTTAATTGGTACGGAAGTATATGTATTGTTATTTATAGTATTTATATAGTAATTTAGTAGATATTTACCGAGTTTCTGTCCATACCAAGGTTACCTGGAAGAAATCGCTTTAGCCGATACGGCCGCCCATTATACTGCCGGATATTTTATTATTGTTTAATTTTAATTGTATTTTCGGTCTTAAATAAAGTTATATTGTATTGTATAATTAATTAAAATTTTAACTAAGTTTTATAGCCTTAAAGGCCTCTTCGGGTACGGATTTCTAATCCTAACCCTAATAAATAAAAACAAGTTGTTCCAATTTTTGTGAACTATGATTTATATCATACGAATAGGTATTGGGAATTTAGTTTGTTTTAGACTGTCATAACTTATTTAGAATTATGTACAAATGCTTGAGGTACTGATATTATTTTCCGTCGTTCGTAACAGAATATTACTTGTATGTATTATCTTGAAAAGTTCAGATGGCAACAAAAAGCCAATGACCAGATTCTCTAGTGGAACAAAGTAGGCTATTTCATTATAATTTATCATATCTTTAATTTATCTCTAGACCCATTCATACAAGAATTCTTATATGGACTTGTCTCATTAAATGTTTTGTGTCAAAAGCAAGGTCACATAGATACATAGATGTTGGTCTAGTACAAATTCAATTAACAAGTATCCTGAGATTTTTAACAGTGAACTTGGATACATTTATAGAAATTCCGACACTTTATAAAAACTCGCCTGAGGAGAGGTTTCATAATAAAACCGACAAACTAATTTAAATCCTACTTCATCATAACGTCTAATTTATCTTGCAACAATTTTCGACGTAGCGTTTTAGGAAAGATTATTTATTTAATAGTAAATCTACGGTTTAACTTAACTCACTAACTACTAACTTAAAAAAAAAAACCCGAATCACAGTTTGGGTTTGGGTGCGTTGAAATCCATCCATGTTTTAAAAATCTATGAAAGGTAATTATTACATGAGTGTAACATTTTCTGTGACTATTGTAGATACTTTGTAACCTTGAGTTGTTTGACCCGCGCACACGCACACCTGCTTTACGCGTCTTATGAAAAAACTTGTATTAGAGCATTCATCCGTGGCGCTATAACTACACCAGGTTACCGATTACACGGAACGGTGGTACTAAGCCGAAAGGGGCTTACTCACCTGTACAGTACAGGTGAGATCATGCAATGAGTTAGCATTGAGATAACTCTGGCCGGGAGCGCGGACTAATGGCTTTGCTTCCCTAATCCAGCTATCTTGGTCGCACTTTTTCGACATAGTTTAATATAACAATTATTGAGAGGAAATTAAAGAAATAAATATCGTCCACTATGTTTAGAATACCGTTGCCATTCTTTTATAGTAATTTTCATATCATTTTTTATTTTGGAGAAATAGAAGGAAAATAATTTCGAGCTCTTTTTTCTTCTCAATTTTTTTTTTTTGTGTGTGCTAACGATATAGCTTGAATCAGGGGAGCGGGCTCTTAACTTTGGCAATCTATTAGGAGATTCTCACACAGTTCCGCGCCACGCGACGGGTCGCGGGGCCGAGCGCGCGGCGCGGAGAGGCGTTTTCAGTGTGTTGTACCGCGCGTGTTGTCTATACAAACAGAGATTCTTCGGTACAACGTTAAAAAATACGGTCCCGCGCGCAGTCGCGTGGCGCCGAGCAGAGGGAGATCCGCCCTAAGTTCAGGGGGCTTACTATAATCTCAAAAGTATTTTTAATTTCCTCTCATATTGAACGTCGTCTCGCTTTTTAAGACCGCGCTCCAGCTACCTCTGTTAGCTCATCCGAAAAATGTTATGAAAATAATAAAAAATCTTCAGTCTACATAAAATGTACAAATTAAAATACTAATAAGACATGTTCCTTTTAAGTAAGTCCCAGCTAGTTCGCAGAACATGGAAGCCTTATAAGATCTCTTGTCCGTCCTAGTTTAATCATCAGTATTAGGACGAGCGAGTAATGCTATAATTATGCTGTACGATGCAATTTTCATAATGCAAGCGATGCAAATTGCGCTCGACAAAGTAGTTCGTGTTGCGTAAGCGTTAGAGATTGGTATCGGCACCGATCGAGCCTGCGTTTGTTCACTCGGCCCTTTCAATTGACGTACACTCCGACCAGTATAAGGTGGCGGTAGCGATTTGAGGAACTACGCAATTTTTTAAATATTTTGCAATCAGTATCCCTTTCAGGATCTATTTTCGCTTAATTAAATACCCAATACGTATTATAGTGCAAGATTCGGACCCAAAATGTCTTGAATTCTATGTGTAACTGTTTATTAAGTGACGCACAGTGGCGCACAGAGTGCCAAGTTATGTTTGCGGAGTGTACGCTCGAATTATCACTAGTTCAAACCGGACCGGGTCATAGAATAGATAATAGTAGAGACGGGCGCGGACATGCGGTGTGTGGGAGTCGATCTAATCACATCATACTTCAATAGCATAAAGGGGAAAATGGCGTTGATTCGATTATTATTTTTTTAAAACTAAATTTGGTATCTGTAAAATAGTTTATTTCTCAGATATTCAAATGAAAAGAGACGCAGATTTCCCGTCAGATAAGTATAGTTAGTAAGTGATGCGAAGACAGAATAAACGCTGCGTGTGTACAACCCCACCCACCCCAGCAGGTCGAAGCAGACAAGGTGTGCGAGGTACGGGCAAGCGCGGCGTGGGTGATCCCACACCGTGGCACGGCTACATATTTTCGGTCATACATACAAATCGGTCGGTCGTGTCAACAGATTACCTAGATTTCCTAACTCAGGACGATTGAATCGCATCAAGCATCGGTCTAAATACACCTGTAAACATTTACTCACTCCTAGGTGCGATTAGGCGTTGAGATAGCCAACGAGATTGATATAGCTTGGTCTCAGTCCTCTCAACCCGCGCTTTCCTCTAATGGGTGAGTTTATCGGGACAACGTTCCCGTAATGTGGTGTCTGTATATAATGTGTGGTGTGGTCGCAGTGCGGGTGACGTTCCACGAGAAGGAGTCGGTGGAGCGCGCGCTGAAGCTGGACCGCGAGCTGCGCATCAACGGGTTCCTCGTCACCGTCTCCAAGTACCGCGACGACGACGAGCAGAAGGCCCACAACGCCAACAACAACAAGGTACTTGTTGGAACTAGCAACTCGCGCCGATCTGACAACTCGCGATACATATATTCCACAACATTTGGAAAGATTTTGCTCACATTCAAATTAAAAAATTGTCAAACTGAATCTATCACATGACACTAATATTATTAATGCGAAAGTTTGTGCGTTAGTGTATAATGTAAGTATTTTTAAATTGTGTTTGTTCCGAACCGTAACGGCTCAACGGATTTGGATGAAATTTGGTATGGATGTAGGTTATACCTTGGATCATATAGACTACTTTTTATCCTGGAAAAATATACTAATCATATGGTATAGCGAGCGGTCTATAATGAATATGTTGTCTTCCCGTTGCAATATCGCGTCTAGTACAATAAAAACAAATAATATTATTAAAAGAAAAACAAAATACCCGACCGCAAAATGTAGTCATGTCACTCAGGACTTAAAGACGAATCCAACGACATCTCACTCGTCGAAATCTGTCAAGCCGTTAAGGCTACAGGATGTTATATTATAGGAACACGCGCAAACATGCTTACATACATCCCAACAGCACTCCCTCCTTGGGCAGTCAAGTAAAAAGGGATCAATTGCAAATCATTAACTTAACAAAAATATTTTAACAAACCCAATCTAACCTAAACTGAAACAAAAATTCTCATTATTTTAAAAGAAACATAAAATACAACAAGTTTAATTTTCATAAAATTTAAATGTATAAATTGTATCGAAATGAATTTTCTACAAAATTATACATTGATCTGATGACAATAGATTAACAATTAACTTTGCCAAATTAACCACCGAGAAATGTGATTTTTCCAGAACAAGAGACAACACTCCCAGCAACAGAACCGCAACAACTCTAACAACGTGAACGTGAACGCGAACGCGAGTCCGAACGCGAACCGCAACAACGCGTACCGACCGCGCGGCGGCGGCGGCGGCGGCGGCGGCGCGGGCGCCTTCAACGCCAGGGGGAACTTCAGAGGTGACGCTCCCAACACTATACTGTACCCGGTGCAACGTACAGCCCGCTGCACGAGAGCCGCCCATATTCGGAGAGGACACTTTCATCACAGTCTTTATCTGGCACAACTAGCCCTATTATGATTTTCTGTAACAACATTTTAATAACTAATTTAGACAGCTTTGTCTATCTTTACTGGTTTACGGAAGAAGTCATTTTTATTTTGGGATAATTCAAATGTCTGACTCGTCAGAGATCTCAGACTTCGACTTGCTTGTCCAAACGCTTGTCTTTGTTGTACAAAACGTGGGAATAACTATCTATCTTGCCTATAAATAGTTAGTTTAGTAGAGTTTATTTGAAGAGCCACGAAGCATACAGTAATATATCGAAGCTGCCCCTCCAGGAGCGCGCGGGCGCGGCGGGTTCGGCGGGCGCGGCGGCTCCTTCCCGCGCGGCGGCTTCCCTCCCGTCAACTCGTACATGCCTCCGCAAGCGTTCATGGGGCCCGGCCGTCCGGTAACTATACTACACAATACTCACTACCGTTGTCTACCCTCAGCGCTGCCACACGTTTCTCTAGCATGAACCACCGTACACTTGGACGTATTTCCTATCTTTTTTACGAGTTTTACGGGCTTACTCAAGGAAAATATAATACGATCACAAACACAACAATGGATATATTGACATATTGAAATACTTTTTAATAACTAAGCACGAAACTTTGACGATTGTGTGTTGTAGGTATGATTTTATCTAAAGATAATGATGAAGGGTCGCCCGCGCTAGAATTAGTATACCCGCGTTAGAATAGGATGAATATCTAAATGTGAGCGAGTTTTCACCTGGATATGTCACTACGTTTGTGACTTGAAGAGCGACTGCCAGTTGCAGTGGTGGTTCATACTAGGGTGGCAAAAGGTCACGTGGCATTGCCGTGGCGCACTTTAGAGATTAGCGATCCAACGACAATGGCTGCAATTCTGTTGTACCACTGACTAAACTAATCTGATCTCACAAGACAAAAATAATGTACATCTCTTTTTATTTGAATATGTGAGAAAGGGATGGCAACAATTTAAAAGCTGACAATTTTAGTTTAAAAAATGGCACAACAGGGTCGACGTCATTAAATAACAAGTTTCAGTTCCATTTGTCAGCCTCACTACTTTCCGCAAGGTGCATCACCGCCATCATCACCATTATGATAAATATTAAAAGTCATGCATGTCCCAGAGCATGCCATTTATATTGGTTGCGTTAGTTTGACCCTTTGATTCCTCATTCACATACGAAACATTATTTACACGCTGTATTTACATTTTGCTTCATTAAGCTGTATTTTTTTGCAAAGTAAAATATTGCTTATTTTGCATGATATAACATTTCATTAGAAACGAGTGCATAGAAAGATGTGCAAAGAAATGCAGTGCGAAATTGTGAAGAATAGTTTAAGAGGGCGTTGAAGTTCGGACGTTTTCAAACAAAGCTCTTTAGTGTTTTTTTTCGGAAACTACTCGGTTTTTTGAACATTTTGATGATACTTGCTATGAGTTAATTAAAATTCGCAAAATCTCTGAAATGACTCCGGTTTTGAAAAACGCCAAAAAAGGCGCTTTTGAAAAAATCGTGTTATTATACAGCTATATTTTGCTAATTTGAATAAACACAACAAGTTTTATCAAAATAGGATACGTTGTTTCCAAAAAAGTCAACTATGTAGTTGGTATGAAAACGGACGAAAGCCCGCGATCTAACCGACACACGGCTCCTGCAGACTTCTTTGCCATTAACAACATTCTGTGCATTCTTTTCAGAACTACCTGTTGTAGAACTCAAGATAAGATAATTGAAGGTAACTTGCATTGTAAATATCACTGCGTGTGTACGCTTTACTCCACTCGTGGCTAAACTTATGTTCGCTCTTAAGGAGGCGTATTCCCTGGCTCTCGCTGACTCGTCCGCACTATATCAACACATATAAAAATAACAAAGAAGGAATTAAAAAAAATATCTAGTCATTGACTTTTGAATACCATTGCCAATGTTTTATAACAATTTTCATGTTATTATCTTTTTCTTGTGGCGAAGGAGAAGGAAAAAACATATGTTTCGTTTTTCTTTTTGCCTTTTCCATAGACAAATTTAAAAATATTATTATTAAATATATTATATTTTTTTAATTTCTTCTCTGTTATTTTTATATTATAAAATGTTGATAAAGTGCGAACGAGACAGCTACAACCAGAGTATACGCTCCTTTAAGGAGCAACGTGTCGACCAGCGCGACAACTCCAATTTTTATTGCGTTTTTTGTCAATTACGCTTAATAATTGCTCATCGTGTATTTATTGAAAGCATTTTGCGCCAATAAATCCACATTGTCTCATTCATTTGTGTTCGTGTTAATAAATGCATTTTTAATTACTGGTTAATTCGTCCAAGACGCATCAGTATCCCGAATATTCGTAGTAAAGCTTACACACACTTGTAAGTTTTATATGTAAGAAAGAGTGATTTGAATGTGTCGTTTGTCGTGCAGGGCGGCTTCATGGACGGCCAGCGGCCCAACAAGCGGCTCCGGCAGATGTAACCGCGTCGTAAAGTATTCCCCCACTTATTTATGAATATTTAAAACGCTCCGTAAACTCACTCAGTCAAAATGTGTTTTGTAAGCAATGAAAGTGAAAAGAAAACGGAACAATTCACATTTTAGCTATAACAAGTTTGTATGGCGTTTTAACTTTTTATGAAGAAAGACCGTTCAAGTTTAAGGTAATGTTTGTGCGTCGTATTTTGTGTGTGTGAGCGCGTTCCTCCAGAGACTACTACAGTGACATAATGCAGTATCAGATTATTAAACAAATCTAGCTAATTGTATTTACTAAGTACAGTGGAGTAATTATTGTAAGCTATTGTCTTATTGACAGGTAATAAATGTATTATTACTAACAATGTGCTGTTTCATTTTGCATCGATCGTTTATCGGCGTATCCTGTACCAGACCTGTCTGTCATAAACCTATCATATACTGATTGTCGCTCATATACAGACAGTTACGGTATCATTTCTAGTCCATGATACTATTATAATTATGTGGGTCTCGTCCATAATCTCTTTGCGAAGTGTTGATTGGGTAATTTCCGATACAACACAATGACTTTATTGGTTTAATCTCAACTAAACTTAATTAAATATGGATAAATGTATAATACCTAGATGTCAAAGTTAAAAGTACAAATCGTTTTTTTTTTCTTCTAAATGTTTCATCATCAGCCGGAAGTCGTGCACTGCTGAACATAGGCCTCCCCCTCAGAGCGCAACACCGACCGACAACTTGTCACTTGCATCCATCGGTTGCCCGCGACTTTTACAATGTCGTCGGTCCCACTAGGTTGACCGACAACCTAGTGGGAGGCCTGCCTGCACTGCGTCTTCCAGTTCGAGGTCACCCCTCGAGCACCTTTCTTCTTTAAAAAAAATTACATGTCTTGTTTACATCGAATAGCCACTGGTATCTTATTGTAGATAGTGGAAGCCATACAGAACACACTCTTAGTTAGAAATGTTGGTCACCCTCATGCCTCCTGTCTATTGGCCACATTTTACCGAGTTCAGGATTTGGTTTGTCGAACACAGCAATACGTACATCTACGTAGATCAACAATAACAACATGAAGCTATTTGGATTTATATATCTTCGTTAGTTTTTCTCACTAGGAAATTCAGCCATAAATAATAAATCGGGCAATAAAATTCTACAAATGAGAGTTGAAGCGGCTGTGAAGTGAGCTGCGAGAGGCTCAGCCCAATCGGCTTCTCCGGCGCCTGCGCACAATTACATCTTTGCTGTTGCGCAGCGTCTCGCTCTAATTTCACAGCCGACAAAGATAATTAATTGTACCTATATTTAACGATGTCGGGCTGTGTTTACAATTTTATCAATTCGTTTTAGAGAGCGGCTTCGAAATAGAAAGTTTTTAGAAAAGTTATAATTTTCATTATGATCAATAATAACCACATAACATTGATTGGACGTTTTACTTGTTTCAAACTGGCTGTAAGTAATTATTGATTATTCTGTGATGTAGGCCTAACGTTTATTCTTTCTAACAAATTAACCTGTTTGAATTCTCCACGAGTGACTGTCGAGAGCCAGCGCGCCGCCCGCACGCACGTCTACAACTAACGAGAGGAAATAATGTTAACATAATGTTACTGCAAAAAGCTTGCTTGTTTTTGTTAGTTTTGAATGTAGAATGTGCGAGGCGGCAAAATGCGGGTACTTCGAGAAAGGAGTCCGGTTTGAAAACGAAGCGCGCGTCTCGTGACGTGTTCGAGCACTTGTTCAATGTGTACGATCCTTCGTTCCTGAGCGGCGTGTGGCCGAAGGTATCGAACGGAGTACATCTGACGCTGGGGCTGGCTTGCTGCGAGGACATGGCGGTGTTCTTCACGGATTTAGCCGAAGGCAGAGCTTGGGCCTATAGCGGTAAGTGCATTATATTGCGATTCAACTTATTTTGAGATTTTAGTGGAGGCTGAAGACATCGCATCATTGGTTGTACCTATTATCGGTAGCATAATTTTGGTGTCAATAAGATCTTTTTTCGAAAAGGCACTTATGTAGGTATTAGATTAAACTCGAGAGTAGGTAATAAGAGATTTTAAACCTGGGATCTTGGTTAATCCAGAATAGTTTTATTTCGTTTGGAGCGTTGGACGATATCGTCACCATCGCGGGTCGAACCTAGACTAGATTGGCACAAGACCGAGGCAGATGGCATAGCAAGAGAGGCTTATACCCAGCAGTGGGATAAGGAAGGCTGTGGATGATAATGATGACGATGAAACACGTTAATCGTTAGGGCACCACAATTTTGCGGCTTACACTGCCAGTTCCGTTTGGTCGCATAGTTAAAATAATATGCTGAGTTCGAATTTGCGCAGAATATAATAAATATAATATAATTTATATAATTAATCTTGATTATATTATATTATCTTATAATGTTGGAAAATAATTTACGTAATTCGAAGAACGCGCGCTTAGAGCCGCAAAATGGTGCAACCACAGCACAGCGTAGGTACTTCGCGTTGCTCGTTAATAAAGACGAATATTCAGTAAAATAATACAGATATTATCACCACACATTGCACAAACAGGCGCACCACATACCAAAGACGCATTTGTGTGCAGTAAGACATTTATGTTACGCGGCACACTTTTTGTGAAGAAATGTCTTGTGTTGACTAGATCAGTGTTTTTTTTGGTGTGCATTTGTGTCTTTGGTGTGTCATCGCGTAATAGTTCACTGCCTGAGTGCCTGCAGTTAGTTTTACATCACTCAAACCACTAATCGCACCCACGCTACAGTTAACACAAATTAATTATCATAAATAAATGCACTTTCAATGCAGTCAATGACTACGAGTAGGTATATGTTGCGCAACTTTCGCCCCTTTCGTGTGAAGTGAACGCTCTTTCAAGTTCAGAGCGCTCGCGTGATGGCCTGCACTTGCGCTATTATCACTTACGGAGATTTATTGCCTTTATATTCTTGAAGCCGTTTCATAAAGTGCTGGTTGTTACAGCCCTTACAGATCTGTGGATTTGATACCCGCGGACTGCCTTCTAGCAAGCGAGTGAGTTAGTTAGTTCTCATGCAAGGCTGCAAAGTTGTTTTTTGGCGCGAGTACCTACTCGTATTTAAACGTGAGAACTCGAATGATAAACAGAATCTTTCCGAGGTTGTGAGCTGTGAATATATATACCTGCAGGCCTAGCACGGGCGCAGGGATAACATTTTGTCCACCATATTTATCCCGCGAGAACGAGACCATGTATCCATATTCTAGCTTTGTCACGTTGACGCGAACGTGGACATAATTTTATCCCAGCGCCCGCGCTAGGCCTGCAGATGTATAATCAAAATTTGTAAGGTGATAATAGATATTCTCTCGTCGGTCCGCTGTCCGTAGTTTTCATGGACGCTATTACTGAATTCCGACCTGTGAGATAGTATTGTAGTAAATACCTAATTAGTGAGTAACAATAGTTCATTTATAAGTTTAGTGTGAATTGCAGTTTCCGTACATCAATGCTGCATCAAAGAACAAGATTCGTTGTAGACAAGAGTAACATACTTACCAGCACGCCACTTTACAACTGTAACGGATGATAATTACCGTTCTCTTGGGTAGTTGTTCATTTACGTCTTAATTGATTTTACACATAATGTATTGATTTGTGGAACGGGGAATGGGTTAGTAGATAGGATGCTATTTTTCTAGGGGTTTTGAAAAATAAAGTCACGTAAGGAGGGCACTACTCGTCACAGCCGTCAAAAAAAACTTGATGCTTTTGAGTTATTTCGTATGGAGCCGTGGGTACGAGGAAAGTTTGCAAAATTGTATGGTGTTTGTAATTCTATAGGAATTGGGTCTTTGCGGCTTAGATTCCGTTGCGTCTTTTACATCCATGACTGTGTGATCTACCTATGTGAGAGCCTTTTTGTATTTCAATGAGAGTAACTACGTGCTAAACACGATGTATATGTCGTTAGGTAATTATTGCTTTTACCTACTGTTGTTAAAAGTAAATGTATCTATTATCGATTTTTGACAAAGAAGACTGAGCTAATGGTAGCTAATTGTGCCAATTAAAGAAGCGAAATATCATTACACATTTCTATCTTCTTAGCTCAAAAAGCATAAGATAAATATATAGATAGCCATTAATGTAAAAAAAAAGAGTTCCTTTTGTTTAAAGTTATAGGCGGAGGCGCCGCGAGCGATCTTGAAATCTTACTTGCCGACACAAGGTGCAAATTAGCGCTTTCAGATAATATGTCGTCTACGGTTTTGAGCTCACCGTGTTTTTGTTTCATTTCGTCTTCTAGTTTTGTCTCGCTGCTGTTATAAGTCGGTAGATCGAAGCTCATCGATTGTTTTCTATATCGAATGAATTTCATTAAGTCTAGATCGACTAAAGTAGCAATTGTCGCTACTAATACGAGCAGTAAAGTGACAGTTATTAATAAAATGGCGCCTGCGTCGTTTCCCCGCTCCCCGCAGAAACTCCCCGCGGATTCTACTAGAAGATGTAATTTTGACGGTGCGAGGGACGGTTCCGTTGATCTTGAGGTTGTCAGAGAGCATTATGGAGAAGTTGAACCCGAAACACAAAGTATACAAAACCGATACAGTAAGTAGTATTATGGACTAGGCTTCTTATTGGCGGCCTTATCGCTCTCTTCCAGCGGTCATAAGCATTTTTTCTTCATAGGCAGACCAGACCGCTAAACAACAGGCGAAATTCTCGCTTGTCTTCAGGAAGTTAAACTTTGAGTAGGCACCTACCTGAAACTAGAACTATAACTGCAATTAGTTGAGGATCTGGCATAATGTGCTCGAGTGCCAAGATGAGGATCATGGCCCTCGAGCACGGTATACCACGATTTATTAGAGTGTGAAAACTGAAAGTAGGTATGTATCTAAGTCCCTTAGAGTGGCTATACATGGCCTGACCTGACATCACGTGAAAGGGACTGCTAGACTTGCATTTCGCGGGAGCAAAAGAAACAAACTATTAAGGTTATAACTTCTCCCTTTCGCTCCCCCAGAAACTTATATATACCCATCTATTTCACAAGATGTCAGGTCAGGTCATGTGTAGCCACTCTTAATAAAGTGCTACACACTTCATAAAGTGCTTGTTTCAGCTGTGGATGCTTCGGGTCGCTACCAGTCAGCACTGTTCGCTGGAAGTCGGTTCTGGCTCGGCTCTAAACAAGAGTGCCTGCGACTGGTAAGCAGATTAGTTATGTATGGGGAAATTACCATTGGTTTCATTTTAAAACAATGCGTATTGCCGGATAGTAATAACCGTGGTGGAGCAAATACACAAGACGTGCGACGCCAAAGTCTTCGAAGGAAAAAAAAAACTTGGAAATCGAGATCACCCTTGTCGATTCCATGTTTTGCTAAACGCGGCGCTGCGCCGCTGTTGAAGATAGCCAATGGGAACTTGGGAACGCTTTGTCTCAGTCTCCGCAACGATCGCATTCCTCATTTTTTTTTTCCGAAATAAACATTGTGGTATGTTTATGTGTGACCACAGATCTGTGTGTACTACGTACTAGAGGCAACACTGTACATTGCAATAGCCCATTTAGGTAAAAACCTTATTCACATAAATGTGCCCGGGGTGTCTCGTAGTGCAGCATATATATGTAAAAATTACAACCCAAAGTAACTGGTAACTTTAGTAAAGTGACCACAATTAAACGGGGCATCGCTATGTATTGCGGTGTTATCTCTAGTATGTAGTAGGTACCTACATAATAGCTCAATGGACACAAAGATCGAGTAATGTGGTGTCTATATAGGGGTAATGCGGGTGGAAACTATAGGGTGAACTATTATGTGGGTGGTTTGTGTAAGTAGTTTGAGTCCACAATTTTTATAGTTAAGTAGTCTTTATTTTCCCTGATAACAGAAATCTCCAGAACTATCAGTTGATTCATCGAATATTTTACTCCCGTCAATAGAGCCTATACAGCCTGTTGCATCATTTATTATTTTTCCTACAGGATGATAACTTCCAAGAAGGTTTAGACAACGAAACATTGTCTCTGCTGCGGAACAATTACTACATCAACTCAGTGCTACGGAAACAAAAGTATTTCGACGCAGGTATCATTCTAAATATTTTTATCGTCCTTTCGTGTGTTTTAATAAAACGGGAATACTCACGTTAAATTGAGTCAGTTATTCCGACTATAGTTTCGACCACATTGGGTGACCTTTATCAAGGAATGCTCAGCGAGACGCGCGCGCGACCTCGTCTTGCCTTGCACTGCAAAGCAAGACGAGGTCGCGCGCGTTACGTTAAAGGTCACCGAATGTGATCAGAAACTATAGTCGGAATAACCGACTCAATTTAACGTGAGTATTCCCGTTTTATTAAAACAAAATGTATCAAAACCACGTCAGTTTTCATAGTAAAAATTTAATAACTAGATAAGTACCTACTTAATTATTTTTTTCGAAATCGCGGTAACGCACCATGTAACCATGTTTTTTTCGCGTTATTAAAAATCCGTAACAAAAAATTAAATGTATTCATATGACTTACACTACTTCGAAAATTCTAAATCCGCCATTCTAAAGTTTTGCATTGATTGATGCGACTTTATACATAAGGGCCCGAGTAACATGACATAAATCAAATGAAGGCATTTCTCCAGCAATAATTCAAGGCTGATAATGGTCATGGTGAATTAAATCAATTTCTATTTAAATTGTTTTTTACTATACATCTTCAGAGACAAACGAGTGGCGCTGGACGGCGCAGCCCGACGAGCTCGTGTCGCGGCTGGCGGCGGCGGACCGGCGCCCGCCCTACCGCCTGGTCTACACCTCGCTGCAACTGCAGATAAATATTACAAAGATCACCATGCTCAAGGTGCTGCTACCATATACCTACCACTGCTCTTTCGTCTCGAGATAACCTTTACTTTCTAAAATTAACCGCTATAAGTAAGTTACAAAAACTTTATGGACAACATACTTAAAATATACAAGTAAACATTCTCAAATTTATTTTCTAAAATTAAATTGAAGATTATTATATAGTAGGCAGTGATCACGAGTTATCGTACATAAAGCGGCTTTTAAGTCATAATTATAATTTTTCCAGTCGCACGACATCGTCCTAGGAGTATGCCTCCCGCGGTCCTGTTCTACAGACGATGTTGAGTCCATCATCAACTTCTCCATAATGCTCTCTGACAACCTCAAGATCAACGGAACCGTCCCTCGCACCGTCAAAATTACATCTTCTAGAAGAATCCGCGGGGAGTTTCTCATAGGAAACGACGCAGGCGCCATTTTATTAATAACTGTCACTTTACTGCTCGTATTAGTAGCGACAATTGCTACTTTAGTCGATCTAGACTTAATGAAATTCATTCGATATAGAAAACAATCGATGAGCTTCGATCTACCGACTTATAACAGCAGCGAGACAAAACTAGAAGACGAAATGAAACAAAAACACGGTGAGCTCAAAACCGTAGACGACATATTATCTGAAAGCGCTAATTTGCACCTTGTGTCGGCAAGTAAGATTTCAAGATCGCTCGCGGCGCCTCCGCCTATAACTTTAGATGTAGTCAACGTCGCCGTCGGTACTCCTGGCAGCTGCGGTAGATGCGGTAAATACAAGAGGCAGTGCCCGGACAGCAAACCGGCAGACAGCTCGGCGACTTGTCCCAGAGTCCAGTACAGCTCGTTCGCAAGCCTCAGCACAGAAGATAGGAGGAAGAACAACTTCTTCTGCAGACTTCTGCTGTGTTTCTCTGTGTGTTATTGCTGGAAGAGGATTATTAACAAGAACACTGCGAATAAGGACTTGTCGTTGATCCATGTCATGAGGGTAGTGGCCACGCTTTGGATTATGTTCGTGCATGTAGCTGTTATGGTTGGGTATACTTCGGGTAAGAGTGATTTTGGAAATGTTCAATTCGAGAAACCAATGGGGAAATACTCTGGCGCCTACACTGCCGAATCTAGAAGGGTGCGCCGTTCTTATACAGTGCTGAAGGCGCGCGTTCTTCGAAATTGATATGGTTAATCCTATATACAAGTTCGAGCGACGCGCATCTCGAGTTCTTCATAAGACATGCGCAACCTTCTCCAATCGGCAATGTAGGACGGCAAAGAATCTTCCCTTTGTTTCAAAATGATAACACCGCTGTCATATTGTATTTCTGCAACAAATAATTAATGTGCAGAAACTATTACAACTGCGATTGATAATACATTAGAGTTGGAACTCTAGAGCATATGCAGTTAGAGCTCTAAACTTATTACTTTCAGATATTGCTGGAGGTATAAACGAACGTGACAATTTGTACTACATACTGGCGACGGGGACGATAGCCTTCGACACGTTGTTTTTCGTGAGGTAAGATAAGATTTTTTGAATGTCCTTTAAAAGGAAAGGTTAAAAAACTAGGAACAGAAAAAACGCCTTTATTCTCTGCAGTGGAACATTAACTATGCATGATGTTATAATGTTTCAGTAACGCAGCTTTGATAGTTTGGCTCTCCCATTCTCCTCTGACATAATAATAAAAGCAAAACGAAACAATTTCAGTGCTGTCAAATTCGTTCTTGTGGGAAATTGTTCACAAAATCAACACGGCTGAAGTCAAAGTGCACTGAAACTTAACAGACGATTATACATTTAAATTGGTTAATGATATTTTACTAAAGATAGGTTGTTACCTTCAAAACGGCGCTCTGAATTCGTCCAGTCTGTTTACAGCCGCCAAAGAGTGCGAAAGAAGATGCGAAAAGTTAGAGAGTAAAAAAGATAGCTATAATGAAATCTGTCCGAAAGCACAGATTCGCGGGGTCATTTTAAGTACGCTAAAATCGTAAGTATCTCTAGTAAAATATTGCTTATCGTAGAAATGTCAAAAATGTGTAATAATACTGCAAAAATACGGTCTTTATTAAAACACCTCTTAAATAGACAAACATCATTTAAGTTCTGCGCAATAAAAAAATGAAGTCAGCAATACTAACTAACGTCATAGGTATTGTATAAGTAAGGTCCTTATTGTTTGTAACTCCAGTGGGGTATTCAGTGCTCATCATTTCTTCTACCTGAAGAGCCGGTACTCCGTGGAGCAGCTGGTGAGCTTCGGCGGCGCGTGCGGAGACCTCATGCAGTTTCTCTGCACCGTCACCAACAGGGTCATCAGGTACGCGCACCTCATCACACCACGAAATATATACCAACTTAAACTTGAGGTCATTATGAATGTAATTCTAAAGTTCTATCTCTAATACTTATCCGCTTACGTTACGTCCCTATATACGGAATGAACGGATAAGATTGAGACACCGATACTGTAAGTAACTTGTGACCCCGACCTCTGAATTTGTGCTTTTTAACTAATAATGTGTATACGGCTAGTCGAATGGCATATTGAAGGATATTATTCTAATCGTCATTGAAAAAAAAAATGAAAAATATATTTATTAGCATAAACATAAGCTTAAATTAGGATACATAAAATAAATATACTTGTAATACACTCGGCTTATGTCTATGGAGGTTTGAAAAGTGGCAACACAGTGATTCCCGCACTAGGCTAATCCTGTATCGCGGGAATCTGATACGATTTAACTTAAGTCTATTGCCTCTAGCCTCTAGTTAACAATATCATTAATATATTATGAACACCTTTTACTATGGCACCAAACAAGTTTAAAAAAAGTCTAAAAACTTATTTGGGTATACAAGTTCTTAAATCTAAAAATGCGTCCTTTCGCAACCGTAAAATCATTTAAATGAGTTTATTATTAACCACAGATGAATAGTTATTAACATAATGTTTTTAAGAACAATAATCCAAGAAATAAATTGAATTGTTATTATGTATGTACAATTATTTAAATTACTTTGTTTCATCCAAGTCCAATCACATACATGTACGCGACATGACATTTTCACTAAGAAGTCGTCTACGCCAGAAGCATTCATTCACCAACCACTTGTACTGTTTCAAGCTTTAGAATTCTAGAAAATGTCAGTGTTTAACCGAAAATTCATTATGTGGTCTTTTACAGTATTATGTGTTCCCATAGATTGGTGCCATCATACGCGTACACAGTCCTACTGTCCGGCGTAGTGTCGCGCGCGACTCTCGGCACGTCGGCGCTGGCGCTACCTGACGGCGACCATCGGAACTGCGAACACTACTGGTGGCGCAACCTGCTTTACATCACCAACACCTTCCCGCGACGCGAACAGGTCTGTCTACGGATCGTCATCACCACCTCACTGTCTGCCGTTCACCCGTCCTTATCTTATCGGATAACGGTTATATTTTTTTTTGTGCCTGTATTGTCAGCCGTCTGTGCCAGCGGCCCCGAGCCTCGCTCCGGCACTTCAAAGAGCTGGGTTCGATCACTGGCGTGGAAATGAGCAATACTCCTCATGCGGGTCGTCGGTGCGGGACATATTGCTCCCAACTCGAGTACAAATAAGAATGTGCATATTTTAAATCGATAGGACATTTAAAGTAGTAACTTAAGCCTGTCATATTTGTTTCCAGTGTCTCCAGATATCGTGGTACCTGAGCACCGAGACGCAGCTGCACGCGCTAGGCGCGGCGGCGTGCGCAGCGAGCGCGGCTGCCGGCGCGCGCGCGAGCCTCGTCGTGCTGACGGCCGTCGCGTTCGCGCTGGCCGCTAGCGCCATTGACGTCAGCAGCGCTTTCCTTAAGAACGATGTTATGTAAGTTTGATTTTCATTCTAGTTTACGGCATACAGAGTGTTGCTGAAAGGTTTGACAATGTTGAAAGGTATGTGTGTGAACTCATCATTGTGAACAACTTTTACTATGGGACAAATACTGAAAATGCGAAAAAAAATACTGTCCATAGAAAAATGACAATGACACTCGACAAAATGTATGAAACTGCTGATATTATTTTATATTATTTCAGGGTTGGTCCCATAGAAAAAGTTGTTCATAATGATGAATACATACATACCTTCCAATATTGTTACACCTTTCAGTAACACCTTGTATACGTGCAGAAAAATTATTCTCTATTCTGTTGTCGTAGGTACACCGACACTTACTCTGTATACTCTGATGTGATCGAGCGCGGCTGGGCGAGGGTGTCGCCGTACTTCGTGGGCCTGTTCGCCGGGTGGCTCGTACACGTCATGCATGGCCGGCTCAGGGTTACAAAGGTTAGTCGATAGCGCACTACTGTACTCTTTTTGCTATTGTTATTTTGGCTCGAAGGACCAAATGCCATCTTAAACCGGTGACTTGAGTAAACCAAACTATTCTCATGGGATTCGTTGGGAAGTTCTCCCGCCAGGTTTGGCACTAATAGGTCACGTGGGTGACAGTAGTGACACCAGCGTACGTTATCAACGTGCATAAACAAAATCGGAATACGTAATTCAAACACGTTAAGAAAGATGACAAGATAGCGGATAGTGACTTGAGCTGCTGTCGCCGCCCGGAATGCCATACCTTGTTTTTCTGATTACGGATTTAATTTAGTTTACTGGAATTAGTCTGATAGCATCATATATACAAATACTAGCTACATACAGCGCGAGATCGGCGCATTGCTGCATAGATTGTAGTTCCGAAGAGTTAAATTTCCCATTGACTTTCCCTCATCCTTTCAGGTGTTATCATCGCTCCTATGGGGTGCGTCACTGTCGTTACTGGCAGCGTCGGCTTCACTGCCGCGCGTGAAGCAGGCGTGGCTGGCAGCGTGGCTGCACCTCGCGTGGCCGTGCGCGTTGCTGTGGCCTGCGCTCGCCGCTTGTACTTACTATGCAGGTAGCTATAGTAGCTATACTATACTATAGTATAGGGTGACGTCAAAAGCGCAAAATGCGAAAAACTATACAACGTCAGATGCTCAACGATGCTCAACGAGTCGTGACATCGTTCTTGAAATAACGTCATCGCTCTCCACCTGACGCCATCATGCGTCAACTAGTTCTCACGGATCTCACCCCAAATATTGAATCTTACATGGTCGGTAGAATCGGTATAATGAGTATGGCGTCGTGTTCCAGCGTGGTTCCGCCGCGTGTCGGGCGGCGCGTGCGCAGCGCTCAGCCGCCTGAGCTACAGCATGCTGCTGGTGCACGGCTCCGTGGCGCGCGCGCTGCTGCTGGCCGCTGACACTGCGCTGTGCTCACACGTCGCCTGCATTGTGAGTACATCGCCGCGCTGTACCTGCCTGCCTCTCTGGAAACTTGACTTGTCGTGTCCGACCTCTGTCGTGCAAATGGTAGTAGTAGCACTAGACTATTTTCAATTAATTTCGCCAATTCGTTAAATAGCAACGACAATTTGGCATACCGATGGCGGGTAGTTGCGTGAGGTTGTCATTTTGTTGCGGTATATATTTTCCTCTGAGGCGGCAGAGCTACCTCGTTTCGTGATAGATCGGTAACTCTTTCGTAAAAACCTTACAAATTTACGAGGCTCCTTCAAACGCAACGTTTCCAGTTACCGATTGTTCTAAAGCAATACTCGTTAAGTTACATCGCAAGCTCCCAAAAACTTGGTCGAAGGGTCAACGTTGACCTTGAAACAATATATTATGTGATATAACAGTGTGCAAGAGCTTGCGATTCAAAGGTTCAGTAGGCAAACCATATTTGATATGAGAGTAATCGTCTTATACATAAATAGCAAGATTTATGAACGATGGAAGTTATCGACGTACTTGTACTCGTATATAGATGTACATGCAACGACTTTTCCCCACGACGACACTTTTTACTCGTTGGCTGGCATTATACCAAATCTTGGCTGGCCATTATACCAAATCAGAGAGAACAAACATACTTATTGCGATAAATATTATCGCAATACGATATGTTTCCAGTGGATGTACTGGGCGGGCGCGGGCGGCGCGACGCTGGGCGCCGCGCTGCTGCTGTCGCTGCTGGTGGAGATGCCGAGCTGCGGGCTCTTCCGCCGGCTCTCGGACTGCGCCAGCACGCGCTCTCGGTAACTAGCCCCGGACACTGCAAGCTGTGGCCTTCATCTCGATGGAACTCTATCTATCTTTACATCTTTTACAGCTCTGCGTACGTACGAAATAGTTAATTTCTGCTTTTAAAAAGCCCCATACACGGATACGCTAAGGTTGCGAACCGTGATCGGAGAATAGTCAGGTGGTGGTCCTGTTTCTGGAGATGCCAGGGTGCTGGTACAGATCTATTTTATGTTTAAAAAATTTCAGTGGAAATTGTTGATGGTGTTGTGTGTCCTATGTTTTTAGTTTTATAGTTTATGCCCCCCGGCATTGTCACTGTTGACAAACCTCTTTTTTTCAAAAAAAATATAGAAAAAATAAAATATCATGCGTGAAGTCACCAGCTTAGTAAGTTAAGCTACGTACTCTACGAAATAGGATTTACGTACGTATTAGTTCTGGAGCACTTCTGGAGTGCCTCTAATGACTGGCTAGTTATAACATTGGGATATTGATTATTATAATGAGTATAAAGCGTTATTAATTGATATAATCATTGAATATTTACTGACATGATTTATTGTTAGAAATATTACATGAATTTTATTATGAAAACTGACGTGGTTTTGACACATTTTGTTTTAATAAAACGGGAATACTCACGTTAAATTGAGTCGGTTATTGAGTGCAAGGCAAGAAGAGCTCGCGCGCGAGTCACGCTTAGCATTTCTTGATACAGGTCACCGAATGTGATCGAAAATATAGTCGGAAAAACCGACTCAATTTAACGTGAGTATTCCCGTTTTATTAAAACAAAATGTGTCGTCAAAATATTACATGCATTTCTAAAGATCGAAAATTGCGAACATATTAATGAATGTAATTACCATATTTATTTAAATATTGAATAGATTTTCAATATTTCAGTTTTAGCTTTGGTTTTATTGAATAGAATAAAACAATCGTTTATTAAAAAATATTTATTGTAATCGGTAAAAACTTAAAACTAATTCAATAATATTTACAGCTTATTTATAATACAATAATTAACTACAGAGTTTATACAGTTGTAAGCAAATTCGACAAAATAAATGATCTGCACAAAATAATAGACGACTTTAAATATTGTCATGTTAAACGTCGATCATAAAAATGCTATTAAATGATAGCTTTTTATTTTAAAATATAAATATCAGTCAGCGAATGATATTTGTATTTTTACCCGACAGCCTAAAAAGGAGGGTAATGTTTTTGGGATGTATGTAAGTATGTTTGTGTTATGGTGTATTATCTTCTTAGCATAACCGGCTTGACCGATTTTGACGAGTGACGTGTCGTTCGATTCCTCTTTACGTCCTGAGTGATATTTTGCAGTCGGGTATTTTGGCTTGGAACGATTTTTTTCCCTGTTTCATTCATTTCCTAAAAATGTCCACTTTCCTGTTTCGTCCATTTATTGGACTCAGGTACAGTACAGTATGTTACATAACTATATTATTTTATACAATTTTATCACTGGCTAAAAAAAGCGAGCGACCATAATTTCGAAAACGAACTAATTGCGATTGCTTTTTTGTATACTTCAGTCGATATAACCATCTTCATTAAGTATCTAACTTATAATTAAATCTTTGTACATGTAATTTATCTAAAAATCTCCAAAATATAAATTTTGTACATTTTCATGTACGTATTAATGTCAGCGGCTTAGTTTTATTTTTGTATGTTGGTATCATAATATGATTATGATAATAAATAAATTAGTAAATGATACATTGTTAGTATTTAATCGCACCGCTTATGATAAACCGGATCTCCTAACTATATCCAAAGCCGAATCGGAGAATTTCGACAGATTTATTATGAAGCACATAAGGCGGTGACCAAAGAGCGAAGACGAAGCGAATAAGCGTTTTATAATAAACATACTTTTTAGGAAGCCAAATTCGATGCGTTTCGAGCCTTAATGAAGATAATCGTGGGTTTTAATAGAACACAATTCTTGTTGTGGGTTTTCTATACCGCGTATTCACGAGTACCTACCTACCGAGGAGATTTCCCTTCAATCTATAAGTGGGTTGGAAAAAATGTTTACTATCCTATATAGAATTCTTTAACGAATCCAGTTCTTCCTTTTACGTTTTTTCACGTTCAATAGAATCACTTGATATATCGCGATAGAATCGCCATCAGTCTCATCATCACACGAAGGTCTGTCAGACCCGATGCGGCTTCCGCTGCGGCGACAGTATCTTGAGCATGGTGACGATGGGAGCCTCGAACGCGACCGAGATCACGAGCGCCAGGAAGAACGAGATCATCGCCAGGCCCAGGAACAGCACGAACTGCGGATACACGGATTCATGGAAAACTGGTGGAATTTATCGCTTGTGTAAACTGTCTGTGACCCGGTCCGAGTGGGATATAGATTTTCCAAGTGCAAAGTAATGAAGCATTTGCGCAAAAGACAAAGTCTTTAAGGCTAAAGGAGCCACCGAAACTAGTCTTCTCGGATTGACTTTAAAATTCAAATTTATTAAGCCTGTGGGTCTGGGTTATAAAGTTAGTATGGTATACAGTTTAGATTCTCCAGATCCCGCGTTATTAGAGAACAAGCGAATCCTGAAATTATAGATTACAAGTACTTAGTACATTAAGACATTAGTGACAGTTAATTATATTGAAATTATATCAAACTATCTAATATCATGTTGAAATTTTTATATCAATCGTAAGTAAAATTAAATATTACACAATCATCATGTCTCATATTGTATGCTGTCGAAAGAAGAAAGTCGTTCAGCCGATTTTTGAAACTACTTATATTGCTCCAGTCACGAATTGACAGCGGTAGATTATTATAAATAATTGGTGCAGCTCTATAATTGTTGCTATTTTTACATACTCATGTGTTGAAATTAAAAAGAGACATAAATTTGGTCCTGTCACATTGGTTTAGGTTAGGTTAGTTAGTTTAGGTTAGGTACAACAGTATCGACGCGATTCCACAGTTTTGCTGCCCTATGTTCTTCATTTGATCTTTCGCGCCGGCTCTCCTCGTGGTCAGTAGTATCACAAGGCAGTACAGGTAGTAGTGTGCGTATACTCACGACTAGCAGCTCCCCCAGGTGGATGGGGTGCGTGAGGTGCATGGCCACGTAGCGCAGCACCACCGGGTGCACCAGGTACGTGCAGTACGTGACGCGGGAGAACGGGTACAGCACCGGCGCGCACAGCACGTGCCGCACCCAGCCTGCGACACACGGGACGTCAGGCCTCTTGGCCACCTCGCAACACGTGCAGACGGGACTAGCAGTCCGCGGCGAACTGACACCTCGCGACCCCTATATCTTCACAACCCCTGGACCGATTCAGCTCATATTCGAACTTAAAAATTGTATTGAAATGAACTACTTGCCTACAAAATTTCATGAAGATCGGATCAACGGTTTGCAAGTTATCGTCGGACAAACATACATACAAATGCCGATTTGTATTCGCTTCGCTTCGCTCGGTCAATTACTTCACATACCGTCCACCTGATTTCTCAGTCTACCCATCAAAACCGACGATGGCTCGCACTCAATGCTAGAGTCCCGTCAAATTTCAGACACCAAAAAATAATGTTAAGGTGCAACGTTTCGGTCATCGCGCGAAATTCAAATTTTCTTGCATTTTTTGTCAATTACTGCTTAATTACTCATCGTGGATTTATTGAAACCAATTTTGCGCCAATAAATACGTTGTTTTAAGAAATTACGGGTAAAATGATCACTTATATAACATTGGTTTAGCTACAAATCTCAATAAGCTGATTTTCATCTTGGTTTTTGGTTTAGTGAGAAACGTACTTATACTAGCTTACAATTTGAATTTTTGGTTGGTGTAATTTCTTGAAACAGTCTATTTATTATCGCAAAATTAGTTTTTATGAATCTACGATGAGTAATTCAGCTGTCATTGACAAAAAAACGCAAGAAAATTTAAATTTCGCGCGCTGAGCGAAACGTGGCACCTTAATCAATTTTTTTACGTGTTCCTGCACTGCATCTCTACAAAGTGATCCATATCAGATCGGCGGCGTCGCAGACGGCGCTTCGTTCGTATAGAACATCGGTAATGACTACGTAAAGATATAAATGTCGGTGTGGTGTACCGCCGTGCCCCGTGGAGCAGGCCACGATGACCCAGCCGATGCAGGCGGCCCACACGGAGTGCGAGAGCGCGCTGTACATGGCGGCCCACGCCACGCCCAGCTCCGTCTGGTACAGGCCGAATATCAGGAACAGCAGCGTCGCCGCGCAGACTGTCCATCCCACCCACGCCCATATCTGACAACACCAGAAATAACTATTGTTAGGTACCTTTAGAACCGTAAGCAGCATCATCGTCACGTAATTCTATCTTCATATTGAAGTTCGGAGCTCAGTAGGTGAGAAGCGCGCAGTATGTTTTTTGCAAGTTTTTTTTTTTGCAAACCCAGTAAGCACTGTACAATGCTTTTGTCGTAGCACATTTCTCACCATTGCTCGACCTGGTGTAACGGTTAGTCACATACCCTGCTCATCCTGATCTTCAAGTTAGTCTTGAACAGTATCCAGCCGACGAACATGCCCACCAAGTAAGGGCCGAGCCTCGTCCACGGCTTGTCGTATATCTTGTCGAACTGCGTGAAGGGATCCTCGCTGTTGGGGATGTGCTTGTTGCTCCACGAGACGTAGCCCGTCGTGATCAGCGACGACACGAAGAACAAGCCGGTCAGGCAAGCTGATAGCTTGAAGTGACTGCAACACGGGAGACATCTCACGGTCATTGTCAATCAGACAAAACTGGATGCGTTGGAACAGTACTGTAAATAGTGATTGGGTAGAAAACCTTGCACTGGGAAATGGTTCGATCAAGACAGAAGACGTTCATCGAGACAATTACTTAGAATGTTAGCTTGAAATAATTTGATGAGTTACCTGGTCGATAAAATGAGAAGGATGGCGCTGACTGCGTAGAATTGAGTGTCGTCTGAAAGATACCAACTCCACAGCATGCACTGTAAGAAAATTAATAAATGTCTAGTCAAATTGGAATTTCAATAGATGATGAAATCTCCTCGACCTATCAATACTCCATTTTCTTCAAATTTACCGTCCCGCTTTTTTTCTGCGACAAAAGAAATCATTTGTCCTTCCTCATGAAGCGCCGTCGTTCGTAAAGGTTGGACCAGCCAACCGTTTAATCGTGATACAGGACGGAGGAGAAGGAAGAAGGAAAGGAGGAGGGTCGTAATGTTTTGTCGCGGCCGGCGAGACTTTAAGATTTATAGGATGTACAATAAGAGCTAAAAGTGCATTAGCCAGTGATGTGAATGACCGAACATGCAAAGTAGAATCTAGGTACTAAGCATAGGAAGGCCGACTCTTGAGCTGGGATAAGGTGAAGACTCAGTACGTTACCATCTGTTCAACCGGGAAGAGCGTGTTGATATAGAGCAGGTTGCGCCACCAGTACTCCGGGCAGGTCTCGTGGTCGAGCGCCGGCGGCTCGAACACAGCGTTGTTGGCGAACCACTTCATCGTGACCTCTACCACGCCCAGAATGAACAGGTACGGAGCGGTCAACCTAGAGCGCATCAACAAAGCTTAGGTATTTCATGAGGTCCAATATAAATATATGCCATCACCATTAGCCACATCCTATTTATCCCACTACTGGGTATAGGTCTCCCTCTTTTCGCTCAGATATCCTAATACTTACTAATTTTGGAATCTGCACCAGCTCAAAACTTTTGATGAGTCTAGGTGTGAATTTCCTACTATTACAAATACGGTTTATCTGTCTCCAAATCGTCAGCAATCTTGTTGAACCACAAAACAAAAAAAACAAGTCTGCTTCCATGCTTGAAGCTCCAGGCATCACACACTTGAAGCATCAGACACTAGGTACATTGATTGACCTTTTCAAAAAGTTAGATTCAAACGATTCAATGAAACGAAGATTCAAACGGATTAGATGAGATATCTGCAGGCGCACGGTGCCATGATGTGATTTTCATGCTTGCGATTATCACCGCAAGTGTGTTATGACATCGCCAGTTGTTACCCACGATGTCCATCGCGGGAACATTAACAAAATATTATGTCCGTCTTTGTGATATACAGTAAGTAACTCCCTATCAAATTTTATCACGATCCGCTTAGCCGTGATAACGCGACAAACATCCAGACAGAGAGACAAAGTTAATTCCTATAGCTCGGTAGATGGCGTTGATCCATTTTTGTGCATTTTTAGACGTTTTGTATAGAATGACAGTTGTAATGTAGAGAGTTCTGAATCACACAAGCGAAGTTTTTCCTCGAGACGAACGCGTTCATTTTCATACCTCGATTCTCAAATGCTAGCGCATTTAGAATCTGAACAGCGCTATCTAGGTAGTGATATTTCGAGCAATTAAGTAGACCTAAAACTTTGCTTTGCACTAACTAACCTCAATAAAGAGTTTTGATATCTGAGGTTAGTAGTGTACTGACCTCGCGAACCGGTACCCGATGAGCCCCAGGAACTGCAGCACCCCAGCCGTGAACCGGCTGCGGCCCTTCGTCAACAGCTCCAGCTTGCCCTTCGCATTCGTACGGAAGTACAGGAACGACACGAGCAGACCTCTGGAAATACATTTTGTAGTGTAGTAGGTAGAAGGTACGTAATAACTTAGGCACATCCTCGTAAGAAAACTCACTGTTTTGTGAGGCCCATTATGTAGCAAAAAACAAACAAAAAATACGTTTGATCCGCGTCATGCTGAAAGTGTGTGCACCGATGCCACCAATAGAGTCGCAAAAATGCGACGGGCGCGGCGCTCGCAGCCGGCATCTTGGTTTAGTGGCTCACGATTTAGTGGCAAATTTGACGGCATTTAAGGTGTGTTCCGGCAGCCTCAATTAGGCGTTTCCCAAAAAAAAAAGAGTAGTTCTAAAATACTTACTAGATGGCGTAACAGACCTATCGTTTTACCTGTCATTGTTATTTCTGTCGAAATATTTTATGTTTATTTTAAAAATCGTAAATTTTGGCTCCACACGTTGTGTATTTAGCCAGTGTCAACTATTGTAATATTTCAAATGAAGTCAAATACATAGTTACGTTACTTGAAATTATCTAAATACACATGTCGAGCCAAAAAACACGAAAAAAAAAGGCACACGTACATATTTTTGTCTTTCATGTCTTGACAGTGACAGAAAAAACTCAAGGTACATCTAACGCCATCTATTGGGTACTTTTATAAGCAGGATTTCTTTTTTTTTGGAAAACGCCTCATTGAGAGCCAGTGGGCTTATCCCGTAACTCTGAACGCGATAGCGAGAGTTGCGCGAGCGGGGCCGCGCATAGTGCGACTAAGTTGGTACGAGCGAGATAGCATGCTCTCGCAATCAGAATCACGAACGTTTCAAAGTTAGAGGATAAGCCCGCTGTTCCCATCCCAGGCTAGGTGGGTTAACATCGGGTGAGTTCGTGATCAAATGTATAAAAATAACACTCGTTTTGTGTTTGGGAAAAACTGACCCGAGACAGAAGAATGTGTCAACGCTGTAGACCGCGCTGATGATCAGCTGGAACCAGAAGCTCTTCTCCAGGATCGCTCGCAGGGCGGTGTTGTCGGCGTACTGGAACCACAGACATACCAGTTCACTTTACTATTTTCGTGTAATCTATTTGACCAGTAGGTACTTATAAAGGTACATACAGTTTGGTCGCGAAATGTCCCGTTCGCAAATTGTAACGCTATAGCCACAGTGCGAACATTAGGTAGGTAATGTGTTCAGATTTTAAGGGCTGCGTGTAATTTCCAGTGAAATTACAGGGCAAGAAGAGATATCGAATGATGACATAGGTACGCAGTGACGTGGCACTGAACTGTTATGGGTGCTTACCATCAGGCGACCGACTTGTAGTCACTCAGATGTATAAAAAAAATATATAGAATACATTCGGGGGAAGGATATGTCTTGGAAATAGTTCGACGCAGACATATCCATCGGTCGAGGATAACATCAATATTACCTTAAAGACGACGATGCAGGTGTGCCCGAATATGACCCAGAGCATGGAGAGCGAGCGCAGGCCGTGGACGCACGGGACGGTGTCGGCGCCCACCGACTGGTCGAAGATCTGCAGGATATTGGCCTTCATCGAGAACGACAGCAGCAGCTCTGACCACACGCCTGAAATTAACAACTTTTTGGAGTTCTGGAGTGATGAGCGAGGGAAGTCATTCAATGTAAGGACTAATATTATTATAAGTGGTCTTTGTCACATATATATGAACCGCTATGACAATTCCAGAAACATTGACGAAACTTTGCCTCTCCGGATAATAATTCCATCTCATCACATTAGATTGTAATTGTAGCTGTAGGTGTATAGGTAAGTATTTTTTATTGCAGAACTGACCGACCGAAGCAAAGGTCTCGAGAGTCTACAGGAATAGCTCTGTGTTTGTTTGTATGTTTGGCCGACAAAGGCGCGGTCCCGCGCACCGTCGCATGCCGCAGTCTCCTACCACCGATGCGTGTCCGACCTGGGACCCTATTCGGAGAAATGACATTTTATCTCGGTCACTCTCACTCCCATTAAATTCTAAATTAGAGAGACAGTGACCGAGATAAAATGTCATTTCTCCGAATAGGGTCCCTGGACCCCTGAGCTATTCTCAAAAGCTGAGATTCAATCTCGTCTCGATAATGTCGACCTTCGAGATTTCTTATTGCGATGGCTAGAGTGCGAGATACATCGAGTGGTCGGTCGGAGGCAATTAGGACGAGAGACAGTCGAGATTGGCATCTCGAAGTTGACCTCAATTTGCAAATGAGATATGTACTTAGATACATCAAATGTATCTATACGTACTGAGTTTGAGTTCGTCCTCGGCGTTGGTGGAGGCGTTCTCGGCGGTGAGCCGCTCCTCGGAGGTGTTGCTGTTGAGCGTGATGTTGTTGTTCACGTTGTAGATCGACTTGCCTGCAAACATTCGGTACGTAACGTTCAAACGCATGCAGCTGTTTCTCTAAGACATGGGACTATAATTCGACAAGTTGTTTAAATAGTTTGTTTGTGTTGAACATACAGATGTATGGTTTTATACACATTATCAACTGATGGGCAATACAAATAAGTCTTTGCTCTGATAACAAAATGATGATGAGTGCTATTATGAAGTGTTGGTTGTAGAGGCATATACCTAATTCACGAAACCACAAAATACCAAACCTAAACAATAATATTTCCGGAATAGTATTGAAGGCGCGGCGTCAGCGCCGGCTACGGTGCACCGCGCTTATCAAGCTGCATGTCGTAAGCTGTTGCCGCGATCAGTATCAATCGTGTAACGATGGATATTGCTGTTTACCGTTGTTAACAGTGATGTCATCCAGCGAGTTGATCTGTAGCTTGAGGTCCCGCGGTCGCGCCGCCATGTTGTCGGCGCGCCGCCGGCGGCGCCGCACCGCGCGGGCCAGCTGCATGTCGTACGCTGTCGCCGCAATCAGGAGTATGCCGACTACGATGGATATAGCTCTAAAAATTCAAACACACTTATCTAACTATGAAGTATCCTTGGGAAAAAAATAACGGTGTAATTATTTATCAATGTTTAGGTAACAGGATTATAATATTATTAACTATGTAAGTGACAAAATAGGCAAAAAAAAACAAAAGTGAAAACGTCCTGATCACGTCTGAACATCTTGACACTATGACACACATTTATCTATTGTTTTTAGCACCATGCCAGCGTGTGTGATCACATGCATGTGATCGAAATACATGGCGACAGATTATCTAGAAAAATAATCAGAGTACTCACAGTAACACATGGAAGGTGGAATCCCTGGTGTACTCGTAATGTCCGTGCTGCGGCGAGCGCACGGCCAGCACGGTGTGCTTCAGCAGCGGCGCGCGCGCGCGCTCCAACAGCGACCCCACTGACGCGCGCGTGCACGAGAACGGCAAGCATAGGCCCAGGTATAATGTGCGACGCTGGAATCAACATTCAAGTTTTTAATAAGTCAACATTATTATTTAAATAATTAGGTTTATGCTTCCAATTATAATAATGTTGACTCGACAATCATTGTCCCGATAGTCGTATTGGCGAACGGCCTTATGGAGAAGACCTTCTGCCGACATCGCAAGAGGCTCTCGCTAGACATTTGGGTCAGTGGCCATATGCAGAAGGCAGTCATCCTTGACACGCTGCGTTTTGTCAGGAGGTTCCTGACTCTGCAGCCTTGACCGCCGATAGCTTGTCGCCAATAATTAGGTTGTATCGAGAAATTACACCAACCAAAAAATCAAGGCGAAGGTGGTTTAGTATAAGTACCTACATTTCTCACTAAACCAAAAGTCAAGATGAATATGATCTTATGAGATTCGTAGTTAAACCAATATTAACTAGGTGATCATTTTAGACTTAATTTCTTGACACAACCTTTTTGTTGGCGCAAAATTATTTTTAATAAATTCACGATAGCTGTAATTGAAACAAAAACGCAAGAAAATTGGAATATGGCGCACTGAGCGGATCGTCAATTAACATAACACTTTCTTCCGAAATAACAAAGTAAAACACCCGACTGCAAAATGTAGCCTATGACACTCCGGACAAAAAGAGGCATCCAACGACACCTCATTCGTCAAATTTGGTCAAGCCGTTTAGACTACATAATGTAATATATTTATACACAAACAATACATCCTAAAAACATGGCTCTCAATGACAACAGTTCATTTGACGGTCCGATTTTATACAATATACAGGATTATTGGTAACATATAGCCAACAACCTCTCGTAGGCAGCTTACATCATACCTAAAAACTTTTGTTTCATGACTTTCATAATAATTCATACTTTCGCCGGGACCCGGCTGAAGCTTAGGAGCTACATTTGCATCATACATTTTTTTTTTTGGTGTATTTTCCTTTACCAATGATCGACAAATTATTTTTTAATGATTCGTATATTGTTTTTTCCAGATATTTTATAAAGGGGACGGCGCGTACGCAGTCCCCACTACCAAAAATTACGCGTCCGAGTTATCCACATTAGGGATAATCGCAGAGGTCAACCCAACCGCAGTGCAATGGAAGGGCCTCGCTCTGGGGGAACCGCCTTTATGATCACGGTGTCCCCTACGCCAGGTAAGTATGATTTTGAAGCCGCGCTCAAATCTGCTCGTGTTTTACCGGGGAATCTCGTCACCGCGATTCAGCCGAGTGCTTTTGCGATCGTAGCGTCATCTAGTTTGGTTAGAAAGAACTACGACAACGACGCGCCGTTTCAGGGTTCGGTCAAGGTCAATGACGTATACGGAGTTTTGGCGGGAACGTGAAGAAGTTATGTCGCGTCATTGTAATATTTTCCAAACCTTGTGTTAGTTCGAGTGTTAATATGTAAAAATGGTGGATTTATATCCATTAGGTGTTCGTGAACGTGCACGAGTGTTGGTAAATAGTATAATTTGTAAATGAACTCCAGCTGTACCATTTATTGCCCTAAGCAGTTGGTAGTGACTTACAAAGATAGTAGATGTCGCTGTTTACATTTTACTCCATAACTTTCGTTGAAAAATAATTTCGAAAGTCTAATATGAAAGAAATAGCCGATGCGCTCACCGTTGGCGATGTCCTGTAGAAGTGTGGAGACCGAGACTCACACGGCAGTAGCGGGTGTATGGATAGTAATGCGCTTACCGTCTTGACGATGTCCTGCAGGTGCGAGGAGACGGAGACTCGCACGGTGTAGAACGCGGTGTCGAACGGCGGCCCGAAGCCCGACATGGAGACGTCCTGCCGCCACTCGCTGAAGATCTGAGACCCGCTGCTCTCTGCAGGACAGCAACATGGGGTGAACACCAGCATCCACTCCAGCTGTGTTTACATATCTTCTACCTCACCGTAACTTAAGGACGTGGTTACATATTATGTCAGCACGTCTTAAATACACGATCTCTCGCTCGCACAATTATGTTGAGAAAAATTTTTTGAAAGGCTAAAAATAAATATGCTGTTTGTTGGTAAGCGCATTATTTGAGAACGGCTGGACCGATATGACTATTCTTTGATTTAAAATGTTCGTAATAGTACGAATTAGAAAAAAAAATGCGTGGCAGAAGGGTCCGTCTGGGGAAGTACCACGCGTTTGCCAGTTATTCAACCGCCAAGCAGTAGTTCAAGCATTACTCTGTTCCGGATAGAAGGACAATGTTTCCAGTATAATTACTGAGAATTCAGAGATTTAAACTCAAATCTCAGGATGACGAGCGCAGCGCGTTGCCGCGTAGAGTTTGGAACTGTTGAAGTTCAAAATTTTGGGTGGCACTGAACTGTTATGAGCAAGCTTGACACTTAACATCAGGTGAGCTATTTGCTCGTCTCATCAATCAGAAAAGAAGAAAAAAAAGTCCGAGTTTCAGTCCCGCACCTGAAAGCCGAGTACGCCGGCATCAGCTAGTTATGAATAATATAATAATTATAATTTTTATAACTAGCTAACATAATTATTATGGGTACGCAGCGCAGCGCCTGACGTTTGCGTACTCGTAACAATAGTAAGAAAAAGACTTCAACGCGCGCCGCACTACCTGTTCCAAATGTTTTTCCATTGGTTTAATTATTCATGTGACATTCTGCCCCTGTTATTGTTACTAGTAGAACTTTCTTCTGCGCACAGTACACCTCGCGAGCGATTTTTTTTGCACGACCTCAATTCTATAATTTCATAGTTTTTTTGTTGTCGGTGATTTTTGATTAGATGGGTATTTCCCCCAGAAAGGGGGGAAGTTTGCTGCGGCGTTATTTAACGGCAGATTTTGATCATATTTGGCAGAAAAATCGATCTTATTTCAATGTCCCGAACTGAGACTTCAAGCATATCTTGACAACCTTTAAACCGATTTCACTCCATTCGAAATTCTTGTTTAGAATTGGGTACCGAATGTTTCTGCCGAATATTATCAAACTCGGCTGGTGATTGGCACCGCAGCAAGCTCCCTCCTTTTTGAAGGAAATACCCATCTAATTAAAAATCACCAACCAACAAAAAAATATACAAAATTGTAGAACCTACTTATGTATACAAAGTTTCATCAAGATTAGTTAAAAATACCGAACTCTACACCGAAAGTACCAACATACGGACAGATGAAATCAAATTTTGCCAGTCGAAGCAGAGACTTCGTTCGCTTCGCTCCCTCGGTCAATAAATGCGAAAGTGTGTTTGTGCTTTTATTGTTCTGTATGTTCCACTTTAAAGCAGCAGCAGAGCAACGGACTGACCTGAATTTTTGCATGATTAATAATTGAAGGTCCGCAGAGTGACATAATTATGAAAATATATTTTTTATTTCGGAAATTACCGGTTCACGAAAATTTTTTCACGCGAGTGCAGCTAGTAAGTACTTGCGTAACTTGATACTGAATTCTTATGAATGTTAATAAATGACAGGACACGATTAAAAAAAAATATTGGTCATCACAATTATAACATGCTCGTATCTACTGATACTTTATTAATCTTGATAAATAATTATTTATATTTTATTTGTCTTGCTTTCTTAACAGCTGCATTTTAGCCGCTGTGAATGTGTATTTCTAAAGTAAAATTTAATTTTTAAAATGTTAATGCGAAGCTATTGATGACTTCGCTGTATACCTAAGGCCCAAAATAAATGAATTTAATTTACGCAAAAACTTTGCTCAAGTTAAAAATCAGAATTGTTGATGTACTTCGAAAAATTCCTCCGAATCGACAGTCACAGAAACCTAAAACGTCGCTTATTGGCAGTAATCCAACCTTATTGAATTAATATTTAATAAAAAATGTAAGCGGAAAATGGTACATTACAGACCGACTAACGTAATCTGTAGAGCTGGCCAAATGATGGAATCAAAATGTTTGTACGAATGGCTGTCAATTTCGTTCGGAAATTGCAACGGTGGCTCCCCCGTTCAACTGTAAAGGTAACTCAGTCGTAGTTTCTAGAGCCCAAAAGCAGCAGCAAGGCCGCGCGGAGGCCGCGAACCCAGATTGTGGAAAGTAAATTAATATTATAAGAAGTCCCTTGACCTAAACATTCACAGTTGTTCTTCAAACAGTATTAGCCAGCCAAGGTATTAGCAACATTGTAGTTTATTAAATCTTTATCGTGCACCTGTAATGATGAAGTCTTGAAAACTGAAAACCCCCAACTGATTTAAATTCCCAACTATTTTATCTTCATCATTGGTGTTAGAGGGTGTGAGCTTTGACAGCTCTAAATTTTTCATTACAATGACTCGTATCTGTTACTAGACCAATAAACAGTCTACACCATCCATCGTATGTACCTAAGAAAATCGAAATATATTTATACCTAGAGATGAGAGAACACTGCGTCCCATTATGAACATGAATATTATGTTTCCTATTATTTGATTTATGCTATCTGTTGAATCTTATAATATCTTCCTAACTGCGTCACAATGCAGCGTATGGTTTGCCTAGGCGTGCGAAGTATGCGTGTGTGAGAGAGAGGCTCTCTGGAGCGGTGCGATGCGCGACACCCGCTCGGTAGCGCGGGTCGCGTTCGACTGTCTTCACAATGGTTCTTAGTATACTTGTACGCACCGTGGAGTCAGTACCATTCGAAATGTTCATTGGGCCGGACCTTACCAAGTAATATAATATTATGTATCGACATTATATTCGTGAGCATTGGTCTACGAATAAACACACATGCGTACATACGTAAGTTTGTGTTATTATCATGGTTACGTGTGACTTCGATACGTTGTAATCGATAAGTAAACAAATTCGCAAATCGCGTGTCGACAACATTCATGTTACCTTTCGTAATAACTTCTGTCTTAGACAAGAATTTCAATTGAGAAAGTGTTATTTGTTGGCCAATATCGAATGGCAACCGATCGCTCGATTGTTACCTACTACCACATCTTAGGGCTATTCAACTCTAACCATAAGCATTGTCCATTGCGACAAAGTTCTAGCAAAACATTGTTAGCTTATAATATTATCTAACATGTTAGTATTAAGTCCACTGCGACTTTGCAGCGAACAATCTTTATGTTTAATATTGTGTTTATCTTTATCTTCTAAAACGAGTCGCTCTTGTATGAGTTGTATAAAAATCACATTTTTTCTTGATCCACGTTATGTTGCACTCACGAAATAGTTACTGTACAGGGAGGTTGATCTACTACAGCCAGACAGAATGGTATTCAAATTGCGAAGGAATGAAGAGATGTTGATAGCACGAGTACCTAACTCGATATTATCTATCAGAACACAAACGCTGGTGATGTTGCCCGTCGGCGTCGGAAAGCATGCTAACATGTTAGCTTGTTACTACACCGAAGTCAAGCCTATTGTTTGTGAAATTATATATTGTTAGAATTTATACAGAACGAGCGTGTCACTAAATTGAATACAAGTAAAAGCGAATATTGGAATAGAAAAGGGCAAAATGTGAAAACTGAAAAGTATATCTGTTTCTTTTTCATTTTATGAACTTATCAGTTTCACACAGGCATGAATAAAAAAAATGCAAAAAAAAAATACTATATATATATATAATATAATTTTTGCCAGCGTGTGCTTAGTTATGGTATGACTATAATACAGTTCAGGGGTCTTTTTAGCGAAGCGAATTTCTACGAGTCTACGGAAGCAAATCGGTAGTTATTATGTATGCTGTTATGCTTATATTTGTCGAACGATAACTTCATAACCATTGATTTTTGTAGGAGAGAAGGTTGAAATGTTTTTTTTTTAAATTTTGAATATGAGTAGAATCGGTCCGGGGTTTGTGAATATATTTTAAAGGAGTCGCGAGGTCTCATTTAGGCACGAACTATACTTATATATTACACTATATTATATTTAATGTAATGTGATATGATCGTGTGATAAGGTTGCAGGCGTGGGAATGCATTATGAAATTTTCATATGCAAACATTACGTATATTATAATTAGTAAATACGAGTATCATGCTGTTTGTGCTCTAAATACATTCACATTACAAGGTTTTTGAACAAATGTTAGCAATATCATAGTGATTACACTCGCTTTGAGAGAACTCATTACCGTTTCATCTGGTTCACTTGCACCAGCCGAAATTGCTTTGCGAAATTTAAATTTCACTTTTTCATTTTATTTTATAATGCCACAAACACGCAAAATTCGTGACGAATCGCCCACGTGTGACAAATCACTAAATTCTTGACTTATACCTAGTGGTTCGCGCCGAACTGAGACCTCGCGACTCCGATAACTTCACAACCCCGGACCAATTTTGCTCATATTTGAACTTGCACTTTTTATTGAAATGTATTAATCCTAACTATATTATAAATGCGAAAATAAACTCTCTCTATCTATCTGTCTCTCTGTCTGGGTGTTTGCCGCGTTATCACGGCTAAGTGGCTGAAGAGATCGACCTGACCGACGATCTGATTTTGGCATAGAAATCGGAGATGGACATGGGCATGGGCTACTTTTTTTGTATGTCCACGCGAACGAAGTCGCGGGTAACAGCTATTCTATCTATTGTCTATTATACACGCAATGTGGAATGAGCTTCTTCGTGCGATATTTCCGAGTATCTTCCATATGGGGTTCTTCAAAAAGGCTGTCAACACCATCTGTATCTGTATGTATATGTGATGCCCCTGGTGTTGCACGTATCCGTAGGCGGCGGTCATCGCTTACATCCAGACGGCCAGCCTGCTTGTTTGCAACCCATGGTATTAAAAAACACGCGTAAACAAACGCTGATTTGTTCCCGTAGACTCTGATCGCTTCGCCAGTTCATAATATTATCACTAAAACCTACATCAATTCTAGCCAATGATCGAACGGATAGATAGGCTATAGGTATGTTGAGCGCATTGCTGTGCGTTTGACAGCCTTAATCGCATAGACAGAACGCTATCTTCAAGGGTACTGTGCCAGCTTAGTAGCGTCTCCTCAGAAGCTGTACTGCTGGTCCAGGACATAGCAGAACTCGGCTGAGACAGTCCAATAGTTGTTCCCCAGTAGATAGAAAGATAAATAATTATTTACTGATCACACCAGAAACCAACCAGTAATACAGTTTTTCAGCAAGGACTGGTATCTTCCAGGCGACCTGTGGAAGTGCTTACTGTTATCGTTGGCGGCAGGCGCGTGCTGTTGGTTCAGGATCGCGCAGAGTTCAGCCGAGCCGGTCCAGTAGTTGTTGCCCCAGTAGAACATCGATGTGTACCGTCCGCTTGCGTCCTCCACTGGAAACAATGTAAACAAATAAGAATAAGTTTCAACGTTTTTGCTTCTATCTCTTATAATAAATTGTTACGCCATGTATATACACCATGTATATACATGGCGTACGAGATACACATTACAATAGGAAAAAAGTACATACACAGACACAGTGAGTGAACAGACAATTACAAAATCTACTTGATGCTGGGAGCATGCTGGGTACGCTGCCAACTGGCTTGAACATTTCGATTATCTATAGACCTTTAATGGTATCTGGATAATCTAACTGTTATTTTTATGTAGTAGGCTAACATACAAACTGCAACTACCTAACCCCCGAATACTGAAACGTTTGTTAACTTTGACGATAGATTAAGTCTATTGCTGCCTTTGTCATTTGCTTAGTGCCAGATAGAGACAGTATTAGAATTAATCTGTCGTTAAAATTAACGAACGTTTCAGTATTCGGGGGTAAGTAGTTTAGGCAGTTACAGTTTTGTATGTATTTTGTTTAGTTAATAAAGGTACTTGCCCGTTAAAAAAAGTAGTTATTTATTTTGGTAAAGAGACAACTGACATCATCTAATAATATTACGCATAGGTATAATTATAATTTGTCATTAATACACTCAAGAAACTTAAGAAGGCATACAAAATAATTCGCCAAAATTCTACGTAACATAAAAGCAAATACGCAGGTAATTACTGAACCTACTCTAAAAGTCCCCGCGAACCGTACCAGTTGGTGTATGTAATATTGTTTTAAATAAGAAGGTAACGTAGGAAGAAAAGGAGCGATTGTAAATTCTTTCTCAATGTCGCGGAATAAAGTTCACAATGATCGACGAAATATTAATATGAGGTCATCCATAAAAGTTAAATAAAGGGATGTGGCCTCAACATCGTATGTACTCGACCAACTTGACCTTTACGATAGTGTCGCGCCGTTTTCAACCGAATCAAAAAAGAGGAGATTATCAATCTGACGGCTTGCTATTCGCGGCTCTGCTCTGCTATTAGAGAAAACTATTCGTGAACTGGGTCCGTGGGAGCCGGGAGCTCATCTCATTTACAAAAACCTATCAGAGCTCTTGGTTGATATGACGCATGGACAAAATACTTGCGTTTATATGCGCAAGGCATAAGCTTTGCAAATCAACGTGGTAATGCCGCATGTTAGATACGCTGCCAACTGGTAGTAGCTTTGAGCATTTGGATTATATTCAGCTATTTCTATTTGACAGACTAAGTCGGTTGGGTTACAATCAGAAAACTGATATGATTCAATTATAATATTTATTCATTAAGGCATTTTGAAAAAAATATGAACGTAAAAGCTAGATTTTAACAATTAGGGTGTGAAAGGCAATACCATCACTTCATCTTGCCTTTGACCCTCGCTGATGATGATGATGATTCTGATGATGAGGAGCCGGTGCTTTATGATCACTCGGCGAGTTCACGGCAATTTAAATTTAATACCATGCCCGGTTAAGATGGACTTCCTTGAAGGATCATCTTACCAATTTATGTGCATTTCCGTGTCGTTTTCGGAGAATATTTCGCACATTAAGTTGTTATTTGTAAGTAAGTGTTGTAGGGTCCCGAAACAGGCTTAACTTTGTAACAAAATTGTGTCACATATTGCTTTTATTAAAATTTAATAAATAATAATAATATTTTTTGTGTTGATAAACTTCCGCTTCGACTCACAAGTCCACTGTAAGCCTTCGTAGCGCATATAACTATGCTTCCGGTTCTGTATTTTAACATGCTTTGGTTTGCGGTTTTACCGAATTTCCAATAGCTATAATTTTTCCGACTAAAAAGTCAACTCGCATGAATTAATTCAATAATTCTATCTCTACCGAAAATTTTAACCTGTTTAGCCATTACAGAACTGAGGCAACGAACATTCACATTAACATAAAAATGTGCTTTCATATTTTTTTGTGTGTTATGTTTTATAAAAAGTTGTCGGCCTCAAGAAATTAAACGCAAGTAGGCACGCGTATGTCTCCTAATTAACACCTTGAATTGTTACAAATGAATTGTTCCGTCTTTGACACGTCGGTTTGTAGACCTTTTTTATAAATATGACGATATTAAAGGTCAAAATCGGAATGAGTTTTGAATGTTTGAAGTAAAATTATATTTATCTGTCTAAACTCCAGCGTTGGGAAACACACTGTACATAGGAAATGTGTACAAAACAAAAACATTTAAACTAGGGCTCCAAATGGCAATAACATTACGCGGTTTCAAATGAGAAGGAACGCGGAGGCCCGCTGAAGCTTAAGAGCTGAATAAGCGCATTTAAAAACAGAGAAAATAATCCATAGATACTAAGCACTCATTTCTACTTTACTAGTAAAATACAAACACAAGGAAATAAAGTTATTAAGTTATCCACACGTTATCCCGGATAGATTGTAATTTTGTGATAAAGTGTATGTTTCATGTTACTTGTAATTAATTTGACTAAACAATTGAATGCATATGTTTTTTAAAACTGTTTAATTTTTGACATGTAACTAATTGTTATAAATAAATACTATAAACTATGAACGCTTGGAACACTTTTAATTAGCTACTTTTTAAATTTTAAATTTTCGAAAAAAAGAAAAAGCTTGATAGTTTCGAAACAGAAACACAAAGCATTATTAGCGGTAAGACTCAGTCCGCAATAAGGGCTATAGGTACTCGAGGTAAACAAATAAATAAAAATAGAACGTACTCTCATTTGGGCCAAGGTCTCATGCGAGTAGCTGGATCAATGAACTCACCACAATAAGATTAGTCCAGTTCTCTTGTGGCAATTGATGTTTAGAATATGTTGTTTTAAATAATAATAAATAATAATAATTTGTTGTAATTTAAATTAGGAGCATTTTCTAGATCATTTTGAAACTAACTTTCGCACTACCCAGCTGTTAACTTTACGTACCATGAAATTTCTAGTTTTCATGATTTCGTAAAAATATGACTAAGTATAAAAAGGCTACTTAATAATTAAAAAAAAAGTATCTTTTCATTACATTTAGAAAAAATATTAATACAAACTTTTTTTAAATTGTATATAAAGATTCCGGGAAAAATTATCTAGCTGATGGTGAAAAGCGCATCAATAGTACATTGTGGGCCAAAAGTCCGAGGGACTAAATAAGTCTTTAACCCGAGGTAAACACCGACTTTCATTACGAATACAAGGAAAGGAAAAATAAAAACATGAATTAGCTAAAGAAAAAAAATGAGTGAATTTTATTTTACATAAATCAACAACTTTGGTGAGATATTTATTTCAAGTTTATGGTAAAATTAGAGCAATTAGTTATAGTTAGCGATAGGTTTTTTCCGGGTATGTTGAAAAACTGGGAAACTTGAGTTTCTACTAACTTGAGTTTTTTTTGGTAACGATTTCACTTTTTTCATAGCGCGCCATTTCATAAAATCGGACTACAATTTTAGGTATCTTTGTTTTGATTTAGTCTCATCTCACATGAAATCAGGCGCTAAATCGATATCTGAATCAGATGAACTCATTGTGTTAATATAAGTCTCTGCTATACGGAAGTATAAACAAAACTCTACAACACGAAAAAACAAATGAAGATCGGATTGCCGCTTTCCCACATATATATATATATATATATTTTTTTTCTGGGGCCAGCTACTTAGCCATTATTTTTCATTTTCATAATTGAAAAAATGGTAAATATTTTGCACAAATCTTTGCTATTTTAAAGAAATAGTTAAAGTAAATTAAATTATTAAATTATTAAAAGTAAATTATAATAAAGTCATTTGAAAAAATATATTCTTTAATTAATACTTAACTTGATGTTATCTCAATTTTACATCGGGCTGTAATTGAGTGGCTGTATGAAAGTTGGATAAGGTTCAATAGAAATGTGAAAATAGATCTAGTTTATTTTTATTATTATTTGTCAATTTGTCACTTGAGAACGATTCTCCTTAGGGATGAAATGTATTACTTTTAACCCGCTCTGACGTCGGCAACTTCAGACCTACTTTCTTAGTATGAGTAATGAAAAATCCGTTACGTGGTTCAGGAGAACTTAGCGGATATACAGACAGAGGGACAGACGCGGAATGCGACTTTATTTTATACGATGTAGAGATGTAGTGAAGATGCCATTGCCACTAGTAATGTAACCCAAATTTAACCCTATTTATAAAACACGTCGAATGCGGTGGATAAAAACGTGTTGTTCTAACCCAGCTAACCCCTCTTATTGGAATAGGAGTAGAAATATGTGTTAACAGTATAAGTACGAATTGTTCGTTATTTATAACTTTCATGGTTATATTGTAATTATTGTTCAGAGTGAATGTTGGTTACTTTATATATATTTCCTATAAACTTAAGCACCGGAGAACCAAGCTAATGCACATAATTACGTAATTTTACGCCGCCATATTTCAGGATATACTAAAGCCAAGCGCATTATGTAAAGCGGATGTACCAAGCGGTAATATTATATAAAGCTAATTCCGCTAACACCGTTAATACCATTCTCTAAGCTGAAGGTCTTCCTCTAGTTGAAGGGAACCTACTCATACATATCTCTCAACCCTAGCTCGTGTAGTCGTGTGGAGCGCGGGCCTTGCGCTATATTTCAGATATTAATTAAAGATAAGGCTTTATTGGATATAAATAAAGCTGTAAATGTGATAAACTGAATTAATAATGAGTTTGCAAAAAGCTGCATAGACAATCACTAAAGTCAAGGTAGAGATTGGAATCAGACGTGCACGTGTCCTACCATGCACGATGAAGACGTTAGGAAAACGTTAGATTTTCAATTGCAATTTCCTTAAGCGGCAAAGGTTTCCACTAAAAAAAAAAAAAAATAGCCACAATCTAAATTAATTTGCACAGGCAAATGTATGACCAATGGGCTGCTCAGGGCAGCCTTGTAGCAGCTACTACAGTTTCACAAGTGATGAGGTATACGAGACAGCGGAGCGCTGCGCGGGCGCACGGACGCGGTTGGTCAACGGTCATCATTTCTTGCCCAATTGTTTGCCAATAGCTTCTCAGATTTGAATGGTTAATGTTGCTGGGGTCGTATGGTGGTATGATTCACTTAGTTTTTTTATTATCGATTGAGAAATTAAGCTTAGGATAGATGTGTCATGCTATGTGGAGTCAGTCTGGTATTATGGCCGGCAATGGGGGAACCATCGGCGCGTGTGTGTACACGCGTACACGTCGAAATCTCCCGGCGCAGCCTTCGACAATACTTACCTAAAATGTGGTTACTTATTAAATCTGCATGTAAATATGCTTGCAATCAATGTAATACGTTTATACTGACCGATTTTTGCGCAGATGACGTGACGTCATTTTACAAGATATTTGCTATCTATTACAGAGCGCATAGCGTTGATACGTGGAGTGTGGTTTGTTGCTGGGGCTTATTTAAAGAAAATAAACTCGCTAATCAGTAACATACATACCTACATTTTACTTTGCATTGCCCTTCCAATAATTATTATTTTTATTTTGGTTTCTGTTTATTTGATTTTATCATTGTTAATGTTATGAATTTTGTAATATGAACATAATAATAGCTGTAAAATGGCTTTCCAATCAAATGTCAATAAATTATTATATCTCTATTTTAATATAACTCAGTCGAATTACTTATGTTATTCCAGAGCTGGACGAGTCTATTCAGGGCCCTTATTCTCTATTGCCATAACTAGCTTGTTACGCGCCATGTTAAGTTCACTCCGTGTTAGTCGCATGAAACGGTATTCTCTATGTTTCTTAAACGCGCGTTTCTTCCCGGCACGATTAGGAGCCGCGTTTAAGTTTAGAGCATGTTATGACGTCACGCGTCATTGGCAAGTTATCTTATGTGCGATAGAGAATAAGGGCCCCGTTGACAGCTTCGTTAGTGGTTTTTTTTTTGTTCAGGCTGTGCTCTATTCTATTCTATTATATTATTAATTATTCTATTATTATTATTCTATTCTATTTGTGTAAGGCACGCCTATAATGATGTACTAAAAGTCACGTATACTTACACCTTACGTCACTATATAAATTAAATAATCAGCACGCGGTACACTTGACCGCCCGCGACGTTACGACATTCGCAATAATCAATCTATGGTAATTTTATGATCACGTGCATTCCTATCATTGCAATGGAAACTTACCAATTATTATAGAAAAATAATAATGGAGATCTACCCCAAAGAACTGTTTACATTTCGACGTTTTTAAGAATAGTCCTTAAAACCACCGACACTTGTTGGTAATCACTAGAAGAGAACCTTGATTACCAACAAGTGCCAGTGGCAGGTGACGCCGGTGTTAAGGTCTGCACACCATAACGCGCGGCGTACATCCGAGCTCGCGAGAGGTACTGGGAGTTATGTTGGTTTAGGTGCGTGGCGCAACTTGCAAGCGATAGTGGTAGTCTGCATAAATTGAAACGAATTAATGGTTGTCAAGTGTCATAGAATATATGCGACTGCGGCACGGTCTAGTCTTTAGAGACTGGACCGTGCTCAACAGTTGTGTCTTATAAAGTATTGTTTAAGCTAACATCATAATCATCAGCGCAAAATCAATAATAGACAAGAAAGACAGTACAAGTACAGAAAACTCAATCTGAAACTATATTTCAAATTTTAAAAAACTCGGGTGTGTTTGCATAATATATTAACTAACTGAACAAAAGTAACAAAACATAATAAAAATACTAGTGCAAAATTGACTTTATTTTAAACAGAACTAAACTTCCTAAATACCCAAAGGTACTCAAAATGCGTGTTCAGGCTTTTGTCTATCGTATGCCTTCGTGAGCTGCTCTGACTGTTACAGATTTCCAAGGAGGACATTTTGCACTAAGTACCACCTGATCCGAATCGAATCGTTCTATCACTTTTGCACTCGTTAGGTTAGGTGTCAAGCGCGTCCGACAGCGGACTCGAGACTGTATATTTTGTATTTAGGCAAATACGTTTCGCATTTGCAGTCAGATAGGCCTGTCATCAGTATCAGTTCGATTTTGATATACTGCAAGGGGTAAGCCTTGATGTAATTTATCATGAAAGAATGATGGACATAATGTAGCCCAGACAATACAGAAAAATAGGTAATTCACAAGTAAGCCGAAGGGGTTTAGCTAGTTATTTTATACAAACAACTTAATTTGACGCTCACCTACTTCGCATTGTTTAACTTAAACTTGCATTACGTTATTCTGAATCCATAAACAAAGCTAGTGAACTTGACCCACTGAAGCCCATGCCTTGCGCCCCACAACAAGTTACGCAAGCGCCTATGGGACGCTTTCTCTCGACTACCGTGCGTACTATTATATTAAACTATAATTATATATGTCCCACGTGACCAGTGTGTCTATAAACTTTATTATAACTATAGTGCTCTTAAATAATTAATAGTGTAAATAAAAATCACTTCCTACAACTCGAGTGAAGATTCATAATAATTTAATGAAAACGAAAAAAAAAAAAAAAAACTGCGGGAGCGCGCGTATTGCCTGATGATGGAGCTCTCACTCTAATAGTTCCGAAACAGGAGCGAGTCTCGACCGATTAAATTTACCGTGACTTTCTTTGTAACACAAGGAATACTTTTTGTAAATTAACTTATGGGTTTTTATATCTTCAACAAATGTGAAAATACGCGAGCGTGAATAAGGACTAGGGTCCCGAGTAGGCATTACATGTACGTAAGTACCTCCTCTAAGTAGGTATCCTTATAATTATAAGGTTCAGTTTACGCTGACTCACGAAACCTAAAAGAAGTTTAGTTAGAAACTTGTTTATTTTCAAACAAAAAACATGTTCGGAATGTCGGTAATAAACACTATAGGGGATCAGTGACCAGCAGAGGCAAAAAAACTGTCGGCATGATGCATTCGGTGCATTCCTATTGATTACTATCCCGATTATGAAGCGACCTGTTAAATCCTGTTTAGATATTTCTTTATACTTACCTGCGCTTGTAATTTGTTTTTGAGAGTATTTGGTTACCAGTATTAAAATTTAAAAACTACTGACAAAAACATTATGCTCCTTTTCGATTAGTTGGGTAAAAAGCAGAATAATAGCAAACATTACACATACAGTAAAAGTAAGCAAGTTTGTTCTGTCAATCTTCAAGCAGCCTGATAAGAGTCGTGATTATGGCAACCACCCTCCCAATAGGAAGGTGAGCGGAGCGTTGGTCGTTCTGTACAGAACTGTTGTTCTGTTGGTCGTTGTGTTGTTTGTGAGATAGGTCGACGATATTGTGTCGAACCTGGAACAGATATACAAAGCAAGAGAGAGCCTATAGATACCCAGCAGTGGGATTGATATAGCTGTGGATGATGATGATAAACCTCAGATAACGTTGAAAGGAGTTTGAAGAAATATAAGAGATCATTCAATCACCATGGAGAAAAAGATCAACGATCGTTTTAGAATCTCCTAGAAGCAGTGTACTTTTCTCACTTATCTACTACCGTTGAGCTAATAATATAATTTATTACGTACGCACCGTATTACATTGCGATGTCCCATTTAATTGTGGTCACTTTTCTGAACTTCACTCAGTTTTCATCTTGAGGTTCTCAATAGAGCTCGCTTTGTGTTTACGCAATGTATTGTATTATTTGCGTAATTACATTGTCTACTACGAGACACCCCAGATTTATGCGAAAAAGGTTTATTTCTCTAGCAACTGAATGAAGTTTGGCAAAGTAACCACAAATAAAAGTATAACAATGTCGCCTCTGGTACGTAATACATAATAGCTCCATGCCTACTGCCTATTGCAAAGTTGCTGGAAGTTGTTTAATAATACCTTAACTGATAAATATTGTACTTGTAAATAATAATAATAACTATTTATTGCGGACTCTTTATTTCATGAAACAAACATAAAAAACCTTAAATAAACTTTTATTCACTCGTAAAAACAAAAAAACGTGACTTTAACAATTGTGAATGTGAACAGTAAGAAATAGGAATAAAAGAAAGTGACGCAAGTACAAATAGTAACGCTAAATCATGGCTAATAGGTTGGGCATACGCGGCAGCATCACGCTACCGCTATTATAGCCTTTAACACCTCACAATAAAACTCAAATTAGGCGGCATATAACGTAGGGCAAAGACCTCATCCTTGGTCGCTTTCACTATGTGGTATAAAAAAAATTGTTTGTGGCTAGGAACCGTGCTTCGGATGGCACTTTTAAATATAAGGTGCCCGTTGTTTGTTCTATCTAGGATAATACATTTAATAATAGTTCAGCAAAATCGTAGGGATTTTTAAGATTTTTCATCAAAATAAAGCTAAAGTAATTTTAATAAAGTACCCTATAATTGCGAACAAAACCACCGGAGGAAAGCTTTCCAGCTTTGCAAGATGTGGCAGTGAGCCTTTTGGCCGTGGCGGGATGTACGGGGATGAAATTCCGACGCAGGAATGAGATCAAATTAACAATTCTAGCGGTGCACCGCTGCAGGCAGGCAAGAGAATTATGGCAACACCCTTAAGGTAGAGGTTCTTGTTGAGTAGTGGAAGTCTTATGGCTGATGATGATGACGGCTCTACGCTTTGCTTTGCTCCCGACGTTAGAAATATATGTACACGGTTATTGTTTACTCACGTAAAACGCATGTTTAGGCATGTGCCCTACACACAGAAGAGAGAAGTAAATAAAAATGTTTCCTCTTCTGTGGCCCTACATCATACCTAACAATTTGACATGATTTGTATTTTTTTTCTTTAAAATTAAAAACAAAAATGTTTGAATGACAATAAGATTAAGCTCTTTCAAATTTGAAGGAACGCGGGGGACCGAGTGAAACTGAGGCTCTGAGATTTGCACCAAAAAAATACAAGATAAAAAAAAACATACAAATTAAAAAAAAAAATATGTGCTGAATTTATTAAGTTTTGAAAAAAGTGATAGAATAAATGTTGTTAGGTATGATGTTGGGAAGAGGTTACCTATGAGAGGTTTTGCGTTTCTCTTTCACATTTTTTTATGTATTTCTGATGTGAAGTAGTGTATAAGGGTATTTGGATACATATACGTGCTACAGCCTATCTCATTCGCACATTTGCCAGAGAGAAAGAAGAATAGAGAAGAAAATGACGTCAAAAATTATAATTATTAACCAATTCAACAACTCGGATGGGCAGCGTTCGGGAAATTGCGTGATATCTTCTGGTCCAAAATCCCGCAGTGCCTGAAGACAAAGGTCTTCAATCAATGTGTGGTGTCTGTGATGACATATGGAATTGAAACGTGGTCCTTGACCACTGGCTTTTTGGAGAAACTCAGAGTCACATACAGCGGGCAATGGAGAGCTATGCTCGGAGTTTCTTTACGCGTTAAGCCCCGGAACGAGAATATTCGCTGAAGAACTGGAGAAACATAGCTATCAGGGGTTGTAAGCTGAAGTGGCAATGGGCTGGCCACATCACATCAATCGATAACCGGTAGGGAAGAAAGGTTCTTGAGTGGCGACCACGAATCGGAAGACGCAGCGTAGGTAGGCCTCCCACTAGGTGGACCTACGACATTGTGAAATTCTCGGGTAACCGGTGGATGCAAGTGGCAAGTTGTCAGTCGGTGTGGTGCTTTAAGAGGGAGGCCTATGTTCAGCAGTGGACGTCAACGAAAGGTTCTAATCGATGGTAATAAAATGTATGAGGTCAATGAGTCAAACTTCTCAGGTGGTACACTAGATTGCCATCTCAACTGGAAAGCCCATATTACTAAAATTTGCAATAAAATTACAAGTTATTGCTATGCCTTGTCAATAGTAAGCAGTATTGCATCAAGAGGCGTAGCAATAAGTGCGTATCACAGAAGAGGATTTTTTTTTCTCTCTTCTGTGGTGCGTATTACGTTTACCCTCAACTAAGCTACGGTATAATATTTTTGGGAAACTCTGTAGAATAATAAAAGAGTCAATATTCCTACTACAGAAGAGATGTCTACGTAATATATACAGGATGGATAGTACAGATACCCTCCGCAACGTTTTTAAATGTAATAACTTTCTTACCGTAGTTAGTATTTATATATTAGAATTATGTTTGTTTGTAAAGAATAAAAAGAATTATATTTTAACCACACATCTAGCCGTGCTGATAATTTGCGCACTAAGCATAAATTCAATCTTCGTGTCCACGAGGTAAAAAATACTATGTATGCAAAAAGTTCGTTTACAAACGCTATTAAAATTTACAACCATCTTCCTCTGGAAATCAAAATGTTAAGTGGTTATAAATTTAAGCGCAGCCTAAAAGATTGGTTAATCGCTAAATCCTATACCTTAAGGAATATTTTGAAGTGTTGAAATGGTTTCACATTAATGAAGGATCATTAAGGATGAAAAAAGTAAAGTGATGTAATTCGTTATGTTTATTAAGTATCAAGTTTTGCAATTTTGGAATAGCTGTCTCAATTCTCTTAGCGTTCGACTCGCTCGTTTCTCCTCTCAGATACGGCCTCGTGAAGTTATGCAATTCTGAATGTTTAGGCATAAAAGGAGGCCTGGCTTCATTGGCGGTACGGAGCTCTGCTTCGTAGCTAACTACCGAGTACTTGCCAATCTTTATTAAACTTAACTGTTATCTTACTTATCTGTTACTACTTATTTGTATGTATTTTCGCCGCGTGGTTCTGAACACTATTTCTCAGTTTTCCTCATTTTATCTTAATAATATCAACAGGAAGTGAGTTTGAGCATTTGGAATATCTTTAGACCCTGAATAGTCTCTGGGTAATTCAACTATCTTTTTCTGGAGTATATATATATACTAATAGGCACTAGTCTAGTACAAAATACTAAAATAAGGCACTTTCTACAAACAATATTTTATAGAAATACATTTAGCTGGGTATATAGTTACAACATAATATACACTAACTTTGAAGCTTTTGCATCAACTACAGGTACCTACTAATATAATAACGAGGTAAACTTTGTAATTTTGTTTGTCTGTAGGTAGGTAATCTTTGGATATAAGTACTGAACTAATTGTGAAAATTCATTTACGGGTAGAAAGTTACACTATCCCTGAGTGAACTAGAGAGCATAGTCTTTGTTTTGTACACACAACGCGGGTGAAGCCGCGGGCAAAAAATATTAATAAATAATTTTATTTATTGCTTTTTCTTGCGTAAGTTGGAGCTATCCATCTTTATTCGTTTTATGACTCAATGGCAACACGATTTGGAGATTTCCTTTCATATTTTAATAAATAAAGTTATTTATGCGAATTGCGAATTTGTTTCATTTGCACTTGTGAAATATATCGTAATAAAAAACTTTAGTGTAATTTATTTATTTTGAATTTTTGTATTTTATTAAAAATCTGTAGTGGAAATTCGATGTTTATTACAAAAACTCTTTCACATATAAATTAGCGTTTGAAGCTATTTATATGTCTTTCTGGTACGTTTAAGAAAATCTGAAATTGAAAAACCACGTGCAAAATCACAAATCGCAAATTCTTTATTATAGACACATCTACCTCCAACCGCTGTTATATAACAACAAATGTTGAATTAAGTCACAGACACGCGTATATAAATCTAGTTACGCCTATTGTTCGCACACAACAATATGACAAGCATTAAATAAACCACTCTGTGGCACAACAACCTAACTACAATAAACGCAAATTTCCCACTGAACTATGTCTCGTTTGTGAAAGAACGCGATGCCATCGTGCTGAGGAGATAATATTAAATCGTACACTTTAATGAGGCGTTTTCCAAAAAAAAAAAAGTAGTTCTAAAATACTTACTAGATGGCGTAACAGACCTACCGTTTTACCTGTCATTGTCATTTCTGTCGAAATATTTTATGTTTATTTTTTAAATCGTAAATTTTGGCTCCACACGTTGTGTATTTAGCCAGTGTCAACTATTGTAATATTTCAAATGAAGTCAAATACATAGTTACGTTACTTGAAATTGTCTAAATAAACATGTCGAGCCAAAAACACGAGAAAAAAAAGGCACACGTACATTTTTTTGTCTTTCATGTCTTGACAGTGACAGAAAAAACGCAAGGTACATCTAACGCCATCTATTGGGTACTTTTATAACCAGGATTTCTTTTTTTTTGGAAAACGCCTCATTATTTGTACGAAAGTTTCTAACTGCCTCAATTTTTCCAATTTATAAATTTGTTGTCTTTCCGACTAAGCGACTGAATCGAACTTATAAAAACAAAAACAGTCTATTTGAGAACCTCTTCCTTTTTGTTTGGAAGTTGGTTAAACAATTTAGCAAGGTGCTCTTCATGAGAACGAATATAGAATAATCATGATCAACAGCTTATTCAGTCCTCTGCAGAGCATAAGCCTCATCCCCTGTCGCGAATCTTTCTTTTTTTTTTTTTTCCTCCTTTGAGGATTTTGGCGTCGCACGTCTTATGCATTTGCCAGTGTCAAGTATACATATATTCTCAGTTCTAATTTTCAAGTCACAAGTCACAGTCAAAGGCGAGCAAAGCAAGTTACGGTCAAGTCCCAAGTCATGCCCCAGTAAAGTGGTGAAAACTTTACTAGATACTTCTATGGAGTTTTGGAAACAACATGAAAATTCACGTTTCACGACATTATACCATTCACCAACACTCGTGCATGTTCACGAACACTTAACGGGTAAAAATTCACCGTTTTTACACATTAACACTCGAAATAACACAAGTTTTGGAAAATAATAAAATGACGCGACATGAATTCTTCACGTTCCCGCCAAAACTCCCGAATCTTTCTTTTTTTTTTCTCTTTCCTCCTAAGAGGATTATGGCGTCGCACATCTTATGCATTTGCCAGTGTCAAGTACACTCATATTTTTTCAAGTTTTGTTGAATATTGTCAAATAAGTCATAGTCACAGTCAAAGGCGAGCAAAGCAAGTCACGGTCAAGTCCAAGTCATGCCTCAGTAAAGTGGTGAAAACTTTACTAGAGCCTTCTATGGAGTTTTGGAAACAACACGAAAATTCACGTTTCACGACATTATACCATTCACCAACACTCGTGCATGTTCACGAACACTTAACGGGTAAAAATTCACTGTTTTTACACATTAACACTCGAAATAACACAAGTTTTGGAAAATAATAAAATGACACGACATGATTTCTTCACGTTCCCGCCAAAACTCCCGAATCTTTCTTGTTTTGTACCAACCTCGCCCAGGTGTTGCCGCAAGTAAAATATAGAGTACTTAAAAAATAAGTTTCTGAGGGAGCGAAAGGGAGAAGCTATAATATTAGTAGTTTGTTTCTATTGCTCCCTTGAAATTCAAGTCTAGCTGTCCCTTTCGCACGATGTCAGGTCTGGTCATGTAAAGCCACTTTTTAACAGCGGGGCACAGTAATTAATGCACATGCCTGACCTACGCGTATCAGCAGGTTCATAGGATTACGTAACGCGTGGCGATCGACGACTGCGGCTTTATTGCCGATCTTCTCGAGTGTGCCGCGGCCTTATGCAATCCGCATCTGTGTGGAGAATGGTGATAACGGAAAGTACCGATTAAAATCTTTGTATATCTTTATATTTTAAACAGCTTGAATTCGATATGGATCCGTTCTTTGGTAAAGGCACAGAATAAACAATACTACAATTTGATAAGAATCACTCCGTAACAATTATATAACTACTAGACTAGAAACGCTCGGTACGTCGCAATAAATTTAATTCTAATTAACAATAATAACTATTTGTTTTAAATCAGATGAACTGAGTATCCTTAATACTTATTAATGTATACATGTATACATAGGTACTGTAAAAGTAAGCTATAGCCCACGCTATATAAAAACCTTGCGATATTACAAAATAAAACGCAATAGTGTGTTTTACTTTGTATTTTTTTAAATTCATATTCAAATATCTCAGTCTCACTAAAAAGAGCTATGCGCAAGGAGTTCTATACGACGATACTTCGTAGTATTTGTATCCTCTTTGGATACTTCCATGGTGACGGCCATTGAGTAACTCGGCACTGGCTCTAACTGCCCAGAGACGGTCATTATACCAGTTATTAAAATAATTGCAAATCATATTTATTTACATTATTCTATTATTTATTTACTTAATCATGAAGGCCTTTTTAGAGTAGACTCCTTTCCAGATACTCTTTGTTCCATTCATTTAGCCGTATTCGAAGGCAGTAGGAGTTTTGAACGTGAAGAAATCATGTCGCGTCATTCTATTATTTTCTAAAACTTGTGTTATATCGAGTGTTAATGTATAAAAAGTGGATTTTTATCCATTAAGTGTTCGTGAATGTGCACGAGTGTTGGTGAATAGTATAGTGTTGTAAAACGTGACTCTTCGTGATGTTTCCAAAACTCCCTATAAACCTCTAGTAAAGTCTCCACCACTTTACTGGGGCATGACGTGAACTTGATCGTGAATTAATTTGCTTGACTTAGACAACGACTGAAATATTTGACAACACTTGAAATATTACAATACTTGTCACTGGCTAAATACACAACGTGTAGAGCCAAAACATAAGAGGAAGGCCGTAAGTACCTATAATACATGTGTTGCGAGCGTTCAGCCGGCCTTAACCCTATGTCTGGGAACAGCATTGTATGCACGCATGTGGTTATTATTATACCTTGCTGCACCCTGTTATTTACCCGTCGTCGGTGTTCAGTAATTTAAATGGCGTTGATGGACGGTGCTAGTGTTTTGTGGCAGGACGAGGCTAAGGTTCTAGTGAGTTGGGTGGACGGTCCTACAAATGGTGTGCACTTTTAAATGGTAGAGAGTCGGCATCCACCAAAGCTGTATAAGGCAAAACCTAAGAATAAATGTTTTATTAATATTAGTAGGGCAAAGCCACAGATAGCCCTTATAGATTTCGCACTCACGACATTGGTTCATCGCTAGACGTTAATTTGCCAATGGGATCGCTATGTCTCAGTCCCACAACCCGCACTTTCCTCAAATTAAAGTTCGTTTTTGTCGGAAAAAATATCTTGCTATGCGGTATCTATAGAATGTAATTTTTAGGCGAAACTGAATGTATAATATTTAAAAAAAAACTTAACACGAACGAAAAATATTTCGTCGTATTTATTTGAAAATTGACGGAAAATCGTTATAAGACATTTCAACCCAGCTCCTAAAAAGAGGTAGCTAGACGAGCAAATCATTTGCCTGATGGTAATATGCCTGCCCTGCAAGTTATATGCACTTGATTCATTTAGTAATTTTGCGTAGATATATTAGTGTATAATTCCTATTCATTTCACACCGCTCACATGTCCCTTACAACACTTGCAAGTGCCGTGAGACAGTACACCAACGTTACCGCGGATTGGTAAACAGTTGTGCGTGCTGCATATCGGAGCGAGGATCCTAGGTCATCAGTCATTAGTCCCGAGAGTAGTTCCACCTGGATCGTCTACTTTCGTATCATATATTGAGTATTCAAGTTGAATATTAATTGAGATCACTGTTGATTGCACGCGTGCTATGCTCTCAACACACAAAAAAAAATCGATGTTTGCTCGACGCGGTTACGCTCATTTAAGGATTCGGAACTCTACAAAGCAAACTTGCAATTATTTGCGAAAAGCCTGCTGGTCGTATTTATTAAACAAAACTTTTTTGTAGTACATTTTTAAACCAGGTTTTGGTTGTGTGCAATATTCACATTTCGAATTCAGTGTTGTGTCCCGTGATTATAAAGTTCAAATATTTCGATTTTGAAATTGATAATTTGATTAATTTTATCTTTTGTTAATGTCACTAAATAAATGAAATATATAAAACCTATCTGACGGGATAAAGAATTTAACAATTCGAGGCCAAGGCAGGCCAGGTTTATAAATATATCAAAACATTATATTTTGAGCTTTTTGCATGTGTAACATCCTGTCAAACTACACCATGTCAATACTTACTAAGAAATAAAATTAAAACCTGTCATAAAATAATATTATTTCAACAAAACAAACAGTCACAGTTTGTCATCATTAAATGTTTATTCTTTTTTTATTCATGTTTGGCATAATGCAATAAGCAAATTGAAGCACGATATATTTAGACAAATATTGAGTACTGAGAGCTATTTTAGAACTTATGCGTAGAAATCGGTTATAGTGACGGTCAAGAAACGGTATCCTCACCCTAGTGCTGCCAAACGTATGGTCCGCCCACGATTCAATATTGTAATTGTTCGTTAGTTCGTATGGAAACTTGGTGGTGCAATTACCTCGTTATACGCGAGTGCTTGTAATAATAATATAATAATCCACGTCACTTTTATCGAATTATTATGCTGTAATATTATAATGTAGTCAAAACTGCTGACGTTAATGATATCAAAATAAGCTAACACAAGTAACGGAGTACAATACCGGGAAACAATTCGCGACCTCAGTGACTCGTGTCGATCATGTGCTTACTAAGCATATTGTCGCAACTGCAACCTCTGTTCCGCGGATGGAAGTCGATGATGATGCGATCTTAGGAAGGACTTTTAAATGCAATAGTACCTGCGCACTCTAGGACTGTGCCACAATAATAAGTCACAATATATTTAATACACGTATATTAGAGCATGTAGTAAAGTCACAGGCAAGTATTGTTATTGCAATAAAAACAAAAAAATCTACCTTTGTCACGGATATTAGAAGGAATCCAACGATGCATCTTTTGTCGAAATCGGTCAAGCTATTTAGGTTATAAGAGGATAATATAGGAACACACAAACAATATTATTGCATGACACATTTTATAATATTATACAGTATACAATATTATAAGATAAGATGGGCTTATTATTAAAAATTCAAGTACTTAGCAAGTCACAGTGCAAAATTAAATAATTTTGTATTAATTTTAAGGCATTAATTGACACAATTTGTGGAAGCCATTTGAGTTATTCAGATGTCAAATAAGATAATTGCCATGAAAGTGCTACAAAGTTTCATTATTTTATTACATTAAATTCATGAGTAATTTTAATTGAATTTAATTGCATTGCAATTTATTACTAGCCTATTTCGGAAAAGTTCTGAGTATAAGATAGTATTATGTATGAGTAAATAAATGAAATATCAATGATTTTTATAAATTGTGCAGATTTTCGGGGAAAAAAAATTTAATTCCACTGCCTAACTCTGACACATTTAAATAATTTCTGGAAAAATAAGCAACAAATAAGTGATACTTTATTAAAGTACTACAATTAAAATGGTAATAATGTAGGAAAAGTCCGCTTTTACAATGTCTTAGTAAAGTAAGACTGAGTAAAGTAACGAAACACCCACGCATTTCTTTGTTGGTAATTTAAAATGATTTTCGACCTTCTGTCTTAGTATATATAATTATAAGAAATAATATAAAAAAAACAACTCCTTTTCTAGGAATCAACGCACAGACCAAACCGCTTATGATAGAGACGTGTGAACCAAATACTCCTGAAATGTTCTAGGTGAACAATAAAAAACGGGTTTTGCAAAATACCACCTCTAAAGGGGTAAAATAGACACAGAAAAGAGAAGTAAAACATTTTTCTCTTCTGTGAAAATGGACCCCCAAAGCTAATATGGAAATAAAAACTTTTTTTAAGCTAAGTAAGTCAATGAAACTCGGTTTATGTGCAAAAAAATCATAAAAATAAAGGAAAGCATGTCTCGGGATTTTTCAAAAATCAGCCCCTAAAGAGGTGAAATGTGGTGTTTCATTTACAGCAGCCGTGCGAGCAACGCCGTGCAGGTGAGCTAGTTATGTGATATAAACGTTGTAACTTCATTCACGGGTTTATGGTATATATTTTTGTATGGACAACACAATTTTTCAAGCGATATTATATTTTAAAAAACGTGTAATCTGCACAATTAAGCACAGGCCTGACCACCATTACATAAGCAGTTAACCAATCAAGATGGTAAGTTGTGAAATAAAGTGTCAGTAAAAACAGACGAAGCCGAAGGTCGCTCAGTGGTGTAACGCCGGCAAGTAGGTAACCTACTGCGTTACGGCATCTCGAAAGACGAGATATTAAATTGTTAAACCATCGGATGAATGTGTAGACGAAAACCCGAGAAATAACTAGTTTGAAGGTTAATCGTTTGGGTTAACCGACTTTAGAGCAAATTGTGGGGCTTTTTCGTATCACAGGTCGCTAAATGTCTATCTAAGAGAGTGCTTCGCGCCAGCCAGCTTCGACAAGGGGTGCAGTGCTTTCAATCCTCAATTAACTTTTTTTTTTTCATTCATGTGGCTTACTTAGTACAGCGTTGAAAAAAAAAAAAAGTAGTCTCTCGCAGGCAACAAAATTCCCTACATTATTGTTCTATGACTTTTAATATTTGTCATTCTTTTTCTCCAAAAACAAAAATTAAATAATTAAAATTTATTAAATTAATGAATGATTAATTAATTCATCATTTAATTATCTATTACTTATATCTCCGGACCAAAGTAAGCTAATAGACGTTTTGTACTTAAATTGTTGCACACCTCTTAGAGAGGTAATTTTATGGTACATAATTATATTTTGTAAGAACCGTTTCCACCTACATTGTAAAATAAATATCTTGAATCTTGAAAAACATTATATTCAAATTGACAATAACATGAAGCTGTTTCAAACTAGAAGTAACGCTGGGTCAAGCTTAGAAACTAACAATAGAACCTCGAAAAACGTCCTCCAATGCGTTCGTGAACTCTTTCTCGTATAACGTCTCCCTGTCTCACGCCTTTCTGCAATCCCATTGGTTTCGTGCTCTCGTCCTGCAATTTGATCGACATGGTGGCGTTTCCATACAATGCACACTTCAGCAGTTCTATCATACTGCCGGATATTTAGTTAAATGTTGTTTAGTTTCAGTTTAATTGGATTTTCGGTGTCTAATAAACTAATACCCGCGACTTCGTTCGCGTGGACCAACAAAAAAAGTAGCCTATGGCCGTATCTATGCAAAAATTCTGCTTGATCCGTTCAGCTGTTTAGACGTGATAACGCGACAAACACCCAGACAGAGAGACAAAGAGAGAGAGAGAGGCAGAGTTACATTCGAATTTATAATTTTAGTTAGGAAGTTAGGATTAGGATTGTGAGTTAATTCCATGTTATTGTTTGTGACAGTTTGGCGGTGAAGATTTTGAGCCTTTTTACTGAACATTCAGATCCATTGAGACTGATTTTAAGGTTTTAATTAAACAACTTAATAAACCAGTCACATTTCGGCCGGTGCGGAAGATTTGTTCAGCACAAGTGCGAATATATCCATCGTTATGGTCCGCGTTAAGTAAACTCCTCAACAAACAGAACTAAGTGATTACATACATCTTGCCTGTTATTTTATTTGTATTATCTGGTAAATATGCGTCGGGGAATGGCGTAGGAATCTAGATAAAAAAAAGGCTTTACTTAAACATGGTCAGTGAAGTCACCATAATTAGTAGCTATACATACCTACTGGGTGTTAGGTAAGATGCCGGACATATTCTAGAATCATTAAGGACGATTCTGAAATTACGAACAGAAACGACTGTGCCATACATTTCGTCGAGGGAGAAATACATTTTTCTACGGAATTGCTTATGTTTTTTTTTCGTGATTTCAGATCCCATTAGGTATAATCGTTGTTTTTATACGAGTAGGTACAATCCTAGAATTTAACAAATTTCTCACCGAAGAACCATTGGTTTAGTTTAATTGTAATCTTCATCTTTTGTAGGCTAATGAACAGCCCTAGCATCATATTTTTAGCAGGGACAGAAACAGTCTCCTGAGAAAAAAAATACTACAGGGGTTTTTCCTAAAATAAACCGAAATATATGCGTAATGGCATTGCACAAGTTGCCATAACAAAACAGATTTCGCCAAAACAAGTATTATTTAATGTCAAAACACGTCTATTGTGCAAGTGAATAGCTTGCTTTGGTCTTTTTAACCGCACTCTCGGACACTGCCCCAGATTTATTAATTTCGTGCTGAATTACGCAACATCGGTAATATACCAAAAGCAAAAGACCTACGGCCTACATCTGCGAGAAACAAAAGAAAATGACATTTGTTGCTTCCGCTGAGAGGTTTCGAGATCTACCAGAGAGTAAGTACATCTATAGTAAGTAAGTAGACGAGGTCGCGCGCGTGTCACGCTTAGCATTCCTTGATAAAGGTCACCGAATATAATCGAAACTATAGTCGGAATAACCGAAGTATTCCCGTTTTATTATAACACTAACAGCCCGCCCTGGCTTCGCACGGGAGTTTAACAAAAATATAACAATTATAATACATACACATAAACACTTCTATTTGCGTCAGGTCACTAAAAAAAAATTCAAATCGGTTCAGTAGTTTCGGAGCCTATTCAATGCAAACAAACAATCAAATCTTTCCTCTTTATAATATTAGAATTTAGAAAATGTGTCAAAACCACGTCAGTATAGTACTCGTAATATCTAGTAAGTCGTTACTAGACGCGGTTTTGCTTGTAAGTTAAGTAGGAATATTTATTGTTTTCGTTCCCTTTCTGTTCCACATTAGTAATGCTAAGTATCTACTGATGTCTATAGTAGTACATTAAATAGAAATCGGTTGTAGAAGTGGATATAATCTCATAACGCGGTTATGGGATCCTGATATTATTAGTTTTGATTTATAGATCAAATGCAAGGTGTTGCAATGTAAGTTTGGTAAATCGGTAATCACGTGTCCACGCGTTTTCGCATTATTCTAGATATTAAAAATTTAATAAAAAAAAATAAAAAATGCATATGTTTTGTCTTCTTAGGTTAAGCACACAAATGTATTTAAAAAAACGATTTTAAATGTTTCACTTTGACGGAAGTCACAAAAAAGGAATACCACCAAACCAAAACTCAATACAAAACTCTTCGGTCAAATGCATATTTTTTTTTAATATATCTAATATGATAAACACACAAATTCAAATTTTATCGAAAAAGATGAAATTTTGCAGAGAAAATATTATGAATATGTATTTTAGCTCTGATAGTTACTAACTTACACAGAAATGACTCAAACAAAAGTTGGGAAATTGGAAATTATTGTGTGTTTAAAAATTAAGCAAGGCTTTTGTCAAGGAAACGGACCAAAACCATGTCGAAATGCAAACTAGCAGCGTGCTTACACTTATGCGATTTCTAATTTTACATAACGTTATCGTGTGATTTTTTTTACGCGGTTTCGTTTGAAAATGTAAAGACAAATGCGACCGCTTTCTGATGACCTACTTTGCAAGAACAAGGGCAAATAATTTATTTACTGCTCCTTTTTATAAGTCTTCATGGTTTATGTTTAATGTGACTTACTCTTGAGCGCCCACAGCTGTCTCTCCATCAGCCCGTCGACATAGTCCTGCATGTCCCGCCGGCACTGCCCACTGACCGTCTTCTGCAGTTCTCCCCACTGATTCACTAATATATCGGCATCAAATATCCTCAGCATATTCTCGATTCCCATTAGATCGGTCGCGTTAACGAGCTCCTTCTTCAGAGCCATTCGAGATTCGTTCACCGTGTCTCTTATCGAATCGTTCAATTGTCCTAGCACGCCTCTCGGTTTTGTCGTGGTCTTCTCCGGTGCCTTTGTGGTCTTCACGATGTGCTGGACATAGTGAGATTTCTCAGTGCTGGAGTGATTCTGCGCGGATGATGTCTCGCTGATGTCCGCGAAGGAGAGGCCGTCCTCGTCTGCGAACAGTTCGAAGTTGTCTTCGGCCTTGTCGGTCTTGGTCGGCGGCTTGGACCCGATCAGGTCGGAGGTTAACGGCCCCTCATCGTCGAAGCCACCTCTAGCGGAGGCTTTCTTGATGTTCTGGAAAGCGTCGATGAGCGCGCTCCGGAGCTTCTCTTCCCTCACGCTGCCATTGCTCTCACTGGCAGGAAGCTCTGCACACTTCACCAGAACGGAAGCACACAACAGAACGAACACCAAAGGGGACATTTTGGGACTAAAAATATTTTTGAAAAGTTCACTCGCGCATGCTGACGGCACTGGTCGGAGTTCGTTTTTTTTTCGATCGTATTTAATTTTTTGAGTTTAAAAGTGCGCGCGCGGCGTCATAGTCGAAGTGCGACTGGTGGTGCGGCGGCAGCGGAGGCTGTGACATAACGCCGTTACGAAGTTATCGTGGCACTTTCACTGTGGCATGCGCGCGCGCCGCCACAGCACCGCCGCCGCAGGTGAGCGCATCCTTGTAGGGCGGCCGCACGACGACGCGGCGCCGATGATCCACTTCCCTCGTTACCTAACACATGTAATATCAAACTAATATTTTGTTTATGCTAGTTTGACATCGAGAACATACAATGATGCCATGCACGTTACTATTGCCTAACGTTTAACGTGGTCTATATTCGAGGTCGATAGATGCAATCTATCATCCACAAGACAAGACAATTTGACCGAAAGGTATTTTCGGTCACCGAAATGTATTTCAGGTTATTTGAGTTATTAAAACAACTTGACAAAACCTTGTTACATTCACTTACCAAACTGCAATAAAACAACCTTCAGACAATTCTAAATTAAGTAATTAGACTCTGAACGATCCTAATTCGTACAAGTTATGTTACGTACTTACTGTATTTCATTACAAAACTCCTATTCATATTAAAGCTTGATCAGATTCCAAACATTTATTTGTTCTATACTTTGCAGTGCAAAGTTCAATAACTGTTTGCAGTTTTACTCAAGACATACTTATGTACCAATAAACGATTTGAAACCCTCGCACCACACGCTGGCATGACGAAGCAGTATGTGACCACACTACCACCACAGAATAGGTAATAGTCGCCCCCACCTACTGACCAACATTCTGCACTTGAGCAAAATATTCAATGACATAATATCGTTTCTGAAATGCAAAATTATGCCCCGAGAACGGACGCTACGAACCTTACGAGGCGAATTTTTAGTTCTTACAACTAAAAATTCGCCTCGTAAGGTTCGTAGCGAGGTTCCCTCAAAAGTAGAATTAGTATCGATGTAAGACAAATAACTAAAACACAAAGCAAACTGCAAATTGGGCACAACATCATTTGTTTCCATTTTCAAATGATGTTGTATACAAGTGCTTAGTTTTAAATGATGATGTAACTGATGGTAACATAAAACTGACTACTGTCGCAGGAGACAGCAGATCAGATGACCGACCAACAGTAACCAACATTTGGTTATATCACAGTGCATTCGCCGTAATGACATAACTCGGCCACACATGCGCTCGGTGCAGTACAACTTGAGGTGATCGCGGTTATGAGCCTGCGCGGGCGCCGGTTCTGCAGCGCGCCCGCCGCGTACGGAAGGGAAAGGGAGAGCAGGGCTGTCAGTGAGAAATGGTAATCGTTCAAACCCATACAAACGTAATCTTGCGAGTTTTACAAATAAAATATAAAAATAATAATTCTACTGATCACTACAAATAATAATTACTACAAAATGCACTAATATTCATAAAAAGTCGCACTTTCCCGCCGTAACATGACGAATAAATATAATATTTTAATTCCTAAATATGTACGATTGCCCTAGGTTTTAATGTCACTGTATCAATATTGGAGATCGTGGACGTTTTATTATTTTATTTTGCATTGTTTTACTAATCACATGCACGGTGGAGTTGCGCGGCTATACGGTAAAACCGAAAAGCGGCCAGAGTCTTGCCCCTGCCTATTTCCAACACTAAAAAAACACAATTGTCTGTCTATTGTCCTATTTAGACAGACTAGGTAGACTTGGTATACCAAGTCTACCTAGATTTCTTTAGACTGAGAACACCTGCTCACACCCTTGCTAAGTCTGTAAAATCTGAATATGTGAGTGGTGTACACTTATACAACCATCTACCAGAGACAATAAAAATTGCAGCTTCCAACAATATATTTAAAAAATTAATCTATTACTCGATTAAGGAGTACATAAATGATATTTTATAGCCTTTAAAAACTTAGTATGTACTTATATGGAATTAAGTGAAATTTTGTAATTTATTAATAAATAATCTGAATCTGATTTAGATTTCTTTAGACCTAGATTTCCTTTGATTTCCTAGATCTTTTTCTATTTAGCCATTTTATAACTACACAAAATACATACAAACTAAAACAAACAGCCTACTTACACAATTGGTTCTAAATGCTCAAGATCCACAGATCATTGAAGTTACCTGTTGGAAACGTACCCGGCATGGTGGTGGCATTACTCCGTTCAATGGCAATGCTAATAAGTTTACATTTTGGTTTAGCATCGCATCAACCAGGAGGTCCCGGCCCGCCGCTTGAGCTGCTCGATCCGCATGAATTAGCCTCCGCGCCGGATCTACTCCTCCTCAAGTTTATCGACTTTAGGTAGACTTTGGAAGTCTTGGGTTGTCGCACCGGTTTTACCCACGTTTGTGAATATCCTACTTATATACTTCATCAAACCGAAGACAGTCATATTATATGATGAAGTTGTGTTTCCCACTAAGTTTCTATTTCTATATCATTATTTGATTCATTCGAGTTCTTTGTCGGCTATATAGAGTACACTTCACAACTACCAGAATCTGCTTCAGCCTGTAAACGTCCCACTGCTGAGACATCAGCCTACTCTCGAAGGGTGATTGGGCCATATCCCCACGCTGGCCCAGTGCGGGTTGGCGAACTCACATACGCCATCGAATTTCATCTCCGGAAATATGCAGGTTTTCCTTCACCGAAAAGCCAGTGGAATTTTAAAGAATTCATTGGTACGGGTTCGAACCCACGCGCCTCCACGATGTGAGGCGAGCGTGCTGAGCTGTTACGGCTTAAACTAGCACACGGTAACATGAAAAAGAGAATCTCTAGCCAAAATACACTAGATAGTATATATATTCCATATGATCGATAACCCCCTACCTATACCGTACACTCTGCGTACCTAAATAAAGAGAACTGTGAATCATAATATAATTACATAATTCAGTGCACACCATATATCTCGTGCACGACATCTTGAATTCACATAACAGGAGGAAGATAATGTTAGTAAGGAAAGCTGTGGGAATCAGACTAGATATGTATATGAACTATCACAATTTATGTAGTATATAACTATAGGTAAATAAAGTCTGTATTTTCTCTACTGAGCGACGAAACGAGTAAGTCATTCACGGTTTGTAGCGATTGAGTGCTTAGAGTGGTTAGAGTGCTTGGATCGCACGCCGCAGGTCGTGGGTTCAAATCCCAATAACAAACTTGAGCTACCGGTGAAAGAGAACATTGTGAGGAAACCATAGTATATTGGTAGTAAGTTTCTAATACTCAGCTGGCGAAGCTACCACACTGAATTTGAAAATCTGTGTATCTAAGGCGCGGAACATACTGATCGGACGTAAGGCGCGGATACGGCGCGGCGCGGACGAATGTCGCTTCAATACTTGTTCGTACTAAATGTATGAAAGCAACGCGTTTGGAAGCATTCCGAAGAGATGGGTCGAGGAAGCGATGTGGGCGTGGAATGGATAGTAGAGAGAGAGAAAGAGAAAGAGAGAGAGAGAGAGATACTGACAGTCCGATAGGTGAGATATATAGATAGGATAGTGATAGGCCGTCGTCTCTTCAATGTCGCCGATGTCGTCGACGTCCAATCCCTCAGTATGTTTCGTGCCTAACTGTGTGTTCGGGCAATCTCACCTGTGGTCCAGTTACCATTCCTGGATAGGTGTGTTAATGACTATGTTGTACCTTTACTATAGGCAAAAATTTACTATGCCTTTACTGAGTTCCATTGTATCGAAAACAATGTTTAGGAGTGAGACTCAAGATCATGTGTTTGAAATGAGACATTACAGTTCAACAGAAAGTCATTTTTAGTGTCGGTAAAATAATCACACTATAATAATTATTATAAATGCGAAAGTTTGTGTGTAAGTAGGTAAGTTTGTTTGTTCCTATTCAACTCTGTAACGGCTAGACGGATTTGAATGAAATTTGGTATGGAGGTAGCTTACACCCTGGATTAACACATAGGCTAATTTTACACCGCTGGGCGCAGCTAGTACACTTTTTTTTATCTGAAATAATTCACATTTTTTTACTTTTTATTTAAAGGATGGCACCATTTTTAGACATGTTAAATTTAGGTTGTAGAAAACGTCACACACAATCGACGTCATTGTCCGAGTTCGTTCCTACTAAGCGTACTACGTACATGAGCACGCTCGCAATCGCAATATTGTAACAGGTAGGTAGGTACTTGCTGTAGGCAAGGTGTGAGTAACTTTATTGAAATTATTGAAAGCATGAATCATGTTTCAGTTTTGTGTGGTAGGTCAGGATAAAAAACCTGGCTCGCACGACGACGGCCCTGTTCGTCATACCTCAGAGGTCTGAAGCTGCATTTGTCTGGCACTACGCAAATGACAAAGACAGCAATAGACTTAATCTGTTATCAAAGTTAACACACGTGTCAGAATTCTGAGGATAGTCGCTTAACTATAGAGATTAGAGATGTACTTGGCTCCTTGAAATACGTATAGGTATATCATTGTGGAGTTCCGGTGGCCATCTGTGGTCTTCCTCATCAGTTCCACGTCACCAAATGATACTTTCTGAACGCAAATTCTTGACTTGTTGATCAAAATACCAAAATCGCTTAATGTATTCCTGTAATATTTGAGGAGTTCCCTCAATTCCTCACGGATCCCATTATCAGAACTGGATTTTTATAAAAATGGGACCGATCTGAAAGTATCTCCTTTCCTACAAAAAAACATTTCAATGAGTAATATTTACGGTATAATTATAGTATTCGTGGTAAATATCTCGCGGGGTATTTCGACTCTCGTGATTGTTGAATACAAAAATTCAAAACAGTTTTTATTAAAAAAACAAAATTTAAATTAATTTTATCATATCATCATCAAAATTATTACTATACTAGCTTCTGTCTGCGGCTTCGCCCGCGTTTTTATAAGAAACAATAATCCATTGAGTTACTATGGAGGTTAATAATTATACTTATCACATAGAAACTATATATTTCACCGGGTTAAAAAAAAACTGTGTTAATCCATGCCATAAGTTACCCCGAAACCAAATTTCATCAAAATATGTACAGCCGTTACAAAATAAAGGAGAAACAAACATACTATTACCAGTATTATAATTTTTTTGATACTAACGGGAGCTGATTTTGAAAAACTGTGATACCCGTTTTTCTTTTTATTTTTCTTGTAGAGTATCCATATCAAATTTGGTATCAATCGAACCAGATAATAAAAAGTTTCATACTAACTTTAAAACCCCATAAGCAATATAAACATTCAATACTTGATACTAAACAAGAATTTCGAACACGAGCAACACCTTGACCGATTTTGCTCATATTCGATATTCTTGTTAGGAATTGAGTACAAAAAGTTTATGCCAAATATTATTAAAATCGGCCGGTAACGGGCGCCGCAGCAAACGTCGCTTCTTTTTTGGGAGATATACCCCACCAATCAAAAATCGCCGACGACTAAAAAAATATATGAAATTGTAGAATTGCGATTGTGCAAAAAGGTTTGTCCTCGCGAGGTCTACTGTTCGCAGAACTACAGCGATGACAAACGATGATGGGCGCATGCGAGTATGAGAGGTAATTAGGCACTTACCTTCCATTGCAGTATCTCTAAATACATATGACGTAAAACCTAATAGTTGATCATTGCTAATATTAAATCATCATTTATAATATTATCAACATTGTCGACGTGACAAATGTAATTTAAAGGTAAATAATATGACGAGGAAAAACAAAATACATAAAAACTAAAACAAACTATTTATACTGTGTAATTATAATATGTAAATAATTTACTCAATACATAATATAATTATACCTATAAAATACATTTACACATATGGGCATGATTTTTCTAACTTCAGATATATACTGTTATCTGAGGAATAATATGGCGGTTAGACAGCTTTTGTATAGAAAATATGTCAAAACGCCGATTTATTCTAAGAATAAAATTTAGCTACTCTGTTTTGCTCGAATCCAAACTATATAAAATATTTTGCCTCTTCTCCATGATATTTAAAATTAATTAGTAGCTTGATTTTATTGTTAACTAGAGATATAAAAATATGAGTGCGCATACATACGACGCAAAAACTTTCTTGAAAACTTCTTCTTCTTGAAAGTTTTCGTTAACGAGAAACTATAAAATACTTTTTAGGAACACGGAGGAGTTCCTTTGTGCAGTTTCAGCAGTTTTTGCGTAACAGACTGCGCTCTTTACTCAACATCGCTTGTGTCGACGACTCGTCGTAGTTACGGCGAATCGACGGAACAAATGGTATAGGAAAAGAAGGAAACCTTTCATTCTAGTGAATTGTACCGCTTCATCAACGGCGGCGGTACAGAGCAGCAACCACGGTACACCAACCCCGAGGTATATGAACGGGTTATCAGGTGAACGCACCGTACCTACCTATCTGAATATTTCTATTTAATAATAGATCTATTAAAACGTTACTAAACGTTACATTTATCGAGCTACATACCGTAGTTAATTAAAGCAGATTTTTGTACAAATAGGGTCCACATTTCAATACTTTTTTGTCCGCGTCACCACAACACCACAGGCGTCGTGTGGTTCCCGCTAGTTTGGTTCATTATCGCGGCAATCAGACAACTGCCCGTTTGTCTTTTTCATATTATATGTGTGTAGTGTTATTTACACCAGTAGACCTGCCAGGCCCTTCGTACTGTGTCAGCGAAAGACATAAAACTAGGTGTCCATACATTTAGGAGGGACTACGCAATTGAAACGTTGACTGCAATTAGTCTTAATACTTCTGTGTGTCTGTTATTAGGTAATTTTAAATATGCGGGAAGGAATCGTGCCCCTGTTCGGCCCGGTCTACCATGAATTATATCATACAAAAGTATGCTACAGATATTTGACCGTGCCGTGTAGCATGACTGGCCCGGCTGGGGGAACGACACATCCGGGGCACGGCCCGGCCCTCTCCCTGTGTGACGTTCTTTAGTTAGACAAAGTTGTCGCAAATACAGAAATATGAAATGTAGTCCCCGTGCACCAATCAACATACTGTTAACCGTGTTACATTTTATGGAGTACATTTAATTTTGATTAATTGTTGTTGTTGTTTATCGAAGTACATTTTCCTGCATGGGTTATGTTGTACCTAAAGTGGGTAGGTAAAAGTAGGTAGGTCAGTTTCAGGTAACGTACCGTTGCTCTAAATTTGCAATACGTAAGTAGTTAATCTTGATTGATATCTACTTATGCGCTGCTAGCGAAATCTACGTTGTGCTATGACTCTCTCCTGTTTATGGTTGGCAGGTGTGTTGGCAGGCTAAGCGCGTGACCACTCTGATGCTATAGTGACGTTGTGATTTATGATAAACGCAGCCAGCCTGGTATGGTAACCTGCCGAAATATTCGTTGTTTAGCCATAAGTAAGTAGGTTTTCAACTTGAAGGTGGTAGCTAGCCAGCCGAGCACCAATAAGTGCCGTTCACTTTGGTTCCATCACGATGTTTTCCTTCACAGACACCTGATGCTCGTTGTTGGGATTTGAACCCACGCCCGCTGGGTGAAAACCGATCGCTCTAGCTATTAAACTATCATTGTTACTATGATATAGTAGCACTAGGTATCCAATCCACAGTAGGTAGAGAGAGCAAGGGGATTCCCTTCTCTTGTCAAATAATTTATAATAATATGTATCTACGTACAAGTAGGTATAGGTACTTTTTTACTTTTTTATATAATAAGGCTTCGGTTTAAGGCCGTAGGCTGTAGGGCCTTACCTACTATAGGGCTTCTTACTCGCAATGAGACTGAAAAAGATGCTGATGGGGTAGTGGTAGGCCTCATATTGTTCTTCGTATATTTTGACGGATAGCCGACAGACTCCTTCTCCCACAAAGAACCCACGCATTATCCATGTAAGTAGTTGTTGTGTGGTCTAACTTTGGCATATCCCACCATCGGATTTCATCACATTTCAGACGCCATCGCGATCATACACCACGTTTTCCTTATATTGCGAAGCTATAAGAACAGCAGACCTGCGAAATTATACTTTAAGCACGAATGATAAAGTTAATATTTGTCCGACAGCGGTGGCTAGCCAAGCGCCTGCTACGAAAGTACTAAGTGACGTAACATCTCGTTCCCAATTTCGTGTGATTAAGAAAGGCGGCCGCAATGCTTGTTGTCTAAAGGTGTGCTGGTTTGATTTGTAATTGCATATGCAACGCAATTTGCGTTTACTCTTATTAGCTGAGATTTCAATACTTTGCACACAGTAAACTGAAAATATTGCCTCATTTTTATTACCATTGAGGATTTGGTTTCCACAGCCAGGCGAAGGTTTTTTAAAGAGGATTTTTTACACTTTTGTTTGGTACCGCAGTACCCGAGAAAACAGTTTTTTTTTAAATATTTTCTTTACTAGGATAGGTTACATTAATAATTTTAAAACCTTGTTATTTTCCATACTTGTCATTTTACGATCTTGTAATATTACACCTTGTCATTTTGCTACTTCTATGCGTGCTGGCATTATAAGACGGACCCTCCTCTGGGCTTTTAAACTGAAGAGTTGCAGTAGTTCGGTTAACCGGACTAACAACCGGACTACTGCTACCAGAGGGTCCGTCCGGTACCGAGTTGCTCATGAGGATACGTTACTGGAAGCTCCTACCTAAGTACTCTTGGAAACCACACGATTCACCACTCTACAAGATTTGCATACACTTGTTCACGTTACGTTACACTAAGTAGATGATTATACATTTATTTATGCCAGTTCTCGGGTTTTCCTAGTTTGGGCAATGGCAATGCACTCCACAAACCAGGTATGTATAAAATTATGATACCAATATTTTATACCTACAATATTTATGAAGACGTTTCCTGGCGATAATAAATTTCAAAACACCGAAAGAACACACGTTTTCGAAAATAATACAAAGCGGATACATATTTTATTCACATTGGCGCCAAAACTCCCGGTAGGATATAATGGTGATGGTAAATGTTATCCTGGCAGATTAGTAACAAATATATGCAGTGCAGCCACTGACGACTTTATTTGGAGGTCAGTGAGTGCGGCGTAGGACTAGGCCACTGTTACCAGTGGCTCTAAAGCTGTTATGCACAGGGAGGGAAGCTTGCAGGGATCATTATGACTTCATAATAATTATAAAAAGTTTATCCATAAAGTCGGAAGCGTGTTTTATTTTGGGGAAAACCATATTACTCTAAGACCTCGAGATCGACGCGGTCCACTTATGAAAGCGTATACCATTAATTCCTTTTTGATTTAGCTTACATTGGATAACGACCAAAGTCCAAGGTTGTGCGAAATGAGCTTGCCAAACTTGGTGCAGTTAAGTTGGACTTTGCCCGCGATGTTCGCATACGTATAGTTCTCGGTTATGTAAAAATTATGTTGGCTGGAGGCTAAGATCTGCTTTTAACGTCCGTTTTATTAATATTCGTTTATTCGTAAAAGTAAAGTTTTATTTACAAGGAATATATACATAAAAAAAAATTTAAATACAACTTTAAATACCTACTTTAAGAGTTTGGATCAGTGGTAGGTACATCATCAAAAAAAGAAACGCAGCCATACACATATGCAAACGGCGATTTTTTTCCATAGAATTTAGCTTCTTTCGGTCTATTTTCTGTAAAATTTCATTATGCGCTTATGTGCATTCATTACACATTAAAAAAACCACAGACGTGCCATCACACTATTACACAGAGTAGTTACTTTGTACAAGCCGGGAAAGCCATATAGGGCATGTTTCAGTCAGCCGTCCTCGTCGGGTCGGCCACCATGACCGGAGCACTTGCGCAAGCGCACCACACCAAAACCGCTGATTCATTTGTTATACAATATCGATGGCCGATGCCGACGCTATAATCATATGCATACAAGTAGAAAGTCACTATTGAAATATTTAGCAAGGCCTTGTGCGTGCGAATACTAGATTTTTTTGCTAGATCAATATTCAAAAATGTAGAGCCCACACCAGACAGTTTTTTCTGCGAAGCTACATAAAGATAAAATGGTGGATATCTACTAAGCACGATACACGTAAATACACGAAGTTCCTCCTATGCGCAATTACGTTAAAATGATTTAAACAGGAATTTTAGCCTAATAGAGCCGTTTTTTTTCGCAACGATCATAATCGATTTTACTATCGACTAATATGATTATTTTTCGCATAATGACAAAGTAGGTCAAGAAATTAAAATCATATTAAATTGAGATAAAATATTTTATAAACAATAAAGTACCTATCTACCGACACAACTAAGTATATAATAGTAACAATAATTAGTTATCCACATTTAAAGAATTTCATAATCCCGAAATATAAGAAGATGACCGAAAATAAATTATGAAAGACTAGAACTAGCTAAGCAATGTACATTTTAGTACATAGGTATGTACCGAGAACCTAACTAGCGAATTTTCAATTTAGATACGATATTGCATGGATACACGATCCTAACTCATAAACTTTCTTGTACTTGTAGATTCACTCTAGGAATTTAATAAAAACAATAAAATACTTTAGGCTTAACCTTACTACAGGCACCTTTTTAATGATATTATGAATATACGATTATAATCATGTTGTACCTATAAATTGAAATCAATCATGAAATGTATAAGATTTTGCTAAATGAAATTATATAAACCTGAATTTATACGAAACTGTTGGTTCTCTTGCACAGCAACTGCCGCCACTGTGTGCGGTTTGGTTTCATCAATAGAAAGCAAACGATAATAACAACTTCTTGTATATCAGCAGTTAATACCACGATTAGCTTTGCTGTTTCGCTTAATACCTCAAAGTTCAACCATGTCGTTATGTTCGAAAACAAGGCGGGCAACATTATAGTTCCACTCATCAGAAAGGTAAAAGTAGCAACTTGCAGCTGCTGCACATATCTCGTCCTATCTACTATCCTAGTGACATTAAATAAACTGTATAAAACTCTCATGTAAATAACAAAGTTACAAATTAACAATGAAGGTACAAAAAAGATGGCACATATCATTAAAATAGTGCTGAATCTGTGCAAATCAATAACTATATTACTAAAAGTAGTTAATATTGCTTCCACTGAAGACATAACAATTACCAAAATACTAGATTTAATTCTTTTTTGGGTAATGTTTACAGAAAAAACTTTCACAATATGCATATAAGAAACAACAGAAGCTACAAATAGCCAGCATATGAACAAATTATAAAAAAATAATCGAACGAATATCCAGAACTTATCAAATAAAATATTACCGGGACCCCAAAAGGCCAAAAACGTAATAAAAGAATGCAATGTAGAAGAAAATATTAGATTGACATAAATAAATGTTTGAAAAGTACGCCATTTCGGTATCTTGATCCAGAAGATAGCTGCTACAGCACTTGTCACCAGAGATAGCACTACGGTCAATATCACTAGATGCTTTCTAAACAAAGTTGTTCCGTCTACGATTTCCTCGTAATCCCCTGAGAGGCTTGTAAAGTTTTTATCTTTCGAAAACATTTCATCGAACATTGATATGATGTCAGTATCGTTCATCACTGTTAAAACAGTAGTGTTTTCCTCTTGTAACATTTTCGTTTTTTTTTTCACCAAAAAAGCCGTGAAATAGATGTATCAAGTTATAAATGCAGTCAATTTTCAGCGTATGCTGAATATGTTGAAGTAGGGCTGAAGCATTTGCGCAACTAACGAAATAACTAAATGACACTGGTCATTATAAAGAGGAAGGAAAATGCTCTGAATAATAACTAAACTAAGTTATACACACAGGTGATTCAGCTGCTATCAAACGTTATTTGGACTTATCATAATAAAGAGCCACTCTATACCCTTTGCTTCTTACAACTAGTAACGAGCTACGTCTGGATCTTATTGAATAATTCTATATCAGTATCGGCAAACGAAGGAATACAGGGAAACTTTTTACCGTAATGGTAAAATCTTTCATTGTTTTTATAGTCGAACTTCAACGATATATTTTTGCTTAGTTTTTATCTTTGCGAATACCTTAACGGCATACACTGCAGTGCAGTATACGTCACAGTGAGGAGATTTAGGTATGTGCAATTTTCGTTGTATTTAATTTCTTAAAACATTTGCTACATTTTTTCGAGGCGTAAAAGCTTTATTTCTTAATTATATAGTGACCATTTTTTCCGATGTTTTCATAAATTCAAATCATTCACACTTCTTGTACAAGTGACGCGTTTCGCACCTGGATCCACAGCTATAACTTTTTTTGTATATCATATTCAAACTTTTGTTGTCTTCATTACTGCTTCGTCTTTCTTCGCTCTTTTAGTTTTTTATTTATTCAATCGATACGTCGATTTAAACACGAACACCGTCTGTACCAAAACTATAACCGAAACTTTTACAAATTAAACTATATATAGAGTTAAATTAGGCAAACTAATCAATAATTTAAACAATTTGGTAATATTGTGACAGGTACTTAGGTATGTTGCTTACTCCTTTTGTTCATTACACAAAAATGAGGATTCCGTGAATTTCATTGACATATATTCACTTATTTTGTATAACAGATTATTTTCAAAGAAATGCTTAAGAATCTGTTTAAATTTGTTATGGTTTAGTTCGGTTACAGAATTATGTAATTTATTGTACATTAATATTTTGTCGTGACGGTCCTGTTTCTCAACTCTAACTAACCTAGTCCTTGGCTTACACAGCTTTTCCTTTTAAATTCATGTATAAACGTTTGGAAGCATGTTTGTTTATGTTGGTCTCTAAAATTGTCTTGTATTGATTTGCAATAGACATTAAATGGAATGATCTCACAGGAGTTTTGGCGGGAACGTGAAGAAATCATGTTACGTCATTTTATTATTTTCCAAAACTTGTGTTATTTCGAGTGTTAATGTGTAAAAATGGTGAATTTTTACCCGTTAAGTGTTCGTGAACATGCGCGCGTGTTGGTGAATGGTATAATGTCGTGAAACGTGAATTTTCGTGTTGTTTCCAAAACTCCACAGAAGGCTCTAGTAAAGTTTTCACCACTTTACTGGGGCATGACTTGGACTTGACCGTGACTTGATTTGCTCGCTTTTGACTGTGACTATGACTTGTATGATAATATTTAACAAAACTTGAATATATATAACTATACTTGACACTGGCAAATGCATAAGACGTGCGACGCCAAAATCCTCTTAGGAGGAAAGAGAAAAAAAAAATGATCTCACATTTATATTTGTATGCAGGCGCAGATTTGATACCTCGGCTACCTATGTAGGTAAGGTTGCCGCCCCCCTGCTCCCTGAGAAGTGCGAAAAATAGAACATTTTCCCGCCCATTACTCAATATTTGCAATAATCTGGATAAAACTCACTGGAATACCAAAAAATTGTCAGATTATCAAATCAACACAACTATTTTAGCAAATCATGCACAATCTTTATTACTTTCGCGCTAAATAGGTACTGTCTTTTCACTGACAGGTCTTTCCCCTATTCGGAGAAATGACATTTTATCGCGGTCACTCTCACTCCCATTAAATTCTAAATTAGAGAGACAGTGACCGAGATAATCTCGAGCGCACAGGAATAGGGTTCCGTGATTGTGCTCGAGTCGAATCAAGATTCTCGAAGAGGCAAGAGCAAAAAGTGCCTGAGCGTGTTGCGGCATGCTTGGACAACATTGTATGTTGTGGTCAGTTGTGGTTGTTAATAAACAATGTTGCGCGAACAGTGGTAAATAACTTACAGATTTTACTTCTGTCTTCTACCGATATACTGCAAGATTGCAACAATTTTTTTTTAAGGTTAAAGGTTTTTTTCTCGATTTCTGAGAATACAAGGAAATTTCATGGATTTTCAAATGTTTACGTGTGAGTGAAATAAAAACAGCCACCAGTTTTGCCGCCCTAGGCCCGGGCCTACTCGGCCTATTGGGAAATCAATTCGCCCCCTGATTATACATCTTTGTTCAACCGTTGTTGTACTTTTCAATAAAACTTTGACGGTCTTGCAACTTGTAATTTTTCACCTTCAATCAAAGACATTATAATAGGGAGAATTATGTGCCATCAATCTTCTTCTATCTCTACCTATAAAAGGTACGTAGTTAATACGCTTAGGGAAACGCATATGAAGAAATTATTTTTCTAAAGTGGGATGTAAAAGTTTGTGCGAACTTTTCTATTCTTTGGTTCGATTGATTCGAACTTGGTACTAGCTTATTCTACTTTAAAAACATTCTTGGGCGGTCGGGTAATAATTAAAGAGTACTTGTATAAGAGTTTTTTCAAAATCAGTTCCCGCGTGGAGTAACTTACTCCACGCTGCCAGTTTGTATTGTAAACGTAAAAATGGATTTGAATTTAACCAATTGAATCTTAGAACAATGGCTTAACTTACTCCACACGAAGCTGCCAGTTTGTATTGTAAATTTCAATATTGAATGCGCCAAAATCGGGAGGACTATCCTAAATATCCTAATCCTCAATAATATTATAGATTCTAAAGTAACTCTGGCTCTCTGTCTGTCTCTCTGTCTGGGTGTTTGTGGCGTTATTACGGCTAAACGGCTGAACGAATCGAGCTGAATTTTTGCATGGATATAGCTTAAGGGTCGGAGACAGACATATGCTTTTTTTTGTAGGTCCACGCCAGTCCACGCGAGCGAAGTCGCGGATATAACAGCTAGTACTTAAAGTGGCTATACATTGTCTGACCTGTCATCGTGTGAAAGGGACAGCTAGATTTGAATTTCACGGGAGCAAAAGAAACAAACTATTAAGGTTATAGCTTCTCCCTTTCGCTCCCTCAGTAACTAATATATAGCCATCTCTTTCAAACGATGTCAGGTCAGGCCATGTAGCGAGGCCTTCTTAGGGTGTCTACACATGGCCCGACCCGACATCGCTTGAAAGAGATGGCTATATATAAGTTTCTGGGGAAGCGAAAGGGAGAAGCTATAACCTTAATAGTTTGTTTCTTTTGCTCCCGTGTAATTCAAATCTAGCTGTCCCTTTGACACGATGTCAGGTCGGGCCATGTGTAGACACCCTAAAGGGTGTCTATACATGGCCTGACCTGGGACCTTATTCCTGTGCGCTCGAGATTATCTCGGTCACTCTCACTCCCATAAAATTCTAAATTAGAAAGACAGTGACCGAGATAATCTCGAGCGCACAGGAATAGGGTCCCTGACATCGTGTGAAAGGGACAGCTAGATTTGAATTTCACGGGAGCAAAAGAAACAAACTGTTAAGGTTATAGCTTCTCTCTTTTGCTCCCACAGAAACTTATATATAGCCATCTCTTTCAAACGATGTCACGTCAGGCCATGTAGCGAGGCCTTTAAGTTTGCATGTTTATTTTTTCTTTCGTAGTTTGAAGCAGACAAATGGCTCTAGCTTGCCCTTTGGGAGAAAAATGTGAAGTATATGCAATCGCGCGCGCTCGTCGCTTTGTTTATTTTAATTTTTTCCAGATAGTTTCCCAGTTTTCAAGTTTTCAGCAATCTTCAGGGATACAATATTCTTTGGATACATTCATAACATATTTCATACTTAGGTGAAGCACTATTTCATTGTGCATTATTACACTCGCGACTAAGGTAATGCGCTTCAGGTGCGTGCCATTATAATTTTCATTATTGATTTTTCAGGGGTAGTGTTTACTTTTGTCTGCAGTCGCATTTTCTTTTGTTTTGCCATAAATAATATGTACTTTTTCTGCGTAATTTACATAGGTTCAGGTTCTGCTTCTTCAGTCAAAAGTTGAGCTATCATTCGAGTCCTTAGAATGGCTAAGAAACAAGTAGCAGAAGTCATGATTCATGCTTCGGAATCTCAAGAGACTCTTCAAGACGATAATCTTGATATCAGTGTGGATTATATTGATGATGGACTTTATTTAGGTAAGACACAAGTTCAATAAATGCATACCCAGATTTCTAATGCATAAATTATGCAGGTAACAAAACACCCTTCGAGGCCGATATCTCATCAGTGGGATGTTGAAAGGCTGATGAAGAGAGAAAATAAACATTTTGGTTGTCAACTAAAAAAATATCGTATTATTTTCATTTCATTTGGCGCGCTGAGTGAAATGTTGCACTAGATGAGGCATATTTTTTCTGATTTTTTCCATATTTTCAGAGAAAATATGATATTATCATTTCCCAGATAAAGTGGGAAAACTGGAGTAGACTAGAAAACGAAGATTTGTAAATGTGATTACAGGTAACCTAGCTTGTGCCCGTGACTATAAAACACTGCAACATTACAAGATCACTCACATCCTCACAATAGATGTGGTGCCGCTGCCCCGGACTGTGCTGGACCACACTAACTTCATATTTAAGTTTATAAAGTGTAAGTAGCCAATTAACTAAGTTGATTGATAAAGTCCAATATTAACTAAGGTGATTGATGAAGTCTACTGCTAGACATAGGCAGGCCTACTTCACTGCAAAGCTTTGAAATCGGCTATGGGGCTGGCATTGTGCGGTAATTAACTTAATTACAACATAGGAAGTGGCTATTTATTTAATTGTCATCTCAATGTTAATTATCAGAATTTTTACTATTATTTATTCTGTGACTAGATAAGTGAAAACAGTAAAGATTCATTAAAGAAAGGACAATAAGTTTATCTTATGCATTAAGAAAACAGATAAGTTACTGACCTGAATACACAGCTATCACTTCTTACTGCATATGCCTTTTCGTGGCTAAGAAGAAATGTGTTTGTGTCCTCAATAATACAGGGTTATAAGGAAACTATTTTTAACAAATTGGCGAACAAACTAAAAGATTTAGAAAAAAAAAATTGTTTTATTAATAAACCTAGAGTTCATCCTCGAATCTAACAAACTAAAAATCTTACATTACACGAACTTTTTAAGGATAATTTGGACGACATACAAATGGATTGCTCCGCACCAACTGTAACCATACCCTAATAGGGTGTCTTAAGGATTACTAAATTCAAAACATGTTGTTTAAGACCTGCATATATCTGCCATAATATGTCGCAATAAATGATTGAGTATTCAAGTTTTATAAATTAGCACCTGCTTCTAACAATTAAATAGATAGGTCTGTCTGGATGGATATCACTGACCCAAATCTTGAGCATTTCTTAAGTTTCAATTATAACTTCACTCCATAAAGTTGTTGAGCATTCTAAGCCACAACAATGTTCAAAAATAATGATTATAAATTTCAGTGGCTGATGTACCAAAGGAAGATTTAATAAGTAACCTGCCAGAGACAAACTCGTTTATCAAGGAGGCTGCAGAGGGAGGAGGCACAGTTCTCGTGCACTGGTGAGAAAAACCAATATTATCATCATGCTTTCAGCATATTTTTGTACCTATGTATAATAAAATGTATAGTATGTATGTATGTATGTATGGTAAATATATAGGCTTTTATCAAGTTCACAGAATACGATTTCTCTTCTAAATAAGTTACGTAGCCCTAACGCTGTTAGGAGAAACATGAACGCGCTGCCGAAGCCTGAAAAATGACTTTCGCATTTCAGTTATTTCGGCGTGTCCCGCTCGTCGGCAGTAGTGATTGCGTACATAATGGAAAAGTATGGCTTATGTTACGAAGACGCCCATTCTCTGGTGAAGTCCAAGCGAAGGTTCATAAGCCCCAACATTGGCTTTATAGCTCAACTGAAGTTGTTTGGACACATGGGCTACAAGATCAATAGGGACGATCCGAGGTTCAAGCAGTTTAGGCTCAAAATGGCCGGACAGAAGTTAAAACAAGGTACATTGATAAGTAGGTTTTGACCTGAAAAACAGAAACTACTCACAGGCCAGGCAGGAGCTTGGCTTTCATAAGCACAGATCATTTCATGTTCTGTCATGAGGCAGTGGATGGCTTATGATGATTGCATACCCAGTGTGGAAAAACTTGTGCTGGTAGGTGTCCGTTAATTGATTTTTGACTAGGAGGTAGAAAGCAAAGGCTAACAAGGTGAGCGTTAGAATGTACTCTTTCAAACATGCTTCAAACATTTCCTCATAATCCTCCCTTGCCTATGTGTTGTGAATCTCTAATGAATTTACTTGTAACTGATCTGTACGGTCTTCATTCACATACTGAAAGAAAAGTATAATGACATCTAGGCTCATTGTCAATTGTAGTTATTACTTTAGATATAATTACCTAATTTCCAGTGAAGATCCTCCCGCAGCTGTTCGCGGACCTCATAAAGCCAGACCCGGGGCTGGTCCGCGAGCGGCCGGAGCCCTGCGTCTATCGCTGTAAGAAGTGCCGGCGCGTGCTCGCCAGCCAGGCTAACATCATACCGCACATACCCAGGGACCAACGGATACAACTTGCTAAAAAAGGTATATGGTTGAGGATAAACTAGTTAAAGAAAGTAGGCATACTGCTGGGAAATTCTTGATGAACTCAGTATATTATGAAATATATTTCTGGGCAATCAACAATTTTTTAAAATATTACCACACATTGTAAAACTACATTACCTCTATGTATAACAGGTATCTGTGATTTTTTTGACTGGGACAGTATGAAGAAATCTGAAACTTTAGGAGATACAAGAAAACTGTCTTAGGAACCACTAGGTCTTTTTTTGTAAAAACTATTTTGGCATAAGTGATTTTTATGGTCAAGCATGAGTTTGAGTCAAACTGCATTGAAAAAAACCAAAATAACTTATTTTTATGGAGACGTCAAGCTTGACCAAAAAAATGATAACGCCGGCAAAATCGTTTTCATACAAAATGAGTAAATGGTTCCAAAGACAGTTTTCCCGTATCTCATAAGCATTCGGATATGCCCCATACCGAATCCCAGTTAAAAAAATCAGCCTGTATACACATCCAATGAGCCTGTCATGATCACATTATTATAGCCAATCCATGAGCCAGATATATTAACGCTAGCCATATATATTAGCCAGATATATTAACACTATAGCCATATTTGTGAGCCAGCTAGTGGTGACATTATACGCTGTTAAATTGCTTAATTTTTTTTTATCTCGTTTTTCTCTAATTGCTCCTTAAAGCCTCCTTAAATCCATTCTAGGTATCCGTCCACCTCCGAGCAAGCTGACGGGACTTAACTGCACTGAAAATGGTGAAATCCTCATCAATAAGCTGAAGAGTCTCGCGTGCCAAATCCTAGACTCTCACACGGACAGCCCCGGACAGAGCCACAGCGACTCCGCCGAGAGCGAGGAAGGATCTAGCCAGGTATGCCACCCGGCCAACTCGAGACATAATCAAGAAGCGTCCATTTAGGAGGGCCACATGTTGGACATTTCCTACAAAACTTATACCCTCCAACACAGTTCACACCCAAGATTCTGCATTCAGGATGCTCGAAGCGCACCACGGATCAGTCTAAATACACTTATAAGAAATTACTCTGATAGGTCGATTGTAAGACGCGAGTAGGCGTAACCTTGAGATAGCCAATGAGAACGCTTGGTCGAACTCCCCGCGACCCGCGCCCTCCTCAAAATTTGGTGACTTTTTGTAGGAACAAAGATTCTCGTAATGCGTCTCGTAATAGTGTGATCTGTGCCCTCCAACTATGTCGAACAGTTAGGCAGAACTATGTTTTCCTTTTCTGTTTATTTTTTGTTGTTTGCTGCCTCCTGACTATAATTAAATCACATAATAAATAATCACATAATCATAGCTTTTTACTCATTAAACACAGGCTGTGCTACTTCCAGAACTTAGACGGGTACAACGAAACGAACCTGGTAGACGCGCACATAGCCGGGCGGGACTGCGCAGTCGAGATCTGCCGCCTGATGTGGTTCGTGGAGCCGCTCGCGTGGATGCAGCGCGTGTCGCACGACGCCGCGGGCAAGCTGCACTGTCCCAAGTGCACCAACAAGGTCGGCAGCTTCAACTGGCTCATGGGTGAGTGGCTGTACTGTGTCAACTGGCTCATGTGGTTCGTGCAGCCGCTCGCGTGGATGCAGCGCGTGTCGCACGACGCCGCGGGCAAGCTGCGCTGATTTTAGGCATTTGTACAATTTGCCATTTTGAGAATTGGGAATTTTGCCCCTGCTAGCTGTTACCCGCGACTACGTCCGCGTAGACCTACACAAAAAAAATGTAGCCTATGTCCATCTCCTACCCTTAAGCTATATCTATGCAAAAATTCAGGTCGATCCATTCAACCCTTTAGCCGCGATAACGCGACAAACACCCAGACAGAGAGACAGAGTTACTTTCGAATTTATAATATTAGTTAGGATAAGGATTATGCTGCAAATACGTTTGAGTGATACTGATGCTGTAGTATTGAACCTGGCTATAGATGCGGGGCTGTACTGTTCCAACAGGCCCGTAGTGAGTGTACTGTACTGTTCCAACAGGCTCGTAGTGAGTGTACTGTACTGTTCCAACAGGCTCATAGTGAGTGTACTGTACTGTTCCAACAGGCTTGTAGTGAGTGTACTGTACTGTTTCAACAGGCTCGTAGTGAGTGTACTGTACTGTTCCAACAGGCTCGTAGTGAGTGTACTGTACTGTTCCAACAGGCTCGTAGTGAGTGTACTGTACTGTTCCATCTGTCTTACCCATGCATGACACACCCTCTGACACATCACACATGCTGCCTCTGAATTTGTGCAAAAAGTCCTTGTCAAAAATGTATGAATTAATCCGATGTTGTGTTTATGTTCCAGGTTGTAAGTGTCCGTGCGGGCAGAAAGTGGCTCCGGCCTTCTACCTGGTGCCGTCCAAAGTGGAGTGGTCCAATATAGTGCAGAATGTGCAGATAACCGTGTGAATATTTTACTTAGATTAGTTTAGCCTGAGTGGCCCGCCCTAGTGTCACGCCGATTGATCATTGTTCTACGGCAAACAAACGGGACCTTAGATGAAAATGCTTTACAAGTAAACATCACATGCGAAGATCTCAGTAACTATAACAAAATGTATTAAAAATGGAACAGTGAAATGTAAATCTGATGTAAGTGGAAACATGATTTTTCTATCAACACGTAACAAATAACTTTTATCATATGTTATGCTAACTTTGTTGTGTTGCGCTCAACCAAATCATCATCACTGAATCCCAGGTAAGCTACTCGCTGGTTAAAGTGGCAAGTAACTGTATTACTAGTAATATCAGAGTATTGCTAACCGTCATAAGAACCAAATCTAAAGTTTAGCTAGTCAACATTTTATCATGAGATGTTAAAGTGCTAGTAACTTAACTATTACTATTTATTTAACTATTAGTATACAGCAAACATAACTATTGTTCTGATTGGAATCAACTGAGTCTAACTTTAGTGGTTTATTTAGTAACCAGTGCCTGTTATGAAAGCGAAACCATCAATATTTCCATGAAACTAGGCTAAAGTTTTTAATAATGTATGAGAGCGCTAGTTGTGATCATTTTCATCATCATCATCAGCCGTAAGACGTTCACTGCTGAACATAGGCCTCCCCTTTAGAGCCCCACACCGACCGACAACGTGCCACTTGCATCCACATGGTTGCCCGCGACTTTCACAATGTCGTCGGTCCACCTAGTGGGAGGCCTGCCTACGCTGCGTCTTCCGGTTCGTAGTCGCCACTCAAGAACCATTCTTTCCCACCGGTTATCGGTTCCTCGAGTGATGTGGCCTGCCCTTTGCCACTTCCTTGCAAACTCTGAGAGCTATGTAAGAGACTTTGGTTCTTCGACGAATTTCCTCGTTCCAGATTTTATCGCGTAAAGAAACTCCGAGCGTAGCTCTCTCCATTGCCCGCTGTGTGACTCTGAGTTTCTCCAAAAGGTCGGCAGTCAAGGACCACGAGGCCGTTATAATGTTTGTGCAATAAATGTTAAAATTGTAGTTAAGGCTGCAATATTTTGCGGCGTACGCTGCTGATTGAAGAAGGTCGCGCCATTCTTATGCAGAGATCGGAGCGCACGTTGTACGAAATTGGTAAGATTATTTAACCCCAAATTCGAAAAACGCGCTTGGAGTTTTGCCTATGAATGGCGCGACCTTCTTGAACCGGCAGCGCACGCTGCAAATAGTGCAGCCTTAAGTAAAATTAAATGGTTTTAATGAAAAGTTATTATATACCTGACTTCTTTAATTGAATATACCTATATTATTTCAAATATCAATGATACAGATTAACTTTGGTAATGTACATTGTAAATATTTGAAGGAAAAAAAAGTATGAATGAATAGATATGTATGCATGATCAAAACGCATCCTTATTGTAAAGTGTAACCTATAGGTATTTGGTGCTTGCCTTACATCCTGATTTACTTTGTAATGTAACCAAATAAATTTATCACCCTTCGAGTGTAGGCCGGTATCCCAGCAGTGGGATTTTAAAAGATGCACGCAATATATTTCTCTACACTTTTAGTAACAAAACGATAATTCGTTTGATGCACAAGGTTTTAATATGTAGTTTGTGTACAGTGTACACAGTATAAGCGTTTTATGTAGTTTGTGTACAGTGTACACAGTATAAACATTTTATGTAGTTTGTGTACAATGTACACAGTATAAAAATGTGGATAAAATATTTAGAACATTTGTTCATAGATTATATACCACATAGAATTTAATAGTAAAAGCCGACTTCATAATCAATAACAATATTAGAATGACAATTTTAATTTCTTAAAATTATTTTTACTTCTATCACGGTTGGTTTAGTATTGTTAGACAAAATGAAATAAATCTTATGCTGGCGATATATATTTTTTATTCAGCAATCATGATTAGACGAGGGGAAACTAACTTTTAAAGTTGACATTCTATCAAACTTATTACGCCATCACACTCAAATAGTGCTTCGATTTAAAGTAATTTAAAAGTTCACCTCTAGCAAAGATTGTTTCCACCATTAAAAATACAAGAGCCGAACGAATAAAATGATGGCCGTCAAATATGAATACTTGAGCAAAGCAACTGACAGCTAGGAAAATTTGACAAAATGCATGTACCCCAGAGTTTGAGGAGCAAAGCTTAGAAAAACAAAAACAAAAAACTGACAGCGAGGAGCCACGCTCCAGTATTTCTGGACTGGACCTGGGTCGGGTCCAGTAGACGCTGGTGTCGCACCCGACCCAGGGACACAATACTTGTCGAGTCGATGCGTCCGTGCGCGTAGTTTTTCTCCCGTGTAGTGGTTACTGGCTTCGTGCGATCGGCACATTTGTTAAGTATTTATCCCTCTGTTTTCGCTTTGGTTCGTGGAGTCGAGCGTTGTACCGGCTGCAGGTGCGGGTGCGGGTAGTCGTGCAGCACGCGGCCGTCGGTGCGCATGCGCGGTATGTCGTGCAGCGCGAGCCGGTGCGCGCGCATCATGTGCGTCTTGCGCTTCCAGCTGTCGGAGAACGCGCTCGCGCATCGCGGACACCGGTACGGGAGCGCGCCCGTGTGCGTGCGCGTGTGCCGCGCCTGGAACGATACGCTTCCTAAATTATGGAATACAGCCACGGCGAGCTGCCGATAGGAATTATTTGTTGTTCAAAACTAGTATCACGGCGATTTTCCGACTCTTTCATATGCAGAAAGAGAAGCGACCACTACAGATAGCGTACCAGGTTGCTAGCGTCGTAGAAGGCCTTTCCGCACGTTGCGCACACGTGTGGGCGTGCGGCGGCGTGCGCACGCTGGTGGCGCCGCAGGGAGGACGCGGCGGCGCACCGGAACCCGCATGCCTCGCACGAGTAGGGCTTCTCGCCGGTGTGCAGCCGCAGGTGCACTTTCAGGTTGCCCGCTGGAAATCAAGCTTGAGTCAGCAGTTCAGCACTCATACTCGCTCATTACCCCTGCATTTTGGTGATTTAGTTCGATAAGTATAGGCCGTCCATAAAATATAGTCGGTTTTTATTAAGGCCCGAAAAAATAAGAATTTGCCCCACCATCACCTTTTCACCCTACCGCGAAGGCGCCGCGAGTGCGTATTGGTAGTTCCCGGGTTCGAAAAAATCGAGGTTCATGAGATAGACGAGACACTAGAGCGCAGTGATATAAAAAATGCACGGCGCCGGCAGGTTCTCTGCTCTTCCGCGACCTTTGGACCTTCAGCGCGTCCTTCCTAATGTTAAAAATTACAGAAGAGAACAAAATCAATTTATTTATACATAATTTTAAATTTTAAAAAAAACCGGCTTCATCAGAACTGTAATATTTTAATTTGCTTCGTCATAGTCGCTTAACTATCATAATCGAGACTATGTTGGCGCCACCTGTGAAATACGTATCATTTAGGAGTTCCGGTGGCCATCTGTGGTCCCCTTCACTAAATATACTTTCTGAATCCAAATGCTCGACTTGTTGATGAAAATACCAAAATCGCTGTATGTAGGCCTATAGTATTTGAAGAGTTCCCTCAATTCCTCATGGATCCCATTATCAGAGCTGGATTTTGATAAAAATGGGACCAATCTGGAAGTATCTCCTTTTAAATTAATAAAATAATTATCCAAATCGTTTCATAAATAAATGACGGGTAACAAACATAAAAACAGTCGACTTGAGAACCTCCTACTTTTCTTTGGAAGTCGGTTAAAAATGGTATGTATGCAACATCAATATGAAATACAAACCTTGTGTGAAGCTCCACCCACAGAAACAGCACAAGAATGGCTTGTCTTTCTCGTGAACAGCCATGTGACTCTTCAGTATGCTCTTGGTTTTAAACCTGGAAATACAAAGCAGTTAGATACTTTTCTTCACCTTCACCTCGCCTGATGGAAAGCGACGCTGTAGCCGAGATGAAGCTCGTAGACCTAGAAATGTAGCCGGTCTATTCTGCAAGTTAAGCAAACGCGCAAAAGAGATGATAAGTGCATGTGCATTTTTCTTCCCTGTAACTGCAAAAAAATAACAAAATATCGAATTGTAAGGGCCTAGAGAAATTATATTTCTACTAGGTGCGCCCCGCGGTTTCGCCCGCTATTCTACAGAAACCGAATATTTTTCTGGGATAAAAAGTAAGAATGTATCTCCATACCAAGTTTCATACCAATAACCTAAAATAATTACTTAAATTGTAGAATACACGCAAAGGACAGTTATTGTAATTGCCAGGATTTTAATGACATGAAATGAAAATGGTGACAGAAGTGACTTCAAATGGTACTTTAATGAATAAGGCTCACAGAATTTTATATGGACTTGTGAATACGCGTTGCACATAGTAATTTGATATGGACTTATGAAGGTGTACCTACATTTATCCCATAGATAATATTTTTTTAAATACCGAGCGGTGCAGTGATCGCAGGTGTAAGGGCGTGCCTCGCCATGCGCGCGCGTGTGCACGGCGAGCTGCTTGCGCCGCTTGAACCGCTTGCCGCAAGTCGCGCACGGGAACTGCCGCTCGGCCGAGTGGGACACGGCGTGCCCTGCCAGCTGGGAAGGCCGGAAGAAACCTAAACGAGGAACGAGTATAAATAAATAAATATCTGGGACATTTTTGCACACACGGTCATCTGACCCCAAACTAAGCAAAGCTTGTAATATGGCTGCCAGAGACTGATATACGTACATAGATATTTTTTAAATACATACTTATATAGATATTAACACCCAGACATAGAACAAACACAAATATTCATCACAAAAATGTTTGTCCTAGATGGGAATCGAACCCACGCCTCCAGGCACAGAACGTAGGTTCACTACCAACTGAGCCACCGGGGCAGTCAAGTATGTTTGTGGGGTTTGCGGAAAATTTTAATCAGTTTTCAAAAAGGAAAAGTGGTCTTTCATAGTAGCCTATATGGTGGTGATGTCCCTTTGGATAAGGGTTTAGTTGAGGTTTCCCTACACAATTACACAAACCGTACCACTATAACTGGTTCATACACCACTTAAATCTCAGGATCTTAGTACGATGTGGAAGTAGTTAAAAAAATATGTATTGAGAGATCACAATAATACACAACATTACAGTTCAAATTCATGATCAACAATTACAGTGTATTGTGTTGTTTTTAATGTTCTGGTTTATTTTATGAAAATATAGTCATTTTGTAAATCAAATTATTTTTAAAACAAATTACTTCTTAAGCAAAGATGCTTGAGCCATACAAAAATTTATATAATTCCCCTAAACCCTAACACCCTATTATACGAACTACATTCCCATGTTAAGAACTCATTGTTTTAATCGATTTCAAGAATATTTCGATTTAAGATCAAAATCGAGCGGTATCTGGTATCATCTGTGCTGGTATCGAACGATTCAACCCCACCCCTTGAGACATCCATGGATAGACACCAATATTTTAAATAGACAAGATACTGTTGTAGCACTGAGATTTCGTTCCGGGCACATCCCATGCAACAAATATTCATATTTAATAGGAAAAACATCTAATCCAAACTGTTCGGTCTGTAACGTGGTTGATGACATATATCACATTATTATGGAATGTGCACGGAACGAACATATCAGAAGAAATATCTTTGGTAGTAGACTTTTGGACCACCGATTGGGACACTGTAACAGTTTTCTGGCCGAGTCTGAAAGAGGCTCGGCCAGAATGCTGTACAGACTAGCTCATAGAGTTTAACTTAAGTTTAGTTTAACTTAATAACTTATTAATTTAAATCAGAGTGTCATATTCGCTTTGCGAAAAAGCTCTATAAATGAGAATAAAAAAATAAAAAATAAAAATTACTTCTTATGCAAAGATGCTTTAGCCATACAAAAATTTATATAATTCCTCTAAACTCTGGCTAAAATTTAAAGATTGCTAAAGTGTGTAATTTTAATTGCTATATTTCGGAATAGCTGTGCCCTACTGTTTCACTTGCTCAGGGATGGATTTTCGAAAAGCCCTTCTTTAGTGCTCCCCTTCACTAACAGGAAGCTATTCAAAAAAATATAACCCCAACAGGTCCAGCACGCGTGCCGGAATAAAGTTTTGTCTAACCGTTTTGTCTTGGCGTCAACTTGACAAAGCTAGAATGTGGATACGTCGGTCTTGTTCTTGCAGGATAAAAATGGTGGACAACATTTCATCCCGGCGACAACACATAGGTATAATCGTCACAAAAAAAAACTTACTACTACAAAACTATGTGTGGAACTGAGACAGCAGATATTTTCAGTGTTACATGTTATCGCTAACTTACTTTTAGGGCAGTGTGCACACACGTATTTCATTCCTGAATGCTCTTTCTGTATGTGTTTTTCATACCAAGTCTTAGATATGAATGACTTTTTACAAACTAAACAGACATTACTCTTAGAGTGTACTTTTTCAATCTCTTTCACTGATTCTATTACTTTTTCAATGTCTGATATTTCTGTCTCACCTCTCAGTTCCAAATTATCATCAAGATTTTCAAGATCAGATTCTTCTGGTAAATTTTGTATGGGATCTAAAAACTGCCTTGAGTCATTCTCTATCACACTACATATCTTGTAATCAGGTAGAGTCAACTTTATACCATTGTCTACTATAAGATTTATGTTTTTAAGACTTGTATCTGGTTCAACAATCACGGAGCATGTTCTAGAAATTATATTTTTAAGTGTAACATTCACTTTTTGTGCTTCCGTGATGAAAGTGTATGATGATTCCATTTTGTTGATGCAGTCGTAGCAGAACTGTTTTGGGAGTTTGTCTTCTTCTGTAATCTGAAAAGGACGAATTAGAACCAACTCGGCCAATAAGCCCAGGAGGAATTAAACCCAAATTATAAAATAATGCTCACCCTTAGGTTTGTACAAAAACAAAACATTTCTATAGCTTTTGTGTCGAAATTTTCTCGTTCTCTTAAAGCAACTTTTTTCATGCAGCCGCGACATAAGTTTGATATGTCCATGACTGACTCTCTACGCTTAATTTACTAACAAATTAAATTAATTTTCAGAAACGAAAAAGCAAAACATAAACAAACAAATGTCAAAGTTGTCACGAATATTTACTTTTTTTCTTCCTTTTCGCTCAATGGGCACGCTAGAGCCATTATGAACATACCGCCTTGTCTTCCGCATATTTTATTCAATGCTTTGTTTGAATCAGACATAACTTTCTAGGAAGTTTTGGAAACAGCATGAAAACTCACGTTAGACGAAATTACCCAACTAACACACCATACTCACCAACCCTCGTACACTTTTACGACACCCGTACACTTATGAAAAGTCACGTTAGACGAAATTACCCAACTAACACACCATACTCACCAACCCTCGTACACTTTTACGACATTCGTACACTTCGAATTTGCGCCAGACTCGATCTAGAGAAAGCTAGACTGAAGCTTGCTTCTCTTTCACGCATTTTATTCTAAACTAGCTTCTGCCCGCGGCTTCGCCCGCGTTTTTCTGGGAAACAATAACCCATTGAGATACTATGGAGGTTATAATTATAGTTATCAAACAGAAAATATATATTTTACCGGGATAAAAGTAGCTTATGTGCTTAATCCATGCCACAATCTACCCCGAACCCAAGTTTCATCAAAATATGTACAGCCGTTACAAAGTTAAGAAGAAACAAACATTCTATCCTAAATTTTAAATACCTTTTTTTATACCAACGGGAGCTGATTTAAAAAAAACTGTGATACCCGTATCTTTAGCTGGAAATGGGCAGGCTGTTGGAACTTTTACGTGATAAACACCTCATTTCACCCCCTTAGGGATTCGTTTTCGAAAAATCCTTTCTTAGTGTGCGTTTACACCCCTCAATAAACATATCCTCCAAATTTCAAGTCTCTACGTCCAGTGGTTTAGGCTGTACGTTGTCTATAGGTCAGTCAGTCAGTCAGGACCATGAAGGTGTAGAGCTTCTTGGTCAGGACCATGTTACCTACAGCTTCATGGTCAGGACATAGCTTGGAGAAATGAAAAGAAGGACAAAGTCTTTTATAGGTATAGAAGATAAAGTCAGCTGTTCTCATACAGCTTCATGGTTCTCATTGTCTTGTTGGTTCTCATTGTCTTGTGAATCTGGAACAAAACCTTACGTTTCGTTACACACAGAAAAAAATCATGAAAAAAATATTGAGAAGTCTCGTTTTTATGGTGATCTTTATTAGCTTTAGATTTTAAACAGGTTTCCAGACGCCACCAGGTCTATTTTCTGCTAGAAAATTCTTCAGCTCTTCTATTCCTGCTCCAGTCAGCGGCGATGCTTCGAGCAGTTTCGGCGCGTTGGGAAGTTCAGTGCTGAGCCTCGCGAACTGCAGCATGAGGAGAGCTTCGTTGCGCATCTGTCTGTACGCGGCATCCATCTTACTCAGCACTAGCATAAACTGTAAAAATTACAGCACAAGTGTACTTATTATTTTTATTTATGTCTAATTAGAATTATATTTTATTATTTTAGGTTATTATTTATTACCAGCGATATTTTTTTACTAGAGATACGATTTTAGCGCACTTAAAATAAACCTTGCAAATCTGTCCTTTCGGACGGATTTCATTATAGCTCTGTCTTTTTTTCTGTTTAACTTATCACAACTTCTTTCAATGGAAATGCCGCCATAGTGCTGGTCGTGTTGTGGGTACACTACCCACTACCTACTCTACTGCGACTGGGCTGGACCGGCTGGACTGGAAGTCTCACCATTAGATGGCTGTTTGGCGGGGAATCTTACGGCTGGGCTGCGGTGGCAGGCAGGAGATTGCATGAAAAACACCTCTTTTCTTACTTTAGCTTTCTTGAGCCTAGGTTCAGCCAGTAAAGTGTAAAGCAGAACCGCGGCCGCAGATATCTGGCATAAATTCGAAGTGTCTACGACGTAGACTACCTGTAAGAGACGAGGTGGAGGATGTTGTATCTAAATCGTTTGACGACATCAGCTAGCATATTATAAAGTGGACTCTGCGAAATAACTATCGCCAAGAGTTACATTACTCCATTGCAGCGCGTTTTTTCAAAAGGGTTGAGAAATAATCAGGGCGAATTAAGGTAAAACTCGGTATGGAAAAAACATAAGTAATAAAAAAAAAAAAATATTACGCTAGCTACCTACTTTATCAACCCCGTCCAAGTAGTTCTGCCAGAGTGTCGCCATCTCCCCGCCGACCTCCCTCACGGTCAGCATCTGTTTTTTCCCGTGCTTGTTCAGGTAATAAACATCGTAGATGTTAGTCCCAACGGTGGGCACTGGACTGTAAGTGTTGTCTATTCCTTCTGACTCCTGTAGTTTCTTTAGTAACGTAGTTTTCCCCGAACCTTTCGGCCCGAGGCACAGCACGTTTATTTTGTTCTCAAAGTCATCCATTGCACAATGATTAAGATCAATTCAATTTTTTTCCAAACTTTTGTGATGCACTGATGAAAATACCTTGTTAAATTTGCTAGAAGTTTTATCAATAATTCATAGTGAGAAAATGTAGTCGCAATGTCGCTACTCGCCCCTAGATGGCGCAAACACAAATATTTATTTAGCTCTACCTTCATGAAAATGGAAAATCATGTCGCGTTTTCGTCGAATTCAAATACAACTGCGCAGTTAAAAAATTAACTATGTACCTTCATTTGGAATCAAGGCATTGAAATTGACTCATAAGTGCTTAAATTAAGAACTTGTAACATCAGTCTCTACCCGCGTGGAATGAAGCGATAATTATGAGTAATTTTGATGTTTTCATTGCCCTTATCGCGTTTCAAGGTCAGAAAAAGTTCATTTTTAATGCAGGCGATAAAATAAAAGAGCACAACTCTACCTTACCTACCTACATGGGCACGCGTGTGACATTTCACGCGGACGTAGGTAGAGTAGGTACTCTAGTAAGGGCCTCGGGCAAGGCGAGTTTTGTCAACTACATTCCTGAATCTAGTTACAGTAGGTAGGTGGATTATATGCACGAAATTACTATGTACTTTACGCCCATGAGCTGAGGTTGTTATTATTTAAATAAAATTATTTGGAAGTTTGGTTGCCTTGATAAATTTAAGATACATCATCCTGACATACTTATTGAGTTAGTCATTATCATTATCCACAGCCGTCCGTACCCCTCTGCTGGGTGGCCTTTATCGTCACTTAGCCACCTGCCTCGGTCTTGCTTGCGCCATACAAGAATTATACGAAAAGAATAACAATGTCATACAAAAAAGTGTACCCCTGAAAAAAACATTAGCATTAAAAGCATAAAACTAGATGGCGCTTACGTATTTAGTCAGCTAATGTCCAAAACGCTATAAAAGCCGACGTAAATATGGTTATTATAGAAACATAGAATTGGTATATTAATATGTCCGCAATTAAAGGCAATTACAGTTTAAGGTTTTGTTCAAATTAGATTGCAATATACGACGTAATAAATATGTTTCTAAGAATAATGTTTTCAACGCCATCTCTTGAGAAACTAGATTGTTTTTCAAATGATATATAAAATTAATAATTTTTTCAAGACAAGCAGAAATTGTGACGATCATGTCGCGGTTTAAAGCACTAGCGACACCTTACGTCCTTATCAGTAGTAGCTTATAAGGACATAAGATGTCGACAATCGGGCTACGCATCTTTCTATGACCACTGGCACTCTTTTCCAATAGAACTCTTGAGAATGCTTGCGCTATAACCTTCTCAAGAGTTATAAAGGTACCAGTTGTACCTATGATAAGGTACCAGTTGGTAATATGTCTGTGTGAGCCCAAAATCAAAATCCAAAAGCTCTGGCAAGTGTACCCGAAAAAGGCAGCGCGACTCGCGCCGTAGGTGTAGCCAGAACACATTCGCCACTTGTCATGTTCCAATCTAGGCGGCCTTAAACTTGGTTTACGTAACGTCCAATGCCGTAGTGATGGGCACTGCACGCCGGCTGACCTGAATCCGCGTTCTTTGTCGCACAATTAGGACACTTCGCTTCACTCGTCACATACCAAAATTGTAAGATAACATTCTAGTTGATCATACATTTTGGTAGTGATAAAATGACACGTGGGCACGAGGTTAACCTAGTTTTTATTATGATCTATAGAATTTAAATGACAGATGACCTACTTTTTATTTAAATTGAATGAATTTACATTAATACTTACTGATATTTGAAAAAATGGATGCTTGCTTTATAATTCCTTTCTCGTAAACAGTATTATATGGCGCTAGGTAAAATATCATTGGGCTAGGTCGAAATAATTAGAAATGATTAAGGCTGTCTCGATTAGGTAATCATCAGAACAAAAGATTGCTGATACTTACGATGATCAGTCTATTACTCATCTTTTATCATAATTATCTGCTTTGTAATCCTATAAAAGTCATTTGACGAGCCTAAGTCAGATAAAATGTTAGCAGATTGAAAGCGCGTGCGGCGCTGCGTCGAGCGTGCGGCGCCGCGCGCCGTGCCCCTCCCTAGTCGCTGAGGCTAGCAACTGGTAAGCCCGCGAATTTCGGCGCAAGGCAGCCATAAGTAGGCCAGCGCACCCTTGACCCACTGACTCACTGGCAGCGAGCGCCCGCCATTGTTTTCCAACAATCAATAAATAATACACCGAGTAAAACTTACGCTCGCATATTTGCGCAACGGCGAGCTCATCACACCATCATTTTGTATTTTGTGCGTTAGTTTTTATTTTAACATTTTCGCGCGCTGTCAAATTATGACGTATATACCTTTTTAGGTCGCGCGAAATTCGCGCAATGAGCGTGCGGCCGCCTCATTACCTAATAGATAGATTATTGATGTGTGGCAACCTTCGTTCGTAAATGCTAAATTAGTTGGAGGTTTTATCATTTATTACTTGAGAAGATTAATTGCAGTTATATGTTCATCTACAACGCGTAAATAAAGCATGTAGGTTGCGATTAAAGCGTTCTGTTAAACAATAAAAAATAAAAACACATAGTTTTTTACGTCTACTTAGTACTTTACCTACATAAGATTAATAAAAAGAAATAGACTGTGACACGTAAATAGCATCTGTGTTTTGTAAGTACGTATGCGCGGATTTAGATGCTTAATATTTTTTTGTAATTTATTCAAGGTCTCGTTAAGGTCAAGATTTAAAGCAAGAAAACGTCGTCATTTATTTTATAAAAGTTGCCCAAATATTATGTACAAGGCGCTGTACAATGTTAAATAATATTATCTTAGAAATGACTGCCTAATTGAAATATAACCCCAAGTAATCCAACTCGTCGTAGCGGCCATCTCGGCCTCCCGCAGCGGCCTTGCTGGTTCTTTTTCACACCAAAACAAACTACGTTCTGGTATCTGGCCGTACTCGGCCTGAAACAATGAATCCATGACCTTCTTCTTGTATAATTAACTATTTTTACTTAACAATTAAAACTCACACATATGCCGCATATTTTATTGTGTAGTAGTTAAACACCGATTAAGGTTCGGAAATGTATTGTTTAGTGGATGGTTTATTAGTTAAATAGTTTAATATTTTATTAGCATAGATATATGCCTAGTGAATAGGAATATGTTAAATAAATACATACATTACATGAATAAAGTAATACACTGCGGCCGCCAAGTGAGGTCGCCGTAGACGGCACGTAGAGAACTATAGCTCGATCGGACGCGGTACGCCTTGAATGTTACATTTTTAATCAATGATTTTTTCAGACAGCTACCAGTGGTTGAACACTGAGCCTCTTTGGTATTAAGGAAACTATGTTTGTTCAAGGCGGTCGGTCGTCAAACTAGATCTATTATAATATAGATTTGAGATGATTAAGAAATTTTGGCGGTAACTTGAAATAAATCACGTCGCTGCTTTGTATTATTTTCCAAAACTTGTGTTTCTTCAATTTGTCATATGTAACAATACCTAACAAATACAACAAACAAATATTTGTTAAACTGCGTGATTGTGGAATAATCGCATAAAATGGTAATCCATGTCTTTTTGTGTTGCTTCCAAAACTATATGAGGCTCCCACCGCTTTACTGAAACATGACTCGGACCGAGACCGAAATTGTTGGTTCAGACTATGACTGCGTCTTGTTATTTACTTTGAAATATACTTCACTTAAAATATTACTAAATCACACTAGGTACTCTAGATACACTGGGGACAAAACCGATTAAACCTGATACGTACGCATCTAGACATAAAAATATAGACAAAAATCTCTACCATTGAGTCCTGGAAACCAGAAACATCTGCCACATTTACAATCTGTATCAGCATTTAAACATCCCACTGCTAGGATGTTAGCCTACTCTCGAAGGGTGACATAATATATCTACAATACCAAAGACAAATTATTTCATTTTTGCCAAAAGTAAAGCAATATCCGATTACAGCAGTACACGAACAAACGAATTAAACCTGTATGTATAATATAATTTATAATAGCTATTTGAACAGTGTAGTGTACATGAAAATAATGAGCGTCCACGATTGCCCAACGCAGTTTGAATCGTTTGTGAAACGGCGAAGGCTGCGTCGATATAATCACAGTAATTGTTCAAAATAAATCTTGTCTTTGTTAATTAGTAATTTAGTCCTCGAGGCTTCTTTTAAAGCTGCGTACTGACTTACGTGATAGTCCTAGCGTCTACGTATCCGTTTAACTTATCAAATTTCTTCTCTTTGTACTTTTAAAATCTCTTGCTCTAAAATTCGTATTCTGTGGCCAGATTATCTCGATCACTGTTTCTCTAATTTAGAATTTAATGGGATTGAGAGTGACCGAGATAATCTCGAGCGCACAGGAATAGGGTCCCTGTAATAAAAACAAGACGAAGTCAAAAAAAACATTAGAAAATGCAAATGTATGAAAATTAAATAGCGCCGCTATCGGGCGTAGGTACCTTAAATGGAAACGACATATTTCGAAACATTTTGTGGTTTTTAACCACAGCCGAGGTGGAGCTAGAACTGTCCTTACTATACCACAGATTACATACATTGTACGTCTACAAACTGTACACTAAACATAAACGACCGTTATCAACTGTAATCACACTAAGTAATATTATAAATGCGAAAGTTTGTGTGTAAGTATGTAAATGTGTAACGGCTGAACGGATTTGGATGAAAATTGGAATGGAGGTAGCTTATTCCTTGGATTAGCACATAGGCTTTTTTTTATATATTATATTTTTTTCGGCTTTTCTTTTTATCTCGAAAAATTTAACCGTTTCTGTAGAGTAGCTAGCTAGTAGCTAGTAGGCGCAGCTAGTTATAATATATCCATTCTGCCTTGCACAGATAATGAACATCTAATACGAGGGTCTAATCGAGGGTGACGAGCGCAGTGCATTGCCGCGCATGGTTTTGACCTGTTGAAGTTAAAAATTCTGTGTGGCACTGATTATGAGCAGGCGTGACGCTTACCATCAGACGAGCGCCTCGCTCGTTTTATAACATAGGTAGTAGATTTTAAAAACTAGCCCATAGCTCATTCTTGTAAACTCCCTAAAACTTCCTTACAAATGTTTCCTTCTTAAAAATACTTGATCTGCATACAAATGCGGGAGAACCCCGAAATCGGGCCGACAATCTGCGAGCGAATCCCTTTCCTGATGTTATATATTAGGCCAGTCAAGTTACGGGACTTAGTATGGAGGACCCGGACATAATTCATAACATAAATGTAAAATTGTGTTTGGTATAATTTGCTGACGTAGAATCAATATTAAAGTAAATTAAACAATGTGGAGGTACGGAACATAGAAAAAGCATTTATGCTTGAGCCATAATACATTATCGTCACCGACGACCCACTGCCGTGCTTACGATCGTCATTCGAAATAGACTCTAACATAGCGTAAATAGAGACTATATTGCAAAATGTAAAATTTGAGTCTTTTCCGGAAAATAATTTCATTTAACTATTGTATATTATTATGACAGGCTAGTTTTGCAATTATGTCCGGAAAGAAAAACCTGTTATTAATTATTTCTGGGCAAAACGCTGAATTGACTGGGCTATATCTAGATTTTATGAGTCACTTCTGAGCTGTAAAACTTCACCCTCGTAACAAACCCACCAAACCACGGTAGGGCGACAGAGTGGGTATTATAATATCTTATAAATGCAATATGCCAAGTGCCACGCTTGGTAAGTACTATGATAATAGCGCACCACACACATACGTGGCTCAAAACAAAAAATAAACATTCAAGTTGATAGTATCTGAACAACAAGTATCTGACAAGTATCTGACCGGCCGGGAATTGAACCCAGGATCCAGGATTCATTTTTGGTACCTACATCATGACAAGAATATTTTTTCCAAAAATAAACCGACTGCAACAAAATACTCTGAACAAATGCAATGCTATCGAATGTTGTTGGCGCCACCTTGAAATACTTAGTATTATTGTGGAGTTCCGGTGGCCATCTGTGGTCTTCTTCATCAGTTCCACTTTAACCATATGATACTTTCTGAATGCAAATGCTTGACTTGTTGATGAAAATACCAAAATCGCTATGTATGTCTATGATATTTGAAGAGTTCCCTCAATTCCTCATGGCTCCCATCATCAGAACTGGATTTTTTTAAATGGGACCAATCTGGAACTTTTGGAAGTATATTCTTTTAAATAAATAAATAATTTAGAACCAACATAAAAAAAAACTGTCGTCTTGAGAACCTCCTCCTTTTTGTTTGGAAGTCGGTTGATAAATTATGTTAACGTCTGACCAAATTAGATATAAAATTACACATACAAGGTTTTTTTTTAGTCTCGTAGCTATATAGCCTTGATGAAGCTTGGAGGCCATTTGACGATTTCCATCATAGTTTAACGCTAGCTGTCCTAGGACAATATTTTTGACGTTATCTTATACGTACGTTTATCAATTTTCTTAGCTACGCCAGTTTTATCACGGAGTTGAATGAAATTTCCGCTTATTCAGTATTACCATTCTATCTATACTATGAAAGCGTTTTGCAAGTACATTTTAACTATTTATAAAAATGCAATCAAATTTGCTCTAGGCTAGTGCAAAATAGACTACGCTAACACTATTAAGCACTGAATCAACCTGTTGAATAATCTAAAATGTGCACAAAAGGCCACAAACGGTACAGTCATTACCTGCCCAAACGAGACATGCGTGATGACAGCTCGTAGATCTCCCCAGATGGCGCTGAAGTGCTGTGACCTAGAATACCTTGCGCGACTCGCACGAGCACTTTCATTCACTCTAACCTTGGAGAAGTTCGGCTTGTCTCGTCTCGCTTTTCCTAAATTATGATTGCATTCAGCAGAAAAATATATATCAATTAGAAAAATTATGTTGGATAATTTTTCTAAGCTTTGCATGAAACAAAAAACCGATGCTTGCAATTTTCAGGATTTTCCAGGATTTACTGGTTTAAAACGGACTTACTGTTTTATATTAATATTGACATGTAGGACATAATTTAATTTAATTTTATAATTGTTATTTTTTCTGTATAATTTGGACCTTTGTAGTCTGAATTAAATTATTTGAATTTGAAAACCCCAGCATGGCTAGCAAGCGCACGGCGATAGAATCTTTACCGTTATGCAGAAACAAGACACGGCTACGATTATATTGTAGGTACGTTTGTCTCGTAGAGAAGATTTTGTCGCGGTGCGCACGCTAGCCCTGCTGATACTCGGTGTTTAATTCAAAAACTTCCCATGTTGTGTCAACGTATGAATCTACAGTAAATTACAATTATATATCAAAAATCACAGGAAATCAAGAATAGTATGACTTTATTATGTCATTCAGCAAAGTTACAGCTACTGGTAAGTATAAGATGGTACAAGCATCAGTTAGGAACCTAGAAAGTTATACACACGGACATCCTTATACTTCTCGTACTAATATTATAAATGCGAATGTAACTCTGCCTTTCTGTCTATCTATCTGTCTGTCTATCTATCTGTCTGGGTGTTTGACGTATTATCATGGCTAAACAGCTGAATGGATCGACCATTTGCATAGATATAGTTTAAGGGTAAGAGACGGACATTTGTTACTTTTTTTTGTAGGTCCACGCGAAAAAAGTCGGGGGTAACAGCTAGTTATGTATAAGGAGAAAAAAATAAAGTATCTTGCAACCTAAAATGTAAAAATGTTATATTATTATCTTCTACAGCTTCAGATGTTATTGCCATATTGTGCCAAAATGTTATTCTAGGATGAATTTTACAAGAGAAAACAAGTTTTTTCCCATCACGAGATCAATGCTAAGTGACCTGGATCGCGTGAAAGAAAACCTACATCTCTTTTTGCGCTCTTTTTTGAGTTTTCTTTTTACAACGTTTCTCAATGCCACAATGTCTTTTGTTAGGCTTTCATGGTCTCATGAAAAAAGTTTACCAGAATATTTTCTAAGAATTACTTTGTTAACTTTTGTAGGAACGCTAAGATGACCAAAGTTCTTGTATTTCATTGTATTTCGAATTTATAAAAACTAGTAGTAGGCCAATTACAGGTTAGTCATCTAATTAGATGAGTAACCTGCCATCAATTAAATGATTTAATTGATTATTTGCATCATTTGTTATTACGACAATTTGTGTCACAATTGTGAATACAGCTTGTAGATTCGCAAAATCGTATTGACAACTTGTCCACCGAGATAGTCTGATGATATATGGTGTTGGTAAAAATCTTACTACTGACTAAACGATGGTAATACTGAAGTATTGGCCCCGGGCAGTAACTAGAGAGAAAAAAACCGACCGATTGTGGTAGCTGGCCCCGGATTAACGATTTTTCCGAGCCGGGGCAAAAACGAGACATTAGCAGCCCTCGCACGACCCCTCAAGACTAGGATTAGTTATCAGTTTAGTTCATATGGGCGACAATTTTTCGGCAATCGCTTGTAAATTAAAAGGGCGCCACCGTTTAGAGCATCTTCGACGTCCTTTAAAGTTTGACGTCCTGGGACCCTATTCCTGTGCGCTCGAGATTATCTCGGTCACTCTCACTCCCATGAAATTCTAAATTAGAGAGACAGTGACCGAGATCATCTCGAGCGCACAGGAATAGGGTCCCTGGTCGAATCGTCTACCAGTGACACTACTACTGTGATTAACAGATGAAAATAGACAACCCGACTGGTATCCCGATTTGCCGCCCTTTTCTCCCTACGTCCGCGGAAGATGCTGTATCATCACCGCTGACTAGCCAGAGTGGTAACAGTGTCGTCATCGTGTCGTCACGTCACTGTCGCTTTCGACGGCGGCGGCGGCAGGTGAAAGGCGCATACTAACGAACGTTTTGCGTTCACATTGGTTAATTTTACATACTTGAAAGAGATTTACGGAGATTAATCATTTTGGAGTTAATTTGAATCAGTCTTTTGCGAAACAAGAACATTTTACCTAACTATGTTGTGTCGGTTGCAGGTTGTTCCTTGAGCTGACTGGTTGTTAACGCGTTCTTTACTTAATTTAAAATTTGTCTACCCCAGATTGTATTTGTTCTTCGAGAATTTTAGCTAGCCGTGCCAGCTTGCCAGCCCATTGGCATTTCAGCTTACTAATAATCCGGTGAGGAATGTCGGTAACATTGGTTTTCTATCGGATCCATAAAAGAAACTCTAACCCCAGCTCACTCGATGTTTTATGATAACTTTTTCGAAGATAGCATGAGACATCAGTCTTCATTGCAATTTCTATCAAACCTCAAAACCCATTGCACTTTACAAGGCCGTTTAGGATGTAACTGCGAATTACTTTACATCAATTTATATCTATGTAAAATGTATTTTTGGATGATTATAGCTTTTGTTTGTAATCAGAGGAAAATGAAGAAATAAGAGTGAAGAAAAGTGAATGATCTTTTGACCGATGCCGATGATGCAAATATACTTTATGAACTGTTATTTGCAAGTGTTCAGCCTCGAAGCGTCGTCACGAGGTATCAATATAAATTTAATTTAGTAATGGAAACTGTCCTGGATTGAGTTTTCTGTTTAAAAAGCTTTAGAAAAATGTGTTTCAATGGGATTTAATTATGTACCCTTATTAACTTAACTAAACAGAATACAATCTAATCTAACTATATATACATAACCTTCTTAAATAAAAACAGTTGGATTAGACTATTAGATTACTCATAGATTGTTCAAGGTCTCAAGATAATCCAAATGCTCAAGCCCACTAACTAGTGAGCACCGTACAGGCTACATTGTCACACCGAATGGCAATGCTATGATAACTATTTATTTTTAAATAGCTACCTAAAAAATAGGTAGTAGGTTTTAGCGAGCAGCTTAGCTTGTGTAAAAGCACGGGTATGTTTGAAGTGCAGTAATGTTAATGTGAAGTGTCACATTCTCTAGCTGTCAACTACATAGCAGGCTTTGACAGATCCGACTCAGAATGTGGAGCCACAGGCACTACTAATTTCAGATGGCGCTCATCGCTGGTGCTTGTCATTACTCTGATTGCTTGCACTTGTATGAGCACTTCGAGCTTCATAAATATCTCAGCAGCCTTCTTGATTTTGGAGCTTCTAGCTTTGAAAATGAGAAAAGCGAAGGTACTGCGTCCATTTTTTAAGCCTTTACATTGATGTGTCAATCCTAGAATCCTTTAATTTTTGTTTATTAAATAGGGTATAGTAAATGTAGATACTGTTACTATATTTATTGTTATCTATTGATATTTGAAACTTTTGTAAATGAAACATCACCAGCAATAATGCGCCACTTAGCGAGATAAATAAGCAGTGCGTTTCAAAACGAGGCGAATACAAAAAAAAAAGTTGTTTTAATTACTTACTAGATGGCGTAATAGTCATAGAACTTTACCTGTCATCGTCAATTCTGTCGAAAGATTTATTGTTTTTTTTTTTATCTTAAATTTTGGCCCCAACGTTGTGTATTCAGGCAGTGTCAAGTATTTTAATATTTCAAATGAAGTCAAATATTTCACAATTATTTTTTTCTTTGTATTTTTAGTTAGTTTTATTTAAGTTTGGATTATAATATAGTTATAATATTTTTAAGTTTTTAGTTATTGGCAAAATTACACATGTGGAGCCAAAAAATACGAGAAAAAAAAAGCCACATTTTTTTGTCTTTCTTTTCTGGACAATGATAGAAACATTTCAAATTACATCTAACGCCATCTATGGTGTACTTTTATTACAAGTTTTTTTTTTTTAGAAAACGCCTCATTATCTGCGCAGTACGAATTTATGCTAACATATAAGGTAAGTACATCAAGTATCAAGTGTCAGTACATGATAAAGTTACATACAGGGTTACGTTTTCATCTTCGTAAAAAAAGTAGATACTAACTTACTTATTTCTATGGAATTCGGACTCTGCACGCTTCAGATGGTATGGTTAAGTGATCCCTGTTTTTTCAATGCCATAATTGGCAAACAAGCAGAACGATCGCTTATGGACCCCTGGCGCTTATTCTATACTAAAAGAACCATAGTAGGCTCTATATTAATTAATCTCGGTTGTTTTAGAAATGTAGAGCAGTTGTCATTGGATACATCGGATACACAAAAGCAGACCCTACGGTAGTAACTATGTCATAAGAGGGCCAAAATATCAGCACCAGGGCCGCGTACTAGGCCAATAGGAACGTGCAATGTTATCGCATCGGGAAAGTGTCGGGTCGCATGCGCGTGCGCGTGCGCGGTGAAAGAGTCAGTGACCGGCGCGGGAGCAACGAACGTCTTTGCGCATTGTGCCGAACGCTCCCCGCCCCGCGCACGCGCACGCGCATGCCTACCGAGCGGAGGAGCCCGCCAACCAAATTCGGGATAGCTTTATTTTATATTTCTTGCAATGACTTGATATCCTCTCCTTCCTAAGGTTGCCTGAATGAGATCACTTTTAGCCATAAGTCCGTTAGTTGAACACAACTTTTAAGTCGTTTTTGTCCAATGTTTTTGGGAAACTTGTGCGGAAGTTATATTTGAAAATATCAGGTGAAGCTGTCATAGCTTATTTTCTGAGAAATCCCGGAAAGGCAAACTAAAAACTAAAGGAAACAAAAGTTGTTCTTGTTGCACCCTGTGGTATCCCACATTTACGCAAATGCCTAACCACGAATTTTTCAATGTTGCCCAAACGAAGTAGAAAATTTTGAGTGATAATGCAATGATTTTCCAAAATGTTAAATAGTATATCTTGCCTAAGAGTTAGCAATTTGTGTAAATGTACATTAGCGATGTACAGTTCGCTCTGTATGATATAATCTAAGCGGTGCATTAGACGCACACAAACGTACGATGCAATATTGCGCACGCACACCGGAGCACTTTTCTAATAGACACATAGGCGCGCGTTTGCAATGGAAACTTGTCTAGGATGCCTTTCTTAAGACTTCTGGGAAGGAGACTTAAAGCAACAGCGATAAATTTTCCACCTAATTCCACTATAATTAGGTTGATAATAGCGATGATAGCTTAATGGTTGACGCGTTCGGATCGGCGTGGGGTGAGTTTAAGCTACTGGTAAAGAAAGAGATCCAGAGGAAAACATATCATAGTATAGGTAGTAAGGAAATTTCCAGGAACCACCGTTAATCTGAATATCTGTCGTAAAAAAAAACTGGAACACACCCTGTGTTCCAGCCTCGCTTGAGAGCCAGTTTCAATTCAGAATCCAGAAATATTTACTGGCCATAAATTACATTGAATATTGCAGCAAGTCACTCTTACAAATACAACTATTTTTAGAGTTAAAACAGGGAAACTAATCCATAATTTAAACAATTTAATAATATTATGACAGGTAGGTATTTATTATGCTTTACTACGACTGCTCATTACACGAAAATAAGGACTCCGAGAATTTCATTGACACATATTCACTTAATATGTAGAACGGATTATTTCTAAATACATGCTTAAGAGCTCTGTTTAAATATGCCATGATTTAGTTCGTTCATAGAAGTAGGTAATTTATTGTACATTAAAATTTTGGCGTGACGGCCCTGTTCCTTAACTTTAACTAACCTAGTTGGCTGGCTTGTACAGCTTTTCCTTGTTTCGTAGATTGCACTGATATGCATATCCTTATTTTTCGTAAATTAGGCTCTAGCATTTCTAGCAAACTATTATACATGTAGAGAGATATCACTGTCATTGTTTGGAAGTGTTTTTTTGGGGAACTACGTTTCTTTAAACTATTGATAATTGTAATCGCTCTCTTTTGACATCTTAACACTTTTGAAATTCAGGCAAAATAGTAATATAATATAAACATTCCAGACTATTATGTGAGTTTAATACCCTAAACCACACTATCATTTAATATCAGGTGGTTTGAGATCAATAAACAAAAAAATATCCGTGGCTCCTCGGGACACTCCGGAGTCCGGACTACTGGCAGTCCGAGTGCCACAAGTCCTATTGCACCCGTCACGCGAACTTCCAATATAAAACAAATATTAAGATTGCGGGCTTTGTGCAGAAATGAAAACCATAAAAGTCTAGTCAAAGTTTTTAATACTTTCCAAACTTTTCAATAAGGCAGAAACAATTTACTTTCCAATTACCTGCCAATTAAAAAAATTGAAACTATTTACCACTCTTCTCTCATTTGAACAACACCTACGTGTTTTTTTCAGACTTCAAAAAAGTATTTATCCGCTTCCTGTTTTATTTAGCTGGGCTTTATATTTATTAAGTGTGTAATTATTTTTCTTCATATTATGTTTTCTTTTTATTTATAGTAGGTTCTAATCTAACTGTTTGTTGACTTTTCCATTTTTCTAAATTGCCTCCTTATATCTCGATGATTCATCCTCGATGCATTTTCCAGTGCAGTGAGAACGCAGCTTTAGAATAGTTCGCCGAGTGAAAGTAAGCGTGTGTTGGTGTGTTTAGAGTGTGCGTGCCGACACGCGCACACATGCACGTTGCGGCTGCGCTTTCAGCATGTATAGGTTGATGCTACAATATTGTAGTTTACTTATAGAATGTAAAAATACAATCTTTACTGGGTACCCAATAAAAATTGATCATAACATGTACATAAATATTTTTAAAAGAAAAAAAAACCCGACTGCAAAATGTCGCCTTAGACACTCTATATTCCAATTCCAACGGCATCTCACTCGTCAATTTCGGTCAAGGCTACAGGAGGTAATATAGTAACACACATACACACACCCCAAAAACATTACCCTCCTTCTTCGGCATTCGGGTAAAACTGATCTCAATCGTCGCAGATGGACAAGCGCAAGTTATTAACTAAATAATGTTTAATATTTTTTATTATTATTTTTATTATGGAATTTGATGACGAGACGAGCAAGTCGCCCACCTGATGTTAAGCTTCACGCTTGCTCATAACAGTTCAGTGCCACCCAGAATTTTGAAGCTCAACAGTTCAAAACCATGCGCGACTATGCACTGCGCTCGTCACCCTGAGATTTTAGGTGTTAAATCTCTATGTGCCCATGCAGTAATTACGCTGGAAACATTGCCCTTCAATCCGGAACACAGTAATATTTACACACTGCTGATTGGTGGTTGAATAACTGGCAAAGATGTGGTACATATAAGTTGTGGTGTGATATATATATGTATATCTCACCACATATTATATATATATTTATAAAAGAATAAGACGCACAGACCATATCGCTCATGAGACACGTAAAATTCGAACCCAATACTCATGTGATGGTCTAAGCACTAGGTGGACAGTATATAAGAACTGATTTTGCAAAATTCCACCCCTAAAGGGGTAAAATGGACGCCCATAATTTGTATGGAAATAAAATCTTGTTTCATGCTTAGCCAACGAAGCTCGGTTTGTTGAGGACAAAAAAGTAAATCAGAAATATTTATTGGTCATAAATAACATTGAATATTACAGGCAAGTCACGTTTACAAATTAAATTATGTTTAGAGTTAAATTAGGCAAACTAATCAATAATTTAAACAATTTAATAATATTATGACAGGTAGATATTTATTAAGCTTCACTCCGTTTGTTTGACATATATTCACTTAATTCGTGGAACGGATTATTTTCAAAGAAATTCTTTAGAAAAAGCTAAAGATGTGAGTGGATGTGACGGACTGTGTGAGGATTTTTTGAAAAACAACCCCTGAGGAGGTGAAATGAGGTTTTTATTTTACTGTAGTAGCCTCTGCGAGCGAAGCCGTGCGGGCAAGCTAGTATAATCTAATTACTGCATTAAATCAGATGCTTACCTACAGCTGAGCTATGGTCAAACGCCTACTCTGTTAGTAGTAAAAAATGCAAGGAAAACCCGATAGAAAGGTCTACAATCGAAATTCGTGGTAAACCCTGATTCTAGAAACAACCGTTGTCACTACCTCAGTTTTGGCTAATACTAGATTTTGAGGTCTTCTTGTGCCAGATATTTTCCTGAGCCAAAAGCCGAGCACGCCGTATATCGCGGAAGCGGCAGGCGCACGCGGTGGCCGCCGGCGCGGCTTTCTTATGGAAAACTAACATAGGGCTGCGCCCATTCTGAAAATGTTATGAAACAATTTTTGTTCGTAAATTAGAAATGTTGAACTGTAATTGGTTTTCAAACTTTGCAGGCTGAAGTGGCAATGGGCAGGCCAAATTATCGGAAAAACCGATAACCGATGGGGAAGAAAGGTTCTTGAGTAGCGATTACGAACCGGCAGACCAGCGTAGGCAGGCCTCTCGCGGACCGACGACATTGAGAAAGTCGCGGGCAACCGGCGGATGCAAGTGGCAGGTTGTCGGTCGGTGTGGCACTCTAAGGGGGAGGCCTATGTTCAGCAGTGGACGTCTTATGGCTGATGATGATGTTGAACCGAAATTTGGGTTTCTGTGCGTCTGCTACGTAACACTTTGGTGGTGATGAACCAAAACTATATGATTTGTAATTTAGCCAAAAGAAAGCTTAGCCTTCAATAATGTAAAGTAATCTTTTTATATTTATTTAATTCACTAATGAACATTTAAATCTCAGTGGTGATTTACTGCTTGACCTTGACTTTTTTGTTTTCGATATTTCTGTGCAGTTCCATGTACTAAGTTGCATTCATGTAAATATTCGCTATAAATATTCCGCAAAAACGAATTGAAACACGGTTAATAACCATGCAAGTCTTAAACAGTGTCTATCGCTATTATAAATTGGTTTTAGAATGTGCACATCACAGCAGACTCAATAAAAGACAAAAAAATCCAAAAACTTTCGTTCATTCCCAGTAGTTCCGTGAAGGTAATTGTGTAGGGATACCAATGAGTAATTTTTTCCCCACCCGTTCGTGGAACAAACTTTTACAAACGTAACTTTGATCCAAGCACTCTGATTTCAATTCCGATAATCCCGGAGTATCACCCCTAAAAGCTCCTAGTCCATTGTAGCTACGCACGTACAAGTACTAGCCCTAGATAACCTAAAAGCTAGACTTAGTCCAACAATAACGTGCTATGTCGAGCTTTTGGCTAAATCCAGACGAACTTTAAGACTTACTGCGATTTGGGTCAAATAACATTCGCGACGACGTAAAATTTTATGAAACCAAACATTACGTTTTTATCTTAGGCTCCAAAATGTAGCTAATCCTAGGCTACTCCAGACATAACGAGGAATCCAACGACACTCGTAAAAATCGGTCGAGCCGTTTAGGCTACGGGAGGTAGAATAGGAACATACAAACATAATTACTATACACCCTAAAAACATCACTTAAAATTTTTGGGCAGTCGGGAAATTAAGCTCGTCTGACATCACCCTGCTAAAAGCTAGAGCCTGAAGCGCAAACAAAGTGTCTTAGGTTAGTCTCCAGGAATGATGGCTTTGGAGAGCTTCAATAAGCGACAATGAAGATTCTTAATATCCACAACAAAAAAAAACTTAATTTAAACGGAAGATTTTTCAATAAAGTACCTAAGAAAAAGCTTACATATTTTTTTTGTCACCGAATGGAAGATAGGTGTAAATGGAATGGAATAAAACGAAGTTGTAATTTTTTTTGTTCTTTAATTGTATTTTCTTCCTTTTTTAACCGAATATATAAAAGGAGGTTCTCAAAGAACAACTTAGTGATTAAAATTGATACAATCTGAATTTATATCAAACAGAAAAAAACGATTGCTTATTCAATTGACGTTTCTTCCTCAGTTTCAGTATGTAGCTATTATCATATTCTCGGACTTTGGTCAGCGTTTATGTTTATTATATTTACGTTTTTATTTCAGCGTTGAAAAAAAAAAAGTAATGACTACCGGATTACGGTATGAGCTAAGACAAAAATTTCTAATAGATGCATTCGAAGAGAGAAGAGAAGAGATTTTGCCATAGAGGAGAGTTGGACTAGCAATTTGTTAACACCGTAATTATACAACAGTGAAATATGCTAATGCGTTCAACAGCTGTATCCGCGATCTCATTAATATCGAATTACAAATCTCTACATAACTAATTAAAGTCTTAATCTGTCACATTCATGTCTTTAAGAGTGTGTGTTTATTACAGACTTGCGATATCTATGTGTGTGTGTCCATCGATGCATTCTTTGCCCCTCTCTCCCTTCCCCTACACCGCGCAGAGTGAATGCACTCTCGCTGAGTGTTACATAAGCGCAAGCGCAGCACACAGACGCAAGCGTGCACGTGTGCGTGTTTGTGGAAAAGTGCATGTAGATTAGCATCAAAATAATCGGCGGTTGTAATGGAGCTTTTTATGATTTTGTTGGATAACAACATTTTACTTGATAGCTGATGAAGATGTTCATGAATGGACAGAAGTGAGATTAGCGTATTACACATTAACAGCAAAAAGTAAGAGTACTTTAATACTGATACGGAATTAAAACAACATCTTCGATCTGACTCCTGAAAAGTATTAAAAGTTTTAAAAGCTCTTTACATTTATTAACATTTAAGGCTTTTGTATAAATCAATATAAATGAATCTGAAATCAAAGTAAATATGTATTGCAATTCCTACGTTTGTAGATTTAGATTTATTTTTCAAAACATTATGTAGAAAACATACAAATACGTCGCGGTAAGTTTCCTCGACGTGGCATGCAAATGTCTCAGTGCTACAATCTTACCTATACAATCATACATACCTAGTTATGTATGTTAGACACACAAACACAATTTAACGTCGTGTTTCAGGTTCATCCGAAGGTTTTTGAAAAGTTCTGGAATATCAGCGTAAGTATTAAAATTGTAATATTATTGGAAAACGGCGGCATATTTTTAGTTAGATTCCATTTCATTTCTTGAAAATGATTTCATATATTTTTTATGCAACTAAGTGACGAGATGAGCAAGTCGCTCGCCTGATGGTTAGCGTCACATTTTCCTCATAACTGTTCACTGAAGCTAGAATTTTAATCTCAACAGTTCAAAAACATTCGCAGCAGTGCACTGCGCTCGTCACTCTGAAATATTAGATGTTAGATCACTTTATGTCCAGTAACGCTGGACGCATTACCTTTCAATCCGAAATGTTTGCACACTACTGCTTGGCGGTTCCATAAAGGCAATGGTGTTTCAGAGAAGAGCTATTTTTAGTCAGCTAATTTCAAATTTTATATCTTGTAAATTATGTGATATATTTTTCATTATAACAAACTGGTATTCCCTAACTTTCGATGCTTCATAGTTATAATCAGGTAGGTCGTGGTCAATTAAACATGAATACAACGTGTCTCAGAAAGGTGCAACAATATTGAAAGGTATGTAGGTCCTCATTAATATGAAGAAATTTTAGTAAGGGACCAACCCAGAAATAGCGAAAAAAAATCTGCTGTTCCATACATTTTGTCGAATATCATTGACATTTTCTATGAAACAGCTGATTTTTCCTTTCAATATTGTTCCACATTTCAATAAAACCTTGTATAATCATGTAGACAGTGGTTCTGTCACTCTGAGTGAAAACTGCTATCTACGCTTCTCGGGTTCTTAGCTTATCGAAATGATTTACGCTTGATGTCTTGTAAAATGTTGTGGCTGGTTTCAGAACACTTTTGTCAAATATTCGCCGAAGCTAATATGGATGTCAGTTCACTTCATGTTTATAAACGTGACGTGACGTCCCTCGTTCCAGGATTTGGTATTCGGCAGGGCACATGTTTGAATGATTAATTTAAAAATCTGATTTGGGTCTGGGGGTTTGTTGTCTATGAATTTGTGTATGTGCATCCCCGACACAGGGAACCTTAATGGAGAACTGCGAGTCTAAAGCATTATATATTTATTAAAGATCCTTTCACATGGGCTTGTTACGAGTGTTAGCTACGTGTATTAAGTAAGTAGGACAGAGAAAAAGATACTCGTGGATCAAAGGAGACATACACTTACTAGATAAGCAAAGAAAGATAATTACAGATGCAGATATATCCAATTATGGTGGTACAGGATCAAAAATAATTACAAAGTAATATACCTGTAGGTTACGTGAGCGCTCTTTCACGTCATTTCATATACAGGTGAGTACACTATGATAGTTGAAGAGCTCATAGCGTAGCTTGACTAAGGTGTTTGTAACCAATCTCCAATGTTAAGCAACGGAAGACACGGCCAGTTTTCGGATGGGTGACCGCGAGTGGCATTTAAAACTGAGCGCTACCGTGGTTGTCAGGCCTGTGTTTGTCCTGTAACAATAACTGCTATGCCAAGTCAGACGTCTTCAGGCGGCCTAGACACTTCTACACCATGGCTACACGGCTTGTAAGCTACTCGGCTTGTAAGAAATTGCTTTCATACTTTCACGTCCCCAGAAAATGTCTCAAAGACCTACAAATTGTAGAGTGCAACTGCAATTGCATCAGTTGCGTAATACTGCAGATCGCGGTAAGAGGGGGAGTGAAAGTCTAGCTTGCAGCGTAGATACCCGTACCTAGGTACCCGTACCTAGGTACGGGTATCTACGCCGGCCATTCTATGCAGATGTAACCCGATACTTGGACACTCGAGAAGACGAAAGGCTTTAGAATTTACTTCAGTTATACGAGTTTAATCGGAACGGAATTGGAATCTAGTCGTGCCACGGATATTTCACTTGACTATTTTCAAGTGTTTGATTGTTTCGACGATAGATACTGAACCTATATTTTTTTTCGATCTTCGTCAAACTCAAACAAACATCCGTCAAAAAGATGGGTACTGCGACATCTCATACCACATGTAGCTCGGACCACGGTGTGAATCGCCCAAGTGCTCTAAATTAATTGGCTCTTTCGCACCGCGGTATGAATCGCCCAAGTATTTATTTGACATTGGGTAATTTGGACCTAAATAAAAAAATTAAAAATATGGTATGTTTTGAATATTTATTATACTGACGTGTAGGAAACGCTCAGTGGAAAAATTAACAACTGACATACTGGACTGGTAATAACATTTTGTCAATATATAAAAACGAAAGTTTCTGTAAAACATTTGCAATCTCATCATTAACTGACACAACATATACTTTTTGGAAATTCAATTAAATTAAAATTCAAAAATGTTTTCCGAAAAGTGCAATATGGTTGTCTTCAAATCTGAAGTAAAACAGAAAACAGGTGCCTTTTAGATAAGCTTGCTCCATGCTACACAGCTTCTTTGTTTCACAACCGTCAGGCAGGATGTTGTCAAACGCAAACCTGACCAGAATTACATGTTGTCGAGAGTCATTGACATTTTTCTATGGAACAGTTGTTTTTATCTCGATTTCAGGATTGGTCCCATAGCAAAAGTTGTTCGTAATGATGAGTACTACGAGCCCTTTTTGGCTTAGCACATCCTTTCTTTATAACCCTGTATATTCGAGTCAGTCACGCTGGGTTTGGAACTTAACTTGGAGTTCTTCTCTGGACTATTAAAACTACTATTCTTAGTCTGGAGAAGACCAACAGTTGTTTCTTTCTTTTTTTTGCGACATTTTCTCTCGAATTTTTTATTCAATTCTACAAGTGTTATTGATAGTTTTGGTACTTTCTTCCTGTTGTACTTGTAATAAATTGCGAAAAGTTCTTATTCTTCGTTGGTATTGGCACATAGGTACTTGCTGTCTGCAACTAAACAACAGAATGACACCAAGTGTAGCGGTGTCGCGTGTCGGTTGCGACACGCGCGGGCGCCGCGCGGACCGCAGCGGCGGCCGGGCGGCGAGCGGCGCATTTCTCCATCTCACGGTCTTACGTAACCCATGAAAGGGTGGACAAGGTGCTTTTGCTATTTACTTACCTATGAATAGGTTTTTTTAAACTTATAGAATTGCAATAAATATATTAAAAAATAAGGCGATTATTAATTTAAATAATAATTATAAATATATAATTAGATTTGGGTTTTATCGTGTAAGAATTTTGTTTATTATCAAAATGTAGTGTATTTTTTTTTAAAAGACGAAAACGCTTTCTTACTTTTATAATGATAAAAGTGATGCTATTTAAAACCGTCCTTAAAACGAATAAAGTTACAATACAGGGTGGCCCGTCGGCAAGTGACCGCCCGAAAAGGGTTTATAGTACTCACTAGAAAAAAAACCGCTGTTCCATACATTTTGTCGAGTGTCATTGAAACTGTTCTATGGAACAGCAGATATTTCTTTCTCAATTTCCGGGTTGGTCCCATAGTAAAAGTTGTTCGTAATGATGATTACTAAAAGCCCTTTTCGGGCGGTCACATGCCGATTTGCGACATTGTATAAAAATAAGACGGACATTGTATAAAAATAAGACGGGCTTACATAAGTACATGCACCTTTTTTTTTTTAAATTTTGGACATTTATTTTTATTTGACAAATATGTATCATTGCGTTATAGTATCACCACACATCGCTTGAAATCATTTAAAATATAAACGGGGTAAAATAAACTGATGACAACACATATTTTTACTGTTTAAATATCGGTTTAGGTAATCCTCATTAATCCTGTGTTAGCATGATTTTCGTATAATTCTTTTATTTTACTTTATAATTAAATATTTTTTTATTTGAGATTTAAATGACACAATCTCCAAATGGTATTCGAATTTTGGTATCTTTCTAAAAATTATATGTTGTCAATTATGTAGACATCATTTTCGAAGAACTCATTGCTGCTTGATAACATAATAAAATAAATTTTAAAAACAAAACACCCCAGAAGTCGTTAAAGGTGCTTTAAAATTCGTGACCTCCAGCGAGGCCACGCTAAGACCTAGCGCACACTCCGCACCACGAGTACCACACAGACCAGAGAACGACAGATACACTACTTCGGACAGAAGCGCATACCAGCGACCTCTATACTTTATTGTGAATTACGTAGTAGCTTTAAATTCGCGATTTCAAAATGTCAAGTGATTTAACCTATTTTATTGTGCCGTCACAATATTCACATAATCATGAATACCCACGCTTATTCAATAAAATGCTGTATAACTTCGAGTTGCAACGACTTTGCAATAATATATCTGGTGAATTTTACCGTATTCACCTCGCCATTCTAATGCTGCCTTTGTCTGGCACTAAGCAAACGACAAAGACAGCAATAGACTTAACCCGTTGTCAAAGTTAACAAATGTATCAGAATCCCGAGGTTATCTGTACAAAACTTGTGAGAGCCATGTTTTCAGTGGGTTTTTTTGTCCCGGAAATTGTTATTATAAATTATAAAATCGCATGGTTTTGTCGCTCTGGCAATAATGGATTACTGTTTCTCTTCTTGTTTTTTTCCTTGTCTCTCTGCAATAATCTGCTACTGTTTCTGTCTTGTCCTCAGTCAAAATGGCAACCTTCCTATTGCGACCTTTGCCAAGGCTCGTGGTGCGATAAACTTTCGTAACTTCGAGTGCACCACACGTTAGGCAAACACTTGTCTTGTGCTCCTCATTATTGCCATTATACACGATAGCCCATTGTCTATTTTGGCTAGGGACCGACAAATAATACAGTGGTGCTCCGTACCATACCTACCATCCACCAAATAAAAATAAAAATGTAATTTTGGCAGCAAGATATGAAAATGAAAAGCCCTAGACTTGAGTAAACTCATAGCTATTATCATTACAGCCAGTTTCAACCTAACCTATAATTTTTAAATGTATTGTATTATTAATTAATATTATTTTTATTATTACAAAAATAGTTTTCTTTAATTTCTAACGTGAATTTTAAAATGATATTTTATTAATTAATTATGGTTATGTTATTAAACTTTTGTAAGTACTAAAATTAATTTTAAATATCATTATCAAAGCTTTTGCCGCCAAATTGTGCTGATATATTCTTGAATGTAATAATATGGCACCTCTATGATAAACTCGAGTTAACAACGAAAGAGTTTGTATAGCTGTAGTAGGTTTAATTTTATAAGAAGCGTATCTCGTATAGAGCTTTTTTCTATATCAATTAACGGCCTACTTTGATAAAAATGTAATTTTTCTATTTAATTCCCCGCATTAGTTATGTAGACTAAAAATCTCATTTGGGTAATCTAGTATTGCATGGCGGGTAAACATGATTTTGTGGAATTTTCTCGATAAAAGAATACACTGAAAAGACTTCGAGTTACACACATTTTTCGCTGGCGCTCGGAACCCCTAAAGTATATACAAGTGATTATTACACTAATAATAATATCTAGGTTTGCATGGCACATAATTTCGAATGATTTAGATGTAATCTAATAATTAGGTTTAACTAGCGCGCGCTTAAGGCATCTCTTTTCATCTGCGCGCGAAAGTGTATAGCGCTATCTTTCTCTCGAAATACCCTCTTAAACTTAAAAATTGTGTACTAACGGTTCATTAGAGTCCGTCTCACGAGAGAAGTCCCGCGGCAAAAAATGGAACTAATTAAGTACAATGAAAATTTATGTTTCTGTTTTCATGTATGTCAATTTTATTTACTAAAATAATAAAATCGTATTCATCCTAAAATGATTTTTGATATAATTTTTGGAGGAGTGTAAAATAATAGAGGTAAGCAATATTCCGTCGCCCGAGTGTAGCGCCGCGTCTGCGAGACTTCTTTCGTGAGACTCTACATTAAAAGTTACAGCCGTAGCCACTATTAGCCACTCAACTGGGAGTGCCAACACCTGTATATAAATGTAAGTAATATATTTGTATTACACAGAAAAGATGCGCCGACATAATATGAGACATGTCTGTTTCTCAGATAAACTTTGCTCACCTTGATGGCTACTTCTCAAACTTACGAGCTCACAATTTTATCGCTGAAAAAATACCGCGTTGAATTTCCGTTTTTAAACAGCCAACAATACAATCGGTATGTTATTTAGTGTTTTAATTAAAATTACAATCTACAATTCGAACAACGGTGACGTAGCGAGGCGGGAAAAGATCTCACCTTGAGTGACGTGCTTCCCGCGACCTCGCTTGCGGCCGCCAGCGCTCGGCGGCGCTCGGGTGAGCTCGCCTGCGGTCGGAATGGGTCGGCTTATGTTGCTTGCATTTGGCTGTTGTAAACCTAGTATGTTTAATTAATTTGGTTTTCGATTAACTTGTGGGTGTATCTAGTTTAAAGTAGAGTCAAGCACTACACACGCACTATTACGTAATAACCACAAAGTTGTTTTTCTAAGACGATTTAAAAAAAAACCGGCGGTTTTTTTTATAACGTACTTGGCAGGCGTTTGACCACAATCTCACCGAAATCGACGATGTGGCCGAAGATGTAGCACGCTTGCCTAGGAGGTACCTATTCACTTTTTTCCTGAACAGCCCCGGATTGTATTTGTTCGGAAGACAGACGCAGGTTCTGTAGGATGGCGCCATTTGATTAACGAGTGCGTTTTGATGTGGAAATGTGGAACCGAACCGTACTGACTTTGTGTTTTTATGTAGGCACCTAAAATATTTCCCAGATACAGCTGATTGGTAAAAGACATTTCCAAAAAGAGAGCTGGACAGTTAAAAAATCAATACTGTGACACCCGAATTAGCAACGATATCTAGTGAAGTTTGATGGAACCAGTCCTGAAAAACGCTCATTGAACAATGTTCACGCTCTATATGGCATCTTTATCCTGAAGTAGATTTTCATTAATGAAATAAGTAAATGCTTTAATTTTGGTTTAAAAAACAGAGCGTCAGGCCCTGTATCCTGAACTCAGTCGGCAAGGAATCGATACGAGATCTACACTCCATCTCTGTCATCTTGACTATAAATAACGAAGAAGGGGAGTGACGGAGTAAGACTAGGTTCAGAGAGGACATGCACAAATAAAAAAATAACAGCAAAATATTTAGTAACGTATGAATGTAAGAGAATAAGGTTATAGAATTCGCAGTAAAAAAAAAATGGCCCAACGCAATTGAGCATCGCCGAAGGTAATAGACACCGGCCAGTCAGACCGACCAACTTATCCGTAGAGGTGTTAAAATGAACTAGCGGATGATAATCAGTTTTACTCAGAAAGTAAGTAGGATGGCCCCCCTATTCGCACTGTATCAAGTGCGCAAGACATCTAGAAAAGATGAGAAAAAAGCGGCCCATTATTGCGAGAGAGTGAGATAAAGAGATGATACATTGCCACGTACGTCTTGATGTTATTTTGTAACCGGCATTTTTCCTTATTTACCTTTTTCGTAACACTGTAGTCCAAAATTATAAGCCGCGGGATCGTTAATAAGTATTTGTATTCACTATTATTCGCATCGCCAAAAATCGTGGGGTTTATAACTATATTGTCTAAAAATGTTAAAGTTACGTAGCGTATGTAGCAGTATGTTGATATTTCACATTTTTTCGACACAATCTCGTGAACAATGTCTTTTAGTTTTGCTTATAAAGATGATGATGAATATGATGAACAGAAATCTTTAGAACAATGGGTAATAATTTTGCAAAAAACACATTAAGAAAAATCAAGTTTAAATTATTTATTAAACTGACTAAAGCAGTTTCTTTTTACAGAATCTACTCAACTTGTTCAGAATTTTTAGAGTTCGAATTCAGCTCAGAATCAAGTTAAGACTTTTAGTTTCATCAGACGATAGTAGCGATTTTTTGAATGAACTTAATCTGTTTGACCATACTTTTGATTTTCTCGAAACATTTGTAAAGTCTTGGCATTCATCCAACAAACGGTCAGCCTTTGAGGCTTCCCAAACAAAGCGGAAAAAGTGTCAAATTCGCACGAAAGGAAAACGACAAGCGCGCGACTCGGCCCGTCCGACCCGACCCATTACACCCGAAAGGTCAGACCGCTAACCGCTTGACCCAATTTCTTAAATCCACAACCATTTCAGGGTTTGACAATGATAACACTAGTTTAGAGCAATAAAAATACACGGTAGCATGGAGCGCCGCGAGGGGGCGCGGCGCGGCCGGTTCAGTGACTCGCGAGCCGCGGCCAGGAACGCACGCACTCGTGCGACCACGACCATTACTCGCGCGACTAGCGCGACTGGACCACGCGCTTTGGAACATTGGAATCTGTGCTCCCGAGTTTTTTGAAAATTCTGAGTGTTGTATACTGACAGTGTGATTTAGAGTGGATTTTGTGACATTGAACGGATTTTTTATTTATTGTGCATGTGGACGGATCAGTGAACATTTGGATTGCGTTTTGGACTTGGTGAGTGTATTTTTTATTTGTAAACATTCATGACATTTAAAACATTTTTTTAATTTTACAAGGTCATTATATCACATTTCAAAACACGTAGTTTTTAATGTTTTTGTTTACGTTTGTTATTTTTTGTTTTGAATTCTGACACGTGCTGTATTATATGTCGTTGATTCAAGTAATAACTATCACACCCAAACATTAAGGTTCAATAAAATATGATCAAAAACGGTTCGAGTTAGTCATTTTCCATTTAAAATATTATTGCATTTTGGCGAAGCACTCGTTCCGTAATACAACTTTTACTCTACTAAAGATGTGCAAATGAACTGTAGTATGAATGAATGAATGAGTGAATGTAATAATTTAACAAAAATAAGTAAAAATAAACATGTTTTTGTAGTATATAATTGGATTTGTGAACTGCGATAAAAACAGATAAATTAAACGAAGTAAACAAATCTGTATCACCTTGAATTAGGTAGAAAATTATCGCGCGTTTTGGAGATAACAACAGACATACATACTATATAGCCCACTTAGACCGTACTCGAAGTTAATAAACATCAATACCGAGAAATCATCGCTAAAATTATATTAATCCAATAATCGTAATATTAACTTTTTAAACTTTTTATGTTTCTTATATTTTCTAAATTAAAAAAACATGCCTGGTACTTACTCTACTGTATAATTCAGAGGACAATCTATTTCAGCACTGAATTTTATTTATATCCGTCTAGGAGTTTAGCGAGATTGAATTCACATGCTCAGTATTAGAGTAATTGACCGAGCAAGCGAAGGTCTACGAGTCTACGCGAGCAAATTGGCAGTTGTATAACTTGAGAACTGTTGATAAGATCTGCATGAAACTTTGTAGGCAAGTAGTTCGTTTCAATACAATATTAAAGTTCGAATATGAGAAAAATTGGCAATTCTTTGCGAACTACTACAATTTATTAAACCATTCGTTCACAGCATCGGATAGATATCAAAAGATTGATCAGAGTATTGTCATCACTAATAGTATAATTACAAAAAATCTCAGTAGATGCTGGTTAGTAAACTAAAGGTCATCGCCAACTAAAAAGGCCTTGGCCTTTCCTCTTAACAGACGTCGATTCTGCCAAAATTAATGTGACAGGACTAAAATTATCTATAACCCTTTTCATTACAATATATGAGACAAGGATGGCGCCGAATGTACTTAGTTCATGCAAGAAGTGCATCTTCGAGTATACTGAGCGGCCTGCTAGTAAAAACTAACAATTATATCAAAACAATAAAAATCATTGTAATATTAAAAAGGTCCTCGCTAACTAGCTAGGCCTTGGCCTTCAGGGGCGCTAATACCAAGGTTTTAACAACACAATGCTTTTAATTGTCATTACAAGAGTATTGTAAATACCTTATCTAGTTAACACTAACAATGGTAAGCAGTTCACACTTAATTTATACGGTGTATCGCGATTTTATTTACAATTTTTTGCTTCTGTTTTTATGGTGCAACTGAGTGACGAGACGAGCGAGGTTCTCGCCTGATGGTACGCGCGACGTTTGCCCATAACAGTTCAGTGCCAACCAGAGTTTTGAAATTTAACAGTTTAAAATTATGCGCGGTAATGATCTGCACTCGTTTCTTGACAAATTACATATAAAACCTCTTAATATCCAGTAATTTTACTGGAAACTTTGTCCTACTTTTTCACTGAGACAGTTTTCTCGGGTTAAAAAGTTTGCGAACACCAAAACTCTGTACAGCAGTTCCGGAGCTGAGAGAAAGCAAAAATGTACAATTTTAGACATAAACTTTCGCATCATTGACCGAAAGACACGACAAGTCGGTTTGTATGTCTGGTGGTGTGTATATTTGTCCAACGATAACTTGTGAACTGTTGACATTCATGAAATTTTAAAAGCAAAATCAGACCAGATGTTTTAAGGTTATAGAGTGCGAAGTTTCAGTTCGGCGCGAACTACTACTCAGTTGTAATTAAATAATATAAGCGATTTTAATATGACGTGGCCTATGCTGGCTATTTTTATCAAAAGTTAACAAGAATCAGTTAAGTTGTTACTAGCTGCGCCCCGCGGTGTCATCTGCTATTCTACAAAAACTGAATATTTTTCCGGGAAAAAAGTAGCCTATCTACCCAGGGCAGAGTTGAACGGGAACAAGCACACTTACACACAAACTTTCGCATTATAAATGCGAACACTAATGTTATAAGTACCTATTAGTGTGATAAACTAATCATCACACTTGAGTTGAAAAATTGAATAGTCATTCTGTCACGTTAAACATTGAAAGATGCTGAAAACCTTAACTTATATTCAATGAGACAGTTTCGTTGTACCGTTCTCTAAACTTAACCAATCTTACAGAACTAAAATTAGCTGCATCTCTTTTCATCTCAATATGACAGAGGCAAAAAGTTTTTTATTTCGTTTAGAAAATTTAATAAAATTAAAGAGAGTCGAATTTATGTACTCAGCTGGTAAGAAGGTAGATTTGCTTTTAAGTGCATTATAACAAATCTCAGTACAGAGCCACGAAAATAACTAGCCTTGATAACAACGAGTAAAAGTAGGAAGTGACCTTTACTTGCCGACGCGCAGCTTTTGTGCCTACTTACGTTCCAAAATCGTTTAATTGTATGCACTTGCGTTTTAAAAATAACGATTAAATAATAATGTTTTTTTAGGCAAAAATACATCATTTTTAATGTTTTTACAGTGTTTGTTGTGTTTTCTGCTAAATTAAAATGGTAAGCATAAAACGTGTAAAAAGCCCGTCAGTTTTCATATTAAAATGGGTATTATTAGGTTTACGAAAACCCGTAAAATAACCAATTAAGTTTTAAACATTTTTTTTTCTTCGTCTTTTGATTTTCACCTTTATAAAATATAGGTAAAATAGAAAATGTCTAAAAAAGCCGCGCGTGCTACTAGTTTACAATATCACTAGCAAAAAATGTAACCTATGTCCGTCTCCTACCCTAAAGCTATATCTATGCAAAAATTCAGCACGATCCGTTCATAGCAAGATCACAGAGACAGAGAACTTAGTTTTGGTAGAATTTATAATATTAGTTAGGATTGTGGTTATTTTAGTATGACCTTACTATTGTAGAGTAGAGTCAGTTTGCGGTTTTCTTTTTTAGATTAGATAAAAGAAAGGCCGAAAACTCAAAAATCATGTAAACATCTTGTTTTTATCTTGTTGTTTGGAGTAATCTGATTTCAAATTTTAACAAAGACCATGCGCTGCTAAGATATGTCATAAAACTAATGTCATAGTCGTATTCAACACTAACGACTGTGGTTAGGTGCGCGACGAGTGACATAATGTACATTATAAAATATGTCATAATTCGGAACTAAGATAAGTAATAAAGTATACATTGGTGTCGATTCTGTTATAGCATTTGCTAAATTTGACAGCTCTAAAATGATTGCCATCCTATTCACACATATTGGAAATAAATAAGACGCTGATAATTTTAGTCCTGTCAGATTGGTTTAGTTTAGTAAGTAGTACAGATACAAGAGAATTGACAATCAGCTGGTTATTTGTAAAAATCATAACGCGAATCCGCGCCGTTATCACTTGCTTAATCTAAATCCATAGAATAAATCACTCATTTAACTTTGAGACATTTTCTGTTTTTTGTGTCATATAATAATTGCCACTGAAAATAATATCATTTCTACATTAGTAAATGTGAGTGTCGGTTGAGGATGGTACACCAAAAACTAGTAAACAGCATTGGTATCAGTGGCCTTGTCGATAAACAACGCTTCCGCGTCGGCCCTCGGCCACACGTTCTCCGCACTCTATGTACTACGTAGGGCTGACAGTTAGCTTTACAACCTCAGATGGAAATTTACAACTGTTATTATCCTTAAGCCGCCGATAAACTAGAGACAGATGAAGTTTGCAATTTGACGCATATATACTCCTCAATGTTTTTTTTTAATTAACGAAGAACCTTTCGCAGGTTGATCCCTACATTTTAACAATTTTTGTTCAATGACTTTTCACAAAATTTATATAATATATTCGCATAAAAAATTATAACGGCGTTCCATCTCATTTGAAACTACGTTATTTTATTGTCATTTAGATTCATATGAAATAAACTAGTGGTTACTGTAAAAAGCTGCCCACGAACGGTTTAAAGTTAATACTTTAATCACTATTAATTAATTTTAATTAAATTAATTAATTAATTTTTAAAAAATAATAATGAAATAATAAAATTATAATTAATTAATTTAAGGGTGGGTTTGTTAAGTCCATCGATCAAGTAACAGTTTAATCAGGAGGTGATTACTTCATCAGCCCTAACTTCACGTAATCTATGATCTTTGTTTGGACATGTATCTCTGCCTAGACTGTACTTGTAGACACGATGCACTGATAAGTGCAAGGCTAACCGATACGCAACTGTCTCTACTGTACCAGAGATTGATTCGTTACAAAAGGCATACATTTAATAAGCATAGGACTAATTAATTTATTCGGATTTTTATGGTCCTTTTTTTCCAGTACTCTGTAAGTTCGTAGCATCTATTTTGATAGAAAGATATATATAATTTTTCACAGGTTACGTTTTGGTGAGTTTGTGCTCGAGCAACACGACCTAATTCTCTCCTGTCCCTTTACAACAGGAAGGGTCGAAGAACGCATAAATACCAACCCTATATCGTGGACAAGCCGCCGGAATCGAATTAAGCGGTTCACTACCACCTTTTAACTAAAATCGCCCGGGAGTGGGATGCCTTAACACCATCCTTGTTTCATGAAATCTATAACCTGAATATCTTTGAGATACCTAGTAAAAGTAAGTTCGTATAGGCCACGTGGAAACCCTCTTGTCAGAGGCCGCTTTAAAGCCTCTCACATGGATTAGCAGTTGTTGTAGTAGAATACACAAATGGAACCTAGATTAACGTGTCACCTAATTCACGGCAGCGCTCAGTTGTAAATGGCAGTCGCGGTCACCCATCCGAAGACTGATTATGTTGTCGTTTGCTTAACATTAGTAATCGGTTAGGAAAACCTAGTCGGGGTACGCTGTGAGAGCGGCACTACGTGCTAACCTAAAAATAGTGCCAAATTTCAAATAGGAACACGCTATAAGATGTTTTGTCAACAAAATCCACTTGCACTAGCCCAGATTATCAAACTGAACTTTATGTTACTTATTTTAAGAATCAATCAATGTTGAATAATATTATAGTAATTATTTAACATTTAAAATTAATATTATTATCTTGTCATCTGTACAGTAAAAAATAAAACTAATACTCCAAGAGTGAAAGTAATTTCTCTAATAGAGATGACTAACATGTTTTTTGATCATTTGTTCGAATAAACGCCATCCAAATCGAAAGTCATTCGAATGCAATGTTGTAAATCATGTTATGTAGTCTCATTTATTATAAAACGTAACGTATTACTTTAAGGTAGAGTTTTGAACAACATGAAATTGTCGAAATTATAGCAATCACACGCGATCTTAAATTCGTAAAATCGTAATACATAGCTACGGTAGATGAATAAAACCATAGAGAAATTATACTAAGAGTGCTAATGTCCATAGAAAGATGCGTAACTCGATTGCAATATTGGTAGGCTAAGGTTAGATGTCGCTCGTGCTTTTTAATCTGCGACATGATCGTCACAATTTCCGCTTGACTTGAAATTGAAACCCAAGCTAACTTATTCGTAATGATACGGAGAAAAAACGGGACATTGTATCAATATTTTTTTAATTAAAAATATCAGTCAAATTATTAATTATATATTTTGTTTTTAAGCCTCGCTAAGTCCTCAATCTGAAAAAAGGGATGGAGTTGAAAACATATTTTTAACGTCTCGTTGCAATTTAATTTGAATTAAACCTTAAATAGCGCACAAATTATGTTAATACTATGTTTCTCGGTGAACCATATTTTCATCGGCTTTTACAGTGGTATGGACATTAGCTTAGCTGACTAAAGACGTAAGCGCCATCTAGTTTTAAGCAGATTTTTCGGGGTTACACTTTTTTCTATGAGATTGTTATTCTTCTCGTGTAGATGTTCTTTGTTACAAGTGAATAAATTAGAAAATTAATAAATGCAGATAATTTAGTTTTATAATCGTTACTCTTGTAGCATTTACAGACATCTACATACTCTTGGTCATTCATTATTTATAAATATTCTTATATTTTGCCGAGACAATTAGGAAGTAAGAAATAGGAAACGCCGGTAAGGAGTACTCCGGAGTACGGATGGTACTTGGAGTACGGTCTGTTAGGAGTAGGAATAGGAAGTATTTGCTCTCAATCTTTGGAACAAAGTATTTAAAATAACTATTTTTCGTAACGTATTTTTTTGGGATTTTGGGAGTTCATGATGTGTTTTTAAATATTTTATTGTACGATTTCGATTAAGCTGCAAACAGTTCTCAAAATTACCGACAACAAAATATTGCACAATACTTCCGCATGCAATGCGTCGCGTGTGGCGCGGCCATGCGAGCCATGCGCGCGCGCAGCCGAAAGTGAAAGCCGGTTTCAAAGTTAGAACGTCACTGTTACGCTGCCGGCCAGTGTCTGTACTTTACTTTTTCGACATGATTTTTGGTTTGAACTAGTTAGAGGTGAACTTTTTCGACACTAAATACAAAGACCGTGCGACGCCGAGAACTCTTAAACTCTTAAAAACTTGTAGTTTCTAACTACATAGGTACCAATAAAAATGTCTTGTTTTACCAGAAAAAAGACAATCGAGGTATCAAGTAGCACCTTTATTATAGACGGCGTTTAAAATTTAAACGATTTAATAAAAATTAAAAAAATATGAAAATTTGACAAATGATAAACGCGGAGTGATGGTGATATTTTTATGGGAAATCTGCTATTATCTATTTAAGCTACGGATTGTATGTCTAGCTACGGATCTGTCGTGATTTACTAAAGTTTTTGACGTATATAAGTCACATAAAATTATGAAAATATGCTATTAAATTATAACTGGCGAGATAAATCCATTATAAAAATTATCCTATTATAATTAACCTGCCGGAGCGCCACCTACGTATTTGATTGTCAAAGTTCAATGCAGCACTACAGTGACCTCGAACTCAACTAAACAAAGTTTAAATATATTATTATTTTTATTATATTTGCCCATTGCCCAGTAATACTCTTATTTTTTGGTTTTCTCATCAGAACACAGTCGGGTCACATAACAAATAACAGTCAGTTATAGCAATAGTCCGAAGCAGGGCTCGCACACATGCCCAGTACTGTAGGTATGGCTCGCTTCAAGCCGTTCACCAGACAACATTAGTTAGTCCAAGGGATTCGCTAAATAATTTTTTATGAACCCATCATCTGTTCGTTGAACTCTACTCGATGAGCTTTGTACTTTAAATAAATCGACAGGCACACTTAAATAAAAATAGTTAAATCCGAGCACGAGAATATTAATTATATTAAACTTTAAATTTCTTAACATATGAATGAAAAGTATCGCTTACAAAAGGTATCATTGTACTTGTAGAAGTGGGCGGATTCAGTCTTTGCTAATTAGGCAACATAATATGAAATACCTAAGTAGTGGGTACTTTAATGGGTATCTTCGTAGATTTTTTGTACATATTTGAAATATTCTATTTCTTCCAGATATCTAGTATTCAATAAGTCAGTATGTTTTATGTAACAGATTTTGAATTCAAAACATTCACAAAATATGTAACGTTTTAAAGAAACGTGTAAAAGAAAGTACCTTCGCCATGTTATGAGAGAGAGGGTATTGACCGAAAAGAAACTAAATTGATAATTTTTATGTGTTCACTATCGTAGCGATGGCCCGACGACCTCGTGGACAGACAGGCGGATCTAGCGTAGACTACTGTAGTTAATTAGTTATTATTACACAAGATGTGTCCCGCAGCTTCACCTGCCTGTGTAGTTTGTACTGACCGATACGCTGGTACCCAAGGAAAGAAACCTTTTATTATCAGAATAAAAAGTCATATCTTTGTCACTATCCAGCGCATCCCAGCAACTACCAAACTACCTATAACGAAATAATTAGTTTTATGTGTGTCCAAAAATCACACTCTCCTTTGTAGTTTTCAAGAAAAGACACATTAATTAACTGAAATTAAAAAAATACTTCTTCGTATAATATTGTTGATGAGGATAGTCAAACTGCATGCATTTGTTGTTTGTCTTAAAGCCAAGACATTAAAAAACATACACGAAAGTCTGCAGAATTTGTATAAACCTCTAAAGATCATTTATTGCAGCTTGTATTTAATCTGTGAGGATTCTAGAAATAGTGCCTACTAATGGATGCACTAGGCACTGGGCTAGCCCAGATCGAGCGCTCGAACAGTCTACGGCCTTCAGCCACCGGGCATGAACCGACTTGCACTATTTTTACAAGAAAACGCACGTAGTAAATGATAAATAGCGTATGATATATGTTTGGTCTTATATTTTCGTATTATTAAGTGATGAGATAACCCGACTGATGGTAATCGTCACATCTGTTCAAGTAGCTGCAGTGCCACACAGAGTGTTAAACTTCTTTGTTCGTCACCCTGAAGACTTTTTTTAAAGGTTGTAGTGAACATTTTACTGGAAATAATTATTGCGATCCAGATAATAGAAATTACACAATGTTTTGGCAGTATAAATGGTAAAAGTATGGCACTGCCCTAGTCGTACTCAGTAATCAGTAAAACTCGCTTCCCACCTACATCTAACACCCAAGGCTAAGTAGATAATCATCACCAACTACAAATAGCTGTGCGAGTCTATAATTCCAAAGAGGGACAAAGACAAAACATGAAACTATTTAATGGATATCATAAGTTTAATAAACAAGGTAGGTACGAGTACAAGTATAAATTCGAACTATTTTTACACAAAAACGCACGCGACTGATAAATGAGCCGCGGCGGTCCTAGTTCTAATCTCCGCGCCAAGGTTCGCCAATTTTTCTTCAATAAGCGTCAGTCTCCTTGACACACATCGCGATGCGCGCGCGCACTCCGCGAAAAAATACAGATAAAACAAGCAAAGAAAAATACGCACAGAGACGGATGTCTACATTTTGCTTTTTATTTCATTAATTTTGTACGAATACGAGATAAGTGTTCAAGGTGTCTTTTTTCTTATAAAAGTATAGCAGAGAAAGCGTTTTACGTCTCGTCGCCAATCGCAAGTGAAAAAGGGCAGAATGCCGAATATAAAATTCTAAACAACAATCTCTAGTTGCTTTAGTCTCGAAGTTGGTTAGATTAGATTTCCGGAAACATAGAAGAGTTCCATATGCTCCTACGATGACAGTTTCTTCGGGTTTCTAATTTTTTTTCATTTACGATTTGGAAATGAAAGACATTTTTTTTGTTTTTTTAAGTTTTATTTAAAGTTGAGAGTCTGTTTTTTACTGATTAGTAGATAAAAATTAAGTGAATCGGTCGTTGATAATAAATTACGCGTTTTAGGGAGTCACTGTCGTGTAATCTGTTAATTCTGTCTGCTCTGCAAGTTTATTGAATAAGCACGATTTTTTTCAATATGCAGTTGTATAATAGAGAAAATGTCTTTGAATAAATAATCAGCATTGAATATTCCAGCTAACGTATGTAGCCACAGAAAAGAGAAAGAGATTTTTTTTTTCCACTTCTGTGTATGTAGCAGACAAGTTGTGTGACGTCGACCATTTTAAAAGTCTCGAGAAAAAGCTTAATATCTCTGGATAGATAGTTTTAAATGTTTGATAAGTCGTGTACTGTATTGTAAACTTTATTTAGTTATCTTTGAGCACAGTAGACTCTAGAAAGTAAATTGGCAGCCATGCCCGTAAATAAACATCATAATTACCCAATACTGTTTGTTTGTCTTCTTTATGACTTTAATGTATGAAAACGGATTAATGCATTTTTGCCTGAAAGTGATTGCGACAAAGTAAAAAGTTAGGACCATAAAAATGTAGTGTCTATTTGATTGCGGCGACCAAAACCGCGGCCACTGCTATAGTCATTAATAATACCTCTTTGTTTTGTTTAGCTCCCCCACTGCCTTTAAATTGTTGACGTAAGGCGGATTACTCTCCCAGCGGTTGCTCAATTAAATTTATTTTTAGGACTTACGCCCTTCGCTACTAATTTTTCCTGTATATAATCCTTTTTTCACTAGTACATAAATAATGTTGTACTTTGACCATTCTTGAACAAAACAGGAAAAGTTCTTTATCACGGTATTGGTACTGAAACACGTTTTACAAGTGACATGGAAACAGGGGAAATAAATCACTACTTTCCCAAACAATGAAAACGATGTCATCCGGAAAACCTTATAAACATAAAATTAATTTGGAATGAGTGACCTACAAGCTACATTAAAAAATAACCGAATAACAAACATGTATTAAGTAGTATGACTAAAATAATGAGAGATGAAGTTTTAATAGTTTTAAAGCCCAATTCACAACTATGGCTTGTGAGGAAGCTATTTCATGAAAAGCAATCCGCTTCATTGTAAAAAAAGTGTTCTAAGTGGCGCAGCAGTATCATTGTCCGCAGCTCCGCGCGGAGGGGCCACAGATAAATCCGAAGCATCGAAATCAGCCTTATGTGAAGATAAAAGCGTAAGTGTGTCACATTTTTAGTAATTGGGCCAGAATGGTATCAAGGCCGAGTTGGTCGTTGCCATGGTTACGCCGCTCGAGCTTGGTTTTTTTTGGGAAACTAGGATAATGGCTTTGCGATTTTCTGTTATTATGCCAACATTGAAGCTATTACCTAATGTTATTAGGTTAGATTTAAATACATTTGTACTCTCGTTTAATTTTAATCTAGAATGGTACTTATCAATGTTGAAACATGAAATATAACAAACTTGTGAGTATATTTATTATCAGGCAATTAGATATTGTTTCTTTAGAAATGTTTAGTTTGGTCTTTGTTTAACAATTTTACGAACATATTTCAAGATAGTGATATCTACAACCTAAAATCGTTTGATGTTCAAATGATAAGAATTTTTAATTTGAATGAAACAAATAGATAACGTCTACATAAGAACCGAGTGATTAAAAATTTTTTTAGCCGTTTTAATTATCCAGTAACATATTTTTTCACTTCTGACAGGCATGGCGTCTGACAGGTCATGTGACACGTTTTAAGAAGGTAGCAAACCTAGTCTACATTATACAACTGTCTTTATAATAACCACGAAGCGGTGGGTGGAGTATCACCGCGGTGTAGTGGCGATAAGACGCTGATAGCACGTATCTGCACTATTCAGTCTATCAGGCACATAGAACGCCGCCATTAATTGCTTGTCCGGAGATAAGTGCGCAGAATGAGTAGATTCGCACATTATTTGTAGAAATAAATGTAAGTTTTGAATTTATTTCTAAAATCGTACGTTAAATAATGTTACATCTCGAAATATAACACTAATAAAACACGACATGATTAAGTATGTACGTGTACCTTTTTCATGGCACAACTGGCAACGTTTATGTATACCGAAATAATTTAAGCAAAATTTGGTAGAGTATTAATTCTATCGGTACACAAACGTTAACTCTGTCTAATTTTAATTTACGAAAAATACACGACCCCTTTAAAAAACTGTGGTTAGGAAAGAAACGATGAAAAGAATTAAAATTAAAAGAATTAAAGACAAAGGAAGTCAAGTTAAGAGAAAAATAATATGGAAGACAAAGGAAGCCTCCCAAAATGCATAAAACAATAAAGTTTAACAAAATACCTTCCTCCTAAATAACATTGCCTTTCGCCGGAGAAAGTATCAACCCTTTCCATCTAAAAAATAACCACCCCGCAAACGGTTGACAATAAACAAACTATTACGCCTATTACTCATATTTATGGTATTTTACTGCACCATAAAATACCATAATAAAGTTCATAAATATTCCGTTAAGACGCCCGCGGGACAATGTTTAAAAACATCGTGTTTTTTGATTACAAGGAGTTTTATGACAGAATAAATAAATTGTTGAAGCGTAGTTACTTTTTATGGGCAGTTTTAGCGACAACGGCGAAAGGGTAAAGTTGGTGAAGCTTGGTGGACAAAAAACGTGGAATGTCCTTTTTAAAGTTATTACCAAGCCTAGTTTATGTAGGACATAGGTACGAGTACTTTTTAGTAATGGTATAGATGTTTGGTTTCTTACAACATGTACCCTTTTTGCAAGACCCGAATTAAGTAAAAATGTTTTGAATTTAAAACGCTATGAATGAATAAAACATTTATAGCCATATCTTTTCTTCGAAATTTGTTACTTGGCTACTTGTCATTGACGTCTATTTTGTTGTTCCATTTTCTAAACTAAACTTGGCAAATCTAAAATTATCGGCATCCATATATGCGTGAGGCATTGAAGCAAAAATAGATCCAGATAATTTTAGTCCTGTCCTTGCTGACGAGACGTTTAGAGTTTAATCTAAAAGTTTATTTCATAAGCAATATTTTTATTATTCTTTATTTTATTGCCTAATTATTTGAATGACTTAATTATTTACAAAAGCTATGCATTGTTCAATTTAATTGAATGGTGAGCGTTCTGCGATCCCAAGCCGCCTGCCAAGCATGGGGATTGTGACTTCCAGGCCTTTAAGGTTTAAGGCCTTTGGTCAGCATTAGACGTTCTGGCTTATGGTGATAGTTCAATTTAGTTTTTTTCTTACCGCTTGTACTTACTATTTCTACTTCACCGAGTGAAAAGTTTGTATTTGCTACTCGCTACGCTCAGGATTATAACGAACACAAAAACGAAGTTTACTCTGTTGTTGAAATAACTATTCTCTTACTAATTAAAAAGGCACAATATTCGCAGACATAATCGTCAAAAACTCATCATCGCTCTTTTCCAAATTGTCGCAAATTGCCAGCTTAGGAAGACCCACCGCTCCCCTCGCGCGCTTCCACGCTGCAGGCTGCGGGGGGATAGATAGCGCGGCTTCGGGGCTCCGTGTATACTGGGCCAGCGACCTTGGCCCAGTTTGATAGTGCCCGCAGCTGTGCGCCGATGTGGCGATAACTCACTTCCTAAAATTGTAATAAATTAAATAACTAGTTAACTAACATTATAGACATTGAAATTGGAATTCATTTTTACTCGACTTTTTTTGCGTAAACCGCGTTTGACCACCAACTGTTGGAAAGCGACGATAGCATCGAAGATGTAGCACACGGACTTGGAAGATACCTGTACACTCTGGCATTGCCCTGGCCATTACTGCGTTACATAAGAAGAAGCTATGTATTTTCCTTTTAATTACGAGTATAACAATGAAAAGCGATGTTTTTCTTTTTCAAAAAATTGTTGTGATACCACAAACATGCCTCTCCTAGCGCGGCGGTTTTAAATTCAGGTTCCAATCTAGTTTAAAGTTTGTAAACCTTCGCCTTTCACCCGCTTTGACAAAGAAGTCACATACTCACTTTTTTACTCCCTTCCCTTTTTTATTATAAAAATTAAAATTAATTGAAAAAATAAAGTTTTATCAAATAAGTTCTCAAATTTGAATGAATTCAATACGTCCAAATAAAAGACTTCAACGCGCACACGCATAGTTACCTACGTTAGATACGTTTTAATTCAAATTAGAGAGGCCTGCGCTCAGCAGTCTTCGATTACAGGCTGATAAAGACGATGAAGCTAATTAAAAAGATAATTCGTAAAACGTGAACAATAGCAATAGCTTTTAATTCAAGGACCATTAGGCGCGTGCGGAAATAAACATTCTAGAATATAACATTTCACGCTCATAAAGTTACACCTATTATTATTTGTTGTAATGCATTTTAAACTGTCGTGTTTTGATGTAATTATTTCATTGGCGGCAGCCGAAGGAGCCGCGCTGTGAGAAGGTAACGCGGCCTCAGTACAACGTCTCTACAATTCTACGTACCTAGAACAACCTTGATCTCTACCTATTACTGAAAATGTTGCATACTATTGTCTTGCATTACTTCCAACATTGTAAAACATACTCTACGCATAAAGCTGTAGAGTTGGATATCGTTCGTAGTATTTCGTAGACCTTGATGATTGGCCTTGCTGGTATCTAGGCGGCTCTTTCCGCTTTACTCGAATCAATTCGAACAATATCATTTTTATTTTGGGGCTTTTTGTCCGGGTTAATTAACATTTTATGCTGGAATCGTGCTGTTGGTACTATTTTAGGAGATAATTTTAATTGATGTCGACGTCATCGTTAATGACACATTGCTGGTTTTGATTGGTTTTAGGCAAAACGTAATATGACTCAGAATGATTAAGCATTAAACGAAATAGTATTTTGAGATCGATTCCTAGATCTGCTATAAAAGTCTTGTTTAGAATAATAATTGCGAAAGTAAGGTCAATACTATTTACGCGACCTAAAAATCCTGACCTATATCCACGCTAATCTCATCATTTTAGCGCGCCGAAAAGCGTACACTAAACTGCGCACGCGGCTCACGCACACGCTCGCAGGCTCACTCACACGTCCGTGCGTAATCGCTAAAAGTGTGTCATGATCAGTAGGTGAAGTTTAAATAAATTGATTTGAGGGCCGGCGCGCGTCGGCCCCGAAGGTCTCGCCGTGCCATTGTGGGTACGGTCATAAAGGGTGCGAATTTGCGGTGCGCCATTACCTTGCCTCGCGGGCAAGGCCGCTTGCAAAATTAGCGGACGAATGCGAATTCTGTTTAAGCTATATTCGTAATGTGTTATTGAGAAACTGTTATACCGCTGTAAGAGGCGCCATCACAGTTGGTCAAGGCGCCAAGCGGTTCCCGCCGCTACAGGAACAGGAATCAGATATTAAATTTATTGGTTTATGTCACAAATTACGTGCCATCAGATGAGTTGGTGGGTAAATGACTAAACGTAGATAATCTTAACTAATATTATAAAGAAGTAAAGTTTGTAGGGTATCTACGTTTGTATCTCTAAAACTACTTGTTTGTAAATATAAAAATATTTATTCCATAAATATTCCCTGCACCAGAATAAGAAATATAAAACAACTAGCAAAGCCCCCGGTGTCAGCCGCTATTCTACAGAAGACGAATATTTTTCCGGGATAAAAATAGCCTTATGTGTTAGGTTAGGTCATAAGTTACCTCCATAGCAAATTTCACGGAGCAAACACACTTACATACTTACACATATACTTACGCACAAACTTTCGTATTTATAATATTAGTTAGATAGTGATAATCCAAGCCACCTAGACGCGCGGCAGGGCATCAGGCCAAGTTCGCGAAAATAGGTAAGCTATCTCCTTAATAAATGTCATCCAAATAGGTTCTGCACCAAGGATCTTGTATCACACTGGATAGAGTGATTCGTTTGGCAGCGTGTCCACTTTCTGTTCGCGCGTTTAGTGAGTAGGGAAGTGAAAACTAGTGCAGAAACTATCGATAAAAGTGTACACAGTGTACAAAACTAAGAATTTGTAAATTAAGAACACAATGTTTGCAAAAATATGTACTTTATTGAACATCGAAACTCGTAATTGCCATGAAAATAGTACGAATATATATATTATATATAGTAACTATGAAAGTTAATAAGTATCTACACCGTCTCCTAGTTTCTTTTATTCTTCCTAGTTTTTTAATTGACAGCCCAGTCATAAAACTAGATTTTTCAAAATGTTTTCAACAAAGTCGAGAGTATTTAGGTGGCTCCCAGTTTTCGCGCCTCACAGCCTTTATCCACTGATTTCTGATTTCCGGACATTTATTTTAATTAATTGTTTAACCATGACACAACATTGGTACAAATTATCATATATTTCAAGCCGCGAAAGCTTCAAAAAGATTAAAATTAATTATCGATAGAATACGTATCGAGCCGATTAAACGCGGAAAGGTTCATGTTTCACTTAATGTAGTATATGTAGGATATTACAAGAATATTATTAGATAAATATCGACCAAATATCGACAAAGTTTGAAACGTGCAGTGGTACTTCACTAGCAGGAACACGTAAAACAATGCATTTATTTTTCTTAAATTAATGCTTAAATTCATTACTAAATAACACTGCGTGATAGTTGTATGACTTCAAACATGTATATTCTTTAAGTGAAACGAATATTTAGCTTTGATTCTGGTTATTTTAGGTAAAAAACGCTAAAAAGACTTACGCATGAAATGATAATTCTGGATCTTTTACTCCCCCTTTCGTTGTTCTCGATGCACAATACACAGCACAACACGCCATAATGCCACTATGTATAACAATATTAAGTATTCACAGCGATATTTTGATCCAATTTGCTTTTTTAGTAAGACGGGTCGCAATGTTGTGACCGACTAGTCGGTCAAAGTGGACACAGAGTGCGAGGTTGCCAATCTTACAATAGCTCTCTCGCTTACTCTATGCGACGACCCGTGAAATAAAAAGAGAAACATGACAATGTGAACGTCGGAGCGGCAACGTCTCATGGGTCTGTCCAGTATGATGCTTCGTCTAAGTTCTGCACCGAGTAATAATCATTCCTTGTATCTACAGACAGACACACAGAACTGTACCATTTTATTACATGAGTGTAGTTTGTCACTGCTGTATCGACAGCAGTGACTCCGTCGTTGATGGAGCTTTGTAGTGACGTCATTGTTAAACGGTAATTATGTCGTCATCAGGTAGTTTAAAAATGAAATGTTTGAGTATGTCGCGTCGTAGTTATCGGTCACATCCCGGCTCGAGTCCAAATTAACCTCAGAACGATGACAACCCATGTCAACACAAAACCGACCACAGGCGTACAAAGTACTGTAGTGAAACAGGTGGAAAATGCGAACGATTTGATAATAATAACTTTTTATTACTTCTAGATAATCGGACAGAGTTTCGTCTTAGGCGTAATGTACGTTACAAAGTTCCCCCCAACTGGGCTGTGCCAGCCATTTTATATCTTTCGCCCCACCGTGATCATAACAACCAAGATGGCGGGGCGGTAACAAAATGGCAGCGCACTGCAACGTCGGACGTGACGTCACACACAATCAACTAAACTTATTAACAAATTAAATAAATCATCTGCTTGGCTCGCTTGCCGGCTTGGCTAGGCTCCGGCAGGGCATGGCTTGGCTTGGCTTGGCTTGGCTTGGCTTGGCTCGGCTTGGCTTGGCTTGGCTTGGCTAGCATAGCGGCTGACCGTTACAATCGGCCACCCTGCAACAATTGCTCCCGCAATGGGAACAGACAGCGGACATTAACTTTCTAATAAATCAATTAGGTCTTCAGTTTCTAACTGTTCATCAGAGCTGCTGGCACTGTCAGATACCGGAGCTATACTTCGGTAAGGACGCAAGGAGTCTGCCGATACTAACCCCGTGAAGTTCTTATAACCTCTTAAGCCTTTAATACTCCTGATCCGGTATCTGTCATTGCCAACAACTTTTGCCACAACGTAGGGTCCTGAATAAAGATCATCTAATTTTGTGTTTACTTTAGCAGCGCTACTAGTAGGTGCCTGTCTCCAAAGGACCAATTCGCCTTTTTTGTATATATGACAGTTTTTACGACGCTTATCAAAGTGACGTTTCATTTTCACACTAGCCCGTTCGATACGCTGTCTAGCCTTTGTGCGTTTTACCTGAGTGGATTCGACTACGCGCCCTGGGATCGAAACGTCGCATACTGACCTACCACTACGAGAGAACATCAGATCGTAAGGTTTAAGAGTAGTCGTATCGTTAAGAGTATTATTTATACCCCAGACTACATCAGGTAGACTATTCGACCAGTTATTCGCGGCTTCGCTGGGGTCAGTTGCACGTAACGCGCTGAGAATGGTTCGATTTGTGCGTTCAACCTGACCATTAGCGCGCGGACACGCAATAGCAGTTAAGGTGTGTTTGAACTGCTTTTCGGTGGCAAATTTCTTAAAATACCTACTAGTGAACGCCTTTCCGTGATCAGACACTACCCTATCCGGATATCCGAATAAACTGAAGATTCGTTTTAGTAATCTAACCGTTTCTACCGAATTCACTGTGCGGGTAGGTTCCGCAATTACGAACTTCGAGAACGCGTCAGTGATAACCAACATATATTCATGACCTTTTTTTGTCCTACAAAAGGGGCCTAGATGATCAACATGAATCGTCCTAAATGGTTCTGTAGGTTTCGGAATAGGATACAACATGCCTTCTTTTTTTCCATATTCACCTTTCCCGTAAGCGCAATGTAAGCACGCTTCCACATACTTTCGAATAAACCGCGTCATTTTTGGAAACCAGTAATCGTTTTTTATTAAATCTAGACAACGTTTTAGCCCCACATGTCCTATTTCATCATGATGCATTTGAACAATCTTCCACCTAGCTGGTCCGGGCACTACAAGACGGTTTCCTGCAAGGGTTTTTCGATACAACCTATCATCATTTAGAACGAAATCTTTAGTTATGTCACGGTCGGCTGACCCGGTTTTTAATTGGTCGATTATGCTTTTCACTTTATCATCCTGATACTGAACCGTATAAAACCAATCCGAAATCTCTAGGCGATTTACATTTAGCGCGTCGATAGGGTTTCTACTAAGCGCGTCGACAGGGTTTCTACTAAGCGCGTCGACGTGCTTCATACGCTCACCCGGCCTATATTCGACGCTTATATCGTAGTCCTGTATCAATAGCCACCACCTCGCAATTCGTGGAATTATGTCACGCTTCGTCAAGGTGGAGCGCACAGCTGTACAATCCGTAACAACTTTTACATGTTTACCTACCACATAAACACGAAATTTACGTAACGATTCTACCACTGCTAGCGTTTCAAGTTCGTAGCTGTGATATATACTTTCTTGTTTAGATGTTACGCGACTAGAGTACATTACCGGTCTCATAGTTCCGTCAGGCTGTTTTTGTAACAAAATACCCGCTATACCTACTTTGCAAGCATCTGTATGTATTTCTGTCTGCAACGCGGGATCGTATATTGCTAGCACTGGTTTTGAACAAAGGCATTTCTTTAATTCATTGAAACTTTCGGACTGTTTGCTACCCCAGTTCCATTGTATATCTTTCTTTGTCAATTCCGTTAATGGCCGGGCTATTTGTGCAAATTTGTAAATGAATTTTCGAAAATAACTACATAGCCCGATAAATTGTCGAACTTCGTGTACATTTTTGGGCACAGGGAACTGAGACACTGCAGTTAATTTCGACTCTGCTGGTTGTACACCATTTTCAGAGATTTCATGTCCTAAATACGTCACTTTAGCTTCCAAAAATGTACACTTTTTCATATTCAGCTTAAGATTTTCGTTTTCGAACTTATTAAGCACGGTTTCTAAAATTTCAAGGCCCGATTTAATATCTACTGAGGGTAGTAATATATCATCTAAGAAAGCTAGAATTTCGCATGTACCGTCATTGCGGCAAGTACCGTCACTAGTTGGATTTTGAATCGAATTCACTATTTTGTTGATTAATCGCATGAAAACCGACGGAGAATTGGCTAAGCCAAAGGGAACGCGGAGATATTCATAATGTCCAGCTTGACAAATGAATGCACTTTTATGGGTGTCTTCTGGTTTTAACCCTACCTGATGGTACCCTTGAGCCATATCTAAGCACGTAAAATACTTCTTGCCAGCTAGTTTGGATATGTGATCCTCAATATTAGGCAGAGGATATCTATCCTTAACGGTTATTGCGTTAAGGGCGCGATAATCTACGCACAACCGGCTATCACCGTTCTTTTTCTTAACTAGTATTACTGGCGACGCATAGTTAGATTCAGATTCTTTAATTATACCGGCATCTAATAACTCGGAGACTTTAGACGTAACTATATTCTGTTCCGAGTGAGATAGCCTATATGGTTGTCGATGAATCGGCTGATCGGTCGTGAGATTAATTGGCATTTGAACTAAATTCGTACAACCGAGATCTTTAGTACTACTAGCAAAACTATTTTCATATTTAAGCAGCAAACTCATTAAATTGTTGTAGTCATCTTCATTTAAGTCTCCTATCTTAATATCCGCTAGTAAAACACCGCCTATACTTAGTGTAGGGACCTGGTTTAAGGCTAAGACGGTAGGCGAATCGTTAGGCAAATTTAAGGACCTAGTCACGTTAGGTAACACAGGCAAGTTGGCTAAGCACGGTGGCTTATTTGCTATAAATGGCATGGCTTGACTGACCTGGCTTGTAGCTGCTGACACTTCACAGCTCTCGGCTCGCGTGAGGACCTGGCCGGCCTCCCAAACGACATCTTTATCCCCGGTGTTGACAACTTTGATATGTCCGGTGCTGCCTCGAAGTAAGGTGGCGGGTAGAGAGTAGGAAACTCCTTGGAACTCGAAGTGACGTAATGTGGTGCAGACGTTGTTGTCATCGCGGTTTCCCAAGACCTGGACTTTAATAATCGATGCTCCAGGTGGTAGTATTTCTTGGTGGGCTGTGACCACCTTGAACTTCTGAATCTCTTCGGCTACATCCATTCCTGGCATTAAATCAGGTTCTTGCACCAATATGGCGGCCCCATTCTTCACAATTAGTGACATATTGTTGGCGTTAATTACAGGCTGTCCAATTAATAGGTGGACGTCACCCATTTCCGCATCGGTTAGGAATGCTTTACATTGAACTTGAATATTGTCTATCCGTAAGTCAAATTTTACCTCGCCGCGGGTTGTGATTAATCCACCAGAAAATCCTTTCAAAATTGTGCTTGTAGGTACGATTTCAAGGGATAATAGATTGGAAATCTGACTACTCATGACGTTCACCTGACTTCCGGTGTCAATGTAGGCCTTCACGAATACTCCGTTGATCTCAGCAGTCTTCTTGTATACATCATTATAGTTTTGAATCAGCTTGATGTCCTTGACGCTGTTTGGTTCGACCGTAGACCGTTGAAATGTAGCAGAAGATGGGTTTTTGCAGCGAGTAGCAATGTGGCCTTGCTTTCCACATTTGAAACACACACGTTGATCAGGCAGTGTACAATTTCGCAACATGTGACCCGTTTTCTTACAGCGCGGGCACGGGTCATTTTCCGAGAAAATCTTCTTTTCTGTAGGCACTACTCGTATGTCCTTATTCGGCACCCGAATTTCTGAAGCTGGGCCTCGATAGTCATCAAGAGCACAAAGGAATGATTCGTACAGCTCATCAGGACGTTCACATTGGAAGGCACGTGCGTTTGCTTGTAAAGAAGCGGGTAGACCTCTAATTATACACGAAACACTGGCGTTATCCGATAATTTGCACCGAAAGCACATGGAGATCTTGTCTTGATAATATTTCGTCATGGTTTCATTGGGTAACTTTCGTCTTTGCATCATCTCATCCAATAACGCACTGTAGTCACGATGTTTGGGAAAAGCACGTAGCAGCATTTGCTTCCACTCGTTCCAGGTGTAGTTATATTCGTCGAGTCTGTTGTACCATTTGCGAGCTTGGCCACGTAGTTTATCTTGGAGATGAAATGCCTTAATTTGGTCGTTCCACTTGTGTATGTCTCCAAGTTGGTCGATTTTCTTCAGCCACGTGGATACTGTACAATCTTCGCTATCTGGGTCGAATTCCGGGATGAGCGACGCTGCACGATGATTCTTGCCTCGCCCCAGATATAGGTTGTTGTCTTGTTCGAGATCGCGAATCGCCATGTTGACTTCATTCTCCAATAAGGTTTTCAATAATTTTCTGGCAGGCTGCGGTGTAGAATCACTATCTTCATCTTGTTCTCGGTCATGATTCGAAGGATCCCATCCGGGTGGACGGACTCCTTGACCATTTGAATCCCGGCGAGTTCGCTTCATAATCCCACTTCTGAGTGAAACAGGTGGAAAATGCGAACGATTTGATAATAATAACTTTTTATTACTTCTAGATAATCGGACAGAGTTTCGTCTTAGGCGTAATGTACGTTACAAAGTTCCCCCCAACTGGGCTGTGCCAGCCATTTTATATCTTTCGCCCCACCGTGATCATAACAACCAAGATGGCGGGGCGGTAACAAAATGGCAGCGCACTGCAACGTCGGACGTGACGTCACACACAATCAACTAAACTTATTAACAAATTAAATAAATCATCTGCTTGGCTCGCTTGCCGGCTTGGCTAGGCTCCGGCAGGGCATGGCTTGGCTTGGCTTGGCTTGGCTTGGCTTGGCTCGGCTTGGCTTGGCTTGGCTTGGCTAGCATAGCGGCTGACCGTTACAGTAGTGAATAATATTTTGGAATATTATTCTAGAGAAGTCCAAGATTACTCAGTTTTTTTTGCAGCTAGTTCTTTATTCAGAATACGTAAACCTTCTTTATGTTTCGTTTCATATTATACTTACTAAGAATCTAATTAATTCTAAGCTTGCTCTTGAATGTTCGTTGAAATGACACAAGAATTTCAATTTACACCTAATTGATAATTTATACCTACCTATAATAAATAAATTAGTTGATAATATCAATTTATTTATCATAATCTATTGACTGTTCTATAACACAGTCTTCGGGAGAAGAAAAAAACGAATGACGTGAAGGCAGATTAAGGAAAATATTCGTTTCTCAAATATCGCACTCTTTTCGTGCGAGCGCTGGAACCTTGATTCGTACGCAAGTATTTTGATCATTGCGTTGTTACTCGAACCGAACAAAATACTGTAATTACAAAGATAATTTCTAAGGTCAGTTGTAGTAGCTCTTGTACATACTTAATTTAAGCAACACACTAAGAACTCTGTCGCGGTAGCTTTAACTGATTCTCTATAACTAAGTTGCATCATTATGACATAATATTGTTATGACAAGGTGACAAAGTGTCAGAGTGTATCTGTCACGTTTAAACTATTATAATTATATGGCTGCACGTGTAATTTGGTTGCATTTGAGGCGAAGCCCTTGATTTTGTTAGTAAATCAATTTTTAAATTAACTGTGATATTTATGACCGGTACACAAATTATTGGTTTGATTAAGGGCGTCGTGACACGTGTAAATACGTACCTAGTTTAGGTCGACTTTGTAGAATCAAAAGAGCTTTGTTTTTGTGTTTGTAAACTTACAAATTCTCCTGAGTTATATATTTACCGGAAACAAGTTTTGTCTTACAGTTGATGTCGATCAACTCTTTCAAAATCTGAACCAGATGGAAGGAACTAAGGACTAGCGAATGTTTTGAATGCAGAAGTATGTACCTAAATTAGTTTGATTGAGTTAGATTGATTTACCGACCACAAGCTGTTGTAATTTAATATAATATTATATTACGATATTTCGGCACAGTTGCATGCGCCATGTTCACGGGTAGACTCGACAACGAAAATAAGAATCGTGGTAAATAACCCGTGAGTAATAATAGTAATAATGTAGTAAACCACCACGAAAGTCTAAAACAGTGTAGATTAATGTTACGCGAAATACTAGTTGTATACTGCAGGTATACGCGAGGTTTCGCAGTGTTGCTTAGAGGGCTTTCGGGTTTCTGGTTGGTAGTAGGACCTCTACCATTGGGCTTAGCAGTAGATATTTTAAACTGTACAGTAAACATTTCATCCGCTGGTCAAACGACTAGCCTGGCAAGAAGAAGAAGACTTCTTCTTGTACATAAACCGGTTTGATAATCAAATGTTATTTTTTTTAATAACACTTGCAGTATCAGATACAAGAAGAATTTACGCGTCGGGTAAAAATATATGGCGTAGGAGTGTAAGTAGAGCGGGATGCAAAACAACAATTATTTCTTGCTGATCATCAATCATAGTCATACAAATGCGAAAGTTTGTCTGATTTATTGTTATATAGAGAAAGAGAGTGAGATATATATAGAGAGACCACGACAGGAAACAAGAAAAAAAACAAAATATATATTTATTAAAGACATGTCAAACGTCATCCGCTGACCTCTCAGTTAACTAGAGTGAGCGGGTGAAATTTTGACTGCTACAGAGACATCATTTAAATATGTACAAATATTACAACTTTCTATTCTTAAAGGTTCTTGACTGGCGACCACGAACTAGAAGCCGCAGCGTAGGCAGGCCTCCCACTTGGCGGATCGACGACATTGTAAAGGTCGCGGGCAACCGGTGGATGTAAGTGGCACGTTGTCGGTCGTTATGGTGCTCTAAGGGGAGGCCTATGTTCCGCAGTGGATGTCTTCCGGCTGATGATGATGACTTTCTATTCTTAAGTCAATGTTTAATTTTCTCTTTTTTATGTTTAAGTGCTAAGTGGAGTAATTTCCAGCAATTCTTCGGTCTCAAACCCTAAAGCCTTAATAAATCGTCACATTTCACAATAACAACATGTCATGACGCCACTCACAGTTTTGCATCGATCGCATCTTCACATGTTATCCAGGGCATCTATTGCAAAACCGAAACGCATCGTCACCAGTTATGAGTTCAAATTAAAAGTAAAACAATAGTGACACATTGCGTTTCGTTTCACAACGCGACCTAGATTTGGTTTCGTGCAATTAAATCGTTATTACGAGGGTTTATTGTAAATCGATGCGAGGTTGTGGATTAAATGCAAATGCGTGGCGTGTTGTTTTTCACAATCATTTCTTCTCTTCGACCAGAATATATTTTTCTTAAAATAAATGAAGTGTTTTAAATAACACTACTGATGACTATTATTAAGATGTCAAATACAATCTATATGTATTTTCCTTCCACGCACGCGTTTGGAATCCGGCAGCGTGTAGAGCGGGACTGAGCATCCGATCGCGGCTGGAGCGAGCGAGACCGCGGCAAGGTTACCCTCATGGCCAGTTGGAGGTGTGAGCTAGCTCTGACAGGACCAATTATTGTCTATTCTGCGACTGTAATAGTACGTACTAGCTATTCTATAACCAGTACGACGCTCCGCACTGCTTCATGTATTTTTGAGGCAAAAAGCTATTTAAGATTAAATTGTGTACTTGCCTATGTGGGCAATCATTTTGAAAATAATTTCGGGCTGCTCGAATTAAAGACATGAAAAATCTATTATTTAAAATATATTTTTTATTTCCAATGATAACTAACTTTGTGGTAGATTAACAGAAACTTTTTTTAAATAAGGTAATTTTATATTTGTTTTTAAATGACTTATGTAGGTACATAGTTTATTACTTGTTACGACTATTTCCCATCCGTTCATAATAAATCGTAGGCAATGAAAACATGACAATTGAAGTGAAACAATTAAAATCACTTTCACATTGCGTGCCAAAAGTCAATTTCAATGTTTTCAGATATTATTAACCGTCAGTAGGTGTAAATCTAATTGGAAAGATAAAAGAAAGGGAATTATGTTTTAAGTGAAATAACAGAACATACGAATATATAACAACTAATATTTCAAGATGAGCAGTGAAGCGCATCGCCCCGTTCCGGGTTTCGAAGTTCAATGTTTTGGATGACACTAACTGTTATTGGCAAGTGTGGCGCTTACGATCAAACGAGCAGTTTGGTCGTCTCGTCACTACCTTGTACACAAATTCAAGGAATGTCATTCAAACTCGGTCGATAGGTCGTTATCTAGCCAACTATAGGTATATAACGCTCGCTAGGCCGCAGAACTTAGTCATACGTTACCTATTAGGGTCATGCTAGTCAAGACTTACTTAGAATAAGTTATCTGCTGACTTATGTATTTTAGATATAATGTGACAATAGGTACGAGAATTAATAAGAATAGAACATATATTATATATATATAGTACCTATAATATTAGCTAAAGGAAAAATCCAAAAAAGTAATGAACATTTGCAGGTACGAAGCTTTCTTAGAAATCTTAGAATTGACAATGGAGAGGAGTTGCCGAAAAAATGAACGTTTTTTAAATATGAAAATGAACCCCAATTAACACAATTACGAAATTCGTTTCCGTAGCCATAAATAATTCGTATTACGTGGTCGAAAAATCTATATTGGGTCCACATCTCATCGCTTTGGGTTTTTGACCCTGAGAAAATGGGACTGTAACTAGTACCATATTTGGGATTGCACCATTCGGAAAACATTGCGCTAGGCTTTGGTTAGGTATCATCAGTAGATTGCGGCCAAAGATGATCTGACCTCACCGGATGTGGGTAGTTTGATGTGGTAATATTTTAGACACATTCAGATGAGAAATGATATTGATAATAGTTTTTAGCATGTCAATGCGAAACAAAGAAAATAAATAATGAAAAATGAGCTTAGTGAGTTTAGCGTCTTTGATCACGATCTTAGATTTATGTGTTTGCGATCTAGATCAGCACGAAAAGATGTAATTAATGACATCAAAATCAACGTATCTTATGTTGCCGATGAAATATTCAACAAATAAGTACAGCTTCTATTTACACACAAATATCTTTTGCGGTAGAGCGACGAAGCGAAGATATCAGAGTCTACGGGATCAAGTCGATTTGTATGTATATTTTGCCGACGATAACTTGCGAATCGCTGATCTGATATTCAAGTAGTTTTATAGGCAAGTGGGTCATTACAAAAAAAAATATTTAAGCAGAATCGGCCTAGGGGTTGCGAAGTTATAGAGGTCGCGAGGTCTCAGTTCTACTACAAACTATCTTTCGTAAACATTTCATGTCGTAAATTATTTTCGCGTTACATCATAAGTATATATATTCCAAAAGCGTATTAGTCGAAAGTGTAAGATAAGGCGGTGGCGCGCGCGTGGTCTCGCTAGCGCAGCGCCGCGCCGCTCGGCAAAGGCCACGCGGTCTGACATAGACCTAGTTACGCCGGCATTGGCACTACATTCATAAACTGAGGTCATTTGTTACGACAGTTTAAAATAAAACCAGACACGAGACGACTGCCGCTTTTTTGACAGACGTTTTTGATTTTCACTTTCAGCTGACAGTTGACAGAAATGGTTCCACCTGTGACAAATAGACTAAAAAATATCAATTTACTCTTTTCGTTTTTATACAACTAAGATGAGGCAAGGTAGTAGTTTGGCTTATGTTAAGAGTCACGCCTGTCCACTATCCAGTACTCGAAATAGAAGTTAACAGGAATGGTCTCAACCATGGACATTTCTAACAATATATTAGGTAATCAATTTTCTTCTTGGGGTTTTCTTTATACAAATCAATAGCACGTCAAACTTAGCGCTAGCTCGATGGTTAGCGCCATGACTGTTCAAATAACGTCTTTAAAATCTTGTGCACGACTGCACTGCGCTCGTCACCCATATGTATTTAGCTCTTTAATCTCTTTTTGCTTTGACGACTGGAGAAGCAGGAGATCTGTCAAACTGGACCCCACTGAGACGTTGTGCAAACGTTGTGAGCAGGTGACTTGTCTTAACAGATCCAGAAAAAAAACAAAAGGTCCTCAAAATATCTATTGATTCGTTTAGTTTTGATTTTTATTTAAATTAAAAAAATAAATAGGAAACGAAGTGATAGTTAGCAATTTCACTTGTTATGAAAGCAATAAAAGTCAATGTGAATCATGTTATTAATAAAAAGTGAATTTGAAAGTGAAACGGGCATGACTCGGAACATTTAAGAGTTTTGACAGTATTCTGTGAAAGGCACACGGCCGCGATGACACTCGGCGGCAGATTACGACGCGATCTGATCCACGCCTTGAGGGCAGCTTGAAGGATTTACAGGGAGGTGAAACCAACACTACAGAATAGATAAAAGTGCTAAAGCCTTGACCTCAATAATAGGTAGCCTTTATAACTTTATCTTTTTTCTTAGTCACATAATAGTGGAAAATGGCGCAGATCTTGTAACTACTAGTCATCATACCAAAATGCTGAAATAAAATGCATTAGAGAACTAATCGTATCGTTCTACTAATGCAGGTAGGAGGTGATTCAGGAAGGAGTAGGATGTCTTTACAACTGTATTAACAAATCCTTAGTGTTTTTGTTTTTTTTATTGTGTGTTGCCAGTGACGAAATTTATGGAACTTAAACGTGGTACTTGTGAGAAAATCAGAGTCACACAGCGGACAATGGAGAGAGTAATGCTCGGAATTTCTTTGCACTATAAAATCTGGAACGAGGATATTCGCCGAAGAACAAAGTCACTGGCGTTGCTCTCAGGATTTTCAAGCTGTAGTGGCAATGAGCAGGACACATCGCTCGATAAACCGATAACCGACGGGGAAGAAAGGTTCTTCAGTGGCGACTACGAACCGGAAGACGCTGCGTAGGCAGGCTTCCCACTACTTAGGTGGACTGACGATATTGAAAAAGCCGTGGGCAATCGATGATGGATGCAAATGGTCAATTGTCGTTTAGTGTGGCGCTTTAAGGGGTTTAAGCCTATGTTTAGCAGTGAACATCTTCTGGCTGACGATAATGATGGTGATGATTATTAAATAGGATATTAATTTAAAATTGGTCTCATATTTTTTTTTTTTAAATATTCCCAATATAGGAACATAGTTAAGCAGAGGACGTCGTACAGAAGATGATGATGATGATGATGAAGTGTTTTTCCGCTGCAATATCGCGTCTAGTACAATATGAATAAGGAATAATTTTTGATTTTTCGCTATACAAAAAATATTTTACAACTTTCTTTTAATGTACTAGACTTTTTAGTTTTACAGAGACAGTTTTGAAGATCTTCCGCAAAGTAAAGCCTGATTCAATCAGCTACAAAACATGTGAATATCTTTGATCAATAATGTCTTCGCAGTAAATGATGAAATAGCTGAACGCCAACTTGTGAAAACATCTTTAAGATAAGATTATTTATTTGCATAAAAGCTGTTTAGTATATTATCAAAATATCCGACTTTTCTACAATAATATCTAGTTATTAATATCTAGCTGCGCCCTGCGGTTCCACCCGTTATCCTACAGGAACAGCTAAATTTATCGGGATTAAATGTGTTAATCCAGTATATAAGCTAGCTCCATACAAAATTTCATCCAAATCCGTTCAGCCGTTACAGAGTTGAACGGGAACAAACACACTTACATACTTACCTACTTACACACTTACACAAACTTTCGCATTTATAATATTAGTGTAATTATTTAGTAATAGCTTCCAATCATTAAAACTTAAGTAGATCTCTAAGAATTTAACAGAATCGAAAGTGATTAACTACAGAAACATAATATACATAGGAACATAAATAATGCCGTTTGTATATTTGTTTCCAAACTGCTTTCTAAGTAAGGTCAACTCAGCAATGATCTCTTACATAACTAAAATATTTTTTGTCATTAATTACAACTTTTACTAAGTGATTTAATGTAAAACAATCTGCGCCACTGTGACTTGTGTTTTGCGACAGTGCCACATAGGACACTTACTATCAGCGACATGTCCGGCTCGTCTCCTCAGTTTATAGCAAAAAAAAAAACTCTGCCATAGCACCCGTAGCGTCCTCGTAGCACTGCTACGATTTTGCTACGCGTACGTAGGCCGTAACGAAACCATATAAAATGGATTGATTTTTTAACAGCGTAATTCGAACAGTTTAGTTTGTTAAATCTCATCCCGCTGGTACTTTAGCGCCAAGTTGTGAAGGTGATTAGATGTCCACTGCTGAATGTAGGCCTCCCCCTTAGAGCGCCACACCAGAAACAACCTGCCACTTGCATTCACCGGTTGCCCGCGATTCTCGCAATGTCGTCGGTCCATCTGGTGGAAGGCATTGCCTACGCTGCGCCTTGACAAGAAGCACCGGAGGACGTGCAGCAGCATCCTCTAGCAAAAAGTGAACGTTTTGTGATCCCCAAGTCGCCTACCAAGAGTGGGGATTACGGCAACAACACCCCACTAATGACAGATCGTGAAGGTATTGAAATTGAAATTTGAAATTTTGAAGTTGACATCGAATCATTATAGAAATAAATGTAGATTTATAATGGGGGATTTTCTGACAGCTCAGAAAACACATTACTAAAAAATTGTATCAGATGGCGTTGACAAATAATGAAGTCAGTGTGACCCTTCGAGTATTTAATTTAATCTATTCGGTACCTTTATTTTTTAACTATCTTTTTCCGTTTAAATCGGCTCTTGGAAAATTCCCATCACTAGAAAGTTGAATGTACGATGACAAACAATACACTAAATGAAATAAGTACCTTTAAAGAAATAAATCAAGAAGGTAACAATACAAAATTAAAAAGTAATTTTACTGGTCGCTAGTAATCTACTACTTACTGGTACTACTATCATCCCTTACTTAATAAGAACTCACAGAATAAGTTATTAAAAGGGCAGAATAACAAGCATATTAACACATGTTTGATCTTTGGTAGGCCAAGTAGTACCTACCTATTGTTTAATCTGTGTTTTTACGTAGCAGCTATGGTTTATCTGTGGCAGTACGCGATTGTTAAGCAACGATACACGTGGCCGGAGAGTGTTACTTCGGGTCTCCTCTTTTGCTCTTCAAATTGATCGTGTTTCGTAGAAATGCGGAATAATTAATTCAAAGAAGGCAAAGGTGGTGAAAGGTAATTAGGATTAAAAAATGTTACGGCAATGGTAATTAAAATACGGTAATACGGGATGCTCATTTACGTTCGTGCAATATTCATAGAGCAGTTTACAGTAGTGTAGTGAGATAGTTTTAAAACCCAACGGTAACTTATGAGCCCGTTTGTTTTCTCCTGAAAACAATTACGAATACAATTAAGATTTAAAATGAAGACTGTCTCTGTCTATGTGTGGACGTAGCTTATTCTCTGGTTTAACACGTAGGCTACTTTTCATGCCGGAAAAATATTCGGTTTCTGTGGAATAACGGGTGAAACCGTGGGGCGCAGCTAGTAGTTAAAATAAATGTTTACGCGCGAGTAGGAAGGCTTTTCCATTGCTACTACGTAGTTGGTCCGGGGCGCGGGCGGGGTGTGAACCTACTGCCACAGAACATATAATAATACTACTACTGCGCAAAACCAGCCATTTTCGTAAACAACTCGAGGGTGGCTCCTCTGAACCTCTCCGTTCTATATGCCGTGGGAAGATCGCACTACGCATTATTTAAAAAGTAAATAGGTATTTCAATACATTTTCGGTAGTTTTTATTCTACTAAAATAAGCTCTTATTAGCTAACTGGCCAGCCCTAGTGTCAGAGCTTTTTAATCCAAAAGCTCGCTATAATTATAATCCTGATGCAAGTATTTTTACTTACATTTATTTTCCTGGAAAATACACATAGCAGCTGTTATCTTTAGCATAATTTTTATAGAAAAAACTTTTGTACTTTTTCTCTAAGGATCCTAAGGTTGCCTGGAAGAAATCGCTTTCCACTAGTTTTTAAGCCTCTTTTTAAATGTCTGTAAAATGATGACAGCCTACGCCTACAACAATCTTTTATTTATTTACAACAAATCACAGCCTTCCATCGCCTCTCACGAATTGAACAATCAATCTCGAAGACTCTAATGGCAACGGAACACATACTCGTAATTGAACAAAGGAAAGGAAATAAAGAATTGGAATTTCTAATATTAGATTTACACAGAAGGTAAATTAAGTAGGACCTTTTTGTATGACTCGACAACGTATGCTTTAAACGTTTTGAGATAGATACTCGACATTTGAAAATGGAACGCATCTCATATTTTATTATTTCGAAAAAGCAAATGTATTTAGGTGTCGCTTGTGAAAGCTATAAAAGCCAATTAAAAAAATTGGCTATTTAATTTGCCATCAATCTGCGTCGTTTTGTGGATATTTTAATAGTCCTACTCAGTGTTCATTTCTAGAGCCCTGAACCAATTATAATGTAGTAGTCTAACCATAAAATACAGGTATAGGTCAGTTTTTAGGAAGTGCCTCCGCAGCCGTAGCCGGGTATTAGAAAGGTTGCCGGAGGTGGGCGGGCGAAACGCTAAAAAGTGATTCCCGAGTCGGATAACCTTTTGTTTTATGATATCCGTGAATACAACCTCAGTTAGGATATAACCGACTCAGATAACGGTATGCTTAGGTTTTTTTTGTATAAAATTTCAAAAAATTCGATTACAGAAACGAGTCGGATTCAGAGTTTTTTTAACAACCTGGTAGCCCATCCAATGACAGATTTGAGTCTGGTGGCGGTAGGTTAGTGGTACCATTATTTCACCGTTGCCTGCTTCTGCAGCGGAGGCACAGCCAAGTTTTTAACTACAAAAAGCTTTCGACGTAAAGTAAAGTAAAGTAAAGTGGAATTTTATAACGCTAATCACATCTCTGGTGTCTACAAACACCTCTCCAGACCGGCAGCGCATCGACCAGTGTTGTAGACATCGCTGACCATAAAGCAAACCGACAGATTGTTTGTTGATATTTTTATTTTAAAAATGCTTAAGTATATTATTTATCTTTGGTAATAAAATTATTATTATTATTGTTATTATTTACAGGCCCCGAATCGAAATGAGTTGAAAAGAAGTGACGTATTGTAATTTTACCCGCGTAACAGTGAGCAGCGCGCATTACGCCTACGCCGCGAGAGCGGGGGCGGTAGCTCGGGGCGGGCGGCCGCGTGTTCAATGGATCACAGACTCAGTAATAGTTAGTGTGTAGCCCAGGAGTGGGCGACTGGGCGTAGTGATACGCGCTGGCGGAAATACCGTACTAACATGTACTAATGTTTGAGAGAGGACTTTTAATCGTTTTTTTTTTTTGTAGACATTATTGCAAAGCGCTAATTTTTAATCACATGAACACTAAAAACACAAGTTTTGGACCTTTTTGTTAGATTACGTTATCCAAACGACGATAACGACGACGACGAAACGAATATATTTCTACTAAGTCTATATAAAATTGTTATAAAATTTGAACTACAATATCATTACAATCTTTCTCTCGATTTTATGATACAGCAACGTAATAAAATAGTGAGAATTAGATCACGACAGGAACGGCACAAACTCTTATATAGCTATATATATATAATATAGCCAAAAGCACATCACAGGCAGACCGACTGTCGCCCAACGACATAAATCATAGAATAATGGAAAGTCAATAGGTTTGGCGAACGGCTCCATGAATATTACATGAGGAGGCAATGTGCCTTCTGTGTATTTACTCGTAACGTTAACTCAACTATGGCGGTATAGTTTACAGATTAGTTATTTAAAGCTTGTATATAATACTTACGAATTGGCGCCTGCGTGACGTCATTATATATATAGGTACGTTATTAAAATATCTCTTTGTCTGTTTCGCATAGGTCGTAAATAAAAAAATAAATGGTGCTTCATTAAGAGCCAGAAACAAAGACCTAAAAGATAAACATCTAATCTGTGGTCAAACGAACGGAACTCATTATTACAAGTATTAAAAAGGTCAAATGAATCCGAGTCACTCGGTCAATTTTGAATGACATCCCATATCAGAGAATTTAAAGAAAAATAGTCCATTGTGCAAAAAAACCTTGCGGAAATTACAAGACAAAAATCAAAATCGTGACACTTTTAGGTTTAAAATATCTTTTATGTGCTTAAATAAGGCGGGCAAGTATTATGC